>JAQMYF010000025.1:11510986-11530438 GCA_030014195.1 Neosilurus mollespiculum | reverse complement strand
TGGTTGTGTGACTGATGGCCCTGCGATGGCCTGGCGAGCTGTCCAGGGTGTACCCCGCCCTCACCCAGAGTCGGCTGTGATGGGCGCCAGCCTCCCCGCGACCCTAATTAGGAATAAGCGGTTCAGAAAATGAATGAATGAATGAAACAAAGAAAATATCAGCCCTTGAATTATTTCATTATCACTCATCATCTACCATAAGTAGTGTCACAGAAGCCTGCTAATATTAATCTCGGGATAATTATGGGCTGAAAGCAGATTGGATGAGTGACATCCACATACACAGGTGTGTGGCTTGCAAAAGCATTCATTGGCATTTTCCCTATTTTATTGCCTTAAAACCTGAAAGTAAGGGAGGTTTTCAATCTGTCTCTTTACACAACATGCCAGTTACATTGAAGATGTAAAATATATGTTATTGTGAAGCAAAAAAGAAATAGTACAAAAACAATGAAAACATGCGTGTGCATAACTATTTACCTATTAAGTATTTAAAAGGAGTTGCTAATGTGCATGTCTTTGGACTGTGGAAGGAAACCCACGGAAGTATGGGAGGAACACACAAACTCCATACAGAAATGTCCTCAACGAGCGGGGCACTCGAACCCTGGACCTTCTTGCTATGAGGCGAATGTTGCTAACCACTACACCACCATGCCACCCAGGTTTTAGAGTGTACGTGGAAACATAAAGAAAAGTAAACCAGATGAGATTTTTTACGTTTATTTTTACATACTCTAACCATAACAAAAGCATGTCAGGTTAGGGTTAAACACTGTGTAGCTAATGGCGTCTGTTTAGCCTACTCATTCAGTGTTTAGTACAATCCACACGGAAACAAAAGTAAACTGCTCCAATTAGCTCTCATGGGTGCTCCCATAGAGATTACAGATGGCTGTGTGCATCACCTGGGACTTGAACTTACGATCACTGGATAAGGAAAACACTTACCTGTCGTGCCACTTAGGAGCCAATGGTTTTATATTTATAAGTAAATCTAACATCAACAGCTGATCACATGGAAGAGACATCATGATAGTTTGTCTTTCTGAAGACATAGAACCTTAAAGGTTCTATGTAGAACTCTGCAGCATGTTCTCATGGCTATCAAAGAAAATATGCTTTAGAAAGAGTAATAATTTTTCAAAGACGTATGGACTGTATGGTATGAAATTGGCCATTTTGGTAATATATTATAAAGATTCCTTGAAGGTTCTCAAGGGGAAAAAAAGGATAATTAAATTTTAGCTTTCTAAAAGGATTTTGCTCTGGAATCTAGACTACGCAGTACTCACAGCTGGGTTCCCACCAAGGGAGCAAGTGAAGAAACTTTTAGAGTATAAGATCGAACCTTTTATTTCTAAATGTATTGAGAATAGTATTTTTATGAGTGCATGGGGTAGCGCTGTCAAACCCACTGACCTCACCTAACTGCCCCGTGACCTTATGACTCACAAAAAGCTGCTGCCTCATAGGAAGCAGTGTGTCAGCTGTTGTTCTTGTATCTCTTATGTACCAGAATAACCTCCACACCCGGTGAGGGCTTAAACTATAAATAGGCTTATAGATAGAGTTTGGTTGAAGTGTTGGGACAGCTGAGAGAGTCTCCTAACCAGGCCCTGCCTCATTTTTCTGGACTGGATACTCACTGAAACAGTGCAGGAAAAAGTACTGCCTGAAGAACTAGAAGAACTGTTGTTGTTGAAGTTGACACAGAATTCATACAGCCATGGCTCTGCCAATAGACCCCATGGAGGAGCTGCGAGTGTACCAGCAGACGCTGCTGCAGGATGGCCTCTGCGATCTGCTGGAAACTGACACCATGGTGGACTGTGTGCTGAAGATCAAGGACAAGGAGTTTCCCTGCCATCGTCTTGTGCTGGCTGCTTGCAGCTCCTACTTCCGGGCATTTTTTAAATCTGGTGTGGAAGCAAGCAAACAGCGCGAGATTGTACTGGAGGATGTTGAGCCTGGCGTCATGGGTATGATTCTGAAATACCTTTACACGTCAAGCATCAATGTGACTGAGCAGAATGTCCAAGACATCTTCGCTCTGGCCAACATGCTCCAGATTCCTTCTATTTTCACAGTGTGTGTCTCATTCCTTCAGAAGCGCTTGAGCTTGAGCAACTGCCTGGCCATCTTTCGCCTGGGACTGATGCTCGACTGCCCTAGGTTGGCTGTCTCAGCCCGGAATTTCGCCTGTGAGCGTTTTCAGCTGATTATACGAGATGAGGAGTTCCTGCAGCTAAGTCCCAGTGAGGTAGGAGCCATCTTGGCCTCAGACTCACTGAATGTGGAAACAGAGCAGGCCGTATTTGAAGCTCTGATCAAATGGGTGGGCTATGACACGGAAAAGCGTCTTGAGGCTCTCCCAAAGTTACTGGACTGCGTGCGCTTCAGACTTGTCCCTGAGGACTATTTTGCAAAGCAAGTGGAGCAACACAAGTGGCTGCGATCTAACCCAGAAATTACCAAGAAACTTCAGCTGGTCAAAGATGCTCATGCTGGGAAGCTTCCAGAGATCAAGAAGACCTTGACGAATAAGAAAAGCAAGGAGACAAAGACTGAGGAAGACGATGAAGAGGAAGAAGAGCAAGAAGATTTACTTCCTGGAATCCTAAATGATAATTTAAGGTTTGGCATGTTCCTTAGAGACGTAATATTTATGATCAGTGACACAAGCTCAGTGGCTTACGACCCTACAGGAAACGACTGCTATGTGGCTTCAATATCCAGCCAGATTCCCAAAAATCACTGCAGCATTGTAACCAAGGAGAACCAGATCTTTGTGGCTGGTGGGCTTTTCTTCAATGAGCAGACTGAAGAGGAACAACTTAACTCATACTTTCTACAGGTACAGACCAAATAACATGCAATGGACAGGTTAGTTAGTTTAGTTTTGAAAAATGTAGAAAATGTTTAAGATACTTCCTGTTGTCCCCAAAACCTGTGATAAGGTTTGTTGAAATTGTTAATTTATTTAAACAATATTTATCATGCAGAAAATAACTATAATTATAAATTATTTACCTATTAATTTCATGACTATGACACAACCTAAGAATCACTTCTTCTCCTGAACAGTTTGACCCAGCAAGTTCAGATTGGATTGGAATGCCCCCTATGCCCTCACCGCGTTTCCTGTTTGGCATGGGTGAAGCAGAGAACTCCATCTTTGTCATCGGTGGGAGAGAATTAAAGGAAGGAGAACAAACTTTGGACTCAGTTCTTGTTTATGACAGACAGTAAGTTTTTAACCATTACAGAGCCTTTCATTATGATATCATTACTTTAACCATTTATAATTTCTACCACTTCATTTAAGATCTTTCAAATGGGGAGAGTCGCTTCCACTTCCCTATGCGGTATATGGCCATGGTACCGTGTCTCATGATGGAATTGTTTATGTAATAGGAGGAAAAGAAGACAGCAAGTAAGTTCTTCTTGATCATACAAAAGTCCTTACTTTTCTAAACTTTGTTCATTCTGAAACAAGGCTCCCTGTCTTGCTTGTAGACAGTGCTTGAACAGAGTTTGTGCTTTTGACACAAAGAAAGGTGAATGGAAGCATCTTGCTCCAATGAAGACTGAGCGATCGCTGTTTGGTGTCACTGTTTATAAAGACGCCATCTACGTGGCTGGAGGTGTTACAGAATCTGGCCTCACCAGCACCATGGAGGTTTACGACATCAAATCAAACAAGTCAGTGCACCGAAAAGTTCTTTAGTTTGTTAAAAATGTAAAATACCAACACAATATCATGATAATGTCAATGTAATTCATATAAACTGGCATTTAACCCAAACGGAAGTAGACTGAATTATTATTTTTTTTTTTTTTACCATAGGTGGTCTGAGTTTGTTGAGTTTCCTCAGGAGCGCAGCTCCCTCAGTTTGATCACAGTAGGTAATGCCATCTATGCTGTGGGTGGCTTTGCAATGTTTCCAAGTGAAAACAGTGAGGAGCTCACACCAAGAGAGATGAATGACATTTGGAGGTAGGATGTCAATTCGCCTGTAACATAACTTCAGTTAGTCAATTTTAAATCACAAAACAATGCAATCATTGGTCATCTCCTTACGTTTTACTAGCTACTAATAACATATGCTCCTAGAAGACCAATTAATTACCAATTTCTTAGACCAAACAATTATGACTAAGAGGCATCTTCACCTGCTTGTCATTATGAAGGCCTCTGAATAATATGCATATATGTTTGCAATCATATTTATAATCATATAATCACTATGCTTTTTCATAGGTATGATGATAGTGAGAGGAAGTGGAACGGTATCCTGAGAGAGATTCGCTACGCTTCAGGTGCCACAGTGTTGGGTGTTCGTCTCAACACACTAAGACTCACTAAAATGTGAAACCAGAAGTCAATGACACAACTGTCTGATTACTTGAGACTGTATTTTCTTTTCTTTATTTAACCTTTTTAAATAAAGTTATCTTAGAGCAAATGTGATATATAAAAATAAGAGCACTAAAATACTTTCCTCTGACCAGTTTTAATTTGTTTTATTATGTTATTTTTTTAAACATCACCTCAAGTTTGGCACCAACAAGAACGTTTGGTACCTGTGGATACAGCCTCCAGCCTTGTTCATTGCTGTTTTTTGTACTTACTATATAAGACCAAAACCGAATAAAGAAATTAAAGCCCAGAATAATCAGGTGCTTTTGCTGTTACATTTCATCAACTCATGTTTCATTTCTTAAAAAAAAAAAATAAATAAATAAAAAATTGCACTAACATCATTCCTCGCCATAGCACGAGTTGTCTGAACATATTTGGTGTGACTTTACAGAGAGTTTAGTAAATGATTACACAATATCACTACAATGTTATCACTGTTTCAGAATTCCTTAGCAGAAAGTCAAAATTATTTTCATTTCATTGAGGACTTCTGAAGTCTTTTTGTTTCAGCTTAGTTCAGTTCTGGGTGTTAATTTTTACAGTTCGGGAAACAATAATTAAAACCTGGTTAAATTTCAGATAAAATAATATTAAAATCACAAAAAACTTTATAATAATAATAATAATTATTATTATTATTATCATGATTATTATTATTTTATCTGAAATGAAGCCAGATTTTTTTTATTAATTATTATAATTAGTGTTCACAATGTACATCATCTGTAGTAATTAAAATTCAATTACAGAATATTGTCCATTCACTTTTATTTCTACTTTTGGTGTTATAATTAGCATAGAGTTGTAAAATATGACAGTATAATATTAATATTGTGATAAACTATACCATAGTACATTTTTTTAAGATATTTTAGATATTTAGATAATAATTAGGAACCCAGATTCACTGTTAAATTTATACTAAATCAAATAATGATTATATTTTGTATAGATTTTATGTATTGTTTATATATTTTCTAGTACAATAATTGGATTTTTTTTGTTGGTATTGTCCACCAGTAATTAGCACAATGAGAAAGGGAAAAAAAAGAAGACATACAGAGGTACAGATATATACACACATATACATATACAGTATTTGAAGGTCAAAATAAAAACAAGCATTCTGAGGTTTTGGTATATAGTTTAATTAATTTGCTATTAAAAGAAATCTTATTGTTTGCTGTTACAGACCAGATAAATGGCACCAAATGTAGTATAATGTAATAGCACCTCTAGAGACTAACATCTTTGTATCTTTTTGTTTTTTTTAGTACCGAGTACAAAACCAACATGTCTACTGCATACAGGATGTTCACACACTGCTTATGAAGATATTGGGTTTACATAGTAAAAGTAGGCCACGAAGCAATAACAGTCACTCCAGAATGGTTTAATACATATTAAGGTATAGTATGCACATTATAAGATATTATGTATATTAACAAAGTGAATACATTTTTAATTTGGCTATAATGAGTAAAATGGTGAGTAAGTTCTGCTCAAATCATACCCTAATGACATAAACCACTTTTAATGTGCAAATCCTTTTATGCTCCTGTTTCATTCTAACACAATATACACGGAAGGATAAGTTTTCTTTCCCAGTTAAACAGTGTTAATGCTCTAGGTTGTATTTTCAGTGTAAATGTTCTTGATTGGTATATAAATGGTTACATAAGAAATTTCATGAAACCATAGCATGTATTTAAAAATATGAATTTTAAAGGCCACAAGTTCCTAACTTAAAAATATCTAGCAGCAAATCCAAACTTCATTTACAGAAAAAGATAATAGATTAAATAGGTAAAGTAGGACCATTCTCGTTCTTCAGAAACTTGTAGCAAATAGGTGTATCTGATAATTAAGATAAAATAACAGGATAAGATACAGTAAATAACAATATGAATCGACAGTTTTCTAAAAAATAAAAAAAAATTAAATAAAATAAAAAAAATAAAAATCCCGAAAAAACCCATAAAGTGCGCACACAAAAAGCTTTGTGAAAACTAACCTTTTCAAATTTTAAGTGTCTGCAGGAAAATGTTTAAAATTCCATTTTAGAGTGGTGCAATTATTAAACTCAAATCAGAGCTCTCTCTAAGTGGGCCTTGAACTTGAAATTGTTTTGGTACAAAACTGTATTCCCTGTAGAGAAATATTACTAAACATTTGTAATTATTCAACATTCCTTCATTCAATAATTTGCCGAACGGCTTAATCCTACTATGGTCACGGGAAGGCTGACTCCCAGCCGACTCTGGGAAGGGTGGTGTACACTCTGAACAGTTCGCAAATCCATAGCAGGCCCAACACACAACCTCTCACACCTCGGCGCAATTTAAAAAAGCCAATTACCCTAATAGGTGTGGCCAGTGATATAGTGGTTAGGGTGCTGGACGCTGGGCTCATGATCATGATCAAGAGGGTTTGAATCCCCATTAGACCCCTACCATGCTAAGACAGGGTGCCTCTGTCCACCCAACAGTATAAATGGGTACCAGTAAAAATACTGGGAAGGTAACCTGCAATGGACTAGCATCCCATCCAGGAGGAGTTGAGCTCCTAGTTGTTTTACGTCACAGAAACCTGGGATAAGCTCCTGCCTGATAAGCCAGGAGGCTCGGATGTGAAAAAAAAAACCAAAACATTAGTTAGCCGAGCCTGGGACATGAACCCAGGACCTTCTTGCTGTGAGGTGGAATGCTAACCACAACACCTCTGTGCCATTATTCAACATTCAATTGTTATAATGAGTTTGGGGGATATCTGTATTAAATTCTTAGTAATTTTTATTTGCTAAGAAAATTGTTATTTGGAAATAATATAAGTTATGTAAAAAAGCCAGTATGCATTCTTTCCAGTGCTAGAATTAGATTCTTTTTAAAGCATTCAGAATTTTGGGTGGAACAATAATGATACTCAGTTGCTGGGAACTGTAAATCTATAGAATATATTCAGTCATTTTACCTCGAACAATTAATCGCTTTTAAACAGAATGTTATTTAGTCCACACCTAATGAAAAAAATTCTAAAAATGAATTATAACTAAATAACAAATATTTTTATGATTTCAAGGAGCTCTGCTTTTAAAGCAAAATGTATAATTACTACATTGCTTTACTACAAAAAAAACAAACAACCAAACAACCCCCCCCCCCAAAAAAACAACAACAGTTAAGTCTAAAGGCTTCATGGTTTAGGAATGCCAGAATTATGGGACTGCCCTCTCTCAGAAGACTATGTATGATGCTCCTGTCCATTCTGCAAAATGAAAGTTATTTTAACTTTATCCTTACACTACCTTGTGAATGAGACAGGCTTTAGCTCAGCAGTAGACACTGGCCCCAAAATGGCAGCCTCTTGTTTAGCCTCCTCCAGAATGGACTGTAGGGGTGTTGATAATATTTTGACATGTCCTTGAAAACAATATTATGCATGTTGAATATAGCAGATTATCAGCACATGCCTAAATCCTGTCATTGTGCATTTCATTTTAGGGTTGAGAATTTCTATTAACCCTTACAACTTATCATCCTCAAACAGGTAAAGCTATAAAGTACCAATACAAGTTCAAATCTGGGTGTCACAAGAATACAGTTCTCTACTCCTACTCATAAATGGACATCCTAATCATGAGAATAAGATGCAACTAGGTGTGTGTAACAGTAAAAAAGCATCCACAGAACAATTATTATTTTGTTCAAAGTCTATCAGGCACATGCCAATGCTTGCAAAACGATATCTTTTTTCCCCAAACAAAGTGCACTGATCAGTAGCATCACTCCTGCCTTGTGATTTTTCACTAACACTTACACATTCGTTGTTCTGTTTTCTTAACACTAAAGGTACTTCATTACAGTACATGTACATATTTGCACAAAGCTTCACCCCGTGCTGCTATATCTACTGTATGTTTTACAGACTGGGACCTAATATCCAGAGTTTAACTCACTGCAGGATCTGATACTGCATTGCTTTTATTTATTTTGGATAAAAACATCTCCCGAATGTATAAATGTAAATTTATGCAGATGATAAAAGGCAGGAAATATTCCACTAGTGATTAAAATTGGGTAAGAGCAAATTTGTTTAATTACAGTTTCTAGAGTGCTGTGTAAAAAAATGTAAGAATGTAATGAACAAAATGGGAGGGAAAAAGCTATTCATTATTCTTAGCATTTGCACATCAATATGAGTAAGTCTAAAATATAAGGTGCTTTTACATAAGAATATTTCTTTCTTCCTTTTTTAATCATTTGGACCTTTCCCTATATACAAAAAGTGCATCTTCTTCCAACTTCTAACTTTCAAAGTCAAGGTCTTTCCAGAGTATTGGCTCCTTCATCACTAACCATCACATTCATCTAACTTCCAGCACAATGTAAACAAACAAACAAACAAAAATAAAAACCTGCTTACACAGTAAATTATATTATGTACGCTACTTATTTACAGCTTATACACAGTGTGCATTTTAACAGGGGTTATGTAATGTTTAAATAGCTGTTATTAAAACTATGTAATACTAAGTTAAATATTTTTAATGCTCTGCAAGTGAGATTTATCTATCTGTTTACACAATTTCTCCATCGAGACTTCAAAGAACTGTAAAAGTTTTCGATTTTACATATATTTCTATTTATGTTATGGCTTTTTCTAACTGATTATATTCATAAAAATGTAGAAGCCTTAGTAAACCATTATGTGTGAGACTTGATTTTGCTATGATGTTTGTGCCACTAGTTATATTAAACATTTAATTTACTTTTAGTTTTTTAGTTTACTTTGTAGATTTAAAGTTACGTCTGTATGTCCATGAACATGAATACAACACTAGAAAAGTAAATCCATTTTGAAATTCAAATGAAATCAAAAATGTAATATATACACACACACACACACACACACACACACACACACACACACACACACACACACACACATCAGTCTATCAGGAGAATCCCAGCCAGTTAGGAATCAGGAAATAAATTAAAAATTGATTCACATAAATCTTGTGCTGTGATTCTGTCATTTGAAAATGGAATTTTATTAAACGTATGTTCAGTTTGACTTCAAAATATGAAGTCAGATTTGCAAAACCCAAATCCAAATTCTAGCGACACAAACATTATTTCAGATTTTGAGATGTTTTAAGATATTTGCTTCAGATTTGGATATGAGTACTAGATAAAGCCACAAGCCTTTACTCACTAATATGTGCAATTCCAATTATATTCTAATTTGTTCGCTTTTTGTTTAATTCTATATTACATTAGAATGGATAAATTAACTCAATATCTAAGTGACTGAGTGAAATTAATAAAGATGGATAGTTTCAATTTTAGTAACACCTTGTTATCTGTGAATTTTAGAGAATACATACAAATAAAGCTATAAATCAATAAAAAAACACTTTTCAGCAAAACCCCAAATCAATTTCTAATTCAGAATATGACATCAATAATGATTTGAATGAAATAAAGAAGTAAAAACCATGTGTAAGGTTAGAATGAGTAAATTAATAGAAATCTACATTGTCAAAACACGAATGTACCACGAATTATCACAGGTACCAAAAAATGTACAAAAAAATTGCAAACATATTTAGCCAAATATATTGCTGTACTGCTATCTACCTATCAAGAGAATCAGAGGCTTTTTGATAACTCAGTCCTGTTCATGGCCAATACGCAAACTGATTTTAATAAAGTGCAATTCTACATGAGAAAAAAAAATCTTTAAATATCTGCCATCTGTAGGTTTTCTTGTACAGACGCCTGTATAACCCAGCACTCCTTCTCAACTATGTTTCTTATGTGCCAGTGATTACATCAGACAACTTTTACCAATACAACATCAGTGGATGTACGGTTAGTTGGAATTAAGGTGCAGGACTGATTATAAACACATCGTACCTCACATCATTAACAACCACACAGGGTTTGGTTACTGCAGGGATGCAGGGATTTGGTTATCGGTGTCAAACCTTCTCATGAAAATCTCTTTTTGCATTGCTGCTCGGTAACACAGCTCCCTCTGCTGGCTGGATAAACAACATACACAACACTGGTGATTCCTTCCAGAGCAGAGTACAAAGGCTGTTTCCAGCATCTACACACATGAAGTAGACATACAGTCTGTAAAGATATTCTAAACAAAACTATGATATATGACGCAATCAGATGCGCATGAGAACTTAACCAAATCGATGCACTATTTGAGAACGTTTTTTGAACAGAACAAGAAGCTGATCTTGATTATATAGAAAATATCTCTTGAGAGCGAGTTCACACAGTGTCACACACTGTTTAAATAGCCTGCTACATCATTCAGACTCATCTAGGCATGACATCAGCAACGGAGTTGAATGACCTACTGCTTTTGGTTCACCACACTAAAAAGAAATTCCAGGTTTCCAGTGAAAACCATTAGTCATTACTTGAGTTGGAGAAAAGAGGAGGAGGAGGAGGAGGAGAAGAGGAAGGAGGAAGGCCACCAATGGAGTGGAGCAGAGGAAGAGAAGAAGGGTGTGATCCTTCACCCTGCGAGGTCATGCTGCTGTCGTCTTCTATACAGCTGCTGAGCCTAAAACATTTCTCTTTGTGAGCCTTGAGCATGTTGGAGAAGCGGAAGCGCTGGCCGCACACGTCACATGGGTACGGCTTCTCGCCCGTATGAGTTCGCCGGTGCCGTTTCATATTGGGCCGGCTAGTAAAGCTCTTTCCACAGATCTCGCAGATGTACGGCTTTTCACCTGGAAAGATGATAACGAATACACGTGAAAAAATCTTACAGTATCTTTCATGAAGCTGACATGATTAGTGGGCTTCTTAAGCAGGAACAGGTTTCATCCAAGATATCTGCTTTAGAGTCAGAATATTTTACTTTACAGGCCATAAAATGCTTCTATTAGACAAATTACACACGTAAAGAGTGGTGTAGTTGTGAACTAGTTACCAGTGTGGGTCTTCATGTGCTCATCAAAGTACTGCTTCATGTTGAAGTCTTTGCCGCACCACTGGCACATGAACTGCTTGTGGCCAATGTGGATGCTCATGTGAGAGCGAAGCTGGTACTTATACTGAAAGCGTTCACTGCAGTTCTGTATCAGGAAAGGCAGACTTATAAACAACACAGAATAAAAATATCTAACCGTGACTCTTCAACCTACTGCCAAGCCCAAATAAGAGTGAAACCAATACTTTTGGTATTTGTTCTATTTCTATTTGGTCCAGTTTGGTTAAACACTGAATGCTTCACAATCTGAGTCCGTGGGAAGGGATGGGATGAGGCTGGAACACACCCAATAAGAGGTTCATAAATTTTTAATTTCCCTGAAATTGATCAATCAGAGTGAAATGTTTGCAGATCTAATCACACTTGGGTTCACTTCCATACACCCAATGACCACACTGTGAAGGTGCACTTGGACTACATCACTCACACATTCTCAATCATTTGCTGAACAGCTTAATCCTACTCGGGTCACGAGGGGGCTGTGCCTATCTCAGCCTACACTGGACGAAGGCAGGGTACACCCTGAACAGTTCGCCAGACCATCACAGGGCAACACACACAACCATTCACACTCACGTCCACCTGGGGCAATTTGAAAAAGACAATTAGCCTAATCTGCAATGTGTCTTTGGACTGTGGGAGAAAACCAGAGTACCCGGAGGAAACCCACGCAAGCACAAAAGACCGTGCAAACTCCACACAGTAATGAACCTAAGACCTTCTTGTTGTGAGGTGGATGTGCTAACCACAACACCACCGTGTCGCCCGATCTAATATCAAATACTCCTAAATGTTATGGGTGTATACACAATTATAATATATACTACGTGGGAAAGGTACAATCTGATTGGTTCACATTGGTTCTGAATTTTTTGTATATATTACACAGAAACACAAGAAAAACAAAAACGAGATTTTTGTTTATTTTGTCCAATTTAGAGTCTAATAATGATAACACTACCTGCTTCAAGAGACCATGACAAACTGTAAGTGTCCTTCATTTTGACTCAGGTATTATCCACTCCACGTCTTCTACTCCTTAGAGTGTGGATCAGTCGGATTGCTCTGTTCCCATGTAGTAATATACATTATCAACCCTAAAAAACTGTCACGATTTAAAAACGTTATCCATAAAAATCATGCACACGCACACACACACACACACACACACACACACATACACTCAAATAATATGGAGCAAAATGACAGGAAATAAATAAATAAAGCCCTCATAAGAGCAGTGGTGGCTTAGCAGTTAAGGCTCTGGGTGAGTGATCTAAAGGTCAGGGGTTCAAGCCCTGGCACCACCAAGCTAAGCCCTTAACCATCAATTTCTCAGTTGTATAAAAAGTCATAAATGTTAGTTGAAATAGGGTGTCTGCCAAATGCCATAAATGTAAGATAATCAATGTTGTATGTTGTCAGTAGATTTCCACTTCCTGTTTGCTACATTTTAAAAATGATCCCTATGCAAATTCATGCATCAGACCTCACCTTAAATAATAAAAGATAAAGTATATGTATGTGTGTCTAATACTCACCTCGCACCTGAAGGGTTTTTCCCCAGAGTGTTGCAGAGAGTGCACCTTCAGAGACATGCTGCGCTTAAACGACTTCCCGCACGTCTCGCATGTAAACGGCATGTCCTTCGTATGAGCTGCAGGCAAGGACACACACCTCTGCACTCATACATATCTGCTACATATCATGAATATAGTGCATAAACCGTATAACAAAAGTCACATTAACAATCTTAAAGCTTTTAAAGCACATAGAGCCGAGTATAAAATAATTATACAAATAAACGTTTGAGATGTCCAATAACACAAATTCTCATTATCGTAGCATATTACAATTATACTATTCTCTGGGATAAACGTTATGGAGAAAGGAAGCACTTCTGGATTAAAAAAAAATCTTCCTGTTGGTTAAAAGAGATTAAAACAACACAGCCTGTGCTTTCTGCTGTGTGTGCTGTACGGGATTGAGACAAGGTCAGCAGGGTTCGTTTCCCCAATGGGACATTTCAGTTGAATACAGATCGGGCTTCAGGAGATGAAAGGAACTTACTATACCTGGCCCAGGCTTTATAGTACTTAATTACACTGCTTTAGATCATGTGTCCTTGTATGTGCTGCCACCTAGCTGTACCCTGGAAGTTTATTATGTATAAAAGGTGCTGTTTAGAGTCATTACAAATGTTTCTAGACTGATATAAATTTAGAAATACCTTATCAAACTATGTGTCACTGTATGGTTATGCAATGGATATGGTAATTTATTTAATTAGGACTTCTATATGTTTTCTGACCCAGAAATTAGCTCCACCCCTAAGCTCAGAGCCTTTTCTTTTAAAACACTGCCCCTTTAATTGCCCCTTAACAGACCAGGATACTCACCCACCATGTGCTTCCTGACATGCGCCATTGTGTAGAACTTCTTCTCACACACCTCACAGGAGAACTTCTTCTCAGCATAGCCATGAACAACCTTGTTGTGTTCATGGAGGGACCATAACTTCTTAAACGCTTTTCCACACGTCACACACTACAGGTTGAGGAAAACAAACAAGCAAGCAAACAAACAAACAAACAAACAAAAAAAACCTCCGTTTGTATTCATTCATACATCAGGGGCACCTTCAGTATAATGTAAATAAATCTCGTGACTGATCAGTCGAAAACGAACGAGCTTTAAATGAAATTCAATTCAGGATTTGAAATTCAAAAGGACGCAATTTTCTAAATGACACCAGAGAGGCAAGAAAGAAATAATATACGGGCCACTATGTGCTGGCTAAGCATTTCCACAGCGAAGTTTAAACAGGAAATGACTCGGCACTCTGGCATTAACGGCACCATCCAGCTGTTCTCTCCATCCCAGAGGCAACACATGCATACAGATCAACCGCATCTCATCTCACAACACACACAGGCCCAAGTGTGCTTCTGCCATACACGCAGAAAGAAAGAAAGAGAGAGAGAGAGAGAGAGAGAGAGAGAGAGGGATGTGCTAGTGTAAAGAGAGTGATGCAGTAAGTAAAGCCCTGTTCATGAGACAGTGAGCTTACATATTTGAACTTGTTAACATGTATGCTAATAAGATGATTATCTGCTTTTATCACTCACTTTTTGCAACTGCAGCTTATTCTAATGCTCACGTAAACATTGCTAAACAAAAACATAAGACCACATCAGACACTCTATTTCTAGACGCCTTCATTTATCAGATTGTTTTTTAGAGCAGATATACCATTAATCAGATTACTGCTGAATCAGTAAGCATAACAGAACTGACGATCCCATACATGTTCCTAATTAGATACATCGATCAGTCATAACATTAGCACCATTCATTCATTCATTCTTTCAACTGCTTTATCCTACTATTCCTAACAAAAGGCTGCAGCCGACTGTGTGAAGGCAGGGTACACCCTGAACAGCTCACCAGTCCATTGCAGGGCCAACACACTCACACAAAATTCACACTCACATCTAGGGGCAATTTGGAACAGCCAGTTACCCTACTGTGCATGTCTTTGGTCTGTTGGATGAAACCAGTGTACCTGGAAGAAACCCATGCGAGCATGGGGAGAACAAGCAAACTCCACACAGAAACCCCCTCGCCTAGAGTATGACTCGAACAAGATCTGTCAGTGGCCAGTTGAGGCCTCCATGGATGTGCATTGTTTCTCCAGCACATCCCACAGATGTTCAAATGGTTCAAGATCTGGGGAGCTTGGAGGTCAAGTCAACACCTTGATATCATCAAATTCCTCACACCATTTCTGAACCACTTTTGGTTACTGCTATTAGGGAATACTGCTTCCATGAATGGGTGTATTTGGTCTGCAACAGTGTTAAGGTAAATGGTGTCAAAGTAACCTTCAAATGAATGCCAGGACTCAAGGTTTCCTAGCAGAACACTGCCCAGAGCATCAAACTGCCTTCTTCCCACGGTGTATCCTGGAGCCATTTCTTCTCCAGGTAAACGACTCACATGGACCTGGCTGTCCACACAATGTTGCTACCTTCTTTCACTGCTCCATAGCCCAGTTCTGATGTGCCCATTGTTGGTGCTTTTGGTGGTGGACAGGAGTAAGCATGGGCACTCTGACTAGTTTATGGCTACGCAGTCCTATCCACAGCAAACAATATTGCACTGACACCTTCCTACCACCTTTCTCTTTCCAGCATGAACCTTTTAAGCAATTTGTTCCAGTAGTTTTTCAGTTGGAATGGAACGGATGGTGCAGCTTTTGATAGACTAATGAGTCTTGGGCACCATGACCCTGTCACTGGTTTACCGGTTGTCCTGCCTTGTAACACTTTTAATGTTATGGCTGATCCATGTGTGGTTTTACACTGCAATTATGAAATGCTGTACTTGTAAATACAATAACTGAGTACATATTTATTGATTTTCCTGTTTAATGGTGGGATGTCCCATGTAATGGCAGACCACTTAGCGATGCTATACCTTGGGCCAGGCTTCCTCCCTCTCTCTGTCTCTTCGTCACGAAATCCCGCGAAATCACCTTTGTAATGATGTTACAAAGTGGGGTGCTACCACCCTGGGAATTCCTATATGCTGAAGTTTACAAACTGCTTCTAGTTTATATTTGGGTGGTCCTTTTCAGTGGAAAAAAAACACAGAAGCTAAGAATTGTTTCAGAATTTGTGACCCTTTAAGCATTTCACATATTAATTCTACAAAACCTTTGGTAATTTAAAAATTACTGGAATTCAACATTAAGATATTGTTAGAGGAACTGTTGTAGATTTGAATTGTTATGTGGTGTTCTGTTAGGTAATTTTAACATTTATTAGCACAAATTCATCTCCATTATAAGTTCATCTTTGCCAGAAGAATTCTGACAGTATAACTCTCTCTTCTGTTAATCACAGCTACACAATCAATCAATCAGTACATTAATCATGTCAAAATTATGTCAATCATGGGCTTCTGTGAGCTCCTGTATAAGTGCAGATAGCACTTTACCCCACTGTGTGATACTCATTTCTCAGAATATTGCTTGTGCTAATCAAACATGTGCTACATATGTGGCTGGAAACGTGTGGAGTGTTCCATTAAGTGACATGAGAGAGTGTGTTTTAGGGAGTGTGTATACCTGTATGCTTTTCTCACAGCTGGTCTGATGGTGCAGGAGCAACTCGCTGTCCAGAAGGAAGCGTTTGCCACACTTGTTGCAGATCTGCATGCGATTGTGTGTGACGTTGGTGTGCTTCTCCAGGTACCAGCGGTTGTTAAATACACGTGGACATTTCTTGCAGGCAAAGTGCTGCTTTTCCTCCAGCTTTACCTTCTGCCCTAGACTCTCCTGCTCCTTCTTCCCTTGTGTCAATGTACCAGAGCCCAAGCCCTGGCACAAAGAAACTGCACTCGCTCTTGTCCCATGCCGCGGTCTCTCCATGATAGCCCTTGGAACCTCTGGAATGCTAAGATCGTTCTCTTCCTCCTCCTCCTCATCATCGTCTTCCTCATCGTCCTTTTCCTCCTCTGTGTTAAGTTCCATCTCTTCCTGCCTCTGCTTATAGTCTTTATCGTCATCAGTAGGTGTATGGTGACATGTCTGACCTCGCTCTTTGGTCTTGCCCTCTGACCCCTTGGAAACGTTTAGTGTCTGGTTGTTAAGGTTCACTTCAACAATGATTTGATCTCTGTTAAATGATGCAGGGCTTTCTTGAGGTGCCACCTCTTCAGGACTGGTGCCTCCCTCTTTCTCTACTTTGCATAAACCCCTCCCATTTCCTCCACCATCATCCTTTTTGTAGAAGTGTTTGGCTTGGGCCTGAGAGCTAGCATGATGATCTAGCCTGCCTGTGGTGTTGTCTGCCACCCGAATGGAAAAGGTATCCATTTTGGGATCTTCCTCCTTGATTTGGCTGTAAAGTGCTGTGTCTGTGTTCTTTTTGATTGCCTGCCCTGCAAAGTCCACATTAATTGTGTCGGGCTGCAAAAGGTGCTGCTGTTTAAAGGTGTGTCCATCAAACATGTGAAATAGAGCACGACATCCTCCACCAGGCAGAACACGACGATGGTGTATTCGCCATGTTTTTTCCTGATATAAACTAGAGCTGGTTCAAAGACAGGAAAAGGAGCACGATGGTTAGAGTAATCATCTTTTTGGAAATTAACAGAACATATGAATATTATTTCAATAACACATGCATGAAAGGACTTTATAGTATTTTTTTGGAAAATGCTTTATCATTTAAACAGACATCAATGTAAATGACATTTTAACAATTCATTCATTCATTCACTCATTTTCTAAGCTGTTTAATATTTATTAGGGTCACGGGGAGGCTGGTGCCCATCTCAGCCTACTCTGGGCAAGGGCGGGGTACACCCTGGACAGCTTGCCAGGCCATCGCAGATTTTAACAATTTCTTTTATACAAATGATTCCACATCTACATTATGTACATGATCAAGTTTCATTAACAAAAGTCCACCTAACAGAGATATTGGAGCTCACTCCAGCTGCATGCCATCCCTATGGAGCGTTATTCTCCACCAGATTTCAATTGGCACACCATCTCTTTCACAACTCCAAACAAAGTAGGTGCACAGGATAATGCGAATGAAGAGTGTCTGAGAGCTACATTGATATTCTGATCCACATTCAACCCACCAGCTCCCTCCTCCACTTCTCCGTCTGGAGTCTTCATGAAGCAGAAGATAAACACAGGCCAATAACCAATTAGGTAAAGTCATGAGGGTGAATATCAGCCTCTCCAAACAATTATCCAGATTCATTAAGATGACTTTTAGTGCAATTAACTGCCACAGGAATTAATGCAAAAGTGCTTGTTATAATGTCAGCTGCCAAGAGGGTCCTTTAAATTTCAGGGATTAAGAGGCAACGTGGGCTGTTTAAAATGTCAAGTAGGACCTAACTAGGGTACAGAAGGACACTTGAATATCTTTTGAACTGCCTAAAGATATCAAAGCTAAAATAATCATCTAACCAATCAAAATTCTCTCTCTCTCTCTCTTCAACTGAATCTTACTCTTGGAGACTCAAATACCATAAAGTTTATTAGTAAGTTGTTTTTTTTTTTGTTTTGTTTTGTTTTTAACAGGGCAGGACCTTCCAACACACGGTATGCACTCTTCTTGCCAAAGTTGCATGGCTGGGCAAAACCTATACTCTAGGATTCTCACATTTAATCCTAGGGGCAATTTGGAACAGCCAATTAGTCTAATGTGCATGTCTTTTCACTGTGGAAAAAAAACAAAAAACAAACAAACAACAACAACAACAACAACAAAAAAAAATGGAGCAGCCAGAGGAAACCCACACAAGTATGGGGAGAACATGCAATCTCCACACAGAAACGTCCTTGCTGACCACATTCCAAATTATTCATGCAAATGAATCGGTTCTGATTTTAGTGCTAAAAATGACTAAACAAAACCACATTCAGTAAACAGTGATTTTCAGATATTTAACAGCAGACAAAAATCATAGCAAAACAGTGGTGATTACATTCATCGCTAAACATAAGCTAGGTTTTAAAGCAGAACCTTCTTCTTTTTTTCTATACAAATACATTTTGATCCAAGTTAAAATATTATTTTTTTTTTTTTTTTACCAAACAGTTAACTACCTAATTAAAATAAATAACTGCCACCAAGGCACAAGGTAATTAATTTAGTAGAAACCTAACTCTATCTCCACAGTAAAGCACAGTGATAATAGCATCATTTTAATTTCATGTCTTTGGCCCTTTAGTTGCTTCTCAGACTAATTACCTCCTCCTCAGGGCACTGAATTTTAGTGGACAACCATCTCAAATCAGAGTCACTAAAATGTCAGCTCCAACTACACACATTATGAGCAATTCTGGATTTTAGATTCATGATGCATCAGGCCATAAAAATCCATTTCCATTCCAGGTTAGTCATGTCATGTCATTTTCTGAACCGCTTAATCCTAATTAGGGTCGCGGGGAAGCTGGCGCCCATCTCAGCCGACTC
>JAQMYF010000025.1:11467091-11487163 GCA_030014195.1 Neosilurus mollespiculum | reverse complement strand
ATTGGCTGATTAGAAATTAAGTGTTAATGAGCAGTTGGACAGGTGTACCTAATAAAGTGGCCGGTGAGTGTATATGCTGCTAAAATACCATGTTACAATTAAAATTAAACAAACATTTGTACTTTCGATTTTTTTTTTCTGGAAAAGAGAATAAATAATAAATAATGCAATTATTCTGTAGATGCAATATTATAATAGATATTATTTTGTTTGTTGGAGAAAGCTGAGACAAAACATTCAACAACCATCTTACTGGAATGGCGGATTTTAGTCTTTGGTAATAGCGGCCAACAAAGACACGTCATGCGAGGGTCTTGGCCAGTCTTGTGTTTATATCTATGTGTTGAATATCCTCACCTGGATCTGCGATCAGAACTTTCACTCCGTCGGTGCCGCCGCCTCCTGCTACGACTCCTGCTGCGGCTTGAGTAGCTGTCATACGTGTAGGATCTGGGAAGGGGGGGTGCAGCACAATATACCATTTTTTAGATTCTATGCAGCTGCATGAATTGTTTAATTATAGAAAAGATATACTGGCTGTTGAACTACTTTATGCACCCCAGTCCTGCTTCTAAATCTGCACTTCTGAGAAGCTCGGTCTTGTGTTTTAATCTTTACACCATTATCACCGCTGTAACAGCACTGTACCGTTTCCTGAACTGAAAGCTATGTTCCAGACATGCTCTTAATCTCTGCCTTTAAATCCATTTTCACCAAGAAGTCACAACACATCAATATCTAACTCTGAAACTCTGTATTTCACACTGGAAGAAACTTTAAAAGGTTTTAGTATAACCTGTAGTAAATGCTGAAGTAGGCAGGCCCACAACTAATACTACAAACCAATGAAAATATTAACGTTAAGCAATAATAATATACAACATTGCTTTCTGAACAAGTCATACAATCTGCAGGGGCAAAACAATGCACATTTAGAACGTTTTAAAGAAACTTACAGGGCGAGTACAGTGTAGCAAATGTTCTTTCTGAGATTAAAATTAAAATGTTAAACATTACCCACATATTTTTCAAAATTTGCCTAAACATAAGGTATTTCTTCACCAAAATACTCGATTACACTGTAAAGCAACCCAGCCTATCATTTTTAGGCCAAATAAATGTGCATTATGCATTAATTTCACTTTACACACCAAAGTTTACAGACGGTTTTGTCCAAATATAGTTTTCTGACAAGATGACGACACCTTTAACTTTTTCATTACTTTATCTGGATTGGCTGTACCAAATTTAACAACTGACTGATGCCTTATTCTGATTAGAATATCTAATAAAACAAGTTCTTCACCAAATGGACTCATTTTGTGGTCCATTTTTACGAACCTTGACCGGCGACCTCTCGACCAACTTCTGGAGCGACTTCGACTGTATGTATGACTGAAAAGATTAACAAAACACACACACACACACACACACACACACACACACTAAACCAAATGCCGACAGAAAATCACAGCACCTGAATTAATACCAATAGCTCAGGCCAAACAGTTTCATGTTTTATAACCACTGAACTACAGGAACCAATGTCCTTACAGTTACCAAAATACTGCATACTTCATAGAATTTCAAGAGAACCACTGATAACTGCATATTTCATTCACACCTGTCAACATAACGGAAATATAAAAGAATTCAAAACAGCAAAATATCCACGTTGTTAGCTCTATTTCTAGGCATGTCTGGATGTGTTTCACCTGTTTATAATGAGTTAAACACTTCAGACTTTAATGCAATTGTTTTGCATTAACGATGTCATTACAGTGCAATAAACATCAAGGTCTGGAAATACAAACAAGCATATGAGTTTAAACTAAGTACATCGATAATGCTACTGGCACTAACCTGCGATAGCTATGGGAGCTACTACTTCGGGATCTGGAACGTTCTCTACTGTATCTCCGTCTGCTTCGACTTCTGCTGTAGCTCCTGTGGATAAGAAAAAACACTTTTTTCAAGCATGATGATAGAAAGAGTCACTAATTCAATTCAACAGATTTCCTATAATGTGCTTTCTACAGTGCAGACCATCTAACACATTCATTTTATTAATAACAATAATATTAATTCAAACATTAAAACATGGCTTGATGCATTTACCTGGATGAAGAGCTGGAGCTCCTCGACCTGCTCCTGGAGTAGGTGTATGACCGAGACCTGTCTCTACGTCGCGGCCTGGAACTGGAGACCGAGCAGGACTTACTCCGCGAGTGCTTCTGGGTAGCAGCTTGCTCTCCTGTGGCAGCAGGTAAATCTTCTTCACTGGAACTGTCCTGATTTCTGGGACGCTGGTTTAACCGAGCAGTCTTCCGTACCTCGTCAAACAGGGATCCTGGTCGGACCCGGTTCTTGCTTTTTATCTCAATCTTGAGGCCCTGAGTCTTTCCTTCACCTTGCTCTTGTGCCCTGTTAATTTTAATGCTTAGAGGTGCTGCGCTAACCGCTGGAACGGCAGTCATATCTTTTAAAGGTTTCCATTTGGGATCAACTGGTAGCTCAACACCTACAGGTGTGGTTTCTCCAGGTTGGTTGGCAGGATTTAAAACAGAAGGACTTGAACCTGAGGTCTTCTGGTCTGCTTGAGGTAGGAGATGAATATCATTCTTAACATCTCTTATTGCTGGCATGTCAATCACACAAGGCTCAGGTGGGTCTGTGTTGCTGTCTGTGTTGTGCTCTGGGGTACAAATTTCCATATCGTCTTGATCTTTAGTTTGGTCTCGGGCAGGTTTCACATTAACACTTGACTGACTTGAAGCAGTGTGTCGCTGTTTGTTTTGTGCTGGACTTTTTGCTGCCTCATTGTTTAATTGCTGGTTTTTCGTCATGGTTGCAGACTCATCGCCACTTTGAGAGGCCTCTGCAGTTGAGCAGTTTTCTTTTGATGAATCTGGAATGATCTTGGAATAGTCCTTGCCTTCGTCATACTGAGATTTTAATTGTGTGCTCTTTACCAGTCCGGTAAGTCCTTCATTGTTAGCAGAGTCAGTATTTTTCCCCTGAGCCAGTGACTCATCCTCGTCACCTTCATCACCAAATTCGAGTGGAGGCTGCCAGTGAAATGTCTCCTTTGGTTTCTGATGTTTCTTCTTAGATCTTTTTGTTTTGGTCTTCACTCTTTGTGAGCCAGACCTGTCAGAATTTCTCCTCTTGTGCTTGTGTTTACGCTTAGCCTTCTTGCTTTTGTGCTTTTCAGTTTTTATATAATCATCAGAATGCTCCTCATTGTTTTTGGATACATCTGAAATCTTGAAGAGCTGGTCTGGTTTGTTGAGCACAGAGGGTTCTTCACTTTCAGATTCTGAACTAGCTTCACCCTCTTCCTTTTCTGATGAAGGCTTATTTTGACTACTCCCATTGTTTGCTTCTGGCAATTCAGACTCACTTTCAGAGTCCCAGCATTGAGACCATACATTCATCATCTTCTTTTCACAAAGTCCACTCTCCTCTTTAACAGAAGCTTGAGCTGGTTTGCTCTCATCAGCAGAAGCCAGCTTACTCAAATGTTCATTGTCACTTTCCCATCCGGATCCAGATTTACAGCTGGAGGCAGTCACTACTGAGGCATTGATTGGTTTGGGTTTCTTTTCTGCCTTCAAGTGAAAATCTGGCACAGGATCGATAGTCTCTTGCTGCACCTCTAAAATACAGTGCCTCTGAATAGGACTGTGCGTGCCATCAGTTGCATCGCCTGAATGGGAGGGGGACGCATTGTCTCCGACAGGGCTATGCATCACATTCTTGGTCCTCTTATGGTCCCTCCTGTGAGAACGACGGCGATTCTCTCTTCTTTCTGAGGACATCCTTCTGTATGAATAATAAGAGTCTGACCTGCTGAAAGAGGAAGATGAAGAAGACCTGCTATTCTGACCAGGCGATACAGAGTGATCACTGGAGCGACTTCTACTTCTTGAACGGCTGGAGGACTGACTTCTGGATGAAGCTCTTTGGAGGAGACTTTCAGGTTGCTTGGGTTTTTCACCATACTGGCTGCTACTGCTGACACCCTTCTGAGACATGGATTTCTCAAACTGACTCTGAACATTTGATGGTGGTTGTTTCTCCAGTGCCGTACCCGGAGTTCGGTTCATCAGAACCTGAGACGGCGAGTCTTTTTTTACTTTTATCTCTTGGATTCGAATATAAGATGGCTTCCAAGGCTTTTGTCCTGGTTTCCATCGGGAAGGTGGTGGGCTGTCACTTAAAGGCAGTACTGGGACACTCTCAGCAGATGCAGGTGGAGGAGCTTTGGGTTCTACAGCTTGAACAGTCATGGGTACAGATTTCTTAACCTTCTGTGTACTGCCTTCAGGAACCTTTGACGCATTCCTTTTTCTGTAATATGGGGACTGTGACCTGTACCTGGACCGAGATCTGGTTCTAGATCTTGTCCTGTATCTAGATCTGGAGTGGGAATCAGATCTAGATCGTGTCATAGACCGTCCTAAATGACTTCCCGACCTTGACCTTGAGTAGGATCTAAACCTGCTACCAGATCTAGAGTGACTCCTGGAGTAGGATCGGTCTCGTGACCTAGAGTAAGATCTTGACTCTCTAGACGAACGGGATGAGGATCGTCTCCTGTCGGATCTATATGACCTACGAGAGTGGCGTGATGCAGAACGTGAGCGAGAGTGTGAATAATATCGCCTCTTTGGATGGTTTGAGTCTTTTGAGTCTCTACCGGATGACATGGACATCTCTGCGTCTGAAAGAGAGGCCTCTCTGAATTTGTTTTTCTTATGCTTTTTTGAATGTTTCCGTTTCTTTGACTTCTTCTTCCGTTTGTTTTTTTTCTTTTCTTTCCTGTGATAGTGGTGCTGACTAGAGTTATCAGAGGCCCGGTCTGAAGAGTATTCTCGGGATCTTGACCTTGACCAGGGGGTACCACTTCTGTCATCCCATCTGTTAAACCATTTAACGTAGTTTCCTCATTAGTGATGACTCTTATTATACAGTTAAAGTGTCTGTCATATCAGGAGTGGACAAATCACTAACTCCAGAACCTGAGACTTGACTATTCAGGCGTAAATACACAGTTATCCTGTTGTTAATATACTGAGAGAAAAAAGATGCTAACCAGAATCAATTAATATATCTTTCTGCATGATGCAAGGGCAGAATACCTCATTTCAGAGTGAAATGTTTGCTCATAAGAGCAAACATAACTTTTTCTTTAACAACACAACAGAACAAGAATACAAGAAAGAGTGAAATAAAATCTTATTCTTGATTTAAACATTTAATAATATTAATAGTAACCTGCCCTCGCCCAGAGTTGGCCGACAAGGGCGCCAGCCTCCCCACAACCCTAATTAGGATTAAGCGGCTTAGAAAATGAATGAATGAATAATTTTAATACAGTAGTCGGTCCTGAGCTGATGGCATACATGTAGTACTTTTCATACTATGTGTTGTAACTACTTCTTTAAACAGACCAGTGACACTTACTGTAAAACCTTTTCCATGCCATTCAAAAAGGAGGTTGCCCTTAAGATACTTTCCTAGACCTCCCCTTTCACCTTGCCTATGAGAGTGGGATTAAAAATGACTGGACCCCCCAGGCAGCTTTTGATGCTGCTGCCATCAGCTCAGAATGGAGAACATCCAAATGTGGAATAAAATCCTAAGTCTTTTACAAAGCCCTGCGATGGCCTGGCGAGCTGTCCAGGTTGTACCTTGCCCTCGCCCAGAGTTGGCTGTAGTGGGATTAAGTGGTTCAGAAAATGAATGAATCAAGTCGCTTACAAAAAAAAGTCACACATGACAGTATCACTATAGCGTCAGACGTTTGTACGTGCACGCACTTTGTAGATCACTGATTCGAAACAGCAGCTGGGCGGGGCATCATCCAAAGGGCAAGTACAGTAGCTGCCATGAGAGGGACACGAAAAGGACTGGTTTAGCACAAAAAATGTTGCGGTTTTAAAATTCATTGCACACTGATGGTTTTCCCCAATTGTATCATTATAATTTTTTTTTTTTTTTAGAAATCACGAATATTAACAACTGCGGATCAGTGAAACAAGGAATAGAAAAGAGCATGGAAATATCATTTGACGATATGCTTGTTGTTTAATAAGATAGTGTAGTTTATGACTTGTCCATCGTTGCATATGAAACCAGTGTATACTCATAACCTCCGGGAAGAACAAGCTACCATAAACACGTTTAAGAAAATATGCAATTTTCTCCACATGATGCTGCAGTAGTTCACTATAGAGTAAGCTCTTACCTTTCTCCTTTGTTCCACTTCTCTACACTGGGAGGCTGGTAAACCTTCGTTCTCTGCATCTCCTCTTTCCAGTGTGGAGGAGTCTCGCTGCTCTCTCTTTCCTCCTCAGATTCGGATCGGGATATCGAGCGAGTAGGAGTATGGTATCTCTACAGTAAGGAATCAGACTAATTTTAATCTTTCTTCTCTCACTACAGCTGGAAAAACTTCACTTCTTTTAACTAGGGTCAATGGAATTAATGTTTTTATAAAATATGACGTCGGTTATTAAATAGGTTATTAAATAATTAGCCTACACAGAAGAGTGAGAAAGCGTCTGCATGTTTTAATTAAACACTATAATGCAAACTCCACTGCAGTATAACTGAGTTTAATTTGAAGGCTCATACCATCGTGCCACGGCCTTTGAGCTTCCGACCAGATTTTGTGATGGCCGGCTTGGCATCATTTGTCACTTTAGCTGCATCCTGTACAGTGCTAAAGGGAGGGAAAAACAACAAAGTTTAAATCTAAGAATCTGTATTTTTATCGTTAGGTTTGTTTAGCTATTAATTAAATATAGCTTGGAACACATTTTCTTCTCTCATGATCTAAACTGCGTAATGAGTGGCTGAGAAAACAGTTAAAAAAGATTCTAATCTGTAATCAGATTACCCCCACACGGTGCTTATAATCTAGGCTGGTTAAAACTGGTATAAATAAAGCAATACTTTCGTGTATCACCCAGTCAGGATTTGCTGTGAAATTAATGAAGTTACTATATTCTACACTATTATGAATTACCTGCTGCATATCTTTTCTTTCATATTAATGTTCGAGTAGATCTTTATTTGGTTTATTAGTAGTGAAAAAGTAATGTATCGGAACAAGGATGAAACTAACCTGACTAAGTGAGCTGTATGGGATTCTGGAGCACTCTTTAATATTTGCTTGTATATATAAACATTCACTGAACACCGTGATCAGTTTACCATACAGGGGAAAAAATGAAATGTGTCCATGGTACATAGATGCCCCATAATGAGATAAAGTAAGATAAGTAAGGCACTTACTTATGGGCTAACAATTATTTCATCGTTGTCATGGGATAAATTTAGTGATTACTGCACAATCAACACATGCAACACAGTAACATGACTCCCTGCTTGAAATTTTTTTTCCCGGATGAATAATAAAATAATAATAAAATTTAGCTTTCGTATCATAGTCTTGGAGGGTGCCAGTCTCTGGCCTCGGCAGATAACAAGCCCTCGTCTGAATACTTCTCTCTACTTCACTTCATTCAATAATTGCTCATTATCATTTAAAAATTAATAGAATTATATGTGCTGGTGAACAATTTTCTATGTTGGAGGTCAAAGGTCAAGTGTGGTCAAATGGTTACGACGGAAAGACAGAATGGGGCAACACTATATGCCTAGGGGAACATAAACGTTTAGATCCAGGCTATTTATGTGGTGACCCAGGGGCTAGGTCCGGTCCCCGAGGCAATTTGTTCTGGCACTTTGAGTTGGCTACTCTTATTTTAAACAGTAAAAGAATATATACAAATTATTTAAAAATAAATAATAATTTTTTAAAAATGTGAAGATAATATTTTTAGATAATTCTCTGTCACAACTGTTTCTCACCTGGTTTGCCCTGCCTCACTGTCACAATCTGTTATCTCAGACTTCTGAGGTCTCCGTTCTCCATGTGCTCTTCCCGCCGATAATCTTATTGTTATTAGAAATTGATTTGGAGAACAGGCGATTTAGCAGTGAATGGACAGAGAAGTATGTTTTTATCTGTCTGCTCGTAGCCCGTGTGTCTGCTGTACACAGAGTGCATATATCGGTATGCAAGGAATATAATTTGAGAAAACATTTTAAGACACCCCACGCTAACTGACACGACTATCCCACTGGGCTCTGGTACTCAACATCAATAGATTTTGGGTTTCGTCATTCTCACACTTGAAGGCCATTAAAACTCAATAAAGCCTCCCACACTCCACAGCGTCTGCACCACTGTCTACATACACCTGAACTTCACTGCTCTTACTAAATCAAAAAAAGTCATTTTTCACATTAGATGTTGAATGTTGGTTCGATAAATGAGTTAAGTAACAGTTCTGTTCATCAAATTAGTAATTCAGATTGATTTTTAAAAAAGGGTGAATACTGCAGTTAAAGTATTATGTTCCATGCGATGGCCTGGCGATCTGTCCAGGTGTACTCTGCCCTCGCCCCGTGTCGGCTGAGATGGGCACCAGCCTCCCCACGACCCTAATTAGGATTAATCACATTATCTTTTACTTTCTATTATTCACTTATTATTATTTTCCTATTTTTCCTCAGTAACAATATAATTAAAAGCTTTACTTTTCTGTCTTGATATTCACTTATTTTTCTTCTTCTCTTTACTCATCATTCATCATTTTCTGAACTGCTTAATCCTAGTTAGGGTCGTGAGGAGGCTGGTACCCATTTACGGACGACAGCAATGGTTCAGACAGTGAGAGACATGGCTGGCCTTTGATAACCCAGTTAGCTGCACTGGGGGGACAGCAGTGACAACTCTGTGATAGTGCAGCTTGAACCCCTGACCTTTGGATCTCTTCTGCTTATTATTATTATTATTTACTTATTTATTTATACTTTTAATTTTCCTTGATTAAACACTATTTACTCATATGTTATAGTTGTGTTTAGTACCACACTACACATGTTGTTTTTGTTGGTACAGTTGTGTGAAGTGGATGTTGCCTGTTAGTTAAAAATTCTAAACGTCTGAGATACGGCTCACCTGGATTCTCAACGCACTCAACGTGGTGTATTTTTCATTTGAATGTAGAAATGCCTTGGGCCTATAAGTCTTGATTTACAATGCACTAATTTTATTAGGCACTTACAAAATACACTATGTGCACTTTGATGTTACTTCACTATATCGCTAGCTGTTAAACGTTTTTCAAGCCATATTTCTCAGGCCCCTCATTTGGGATTCTTTTCTTTTATTAATTGAATAGCCCTGGTTTAGCCCATGATGTTTACCACACAGGAGCATACACTGCATTCATCCTGCGACTCTGAAATAATACTCAAGAGACGTACACATTTGTTGTCTCTTCCTGTGCCGGCACGTCTCGGCGGAGCAGGAAGCGGTTCTCTGGCACAGGAGGGATCTCCTCTGGGCGCACCATAGGCTTCTCCCTCTTTACATTATGTTCTTTTTGTCCATCCCCTTCCTCTACCATGTCTCGCTCAGGAAGGCTGCAGAAGAGGCAGATAAGACATTAACCAGCCCTGAGTATTAATATAAAAAAAAAACTGCACATGCGTGTGTGCACATGTAATGAGATTGGTAATATCATTGACCACATTCATGCATGAAGCACCAAATACTTCAACTAAACACTCACCTGTCTTCACCAACCAATTTTGCACGCGTTCTCTCTTTCTTCCTGACGTCTCTCTTTGTCCTCTTTGAATGCTTGTTCTTGGCGGAGTTCTTCTTATTTCGCCGTGAATAGTGTTCCTCTGATTCCTCTCCAGAACCCAAGGAGGAGTTCCGCGACTCTGAAGAACTCCAAGAGTCATCTTCAGAACAGAAAGCTTTCCTCTTCCTACCTTCAAGGACTTCAGAGCAGCAAGAAACAACCAGGTTTAATTTGGTTGAGAAAAACACACACACGAATATGTAAAGGAATGCAATAAACCAAAAATGATTTTAAAAATAACTGAAATTAAAAGCTTCTACATAAAAAAAAAATCTAACGAATAGTAAACACTAAATGAACAACCCTTTGCTGTTATAATAATGTCAGGTATAATCAGTGAAGTGTTTTGAGTAAAAAAAGTTACACTGAGGATTTAGCAGAACCGGGCCGGGGGTGATGTCTGTGCAAAAAGAACAAGGTCTGAGATTTCTCTGTACAGACCGATTATTACATGCCATTTTAAAAGGCCGGCCTTCTTTAATTCCCTTCAGCCACTGTCTTTCATTTCCAAACTGCCCAATTCTGAAGAAGGCGTCTTCATCCGTGTCTGTCAGGGCATTGGTATCTTTCGGCTTGTTTCCCTTCCCGTGACGAATATAAGCTTTCTGACAAGCAGTGAGTACTTGAGCTTTGTAAACTCTAACACTATTAAATATTTAGTTAAATTAACTAGTAAATATTTTCTCTTCACAAAAAAAAAAAAAAAAAAAAAAAAAAAAAAAAAAAAAAAAAAAAAAGCATGAAAGCTGGAAGCTGCTAAAGATCGCAGCGCACAGTGCAGCAAGCTAACGCCAAACCTCAGCGATTTATTGCCTGCACACTGACCAATCAGATTGCTAATACTGTGTGTGTGTGTATGTGTTTGCGTGTGAGAGATTGTGGAGGGGGGTAATGAAAGTGGACTCTTGTTGTCTTATGCTGACTTCTTTATCTGACAACTAATGTTTGGAAGCCTGAAAAATTCTTTGACGACTCAATAATAAATAAATAAAGTATGCATCAATGTTTATAACAAAAAAAAAAAAAAAAAAAGTTGCCAAAAGGTTTGCACAGTACAGTACTTGTAACATGTTGAGATTGACAGAAAGATTACCATCATTAGCAGATTTGGTAATCAGCTGTCCACAATCAATCACTCGGACATCAGCGTAGGGTCTGCTGGCAGCGTCAGTCTTCAGCCCTTCGATTTTCTTGATTACTTCAAACCCGGAGATGACCAGACCGAAGACCACATGAACGCTGTGTTCAAACATGCAATTATCAGACTACATCCTGAATCGCACATGATAACGCAAAGCCTGTTCTATTAGTGAACGTCAACCTACCCATCCAGATGGGGTGCAGTCTTCGTAGTTCTGTTTTAGGTACAATGACCATACAAGAGCCACAGCAGGTCAGCCGACATGTGAAGAAAGAGAGAGAAAACGGAGGGCGAATTAAGCATGCAAAATCTCACGTAACAGTCAATCAAGTGGAAAACTGGCTCCACACACACACACACAACAGGCATCATTATAAGATATCTTTATTCCAAAACATCAACAATCAGTACATAATATAAATAAAATATAAATAAATACACACTGGTGGAAGCAGTACAAAAACAAAAACAACTATTCAAGCCTCCTTCAATTTACTGTGATATCTCTAAGTACATTCACATTAGAAATAATCAGTGGCATTGATCTCAACCTTAGCAGAATAAGACCATCAGTGCTACTGCAGTTCTGTTAAATACTGAGCTAATTAAAAACTTTAAAAAGACCAGCTCTCAAAAAATATACACTTCACAAACTTAAATACAGGTCAGTTTAAAAGAAATGAATAGGTCGCAAAAGTCTAGCTACAACAATCAGAAAGAGTCAGGAGAGAGAAGCACAGCCTTGGAGAGACACATTACCTTGGTAGAGCAGGATGCTAGAGTTTCTGCAAATTTTACACAAAAACGGCAAGAGAAAAATTGTAATAAATTTGTAGGCAAAAAAAGGAGTCCAAGTTTTTTTTTCTTTGTAACATATTTCTACATGTACACTGAGAAGGGAAAGAAGAGATGAGCGTGTTGAGGCACCTGCATCACACAAACACCGTATGCAGTGTCTCCGATATAAATGATGGGGAGAAAAGCAGGGAAGGAGGACGGGGAATTTTTGGCTGGAGGGATGCTTGAGAAATGCATGATTGAGAAACTGAAAATTCTAAACAGCTTCTTAAAGCCGCCATGTGATGCTGACTTGTCAAAATAAATTAATATATAAAAGTGGAAATATGAAACCCAGATAGATGAAGCAGTGTGTGTGAGAATGGTATGATGTAATAACAAAGTATGACATAACACTACAGTGTGAGACAGTAAAAGTGACTAAATGTGAAGTTTTCCCTTTAATCAGAGTGTATTCAATAATTCATACATAAAAAACTGTGCCATTTAATGTTGACCAGTGACGTTAAATGGCAAGCAGACAACCTGGTGATGCACATGGTGTTTGAACCTCATACACACACACTCTCTCCCCTCAACAGAATAAGTTGTACTCACATGAAAAACTGCGAGCCGTTAGTGTCCTTGCCTCGGTTGGCCATCGACAAGAGGAAGGCTCTGTCATGTTTGAGAATAAAGTTCTCATCTGTTGGAAAGAGACATGGACACAGGGAACAGACTGAGTGCGGACCACCTGTTACGCGAGACGGCATAGTGAGGAAAGGGATTTAAAAACAAAAAAACAAAACAAGGAGCCACCTTCTCTCTGCAGTCCCAACCACTGGCTAAGGATCAGCATTACAGAATATTTATCTGCATGAATATGAGAGTGTTCAGGGGCTGGTTATGGATCCTGACATAGAATTTACTGGAATTGTTATGTGATGCTACATACAGACCTACCAACCCTGAAGAACAACAAAGCATAGTGCCAGGGAGCTTAGAGACACTCTCAGGACAGTGACTCTGCAATATGTGTATTTAAGGGCTTATATGGAAACCAGCCGTATTTGGAAATAATATATATTCCAAGACAGAAAATTCAAAGGAAATGAGATGTTCAACTAAGAAAATAACTCAATAGAAGAGGCATCCCAGATGTATTCTTAATAGCATTATTATTATTATTTTGCAAAGCGTATTATTTTTCAAAATGTCTGAATGAAGAAAGACTGCTAGCTGCTTTGTCAAAGCCCAGCATATGATATAGAGAGAATGCAGGCTGTGTCTCACTTCCATTACCCCTGTGCTTAAAACTCACATGGTACAGTCCATCAGTGCAGAGTGTGAATTGTGTTTAGAATGCTTTTCTTTCTCTACTCTCTTCTTCCAACATTGTTCAGCAATCTGCTGCACTTCCGGCAAGAAAAAAAAGGTAATCTAACACGTGTCGAAATGCAGTTTGACTTCCTAGGCAATATGTATAAAGGTTGTTAGGTCTGTATGTGGTCTGTGACGAATACACTATATGGCGTGAGAAGTTCATGGATACTGATCATCACACCTACATGTGCTTCTTCCCACAAACTGGGAGGGGGTACCATTGTTTAGAACCTCTCTGGAGAATTATAATTTCCCTTCACTGGAACCAAAAGTCCCATACACTGTCCCAGCACAACTGCACAGAGCAAACTCCATGAAGACGCAGTCGACCAAAGTTGCAGTGGAAGAACTTAAGTGTTTCCCACAGAGCCCTCTGGCCTCCTCGGGAACACCCTCAAGATCTCTGGAATGAACTGGGATGCAGACTGCACTCCAGGCCTCCTTGTGCACCTGACAATCAGTCCTGACCACACTGTGGCTGATTGAACACAAATCCCCACAGCCATGGCCCAAAATCTAGTGGAGAGCCTTATCAGAAGAGTAGAGGTTATTATTACAGCAATTATGGGGCATAACGTGAAACAAGCACATATGGGTGTGATGGCCAGGTGGCCATAAATTGTTAGCCATACAGTGAACATTAAAGTGCTGTAAATGTTAGAATTTTAATCCATATAAATGTAATCTGACAATTAATTTATTCATTAGGGTTTTTTTTTTGGTAGACACGCTCTACCATATGTTTTTTCCCCACTAATGTGAAGATACATCAAAAGCTATATATGTATTTTTTTAAGCTGAACATTACATTTCAGCATGAAACACTTCACAGGGTTGCTTTTGAAAAGATGACCTTATGATGAAATCATAGCAAAAGTAGCAAAAGTTTTAGCTCTGGATTTGATACAGTGATGAACAAGAGAGGCACTAAAGGGACTATTTATATGAATCTCTGGAGTGCTGCTTTAAAGGGGAAGTATATGAAATAAACTGATTTTGTTATGATGTTAAGAACTTACACCATAAATCAGAGATTATTTATCTAAAACGAACATTTTGAGAGGTGTGGCTTATAGTGCATACCAAGTTTACTGCCCAAACAATACAGACAATATGAAAAATGGTGGATCTATCAGTGTGGACTCAAGGGTCAAATAAGCAGAAGAATGTACGGTAAATTGAGATTGGTTTGTAGTAGAAGTGTACTTATGTTCAGAAATAAGAACACAAAAAAATAAAAATAAAAATAATAATAATAATAAATGAGAAGTCCAATCAAATTCAAGACCCAGACGTTCATGAGCACATTGCAGACACTTAAACACTCGGCCATATTATGCAGACAAGGAGGGTACAGTGTTTTGATTTGTGTTACTGCACTGTGCACATCTCTTACCTTTTCATTTTGCAAAAGACCACAATCTCTATAAATAAAAGAATATGTTGAAATATTTAGGCAAGTAGATTCTGGATTGATCAATAAAGAAATATCCCTAACCTCCATGCTGATTCAGAAAGAAACCCTCAAAAAATTACAGAAAACAAAGTAAGAGGTCGGTACAAAGACAACCAAACTACAGAAGAGTAGAAATAATAATTACTGCCAAATTATCCATGCGTGAACTGCCCATGCAACCTCTTGGTAATGTAGTACTTATAAATAAAGAAGTAGACACAAAAATACTCATTAGCATTATGAAATGTTTAGGATGCTTTATAGGCGTTTACCTTCAAAGTAGCCACCGTATATAGACTCTCCTCCTCTTCCATTGCCTGTGCAAACAAAATACTTTATTTAAAAAGAGTGCAGTTAAAAAAATTACATTTCGAAAATGAAAACTTTAGATAAATGAAAGCATAGATTAAAATAAATATTCAACCCCCAAATCTATATAAAGCAGCTCTTAAATATAGAGGCTCTCATAGACCGCGAGGTACGACTCCCATGCAACATAGATCATGTAGCAAATTGGACTTAATGGGTGCTGGTTTTATTTACCTCAAAATTGAGCTCTTCTTACTACTTGTTCTAGAGTAGGCAGACATGACCAGAATACTGAATAAAATTCTCATTTGAAGGATTTACAAAATGGCTGCGGTTTGAACTTTCAAGGTAACTCAAGGTCAAAGCAAAGGTAAGTGTCTCATCTGAAGTTCCATATGTGATGACCTATTAGTCTTTCATAGTACTGGACTCGTTTCATCATCGGATCTGCACTTGCAAGTGCTCTATCTCCAAAACTTGTTTGACTTGTTCTGACCTTAACCTTTGGCTTTAACATTCAATTTCTGGGACTCGGTTAGGGTAGTGTCCACATGTTTGGTAAAAATTTGTGTATGGGTGTGCTCAGGATTTTGTTAAGAAGCAAGTAGACAAACGATTACAATACGTTGTCCAATTTGTGAAGAAGGCTATAATAAAAGTAGGGAAAAATTAATAGAGCCCCCCAGTAAAATAAACCTAGATGTGAAGTGTTCAGACCCATTGCTGTGAAGCCCCTGCAGGAGATAAAGTGTGATCCGATAATTAATTTACCTGCTCCTGGAATATCTCAGAGTTTGGTGAAGGATTACAATGAAAAGGACCACATCAAATCCAACACATTAATTTCACAAAAAAAAAAAAAAACCTTTCCAAATTAAGCATTCAGTGGATATATTATTTTCTAATAAATAAAATTAAATAATAACAAATAAAAAATAATAAGTAAATAAAATAAAATAAAAAAAAAAAAAAAAAAAAAAAAAAAAAAAAGAATGACAAAACTGACTCTAAAGAACTACTTCCACAAAAAGTCAGTGAGTTTGTAAACGGGATCAATCAAAGAAACAATCAAGAAGCCATTTCTTAAGGTTCTACCACCACCATGCTTCACTGTAGGAGTGAGTACTGATAATCATAATATTCAAGGGGGCAAATACTTATGCAACATGCTGAAAAATGCAACATACCATCAGTGAAATCTCCTCCTTGAATCATGAAGTTCTTAACAACTCGATGGAATACAGAACCTTTATAGCACAATTTTTTCCCTGTAGTTTTACCAGTGCCCTTTTCACCTGAGAACAAGTCAAAACATGGATACAATTATATCCTTAAAGGTGATTTAAACCCAAACTTAAAAAAAATTAACCTAAACAAACAAAGGTTTGTCAGATGTACGTAAATGTAATGAAGTATTATGTGCAAATGTGCCTAGGCTTATTTTATTCAGAAGTTCACTAGTTTATATCTGATTTGTTAGTTTAATATCTGTATACTGTTATTTATGCCATTATCTTGCCTTGCATGAACTGATGTGTCCACATCCTATTCTCGCGATTTCATTCACAAGAAATTAACTACAAACGGCAGCCTTTTAAAACAGGCTATTGCAAAATATCAAACAGATTTTAGAAGACTGCAACTTTGAAAACGTAAGTAAAAACCCCCTAACGATGAAAATATACAAATTAAAATTTCAGTGTAACAGGAGAGTTTGAAAGGCTGTACTTTCATTTTCTTTAAAAATTGAGTTTTAATATCATATGTTTAAAATAAAATTTAGACTAAAACTTCAAACACCGGAAAATTCTACAATCAAAAACTCTAAAACTCTAGAAATCTACAATCAGACCAATTTGATCTGAATTATTTAGCCTTATGGAGCATTAGTGCATCTGTAAAATCTATTCAATCAGCCTGAACACATGAGACGTATAACAGATCCTCTCAGATCAGATCAGCAGAGATACTGGCGCTATTTTTAGGCTGCAAGTCTTTCACATTCCCACCCTTCTACCAGGAAAACAAATGACATGTGTATTGAACTTCAGCTGTATTATGAATTTTCACCCACCACACACTCAGTATAAACATTATCCTTAGATACAAACCTATTCCTATCTGATTGATAGGTTATAATTAAACAGTAACATCAGAACAGTGGTTTTGTTGGAATGCTGTAGAGTAGGAAAATTCTTGCGGTTCTTTAATCCTACTGTATGAACCTGAATCTACACATCACTGAAGAACAGGAGAGATTTTTACATTTTAAAGCAACTCATGTGAAGCCAGCGATCAAGTTAGAATGAAATTCCAGCGGAAACTTATTAATTGTACAGTGAGATAAGGAATTATGTCACATTAAAAGTATTGTATGAAATAACAGATTACTAGAAGGTTCATAAACAAGCTAAACCTTTGGGATTTTTTGTGACTTATAAAGTTAGAAATAAAAGCACTTGATGTCAGACATCCTAGATGTTATTTACTTACCAGTACATAGACAGAGGAAATTTTTGCTCGTCTTGGGACAAATATCGGAGAACAGTTGAAAGACAATGCGTCCAACTACAACAAAAGAAAAGAGAGAGTTAAATAGAGGTGTGCCGTATATATACACACTGAAGATACTATCTAACATATCAGGCCAACACCACTACAGTTCCAAATATCTGCTCCATATCTGTTTCTTGGTTTTTAATAGAGTGTGAATAAGCACATTGGAAATTTTTTTTTTTACTTAATTATGAAAGTCATACATTCGTCCAGGTCGAGCTGAAGCCAATCCCAGCTGATTTCAGGTGAGAGGTGGGGTTAAATATATTTCAGGACTAGAACAGACACAAACAACCCATTCATACTCGCATTCACATCTATGGGCAACCTAGAGTTGCCAGATAACATAATGTGTATGCTTTTGGACTGCAGGAAGAAACCGAAGTTCCCAGAGGAAACCCACACATTTACATTTATGGCATTTGGCAGACACCCTTATCCAGAGTGACTTATGTTAATCATTTTTATACAACTGAGCAATTGAGAGTTAATGGCCTTGCTCAAGGGCCCAACTTCAGCATCTTAGCAGTAATCCAGAACCTAAACCACTGAGCTACCACTGCCCACAAGCACAGGAAGAATATGCACAAAGAAAGGTTCTTGGCTGAGATAAGAACCCTGAATCTTCTCACTGTGAGCCGATGGTGCTCAAAACACATAATATATTTGATATTTAACTCGATTTTAGATTCCACAGACTGATTGACATTGTACACAATATGACCAACAAAAAAAAAATCAGCAGGGGAGAAATTATTATAATTTTTTTTTTTAAATCAACTGTGATGTGTCTTAGCACTTAAAATAAATAACACAATAAAAGGAAATTAAACCCAAACTTAATTAAAGCTTCCATGCATGGTTTCTATTAAATCGCGTTGATTCTTTTTTGTGTAGAAATTAAAGAAACAAACAAACAGCAATAACTCCACACACAGGGGACCACATGGTAATTCAAAAAGTCGCAGAATGTCATGTGATCTTGTGTTTCTGCCTGCAATATGCAACTAAACTGCATAGGAATGCATGGCACGGTGCTTTTTCTTTTACACGTACAAGCGCACACTTGTTTTAATGTGTGTAATTGGAATCACGTATAAATTGTATTCAGAAGTTCACAGGTTTGTTAGTTTAATATCTCCATTATGTTAGTTATTTTCTTCATTATCTCCACATGCCTTATATGAACTGAAGCAGCTGATAATGACAATATACAGATGCTCATGTGTAACAGGAGAGTTTTTATTAGGCTTGCCTTTTATTTCACTTTAAGGACAAATACTTTTGTGAACCTAAAAGCTTCATAAGAGACAAAATTATTAAAACAACTCTAACAGCATCCCAGTAAAAACTCTGGCTATTAGGTTAATTACGCCGGTGTTTAACCAGCTAATTAAACCAATTACAGTACTTGTGTGGATTTCTACAAAACTGCCTATTAGATCAGTACAACAGGGTGCTGAAATTGGTGCTCCTCACTTTATGACCACAGGCACATAATTATCAGCGCCCGGGCTGAGGTGGAGAGCAGACATTAATTCAGCTCTGTGGTCTGGTTAAACTGTGTTTAGTGCATGATGGTTCAGCAGATGTGAGCTCAAAGTTATTTTAATAGTTCTGAAGTGGAAACCTGCATCACCACTGAGGTCATCTAGAAAAGAAAAGCAAAAAGAAAGAAAGAGTCTGATGAAGTTAATTCCTGGGGGAGGAAAAGCCAGACCTGGGTACTTACTTGCCTTTTTAGCAAAGTGTATCAGCTAACACTAAATTCCTTTTCCTACTGGGAGTGGGTACGCTTCAACAACAACCACACACGTCTTTAGGTAAAGAGAACACTTATATTAAGTCTCTCTCCCTCTCACACACACAAGCGCACTCTCACACACCACAAAACTTGTTCATGAACGCAAGAAAAACAACAGAATATTTCTTCTAATAATTAAAAACAGTCTGAAAGCTGCTGTTAATTTGGTTCTTTTACTTAAATTAAATGTGAAACATTTTCAAATGTTCCAGTGAGCTGCTTACCAATAGATTTATTTGTATCCAGTTTAATAAATAAAGTCCATTGTAGATCTGCACTGATTTTCATGATGCGCTGTATCACGTGAAAAACATGTAGACTCTAAGTACTGTATACAGATAGGGGTAAGCCAGGGGGTGCTAATGGACTCTTGTGCACACCTAAGGCCAGTTCGGGCTCATCGGACAGCTGTCATAAAGGTGCACCTCTCCCAAATCAGGAGCTCCAGTCCTTCGCTTATCGCTGTGTTTCTGCTATTTATTCCAAAACTCGACTCAGATTTACTGTGGTTTCATTTTTGCTCTGTTGGATATCTATACATACATATACACAGATTTTATATATATATATTTATTAGGGTGATCATTAAAAATCGAAAGTCAGAAAGTCTAAGCTCCAACCCCTGAAATTCATTGAAATAGCCGAAAAAACTCTCCTCGTGAATTTTTTTTTAAATATAACGGATGTTTAGAAGTGTTACAGTAATTTATGATTTTCTTTGCTATTGACAACATTTCTTTTTCAGAGAATAATATATTTATTTCCATTCTCTTTTTAATCCTTATATGCTCTGTTTATTCCCAGACTAAAAACACCTCTTGGGGATCCTCAGGGTGAAATTTCGAGGTTGTTGAGGGAGGGCTCAATGTTGTCTGATTGTATTAAAAAAAAAAAAAAAAAAAAAAAAACAAA
>JAQMYF010000025.1:11455183-11466991 GCA_030014195.1 Neosilurus mollespiculum | reverse complement strand
ACCACACTAATATATATATATATATATATATATATATATATATATATATATATAGCTAGATTATACAGACTATTTACTGTGAGAAGAAATACTGCAGCTGAAGAAAAAAGTTTACAATAAATATTACCATAAAACACCACTGATAATAGGAACACTGTAAGGACTTACCTGGCTCTCTGTTGATTTCCACATCAAAGTAGCACTGAGGGCGATCTTTCACACCCATTCTGGATGAAGCAGGCTGCCGCCAGACTACTGGGCGAAAGAAACACACACAAACAAACCAAAAAATTAAATAAAACAGCAGTTAAAGTCCCTCCATGGTGTTTACAGAACTGGATTATCCAGTGAAACAAGGAATGGAGTGTGTAGCAGGAAGCAGGGGACATTAGAGCTCAGGGAAGATTTCCTATACAGGAGAACTGCCATGCAAATCCTCAACACCAGCACACCTGTCCAAAACTGTAAGCAAACATCAGACACACTCGATGGTCAAAAGGTTACAGCGCGCATTACACCGAGGTACCTGATTAAAAAAAGAAACACAACCTGAGTGATATTTAGCAGTAACAGATTTCGCTAGAATTTTATATAAGGATTAAAGGTAGACGAGAATAAATACATTAATGTGTCCTACGTGTCAGAGCCAGGATATACTCTTCATTAAACACACACACACACACGCAGTAAACCAACAAACACTAAAAAGATGAAACATGCAAGCAAACTGGACTCTGTGCGTTTGTGTGTGTGTGTGTGGACACATGCTAAAGCTATCATTAGTGATAGCATGACAGGGATTTCCTTCACGTCAGCTCTTCTGATTTTCATTCCAGGTTTCTGCTCATCAGCTGCTGCACTGAACAGGACACGGCGTCCGTCTGGGTAAATGCCAAATGCCAGACAGAAATGTCACAGTGAAGACCAGGGGCCTGCAAGCGTGTGTGTGACGTTTACTCACCTGTTCGACAGTTTAGGTTCTACCAACTATACATATGCTTGCAGTTGTCATGGTGACCAATAACACTGTCGTTGGCATGAACTCAGTTCATGTTCTAACATCAGTTAAGTACATATTAACAGACCGCCCCTTTTATACGATCTACGAGCATGTGAGCGAGCAGTAAGCAAACAACTTGGACATACTCCACCGCTAGCTTACCTAGCTTTAGAAACAGTTTTTTGTAATATTAGCTTAGCACTAACCAGCATACAAATTTCATCAGCTTGTAGTTCACAAAATGATCTAATTTTTTTTTTTTAAAGAATTCTTTTTGTTTATTCAGAAGCTCTGTCTAGCTGAATTACGATATATATGATACCTATATATAAACTACTGTTTACTATATATTTGGTAGGCCATCCTGGAAATGACTATTGTTAAAGTGTTTGCACGCAGTCTTTGATGCACTGTGCTGTAGGTGTATTGAGGAGTTAGGCAGCCGGCCAAAAACATTTCAACACGTACAGATTTGCAAGCTATAAGCTGCTGCGCCACAGTGCTGGTGAAGCCTCAATCCTGATTGGTCAGTAGGTGTTGATTCATTTTTCTGTTGCCGATTAGAATAATCGCTCTATTGAACAGACTATTCAGGGACATCCACTTCAACTTTGTAGCATTCACTAATTATCTATTAATTACCTACTAATTATCTTCATACTCAGATTATAGTCAGTGTAATCAGATAAACATGACTGGCTCATGAAGATGGTAACAGGATCCTGATTATTACTAATTTCTCTGTAACCAGCACCAGATAGCACTGATGTGGAAGTAATGCCGTAAAAATGATCATAATAAGCGATGAGCCGTCACTTTAAAAATAATGGTTTCATGCCGAGTTCTGAAACAGAATCTGGATCGAATCCCTTTTCCTTTGTAGTAAAAGATAAAGGATCGTTCTGGTGCTGTGGTTAGGTTTAGTGGTTCTCCCCGAGGTCGGTGATTCTTTTATTTACTTCTCTTTTCTTTTAATCACAGCAGTGGAAATGACCGACCACTACAATTTTCAGTTATTAGCCGTGATGGAAAATCAAACGGATTTAAACCTCACCAACACAACAGCACGTCATCTAATAGATCAGATATCATCCCACCGAACCTGATGTGCTCTCTTGGAGGAAAAATGAACGGAGGAGAAAACCTGTACAGCATGAACAATTTACTCATCCATTCTTTTTCTAAGCCACTTAATACTAATTCAGGTCACGGGGAGGCTGGCGCCCATCTCAGCCGACTCTGGGTGAGGGCGGGGTTCACCCTGATGGCCACCAGACCATCGCAGAGCCAACACACACAACCATTCACACTCACACTCGCACCTAGGGGCGATTTGGAACAGCCCAGTTTGCCTTCTGTGCATGTTTTTGGACTGCGGGAGGAAACCGGAGTGCACCATTTATTATTTAACATAAATAATGTTCAAGGAATAGATTTGTACCATGATGGATCTGATGATGAGTCCAGTCTGAGCTCCAAGTATTTATTATTATTATTATTATTATTATTACCATCAATTACAATAAAATATCATAATAATAATAAAAGGTACAAATTTAAACACTGAACTATTTTATTTAGATCTGACTCACAGCCCCTTTAACACAACAACAACAGCAACAACAACAGCAGCAGCAGCAAGTCTGACAGTAACATTGTGACTTTGTGTTAAAAGATTTTAATCCTCTTTATTTCCGGGTGTCGGTGAAGTCAGTTATAAACTACACTTTAAATTCTCTCCCTTCGGTTTGGAGATGAGAAATAAGTCTACTGTTTAATACACATGACTGCTGATAGTCGCATGTGTCGAGATTTACTGAGAAAAATCTCGGTTTGTTCTGTAACTCGGCTAATTTCACAAAGCTAAAGGATTCCATCATCATCAGTTAGCCAAGCAGACAGCTAGCTAATACTTACAGACATAACACGATAAGTATCTCTGATCCTCCCGGTTAATACTGCGTTAAATTCTCCATATGTGAGTAGATACAATCATATTTATACGCTTTAACCAGAGTTTTATTTAGTATTAGCATGATTTCAGGAGTTAGCTGTGCTAGCAACGGCTGAAATCGTTTCGCTTTAATTAGCCCCCTTTAGCTTAGCTTAGCTTAGCATAGCATAGCTAGCTAGCTACCACGGAAATTAAGGGTTTTACGGTGTGCATAATTAGAATTTATATTTATACCCACTGTTTTTGAACAAAATAACACTTATCGTATTCTGCGCCGTGGTGGTAAGAAAGGAATAGAGCACACAACACCAAAAACACCGCTCATTTTCATACCTGAGATTTAAACGACGCGACCAGCAGCGCTGCCCTGTTTTGCGGCTTGTCACCACACGAGGGCGTTGTTTCCAAACTCTAAAATAACATAAACACTTCAATAACCGCATCCATCCACTCACCCAACCCTCATTCCTCCATCCATCCACTCAGTCATTATCCATCATCCATCCGCCATAAAAAGTAAGGTAAAATAAATCAGTTATGTTATTTATGTTGTTTGTGGGTCTCACGATGAATGAATTGATGTATTTTATTAAAAAAGTGGCAACATGTACATAATTAAATATAAAGTATGCAAAAAAATACATGTGTATACTTTAACAAAAAAGGAGAACAAAAAAGTGGGTCTTAATAAATAACATTATTTATTTCCATAGTTGACCTTGGTTAAGTGTGTACAAACCAACTACCATAAAACTAGTACTAGCTATTTAAGTATAACATAAAAACTACTGCACACAATATCACATTTGTTGAAACAAAAATTGTTTACATTTTGATTAAAAAACATCTCCACTCTGAGAACTTTTAAAATAAACACTATTTTGAAATGAAACATTTCGGTTGATTATACACACACACTTATTTGTTTGTTTATGTATGTATGTATGTATGTATGTATGGATAACACAATAATGTTTAAATTCCAAGTACTAGTTTGTGTTGTTAGGGCTTTTATGTTGAAATTTGAAAAAATAATAAAAACTTCCGGCACCAGCGGAAGTGAGTTGATGTTGGATCCCAATCTCTTTCCTGTTACCTTGATATGAGCGCTACATAGTGTGTATGCTAAAGTCTCTTGTACCCTATGTAGTGCACTTTATATTACATTACTGGGTGATTCGTAACTCGCCAACGTTTGTTCAATTTCTCTGACGTTTCCCCAAACGCACAGAGAAATACAAAAAGCTGTTGGTTGTCAACGAGCAGACATGTTAATGTACGATATAAACAAACCGGATTAACCAGATGTTTCTGTCCTTAACATTTTTAAACTAATCCGATCCAACTAACTGCATATGCAACTCTTCATCAGTATCATGCTAAAGGACTTGAATAAAGCAGAAAGGTAAAGCGGCGCTAAGCTTTATTTCTCATCTCTAAGTGATGATGATGCGGGTTCATCTGTTTAATAAGTAGAAATACATTTAAAAAAAACCAGTGAATTATAAAAATCCGGTCAGAAATCTCTTTAACAACTCAACACCAAAACAAGGACAGATTTATCAGCACTTTACCATATGTTACCCTCCACAGAGAGCTTCCAGCAACCACATACACCAGGTTTAAATTAGAAATTAGGACTGAAAGCACTTTGCAGTGTGTTACTTGTGTAACCTGTTTTATAAAAGCGTTGGGACGCTTTACGCAAAATATCGCGATATTTGAAAACTTTACCCGATATATTACAAGTATCGCGATATTTCATTTACTAAAGGGAACGAGAAACAAATAACACCATTCTATGACCGTAGGGTTTTTATCCTGCTGAAAGTAGTTGTTGTGTTTTTAATTTCATTATTAATTATTTGGGGAAGCATTTAATACATCATTTGAAAATCATATGAAATAAATGATTCTGATTGGTCAGTAAGTGTTGATTAATTTACTCTAGCAGCAGCTCGGACAGTATTTCTTGCTGTAAATCGAAACTTTTTTTTTAATGGTTATTAAAAATTTTATAGTGACAACTCATTCACGAGGAATTGTAGGTCACATAAAAAAAATTATAATATTTAATGCGGTGATGTTTTCTGTAGGGAGATGTCTGTGTAGTATTTCTGGAAGGAGTCTCCAGTGTCAGTGCTATTTAAAACGTCAGTATGTCTTTAGGACAGAGGGCGTTTAATTTATTTATTTTTTATTTTAAGTAACATAACATGCTCCATCTTATTTACTTCAGTTGAGAGAAAAAGAGAGAAAACTGATGAAGTAACGGCTGGTTATATATATATATATATATACACATACCTGTTTAGAAAAGTGTCTGATGATGTCACTGGTTGCAGTGGAGTGAAGTGCTCATGTTTTTCTCATTATCCTTTGTCTCTCTTTATCAGGATGAGTTTTCCAGCAGGTGTGTGTGATCGAGCATGTCACTGATCGTGTTTGTGTTGGTGGCCCGGCTCAGGGATGGACTCCCTCTGTCCGCCTCCACCGACTTCCAGCACAGCAAAGAGCTGCAGGAGAGGAAGCAGCAGATCCGCACCATCTCAAAATCGCTCAACTCGCTTCCTGAGAGAGGAATCATCATGGGTAAAGAGCTCCACATCTAGTGAGTGTAAAATACAGTACAATTTCTACAAATAGTAGAAAATGAAATAAAAATAGAAAACTCTGTTTGGATGCAGTGATGTTTACAGTGTCAGTAACCGTGTGAAAATAAGGACTCACACCTTGTGGTCATTTCTGTTCTGTGTGTGTGTGTGTGTGTGTGTGTGTTACAGCTTCTTTACATCTGATGGCGTGGCCTACCTGAGCGTGTGTGTATGCACCGTGTCTGCTGCTGTGGCCTTCAGCTTCCTGGAAGATGTTCGCTGGGAGTTCACGGCCAGTTTCGATAGCATAGCAGTGACCCAGGCGTCCCGGCCGTACCCATTCCTGGACTTCGGTTAGTGAAGATCTGAGCTTGCTCACAAGAAGCTGACATCTGTTGCATAGTTACATGTCACATGTCACATGTCACAAGTCTATTATGATTCATTTATTCAGGAAAGGTTTCACATTACCCAAAACTCTCCCAGAATTCTGTTCACCAATCAAAGAAACAGACATACAGCATTATAATAATAATTATTATTGTAAACCAAGAAAAGGTGCTATACAACAATTAATATGAAGTTTAAACATTTCTAATGTGAACATAATTGTAACACATTCACATGTCACATGATCAAGTCTTAAGTGAGATCTTATTATTAGCTGTACACTGATTCCATGCACATTTTCGAACCTGCTGTAACTGGGGGTTGTGTAAACATTAAACATGCACACATGTTTTGTTTTGTTTTTTTCCCCCATGCTCAGACAGCACGATTCAGAAGCTCCAGCAGCAGTATAACCAGAGCGGTGTTCCTGCTCTCCGAGCCACTCTGACCACAGTACAGGAGGAGCTCAACCTCAGTCCCCCTCACGTCCTCACCATGGACGAGATCCAGATTGCTAATGGAGTCGCAAACGGCCATGCCGAGCACATGGCCTCATCAGGTTTGTCCCAGTGTTCTCATTATCCATAAACCATTAAGGTTGAACAAGATATTATGAAGTTAGAGGAAAATAATGATCCTTTTTAATTAATTAATGAAATACACGGTGTGTGTGTGTGTCTATCTGCAGGTGAGTGTGTGTGTCTGTGTGTTGTTACACAGAATGTTAAGAAATGTTTGCAAACCAAGTTCTTGTTCTCAATCTTTTTCCTCTCCATTAAATTTAATAAGATAAACAATCGCAGCTTATTTTGGTACTGAGAATCTTTGCAGAAGTGCAAACTCAGTGTTATAAAGCCCTGACGCTGAAGACTCATTCCATAAACACCTAAATTGCACTGAAAATATGGCGTGCCTGCTCTGACTTCCAGTCTCTCTGAGCGAGCCGTTACTATAGAAATGATGTCGTTTTACAACAAGTGCATTAAAAGCATCATAAAAGCTGAGATTGAAAGTGACTCAGTGAATGTAGAATCCTGCAGCGCTGTGGTGTAAGTGATATTAAATCAGGCCATTTCCATCATGTGTTAAATGTAATAACTAAACCGCAGGTCAGACACAGAGGCTGGAGCCGGTGTCCGCCCCTGGAATCCTGTCGCTCATCCTCAACATCATGTGCGCTGCTCTCAATCTAATCCGCGGCGTCCACCTCATCGAGTACACCTTCCAGGTACAGGTTTTACCCCTTTCAACTTGTTTTTAAAATTTATTAAGCCCTGTATAAGAGTTCATACACCACCAGTGAAATAATTTTAAACTGCAAGCTTACAGTTATCAAAGAAATAAGGAATAAATGTAATCTTTATGTTCCAGCATCTCTACATCTTTGACTTTGCATTTACTGACTTCATCAACCACTCTCCGACTGTAAATTAGTATTCTGTTAAAAGTGAATGTGTTAGTTGCTCCCCAGTGGCGTATCGACAAGGTGCGTGACTATCAACCCGGAGATCGCAAGTTCGAATCCGGATTGATGCCACAGCCATCTGTGATCGGGAGTCCATGGGAGCTAATTGGCCGAGCTCTCACGGGAGGGGCGGCATATGGTCACTTCCCTGTCACTCACAGCGATCACCACCCAATCATGGGCGTCTGTGAGCTCATTCGTACGTGGGGGCGGATAGCGCTTTCCCTCTGAGTGTGTTAGGCCGCCCCAAAATACGCATGCGCAGCAGTTCGAAAAGAGGCGGGCGGCAGCATTGCACAGAGGGAGTATGTGCATGCTTACGCCCCTCTCTGGTCGGTGGTGGTGGTGTGATAGGGAAGGCAAAAGTTGATGGGTGGGAATTGGATATGACTAAAATTAGGGGAGAAAAATGGGGGGGAAACCCCCCCCCCAAAAAAAAAAAAAAAAAAAGTGTATGTGTTATTCAAGTCAAACTTTGACTGGGTTTGGAAGAATGTACAGTACTGCAGACAAAACATTTTTTTTCCCTTTCCACCCAATAATATTCTGTAGATTGTTCAAATGATGCTGTTGGAAGCAATTATAAAAGATTTCAAAATCATTACACGTTTTCTGCTGTACATTATCTGCATAACTTGGGGACAAAAACAGCTCACTGCATGTAATTGACAGCAAGTGAAAGTACCTTGAATATAGTCAAAGTGTAGTATACACTATACTCAGACAGCACAAACTGATTGGTTCACTAGCTCATTTACTAGCTAACTGAAAATGTGAAAACACACATTTCTGGCAATATTGATTGTGTTTTTTCCAGGATGATTATGATGGATTGTGGAATGTTGTGGCGTTTCTTGTGGGATTCCTGTGCTGTGTTTATCAAGTAACTTGCTTTCGATTTCTTTTTAAAAAATAAAAGTCCTCTCAGAGGAACAGCAGAGTTCTGTACTCAGATACCTGTTCTATCTACCACACAGTGCCAGCTTTATTTATTTCACTCATCTTGCAAGAAGATCAAGTCCTTAATACTCCTCACCATCATTGTCCTCTGCAACGGCTTCCTGTTTGGCCTCAGGAATGTTTGGCAGCTGGCCTTCCATGTCTCCGTGGCATTCGTCTCCACCCTCCTCATCCTAAACCGCAAACGTCTGGATAGGAGCTCGGACTGTGGAGTGTGAGCTCAGACACATGCACACACTGAAAACATAAGGTAGGACAAAATGCATAATGCAGCAGTCTCAGGATAACAGCAAAGAAATGATTTTACTTGTGTGGGGCGTATTCTGAATGCTATAAGGTTGAGAGATGAATAAAAGGACTTTAGGAAAATCCTAAATTAGATGTATGGACTGTGGTTAAGAATCAGAATCAATTCTAAATATTCTGTCAATAAAATTGTTTAAAACAAGGTTTATGTAAATATGAGCCATTACAGGTATTTATTTACTTTTGTATCAGGAGAGTTAATTCTTTTTTATTAGCATATTTCTGATCTCTCTCTCTCTCTCTCTCTCTCTCTATATATATATATATATATATATGTGTGGGTGTGTGTGTGTGTTTGTGTGTGTGTGTGTTTGCACTATTTAAGTGTTTACAAAAAACAGATGGTGAGTACCGTATTTTCTGGTGTTTACAGTGAGCTGATTTTTCCTCACCTTTCCACCCCGTGTAATGGGCAGTGATGCTGATTGGCTGTGATGCTGATTGACTGTTTGCTCTTTGGCAGGAACTTGACACTTGCTAGCATCCTGGAATGTATACTAAGACAATTTTTTTTTTTACAAAATCCAAAATTAAATAATTTTATAGCGTGTATAGTTTTATAGGCAGTGCTTCTACTGATTTTTTTTTTCTGGGGCACATGGCTTTAACTTTTAAAACCTCAACAAATTAATTATGAATTATTTATTTTTTAAATAATACTTTTTGCTCCAGAATCAAATGTCAAGAAAGTGGAACTGGTGCAGATCAAACTCCTCCTAAATTTAAGCCACTTGAGCCAGATGAAATATATTGAACTGTTTAAAAGCTACACTGGTTATACGCTGGTATGTACCAGACATTTTCATTAAATATAGTGATGTACTTAAAAAAACAACACAGTGACTGCAATTAAATAACATTTTGATTTATTTTTAACAAACTGAATTTATAATCCAGAAAATACGGTACAATATAAATTCCAGTCTTAATTTTCCTTTTATTTTACAGTAATATTGACATTGTTGTTCTGAATACTGACAGAGTTTTTATTAGCTATGTGTCGACTACAATGATGTTAGATCATCCAGGTAACTGAATACCCTTTTAGTATCACAGTCTGACTTTTTATTTTTAATTTTTTTATTTTTTTTACAGTTTACATCTTTTGGTAGTTGTACGCCGAACATAACTATTTAGCATAGACCCAGGTGACAAAACATCTCACTAAATCAGACTAACTAGTTACATCCCCACACTGTCATGGCTGCCACCCAAATACTTTCCAGTCACTTCATTTTTAAACTTAAATTCATTTAAAGAATTCATTTGAAACCAATAAACATAAAGTTCATGAATACGAATATAATTTTAACTTGTTTTGCGTTTAATCTTTAATCCTATACATGGTGGTAACTGCTAGCATCTGTGTCATGTGGCAGACTTAGTAAACTCAAAATCTTTAAGGGCTCCATTTTTATTGACTGACTAACTAATTAAATACTGTATATTTCAGTGTAATTTTAAACACATCCTGATCATGGTTTCACTTTGAGGTTAAAAAAGTGACACTGAAGATTTTTATAAATGCACATATCCTTACACTCAGCGTCTGTAATTCCTAAACTAATGTGTATGTTGTAATAATAAAGCATATTTTTTTATATTGAAATTTGTTTAGAGATGATGTATGTAGTGTAGAAGGTTTATCTGTACTAATATATTTCAAGAAAATGATTGTTGTACATTTACATGTTGCAGGTTTGTAAACAACAAATGTAGAAAAATTCCTACTGGTTTACATGAAGTAATTATTTATTATCTTTAATTGATGTATTGTTTTTGAGTGAAGGGTTGTTTCCAAATGAGCTGAAAATGTACTATTTATACCTGTGGTTATAACATACCTGTGTGTTTTATTATGCCATGTGTCTGAATCATGATTTGAATGTACAGAAATAAAACAAAACCAAACATCCATTCAAAAAAAAAAAAAAAAGACACTCAACCAGAGATTAATAACTGTTTTAGTCTATACTGCCCAAGAACATGCAAAAAGCAAACTAAAATGAGATGGTCATGCATGCTCCATGAAGACATCTTGGCCATATTGAGTAGCTTTTTTCGTATCTTTTGGGTTGGCATTTTATTGAATTTCTAGGATCTCACAATCAGTGACTATGGCACATGTGATTTTTCTTAAATCTGCTATATTTATTCAATTATTTTCCTGAGGTTAGGAGCTGGATAATCTCTATTCATATACTACAGGGGAACGATGCTATCTGATTGGTCCACTATCAGGAGATTAAAAAACATCTGTCTTGAGTAGACAATGCCTGAATCACAGTCATGGTCACTGGGAGCAGGCATTGTCATCATCACACTTTAAAAAGTCATGATGAAGGAGTTAAAAACATGCCTCTATGGAGTGTAGTTTACTTACCTTTCCATGTAGTATATTCTCACACTCAGAATAAGATTAAAAGACGCCGTTAAATACACAGCACTTATGTGACCTGCCTGTTTCACATTAAAAATATGTATAAAATATCAATTAAGTTTGCTTTTTATGTTCCTGAATTGTATATACTAAATCAAGTTTTCACCTCAGAAGAGTGACTTGTAAATACTAAACCTGGGTTTACACTGGGGCCACGATCTCCACGATTCGAAAAGTGTGGAGCTTCATGATTTATGACCATGTTTGGAGAACGACTGGGGTATAAAAAAGAAGGCAGGGTGCGTCCAAGAGACGAAACTTGAAGGAATCGTGTTTTCAAGTTTAACAAAATCCCCTACGGTGGCACATCAAGATCTGTTGCACTATGTTAAGGTAAATTATGCTTTACTACGCTCTACTACGATTTCCATATTCTGTCACGATTTGATGTATTTTTGACTGTCAAAAATTTTGCCATAATCATCACGATTCCACCAAGTTCCCTCACAATCATCACGATTCCACCAAGTTCACTCACGATCATCATGATTCCACCAAGTTCACTCACGATCATCACGATTCCACCAAGTTCCTTCACTATCATCACGATTCCACCAAGTTCCCTCACAATCATCACGATTCCACCAAGCTACCTCACGATCCTCACGATTCCACCAAGCTACCTCACAATCATCACGATTCCACCAAGTTCACTCACGATCATCATGATTCCACCAAGTTCACTCACGATCATCACGA
>JAQMYF010000025.1:11412930-11449136 GCA_030014195.1 Neosilurus mollespiculum | reverse complement strand
TCACGATCCTCACGATTCCACCAAGTTCCCTCACGATTATCACGATTCCACCAAGTTCCCTCATGATTATCACGATTCCACCAAGTTCCCTCACGATCATCACGATTCCACCAAGTTCCCTCACGATTCCACCAAGTTCCCTCACGATCATCACGATTCCACCAAGTTCCCTCACGATCATCACGATTCCACCAAGTTCCTTCACTATCATCACGATTCCACCAAGTTCCCTCACGATCCTCACGATGCCACCAAGTTCCCTCACGATCATCACGATTCCACCAAGTTCCCTCAGGATTCCACCAAGTTCCCTCACGATCATCACGATTCCACCAAGTTCCCTCAAAAAGGGGCAGCTACGGCCTAATGATTAGAAAAGCAATTTTGGAACCGAAAGGCCGCTGGTTTGATTCCCAAACCAGCAGGAAAAATGTGTGCCAGTGGGGTGTGAGCTGCACTTTCCCTTCATCCACCTTCATGGCTGAAGTGCCCTTGAGCAAAGCACCTAACCCCCAACTGCTCTCCGGGCACCCCAGTGTGTGGCAGCCCACTGCTCCGAGTGTGTGTGCTCACTGTTTACGTTTATGTGCTCACTTTGGATGGGTTAAATGCGAAGATCATAATTTCCCTTATGGGATTAATACAGTATAGCAAAAAAAAAAAAATCACAATTCCACCAAGTTCCTTCAAGATCATCAAAGTTGGATCCCCTAACCTCCCCATGCTCATCATGGTTCTTTCAAATTATGGAGATCATGGACATTGTGGCTCCAGTGTAAACCCAGGTTAAAGAGTGTTCTGGTATAGTATATGCTGTAAGTATATGCTAGCGTAGTATATACTAAAATTCAGTTAATCACACTGGGTTACACGTGTATTTGATGAAGTGAGCTACATGAGGAAAATTTGTATAAAAGATTTAAGGATAAAATTGGGAGAGGTGATTTGTGGGTTGTACAGTAGGTGATATATACAGGGTAATTACTGAAAAATGTCAGCAAAGAAAGAAAGTCCAGGACCACAGTGAAACCACACTGCGGTGTTCTGTCTCTCTGACCAAAAGCCAAAGCTGGACCTTTAAGCAGAATCCTCTGACGATGAATGAAGGCATCTCTTTTTTATTCTTCATGGGTTTTTTTTAGCTTCTTAAAAGTTTCACAGAGGACAGAAAGAAGAGAAACAAAGAGAAACACTGTGTTGTCTTCTAAAGGACAAGCAGAAATCTTGTTGTTTTTACCAGAAAACCTCTGTTGCCAAGTTTGACTTTTTTTCCTCCTAAGAGTATATTAATGTGGCATCATGATACAGTAGACGGAAGCAGAAGCTAACAGCACCCAGGAGTTTTAGATTTGTTCAAACAAATACTCCATTTATTTTAACTGCTGTCTCATGTGAGATGCTCTTTAATCTGACTTTTATAAATCATGTCATCGACTTAACCAACTGAAAGTGTTACAGGTTCTGCCCATAAGGGCCCAGCCATGACTGATTTTGAGTCCTGTTATGTTAAACTTGTGCAAATGTTTATGCACAGAGTTGCTACTTATAGTGAAGAAGAAGCTCTAGTATGTACTTTTAAACAAATAAGTATAATAAAAAAAAAACGATGAAACTATGAATCCTGTGAATTGACCCGGTAAAAACATTGTTCTGTTACATTTTCTCTAAGAAAAAAATATGGTACAGTAGATCAGGTTAGATCAAGTATAATGGCTGGTTGGTATGGAATGTGTCATTAGTGTAAGCAATAAAATACTTTTTAAATTATTGAAAGATTAAAAAAAACAACAACATTCTTATGTAAAGTGTAAATGGCATAAAGTACAGCAAACTATTATCATGAAACAAACCCCTTCATGGTAAAGTAAGACCCTTCTGCTGTGTGTCAGGCTCCTGATCTCCCTGTCGGGGTTTATTTCATGATAATAACCAGCTGACTGTAGATTATATCTTGAGTGTAAGGTTAAGCATGCGTTCTGCTGTACTTTGGAAAACATTTATATTTAAATTTCTTTACGGACAAAAAAGTCTATCATTTTATTTTGAATGGAAAAATATATTTGGAATTTCTTTTCTTTTTTTCATGACAAAAATGATACAAAATAAAATGAGCATTAAAAAAATTAGGTGTCTAGTACTGGACAATATTTCAGTAATAAGTTCTGGTATGAATTGAACTGCTTTACATTTTATATCTTTCTCATTTATTTCTTTTTATAAAATGTTTTTTACTCGTCCATGAACTAAACTGACCAAACAAATGATAGATTTTTATAGCTACCATAACTGTAACCTAACATTTTTGTCATTTTTGTATTTACATACAGGAAAGATTTGTTTGAATTTTTATCCTGATTTGTAATTATTATTTTTTTTAAATGTAAAGTTTCACTGAGCCTTACTTTCTATTAAAATGCTAATTAAATAGTTTACTGAAATAACTGCAGAAGACATGATAATAAAAATATTATTGGATCAAAAAAGTATTTGACTTACACAGCGTGTTTGAAAGGCTGGGTTAAACTTTAATTTCTCCTTTTAGTTTCATATGAAGAACACCTGAAGTGAGCTCATGGTTATAGCGGGGCCTGTAGTTTAAACACAGGCGCACACACACACACACACACACACACACACACACACACACACACACACGATAGCTTTTACTCAAGCCAATTGAATAAGGTTTGTTCTTTTTACCATCTGGGGAAGGTTTTCCCAGTCTCTGTTCATTAGGCATTGAGATCTGCATTTAGCTGCTTTGTGACAAGCTTGATTGTTAAAATTTCTACACAAATAGAATTCAATGGAATTAAATCAATCTGGAAATTGAACACTAGGGGGCACCCTGTACACAGTTTCAATCTTCAACACTACTCTATACCATGTCAGGAAAGCAAAATTCTTTTTTTCTTCTTCTTGATTTGTTTTGTTAGGTGTTATGTATGTATATACTTTACTAAGAATAGTAATACACCGGCTCATTCATGAAATAACCCAATCAACCAATCATGTAGCAGCAAAACATTCATGCAGATACAAGTCAAGAGCTTCAGCTTCAGTGTTCACACCAAAGATCAGAGTTAGGAAAAAATGTGATCACATTAACTTTAATCATGACATTGTTGTTTTATCACCTAGGCTGATTTGAGTATTTCAGAAACTGCTGATCTCCTGAGATTTTCACTCACTAGTGTCTCTAGTGTTTAATGATCTGAAAGATTTATTGCAACCACAGTTTGTGTTGTAGCTGGAGGAAACACCGCAATAATGAGGAGAAATTGGAAGAGAATAGCCAGACTGGTTCTAGTTGGCATATGGAGGCTACTACGACTTTAGAGCCGTAGTGAGCAGAAAAGCATCTCAGAATGCTAAACATATTGAACTTTATGGTGGATGGAACAACAACACAAAGGACACTTTAGGTTTGGGTGGCAGGCAGCACAGTGGCTTAGTGTTTATAATTGTCAACTTACAGTGAAAGGCTTTGGGGTTCGAATTGAAGTCCAAGGGCGTTTCTGCGTGGAATTTATATGTTCTCCCCACGTTTGTGTGGGTCTCCTTTGGGCAGTCCAGTTTCCTCCCACAGTCCCCAGACATGCACATTAGGTCAACTACTCTAAATTGCCCATAGAATGGTTACCTGTTCATGGTGTAACCCCGCCTCTCACCCAAAGTCAGCAGTCAGCTTTCACTGCGACCCTGTCAGTATAGATAATAGATGGATGGTTTTGCATAATGTCATGCAAACTAACACTAGTCAGATCTGAGTAAGTCAGATAAGTCATAAGTCAGATCTGATAAATCTGATATAAATCTTAGGTTCCTTTTACAAAATATATTTACTTGGGGTTTTTTTTTACCCTCCAGTGTAAACCCTCCTTAATGTATTCCTGTCCATCCTTTAATCACCTCTGTATCCTCTCGGATGACTCTCTGTGATTAGGACGTCCAGCCTCTGACTCCTGGCCTTGGTTTGGTCTAATCCAAATTGAGGATTTGGAAAGGCGTGCTTTTATCACTGGGCTGAGATGGGATTAGTGGGTGGGTTTGAAGCTGTAACCACATACATACTTCACCTCCTCAGCATGCTGAACCCTCAGAGCTGCTTATTGAAGAAGTCTGAGGGTAGAAAAGTCAGACAGACACCAGCTTACAGAGGAAAGCATTACTCTGGAGATTAGGAAGAGAAGATCACACGCAAGTCCTCGTCTCATGGAGGTCATCACTCTGCTCCTATGATGGAGGTATTAAAGTCTGTTGGACAGAGAGATAAGATTGTTTTGAAATGGATTTTGGATCAATATACAGTCTGGAAAATCTTCCTTTAAACAACCCCTAAAACATCTTTACAGCTAAGAACATTTCTATACCTTTATATAAGTCTTCCTATAAACAAAATGATGTTGAAAAGAAACCATAGTAATCAAAGACATTCATCAGTGATGCTGTCTAACTGTTTAGCGTTTTATTGGATTGGAAATGTTATTGCCTCACACATTATAAGAGCCAATCGTGTACCAGTATCCAGATGAGTTTTTGTTATTTCACCTGTTTACAGGGGAAATAGAATTAATGAGTATTAAATGCAGGTAAAATCTGTATGTTGGTCTTTTGGATTTTCATGGGGCTACATGGAGATGTCTATTCAACTTGAACACTCAGCTGCTCAGCACTGACTGTGAATAAATGCAAGTCAATATAATAAAAAATTAAATTGTAATTAAAGTATAAAAGTTTTAAACCACTTACTTTAAAATGAAGAAACCACTAAAAAGGCTTTACTATATTAATGATTATCATTTTTTTCCCTTTGTTAATTAAAAGCAGCCCAAATTATAACTCAGCAGTCCTGTATTACAGTGAAATAATTAAAATGGAGTTTCGGCATGTGATAAAAACTACCGTTCTCCTCCTCGACAGTAGGTCACTTTCTTTTGTCCCCCAAAATACACACACTCTGAGATCTTGTACTCACAGGCGTTTGTGAGTTTGAGTGTCTGTCTATTTGTTTTCTCCATTTGTCAGGGAACAAAATCCTGATCACACCGTGCTAGGATTTTCACTAAAGTGAGGACACTACTCTACCTGAGTCCAAGAAATGATTAGATTTTGGAATGACAAGGTCGTAGGTAAAGTTCAGAGCAAGGTCGCAAAGTTTTGGAAATAGAGCGCTTCTAACTTTGAATCGAGTGCTGATAGACATGCTGTTACTATGGAAATCATATAAGGACATTCAAATGAAACAATTACCTTTGACCTTGAGTGACGCTGAAATGTGAAAGCAGAGCAATCTTGTAAAACCTTTAAACAAAAAGGTTTTTTTTCTTATTTTGTCACATCCCCATACTACAGAACATAGTTCATAGTAAGATGGTCATGTGGGTAATTAAAACCCATTATTCATGCACCACTGTGATGGAGGTACTTTGCACTCCATGAGTGACCCCCTAGTTCATGTCTGTGTTTCCTTTTGTTTCTGAAAGATGGTTTTCATTGTTGCTAGCTGTCTCATGAAATGCCATAATATGATTTTGTTGTTTTCTCCAGCTTTCTGAAAGGTCAATATTTTCTGTTCAAGTCTTATGAGAGCTGTTCTCTGTGACTTTTAGCTCGAGTGCTCACAGTGAACTAATGGAGATTTTGACTCAATTTGAACTTAAGTAAACTTGCGCTGACTGCTGTAAGTGATAAGACAATTTGGTTAGGGATATCCAAGTAAATAAAGTAAATAATGTTGAAACATAAAGAAAACTGCTGACTGTAATATTCTTAAACCTAAAAACACCATCAATTACAATCAATGAAAATTTCCCCAGAAATCAAGAGGTTATAACATTTTCCCCCGCATTACATTATACTTCAGTGAATTATTTGCATTCCCATACATATGAAATTCACGACATGGAGTCATGCTGCATCTTCATAAACTTTTTAAATTCTCGTTGTGAACTGGAACGATCTTATAAATCCTCACCTCTATGATTAGAGTCTCAGAGCAGATATAACCCAAGACATAAACCTTCCCCTTAAATCTTGAGAGTGCAACTGGCTAACGTCTGACCGTGTGTCTTGAGGCTAGTCTAAACACACTGTGACGACTCACAGCTAATTTTAGAGCAGCATTTAGAAAACTGTGGGATTAAAAGCCAGCCTTAGGCACTGTGAGTAATCCATCTAGTTTAGGACTTTTATACACTTTACACAATACCTGCTGGACTATATTCATGTCAACATGGCAATTTCTGTTTTTATTTATAAGGCAGCCCTTTAATGGATTACTAATTTCCCATTAAGGGTCAAGGATGAAATGTGTAATGCTAATCATACCACAACACTACTGAATTCATTCTGATTGGTCAGAAGGTATAATCATTGTTAGTATATACTATTCAGGAATCCTTAAATTAAAATGGTGGACACTCACAGTCTGTCATGGTTCTTGGGTCATCATTATTATTACTTTAAAATAAATAAACAAACAAATAAATAAATACATACATACATACATACATTATAATCCCCCCTCCACACAGACACATTTTTCATGAAAACACAAACATACTTTCATCAATTGGGTTGCAAAATGAATATGAAATATAGTCACGAAATCTACAAGGTTACAAATAATACTTTTTACTTTAAATAATAATTTTGTCCTTTAAAGTTTGTTTACATATAAAATCCTTCATTTGCAGCTATTGCAGCTGTCAATTTGTCGAGGTAAAATAAAGAAACTTCACCCCATGCTTCCTGAAGCATCTCCTACAATTTGGACTGGCCTGATGGACACTTACCATATGGTCAAGCTGCTCCCACAACAGCTCAATTGGGGTGAGATCCAGTGACTGCGCTGGCCTCTCAGTTATTGACAGAATATCAGCTGACTGCTTCTTCTCTAATTAGTTCTTGCATAGTTTGGAGCAGTTTTGGGTCTTGTCTTGTTGAAGGAGGAAGTCAAGCACCGTCTACCATATGGCATGACTTTGCAAAATGGAGTCATAGCCTTCCTTGTTCAAGGTCACCTTTACCCTGATTAAATCTCTCATTTTACCACCACCAAAAACACCCCCAGACCATCACATTTCCCCCATCATGCTTGACGAATGTTGTCAAGCACTCCTCCAGCATTTTTAATTTGTTCTGCACCTAAGAAATGTTTTTCTTTGTTACCCAACACCTCAAACTTAGATTCATCAAACTATAGCATTTCCCCCAATATTCCTTTGTCCAATATCTGTGTTCTGTTGCCCATCTTAATCTTTTCCATTAACTGGCCAGTCTCACATATGGCATTTTCTTTGCAACTCTAGAAGGCCGGCATCCAGGAGTCATCTCTTCATTGTTGAAGTCGAGATGCAGGTATTTAATGAAGCGGCCATTTGAGGACCTGTCGTGCATCTTTTGCTCAAACTAGAGACTCTGATGTATGTGGCCTCTTTCCCAGCTGTGCACCATAGTCTGCCTATATGACCAAAAATGCCTAACCAAAAATGCTGATTCTCCAGATAGTCAACCAACCTAAAGAAGGGCAATTTTATTGCTTCTTTATGCAGCACAACAGTTTTCATCTGTGCTGATTCACCTGCAAAAAGGATTTCTATCTATGAATTAAGCTTTTAACATGACAAACTTGGATTAGCTAACACAAAGTTCCATCAAAACGCAAGAATGACAGTTGCTGAAAATAGGCCTCTGTATACCTATATAGACATTCCATTAAAAATCCAGCCATTTCCTCCTATAATAGTCACCAGTGTTTAGACCATCTTTCTGATCAATTTGATCTTTTTTTTTTTTATTAAAAAACTACAGATCTCGTTTTAATTTGCTTTTCTTTATGTTTTTGTGTAGTATATAGTTAACCTCTGAAAAGGGTTTAGGCGCTGTCACACATTGCTACATTGTAGTAATAACAAAAATAACAGTCAATATTTATTGTGGCCTCCCTTTACTTTGATTACAGCATTTAACCTTTCAGGCATAGTGTTCACATATTTTTTTTTATTTCTTCTCTCACTAAACCATTCCATAAGGTTTGAAGTTCATTCATGCTATGCAAAAGTCAAAACAATAAAATTTTTTAATTTTTCTGAAAAATTGGTATTTTCAGTGTTTTTGTTTATTAGCCATATTTTTACCTCAATATACTTGTCGGAATAATTTTTTTGGTTCTCATTGCCTACAGTAGCATTGTTCAATACATTTTCACCAAAAAATTATAGAGAAGTAATTTCTTACTTCTTTTTATTAGGAGCCCTTTTAGACAAAAGTGGTGGTGTATAATCTTCACTGCACAGTACTGTGTGTGTATATATATAAAATAATTTATTTTTCAGGAAATGTAGATTACACTCAAAACATATGCAAACTGTAATCCCATACTAATGCCATGGTTTTACGAGCTCTGTGGGCATTCTAGTCAGCAGTCTGTCTTGTGTACAGCTTCTAGGGAAGATTATTTCTTCCCATATTAAATCAATCCCTTCATGCACTTCACTTCATCCCCTACCTTAGTGCTCTGTACACACCAGGTCTATTTATGAAATGGCATCATGTGGCTATGAATAACTTGTCTCTAAATAATTCAAAATCAAGTCTTCATTTAAGGCTTCTATTGCTGTGGAATCTCACAGGAGGATTTTGGGAGCACTTGGATTCCTCTAAAGAGATGTTTGCTGAACTGCTTGCTTAATATCACACCCTTCATTATACTCCATCGATAAGTGCCCACTTTTACCTCATCCTGATCTCTTGACACTAGTCATGTATTGAGATTAGATTCACATAGTGATAATTATTGAATTGAAAAAAAAAAAAAAAAGTCACCCATCCATTATTCCTGAGTATTTTGACAGACGTTTAGGACATGCAAGACAAAAAGGATGACACACTTCCTGGGTCCTTCTTTTTGAACGCAAATATCAAAGAATGCTAGTCAGTTGTTCAGTAAATACTCCATATTTTCGCTAAAAGTTAAGTTGGAAAGTTGGTTTTTACCCCTCGGCCAGTTATGGTCGGAGGGGTATTGTCGTTGGTTTGGTGGGCGTGTGGGTGGCGTGACAGTAACTTTGTCCTGGCCATTGCTTGGCTCATGCACAGGCCAGCTTTCTGAACTTTTGCGTAGGCACTCCCTATGACCTAAACCTGTGCGTGGGGTAGCTAATTTGCATATGTGACCTTTGACCTTGGCACAGTGACCCTGAACAAATAAAGTTTGTTCGGGCCATTGCTCGGCTCATATGCATGATAGCTTTCTGAACATTTGCATAGGCACTCCCTATGACCTCAACCTGTGCGTAGGTTGGCTAATAAAATTTTGATTGTCTGAAAATGTTCATATGGGGGATGGCGTTTGTTTGCGCTTGAGGCATCCTGGATGAGGGGTTACAACGTTCTATAGAATGGCTATTGTTATATAAAAAAAATAAATATTGATAAGGATCAGGATCTGAACCTGTGATGTCAGATAATGTTTCAACCATTTATTTATTATTTTATTTAACATAAATTATTTTGATTTAACATGGGAAATCCCATTTTTTGGAAGTGTGGTAGTATAGCAGGCCCAGCAGTTGGGGCTCTTTACTTAATTTGTATGGTTTGGCAGAGGTTTTCACTCTTCAAGTGCTCTTGTTGTTGTTGTTAAAAAAAAATTATATAACTGCAGCTGGCAGCTGTGATTGTAGATTTATATAAATGCTCTTGTTCTAAACTGTTATCCTTTCTACAGTAGCAACTTACACTGGGATTGGTATGATGAATGATCTTAATAATCAAAGGTGACAAAATAATAAAGGTATTAACTTCTGATAAAATTAAGTTTACTGTAAGAATACATTTATATAACGGCTCTGAAATAAAAGCCAATGGGGAAAATATGGATGTAAAAATAGACTGTAATGTTATGAAAAAGTTCTGATAAACTAAAATGCTTTTATCCATCAAGGACTCAATCAGTTCTGGCATTTACCATTTAGTTTGTCCAAAATAAAACCTGATACTTTTCAAATGGGATGGAGCACACCCAATGCAATATGCAATGTCTAATCTTACCCTTTCTCATGACACGCCTACCTGACAGAAAGCCAGCATGTGGAATGAGTGTAATTTGAACGGATTGGCCCTAACATTAAAGAACCATCTTCAGTCATGATTGGGCTGGAAATGCCCCACTGAAGAGTAGTGTTGCTGTGAGTTTAATATGGTGAAGTGAGTCACCCAATTTAATCAAAGTGACTCACTCTGGACCTGTCACGCACTGGTTATTCATTTAATCTATTGCTTTGGTTCACAGCCCATGCCAACACTGTGCTGAGCTGAATTCCAAACATGTCATTTATTCCCAGCACTCAGCTCAGGGCAGGCTCGCTGCAACGTGAGAAAAACAGACAAGTTAAAAGTTTTTCAGCACAATGCCATCATCAGCCACTCACCTTTAGTGGATGCTATCAGGATTAGCAGGTAGTGAGATGTCATGCTGAGCAAAAGCAATTTTTATACTATGAGTCAATCATCTGTTGCTGGTGCAGAGAGAGAGAGAGAGAGAGAGAGAGAGAGAGAGAGAGAGAGAGATGAATGACTGTGTTGCCTCCCCTGATGAGTGCTGAGGAAAAGTCCGCAAGCAGTAAGTTCTGCATGTGTTTGATCTTCAGCTGTGTGAAATTCTCCACCCTGGAAAAAAAATCTGACACATGGACCCATTAAGTCTTAACACACTCTCTGTTGGGTGTGATTTTTCTAGGAGCTATAGTCTTAATTCTGGAGGAAGCAGCAGTCCTGGTGCACTGTGGGTTCAGAATGAGGACAATAAAGACACTGTAGCTCAAGAGTCAAACCAACTCGACTAATGATTTGACTGCACACCTTTCAAACAGCATTCTAAAAATTTTAGTATTATTAAATTTATGAGGATTTATTTATTTATTTATTTATTTTTACATACAACAGTGGTGTTTAGACAACTGTATACACAGGGAAATGAATATTTGGTGCGGACAGAATTGTGGAGCTGCTAACTGAGCTGAGATAATTGAATGGATGCTTGGCATCATGACAACATGGAGGAAAACCCAGTAGTCGCAACTAACACAGAAAGCAGCGAACGGGCAAATTTGTGACTATGAAACAAAGGACAACAAGTCATTACACAGAACTTGGCAGTTCAGTGAAGCTTCACTACAAATGATCTCTCAAAGGATCAAATCTAGAACAGCTAACGAGAGCACAGATTAATGATGAGTGCAGTGAAGCCTGACAGAATGAAGCAGCAAATCCAGGAGCCTCTGTGATTTTAAGGTTGTGACATTTAAAATCTAATTTTAATTGCTTTGGTAATGAATTTGGTGGATCACTAAATTATTTTTTAACCTTGATATAACTGAAGTTGCCTGAAACATAATAACTGCTTTGTTTTGTTTCGTTCAATAGCAGATTTTAAAATAAGTTTATTATTTTGTTACTATAAAAAGGCAATGCATTAGAAGACCCATATGATCCATTGATCCTATTTAAATAACTGATAAATAAAATGTGATTATTTGCAAAGTTCTTGTTTTACCTTTACTAATAGTCCATTACAGGCGTCCCCCTCACAGCTAGTAGATCCTTGGTTCTGTGTGGGGTTTAAACGATTCCCCCGTACTTGCTTGGGTTTCCTCTGGGTACTCTGGTTTCCTCCTACACTCCAAAGAAATGCTTATTAGGCTACTTGGCTGTTCCAAATTGCCTGTAGGTGTGAGTGTGAGTAAGTGGTTCGGCCAGTGAGTGCGTGTTGTTCATTACTACAGGATAAACATAAGATAAAAACTTTCAGGTGTTTTTTGAGAATCTGTGATTTTAATCAATGTCTTCATGTCTCAGTTTTAAAGTTGAATTTCTGACATAATTGTCAAGTCATATTGTCATGTAAAATACCCCTGTGCAAGGTTACATTCCTGAAATTAAATCATGCTGTTTAAAATTCTTATTTTAAAAAAGCTTAATGTGTGTCACTTTGTCTGTTTAACATCTAGCATGATGGACATCAGGCTGACATAATTTCATATTAATAATTTCCATCCCCTGTTTTATTAATAAAATATTTTTTAAACATTCCAGCCCCTGTCCTCTCAAGAAATGATGTGAATGTAATATAACAGTATAACATTAGAAAACATGGGACATGACAGCTTTGTTTTAAAAAAAAAAGTTATTTTCTTTGGGCAATTTAAACAATGGTACTGTTGTAGGTATTGAAATAACCTGGAAAAAAGGAACTCAATCAGGTTTGATATCTGAACCTGAGTCACTACAATAGAACACATTAGCACACTGTTTACACTCTTTGCCCCCATGTGGCTATAAAATTAAACAAGTTCTGACCAATCAGCATTTAACAGCATCTCTTACTGTAATCTCACATGGCCATTCATAATTTTTTATTGTTGTTTTTATGATGGCCATGAAGACATTGTGGCTGTTTAAAATTAGCATATTCATGCATATTTGAAGATCAGATTTATGCACATTTAACAAGAGTAAAGGTGTTCAGAGAGTTGATTTTAAAATACTCATCACTCACTCACTGATTTGCCAAACCACTTAGTCCTTACTAGGGTCGCACGGAGGCTGGCTCCTATCTCAGCTGACAATGGGTGATGGCAGGGTACACCCTAAAAAGCTCACCAGACCATCACAAGGCCAATGAAAACAACCATTTACACTCACATCTAGAGGCAATTTGGAACAGCCAATTAGCCTAAAGTGCATGCCTTTGGACTGTGGGAGGAAACCGGAGTACCCAGAGCAAACCCACATAAGCACAGGGAGAACATGCAAGCTGGGACTCGAACCCAGGACCTTCTTGCTGTGAGGTGGACATGCTAACCCCATTTTAAAATAGAAAAACATTAACCAGTTTATTATTAGTGATAGATTATTAACATCCTACTCATGAAAATGAAGCATGTGTAACATGATGAAACAACAGTTTGAGACTGAATTAAGGAAGCAACAAACCAGTGATGTAGAAAAGGCAGAAAGGCGATTTACTGCAGGCTTTAAACAGCTGACAGATTAGTGAAATAAAGATTGACTTGTCTGAGACTGAGCTGCAGAAGTCAGAGTGGAAAAAAACCCTGAAGCCTGACACGTGTTAGCCTGCTTACTAAAGTGACACCTTTAATCTTCCGTAATTTAATTGTACATGCTAATTAGTTCATTGCTGTTGAATCAGTGGTTTATGGAAGGCTATGATGCTCTTGTTACTATTCTTTTACATCACATCACTAATATTTCAAAAGAATTTATAATTGTGGTAAGAAACTTAATTCAACTTCAAATAATGGGTGATGGTGGGGGTGGTGGTGAGCACACTAATTCTAAAGAAACTGCCAATATACAGTATTGGAAATTCTTAAGCCCATGTCACTATGCTTTCTCAAAATTTTGCAAAATTTCTCAAATAATTACTGTAGAAAAAAAAAATCAAATAATATGTGGTGAGCTGAGGAATAAAATCAACATTTAGTTTAGTTGGAATTGAATGTGATGTTTTAAAAATCTTAAAGGAGTCAGAAATGGACTGTAGAGTCAGTAATCTAGTTCACTGTTAGTGGAATAATTGTATCAGCAGCATGAATGTAAACATTGGTAGTGCAGTGTACTAGTGTTCCATCTAGGGTGTATTCACTCCTCACATTCAGTGTTCAGTGAAATTCAGATCAAGACCAACAGCAGTTACTAGAAAGAAAATGATGAAGAAAACAAATTACTGTCACACTTATGCAAAAGATAAAATAGGTTTGTAAAAGATTTAAAGGCAAAGGCTAAGACTTTTTGCAAAGGACTGTTAGAAGTTATGAATCCTGTTTTGTCTAATAATTTTGTGGCCCATCCATCAATCCACCCATCTATGAATCCATACATTCATCCATCCATTACTTATATCACTTATTTCTCAGGTTCACAGGCCAGTATAGGGCTAACACAAACACCTATTCACACCTATGAGCAATTTACAGTAGCCAGTTGGCATAATGTGCAAGTCTATGGACTGTGTAGGGAAACCAGACTACCCAGAGGAAACCCATGAAAGCACGTGGAGAACATGCAACCTCCACACAGTCAGGCTCTTGTCAACTGTGAGAATCAAACCCTAAACCTTAACACTGTGATGCGACAGTGATAACCAGTGAGACACTGTACTTCTCAAGCAGGCAATCATTTTAGCGAAAACTGCCTTAAGGTGTTAAAAGTTATAACTACTCTATAATTTTAGAGAATATTTCTATTTACAGAAATCAGAAATTCTGGGTGTTTTTTTACTTAAAGGCCGTTTCTTTATGCAGATCAGTTTGTGCTGTGATTCCTTCTCTATTTATCATCTTTACACACTGTGAAATAAAAATGTGCCGTATATGTAGATTGGTTGAAATGTAAACTGGCTTCCCATCATATGTTATAAGTATGCACAACATTCTTATTTCAATATTTTGCGAAGCTGAATAAGTCAGAATCAAAATTGCACCAGAGGAAGAGCAATTTTTAAAAATTGTTCTCAATGAAGCACTAAACCATGGAGTATTTCTGCTTTTGGTTCAAAGAGATTGAATTTAAATGGAAACATTTGCTCACCTGATGAAAGCTAATTTAATAGGTTTTGAACATTGCCTGCGCTAAACCTAATCAAACGTGGGATTCATAAGAAGCTGATTAAAGTAGCCAGGAGCTACTGAAAGACGTTTCGGTTAAAGAGAAAATGGTTTGAAAACCCTTTGAAATTATTTGGATTACTGCTTAAATTGCTTATAAAATGGGACTGGATCCTCACACTGATCTGAACAGGAAATGAACAATAATCTAATATTTAGCAATATTATATCTTCCAGTGCCACCAACACATTTAGGTCACTGATTGGTCACTTATTCATTAAAGTATGTGCGCCCTATTTCATCCCTTTCCTATGTACAAGACAATTTCAGCTCATGTATTTCCAGGATGTTTTGCATGAAGTGTCAACTTCATTCTGAGATGAGGGTGAAGATTTTGACATCATCATCCTAAATTACAAATCTGAGCCTGGACAGCTTGAAATAATTGACAGACCATTGAATAACAGAATGTGAGCTCAGCTACAAATGCAAGACCTTTAAATATAAGACTTCGAAATGGAGTGGAGGATGATAGAAAAAGGAAAGAAATGGATGAAAGGCCCATTCTGACCTGATAGCTTTGTGCTAATGCCTTGTGATACGTGATTGGTAACCATACTGGGCCATGTTTAGAAAACTACAGTAGGTGTACTAATACTGTACATTTTTTCATACTCACTGTTAAAGGAAAGAAACTGCATGCTTAAGTGCACACTGGAGGACATGTTTCCAATTTTTGTACACTGCGTTATGCCACCTAGAGCATCAAGATAACTGGGGGTCAGACTGATTTCACAGCCACCACCATCTTGCTATAATTTCTGCCAATTAAAACATCGGAAGAAATACTTTCCGGACCTGGCTGCAATGTCAATCGGGCCCATCATTATCAGCCTATCCATTGTGAATATATGTGGAACATGCCATTCTTGCCCTTTCTACATCATTAATGCATGACTGTTGGCTGATTAAGGACCAACCAAAGGATATTGCCATTGCAACCAGATGTAGCGATCCTGTTCAGGAGTCGTCACTCTTTCTCACCATGGACGTGGCTTGTTGTCAGCTGACCTTGTCATGTTGTGGCGGTCAATCAGGTTTCTAATGATGGGTTGTGTACTGCCCATACGCCTGGCTACCTCACTGTAGCTCAACCCAGCCTCCAGCACACCCATTGCCCGGAGATGTTGTTCATGTGATAGACGTGGCATTATAACATGCATGAGACTAACAATAGTGCACATTTTTGAGCCTTTATAAAGGCTTTCCAAACCATTTCTCAAATTGATACACATTGTGTTTTGCCCAAACTGCATTTGGTACACTTTTGCAAAGTGACCTACACATGTGCAATGAAACGTGACAAAATGACAACTCATCATTTTCTCAAGTGCGCGAGTACTATACAGATATACAGAAATTTCTCAAAGTTTTTAATGACTGTCAGTATAGTTTTAATATTGTATAGTTTTAAAGTATAGTCAACTGTCTGAAGCTGATGGATAGAAAAAAGTTTTCCTCATTTTAACGATATATGGATTTGAAATATACTGAGTAGAAATTAATGTTTTGTTGTTGTTTTTTTTTGTAGTAAGTAAAATACAAAATTAAATGAAAACAGCATAGGTGCTTAAAAGCAATCCAGGAACAAAGCAATTATACATTCTTACTCGGATACTCGGATGTTTTTCTTGACCAGTAATACATGACAAATCCTCCAAATGCTTTCATCATAGCTCTTTTGGGAATAAATCATAGGAAAGAAACAGCCAAGCACGTCAACAATAAGCCAGCTTTGTCCATGGGAGATGTAAAACAATTAGATCCACCACAGAAGAACACACAGACAATATCAGCCTGCAGTCTCACTAATTCACCCACAAACTAATCCAGCCCTGGCAAACACTGAGAACTAGAAAAAAGCCTGATATCATTTTTACTGAACTGAGCAGAAAAATGATGGAATAAAAAGGTGCATTTAGCTTAATGAGCTCACTTAAATTTTATTAATGGTGTCAATCCTCTTTGTTCAACATTAATCGAAATTTTAAAGATCTTTTTTAAAATGCTCAGCACTAAAATTCAAAAGTGTGTACATAATCCCAAATTGGCAGGTTTGAATTTTTTCTGCTATATTCTCATTTGATAGCCTTGCAGTAAGGCAGGATGCTGAAAAACAGAAAACAGCAGATACTGAATGATACATATTTATTGATTGGATCCAGCACAGAGCTTTTAGATTTGTTGAACAGGAGAACATGTTTCATAGAGCTCTTTACTTCATAAATGTTTCATCCTGCATCAATACTGCAACATGCTTTAAGGCAGGACACCTGTTTCAGCATTGGAGTGCTCTTTAAGAGCAACACATGATGTGCTTTACTGAAGACTGTGTTTTCTGAGGTTTTGTCCTGTTAATTAACCTCCATGTAAAATGTAATATTAAAAAAAAAAACAAAAAAACAAAAACCAAGCTGCAGGCTTTTTTTCTTGAATACATTTTGCAGTGTGTCAATATATGTGGTGATAGCTGGTAAACTGAAAGGTCACCTGAATTTAGAATTTAATCCAAGGACAGCAGGCAGCAATACAACTTTGTTTACAAGCAGAAAGAAAGGGAATACGTCAAGCTGCGTCATACATCAAGGTTCTCACTGCTTTCTACTTCATTTGTGTCCTGTTTGAAGCACTGAAAGCTTATCTTAAGAACAAGCTAAAAGTTAGATGGCACTGATGCTATCCTAATGATCCTTTCACTAAATTTACATAATATGTAACTTGTCCACTGTTTACACTGCTTTATTGCAGATATCAAATTTACAGGTCATTGGCAAATATCCAATTAAGATTGCAGTTTTGTTCTGTTGTGGCTTTTTCTTTTAATACTCTTTCACAAATAAAGCATTGAATGGGATTAAATCAGTCAGAATAACTATGAAAAGATAGTGATCCATGATCTGTTGTTTACTTGTGCGTGTGACGTCATTTTGGCCAACCAACAACTTCAGCACTTCCCAATATGTGAATGCAAAGGGACTACAAATGTCCATTTATATATTAATGTAACACTGCAGGGTCTGAAATGTTCATTTTTTTTTGTAGCGCAATTGCTGTGGTTTGAATCGCAATTTTCTAATAACTTATTTTCACGGTTTTCAGAATAAACAGCATCAGGTTCTGGTGTTATATTTAAAATGCTTCTAACAGGATTAACATCCTAACATATTATCTCTCTCCAAAAAGCACAGTTAGTTTGAGTTGGAGTGTGTATCTCGGTAAGGTAGGTAATAACATGCATTATTTCACATTGAATATCCTAATATGTTTAAAGAGAAAAAGTATTTTGAGTTCCTATTCCAGCCTCACTTTTAATATAAATGTGCAACAAGTTAAAGGAAAGTTAAGTACGTGGACAGGTTATAACCTCCACTGCTAAAAAAAAATTCCCGTTTGTACTCACCAGCTACCATCTGCCTAGAACAAGCAGGATTTTTCAGTTGGGTAAATTCATCCTGCTTTTTTATCAAAATTGAGAATAATATAAATATTGAGGCACTACCTAAAAGCGAAGCTCTGAAAATGCAATTAATTCCAGTAAAGAAACAGCCATAATATGACTTACTGTATTTTCAAAGGAATTCATAAACTTATTTATGAATATAATCTACTCAGAAAGAAAAACCACCAACTAAACACTTTGAAGTGCAAGTGCACGGTGGCGACAGCACTGTTGCCTGTGAGCTCGGATATGACAACAGAATTGAGCTTATGGCTTTGGCGCTCCAGAGCTCCGCTATAAAATATAAAATAGTGCATCTTACTGATCCACATTCCAACCCAAAATAACCGGAGATATTCCATGTCAACATGTAGCTTTAGCACAAACTGGTATCATATAATCACTGTGCTGAGTGTAAGAATCAAACATGTATGACTGTACCAGAGTGTAAAATAAGAGAAAAATGTGAAAACCCAGGCATTTATAGTCTGTTACTATATCATAGTAAAGTGTTTGTATTGAAAACCAGAGGCTATTACCTCCATTCAGCCCTAATATAACTTGTAAGTAACAAACCGTGAAACATGTACATTGCTACAGTGATCCATACAGATACTATTGTCTGCTGGGCACTACATCTAGCTCCATGGCTCTGCTGTAGATCTAGATTATAGTAGACATCTATTTATAATATTAGAGCTAACTTACCTCCAACCTTCTCCTTTTCCCTAAAGCTCCACAGCTGCGATTTTTTTGTTTAAATACAGTTGTTAGAGCATCCTCCCTCAGTCTACTCTGCCCCAAAAACAGCCCCAAACCTTCACACCACTGGTCTTGTGGACAAAGGAGTCATCTGTGAAATGACTGGAACAAAGGTAGGAATATTTGCACGGCTTCCAGTCTTTATCTCCTACAGCTTGTTCACGAATGGTCCATTCTTTTCTTCTGTTCTCTTCACTTAGAAACAAACAGAAAAAAAAACATTTACCTGATCTATTCCCATTACTGCAGCCCACGGCACTACAATAAAACATGATTATAACAGTGCTAAAGCATGCACAAACCTGCACGAACCCACTCAATCATGTAAAAAAATCTTTTGGAAATAGTCTTGTTATACCGCCGTTTTGCCAAAATGACATCGCAAACAGAGTGGTCAGGGAAATTGCTGACGAGAAATTCATTATCAGCACCGATAATCGATAAATTATTGATTTTCTAAGAAATACCAGCGAATGATATTCAATTTCTTTTGTTCACATATTTTAAACTTTAGGGACTTGCAAATTATCATGGAAATATTATATTTGCCCATAACCTTTAATATCTTCTAGGCTGCTTTTCATTTCCTTACGGCTTGCGGCATTGTCAGATTTTGCAGACTTGCCATGATCTCATACTGAGCAAGAACATGTTGCTGCACAAATATCACAAGAAAACAGACCTTCTTGTCTTCTGGCTAAAGGATCCTAAATATCTGCTTCCTGGTGTATTTTTTTTAGAAAATGGAAATGGCTAAACAGGTAGGAGGCACTGCATGACCAGATATTAAATCTCAGATCACACTGCATGAAGGGTATCATCCAGTTGGAAACCATTCCTTAAGTGTGTGCTTAATATATAGAGAACCTGGTTGCCAACATGACACTTCCTCTCTGTAAATGTTAGGGTTTTTTTTAAAAAGAGAAGAATGTAACTAAGGGAAATTCAGAAAGATCTCTGGATAGCATATCTCAAACCTCAATAGCTCCAGATACAACTGACAGAAAAGTATTTGGAAGTAAAAATACTATGACTGACGCACTCTCACTCACCCACTCATTTGCTGAACTGCTTAATCCTGCCATGTTAATTTGTCCCCCAACTTCTAGGTAATTCTCAACATCAGGTCCATTTTCTAGGTCTGTTTTGTGAAGCCCTATGACGTCCTATGGCTGTGTTATAATAAACATGTAAATTTTACATGCTTTTTGGGTCATCTTATGTGCTCAGAATCATACGGTTTTCTTACAGTAGTCCTATGATTGCCAGACATTAAACTCACATTTTTATGACAATGTTAGGTTGCGCGTATGAAAGTCATGTAACACACGTACAGCAGTACATATGTCAACCGAGTATCACAGGATTTCATATTGTAGGAGGATCGTTTATTGCCTTGCAACAATCTTATGATTTCATATGAACACGTGGGATCTGACTTATAGACCTGAACTATTTTGCCCGTGACAGACATACAACATGTATTGTATATGTGAACAAAACTACACAGCTTTCAAATCCACCTCACCGAAAGCTACATCAGTACTTTCTGCTGTGGCTTCACTAAATTTGTATGACAAAAAAAAAGCAAAGGTTGTATGTTAAGGAGGCTTTAAATAGAGAGAGCATGCTTCTCTTTCATGATGGTAATAATTTTACGTATCAACCCTTCCTATCATCTTATATCCTCTAGCAAATACTTGAATATCATCTTCACACAGTATAATGAGTGAGTCGTTCCACTGAGAATCAGTATTATCAGGTTTCTCTGCAGGGGAAATACAAAAGGCAGCTCAACACTACAAGAAGCAAACACTCTTTGGATCACATAATAATTGGCCTGTGAAAAGCTGATGGCATCTTGAAAGCAAGAGAAAAAATGAAAAGAGGTTTGAACATACAGTGGAGTTGAAGAACAAAAAATACAACTCCTCTTGTGCATTAAGGTAATTCTAGTTACAATTAATACACATTAAGTAATAATACAGAGTACAGTAATTCAAGTAGTTTATTGGCAATGGAACAGGGGTAAACACTGTAAAACAGACTTGGAACATTTTGCTTGTAATCTTACAAAAATACCATACGGAGACAACAAGTGAGTACATTTGAGCTTGAGTACAAAAATAATCAGACTATTCACAATATGGCTGGAAAAATTTACACCAGTCATGAATAGTGGCTGTGATGTGTAGCATACTGGATATTGCATGTGTGCAGCATGCATGATGCACTGAACTGTTTGCTTCACTTCAACAGTACACAAACACAGATTCATTTACACAGCATTCAGTTTTTCAGCTGTTTGTGTGTAGGCAGAACATTGTTGAAAAACTTTTTTAATACCTTTTTTAGTAATCTTAATGGAAAACCTGTACATCACCACAGATGCAAACATTTGGTGACTTTTCTTTTTGTGACAAAAATGACACAGCCAAGTACACGATGTATATATCTGAAGTCAATAATAAACTCAAACATGAGCACAGAAATCCACATTATACTGTATTTTAAGAGGGTGTACATTCTTCTTGGCAATGGATGAGAGGTTGTTTGTGTTGTTTAAACAGTGATACACACTTTAGGACAGGGATAGTGAAGAAAGCAAATGCATCATTAAAGATTTATGGAATAATATAATTTTAACGTATACTAACAAAAAAGAATTCACATTATTTTACACTGTACCTGCAAATAATGGCTTTAGCTAGAACACAAACTGTCTCTGAGCTGAACTCACTGCTAATGAAATGTACTCATCATGTCCTTAATGGAAATACTTTCACTTTACAGCAAATACTTTCCACTAAGCAACCCCAAGCCACAAAGCAGGAAGAAAGTATGACGGTATATCATTTAAAATAATTTTATTAATTGTGTTTGGGATGAGTTCAGAGATGACAAAAGCTGTTTAAGACTGTACACACAGATGCTCAAACCTTTGAAACACTTTAAACACTTTATTTGAAAGCTATTAATATAAGAATTTATTATCGCTTACATAAACACAGATAGGCATTTACGTACACACAGGTATGCATAAAAGGCTTGTATTTGTTTAAAGTACTGTAAGATGACTAATTCCATCAGAAAATCACTTTAGAATGCACACACTGTTTTGTGCATTGATGACTTAGAACTTTATATCCCCAAACTTGAGAGGCAATTAAATAACCCGACTACTGATTCAAGCCTTACAATACATAGAGTATGCACTGATGCATTATTCTATAAATAATATGTGGTTATTCAGTGTTTATGCTTGGAGTTAGACTTCAAATACCGTGTTATTCCATGTTCTTTAGTGTGTGCTTTATGTACATCATATGGTTTGGACTTGTTGCTCTGTTTGCTAGAAACAGACGAGAGCAGACAGGCTAGACTGTGAGATAAGCATCATCATAAAAATACAGAAATGTCATCTCGATTCTTTACTCTGCCGTAAATACACAATTATTCTTATCCTGGATTCCGATTTGGATCCATTTTGACAGATCCAGTGTTACTCGATTTCTTGGATGTAAAATTGCAGCCTGCGTTTGGAATTTGTCGTTTATTTCTGAGCAGGATCCGACGTAAAACTGTCCTGTCACACTACAGCTTGAAGTGATAAACCAAATGCTAACACAATTGCACCGAGTATGACAAGGAATGATGCCTTATAGGAATGATAATGATAGTGCAGAGAAGGGCATTCAACTTACAAATACTTTTCTCTCATACACAAACACACATGCACACACACACTCACACACAAACACACACACACACACCATATACACATACTGTGAAGTTTGGAAAATCACTCACAAAATACACAAGGTGTCTGGAAGTAATGTCTCATTTTCTCTCTACAGTGTATCTCCATTTAGATTTTGGATAGTCAACAATCCACTTTTGGTTTTTGTTTGTTCACAAGTAAAGAAATAAAAGAGAGATGAGTCCCAGCAGAGAAATAAAAGCTTTCCGCAATCTCCCTGATCTTCCGCAATCTCCCTGATCTAACTAGTGCTGTTACCTCTGATAAAGAGAAACTAGGCAGGTTTAATCCAATGCCTTTTTATACAACAGTGTTTTCTTGGTCTGCTCCTGTTGTCTTTCTGTATCACACATTTCAGTGTATTTCCCCCTGGCGCACTTCATGTCCTCACTGATGTAATAGGTATGTCTCAAACACATAAAATCACCCCGAGTGTCTATTCATTCTTAAAGAATCAATACTATGACCTTACTCCTTCCAAAGGCTACTGCACTTAAATGTCTTTTTAAAAAGCTTGTGTTTGATTGTTGCACAACCTCAAATGTTTCTATAAATACAAACAAATACCTCAATTTAATAATGAACAAAGTGAAAAAAACATCTATAATGGACCATAGAAATTTCTTTTAAACCTTATACAATATTAGTAACCAAGGGGATTCCCAAACTGCACCAGGGTGAGTCAGTTTTGGCTATACTGCATCTGAAACTCTCTAATACAGTACACTGTGTATGTAGTTGTTTAATGTTTTTGTCATGCTTGAAACCATAGTGAAGTGTATTAATTAGCAGGTGTGAAATCCCACAATCCATAGGTTAGTGCCCAAACTGTGTGTGCTAGGGTACAGAATACCCATAATACACTTTTCTGATTTTGAGAATAGGAAGTTGGACACACAGGAGCAAATTTTTTTATACAGAACTCACAGGAGCAAATTTTTAATTACTGGTCTGTTGGGTTTTTACACCCGAGCCTAGTGGCTCATCTCTCCGGTGCTTATCCCTGGTTTCCTTAGCGTGGAGCGAATAGGAGTTCAACTTCTCCTGGATGGGACGCTAGTCCATCGCAGGTTACCTTCCCAGTATTTTTTACTGGCACCCATTTATACTGCTGGGTGGACAGAGGCACATTTGTGTTTAAGACTTTGCCCAGGGGTCTTAGCATGGTGGGGGTCCAAAGGGATTTATTTACTGATGTGATATTACCTGTTCTGTAATTAAACGATCTGTAGCATAATTTCTGAGACATCTTCCAGCAGGAAACACACGAAAATGTGCAGATTTGGGCAATTGATGGAGCAGATTTGCAGAAACACTGCTGTACAATATAGTGGGTCCCGCAAGCACAACACATTCACATTCAATTACAATCTCACTGTGAAGTAACTCCACATACTTCAGTTCAGTTCTGATGCTGTGTATTTTTTTCAAAATAAACATATTACAGCATATTTCCAAATAATTCATCTGCAATACTGACTAAATGAAGCAGGCGTGATGTTTGGACTCCTGATATAATGCAGAGTTCATCTTTATTACTGATTATTTAGTCTTGGGTGTAAGAAAATGTGTAAAAAGCAGCATAATATTTAGGGATTATAAGAAATATAAAATGTGCCGATTGTAGAGTTTAAAAAAATAAATAATTAAGTGCAACATTTTATGTTCATTCAGTGGATTGTATCCTGTATATGTCTCTGTACTGAGAAAAGAACAGAAGCATGTTTAATCCAAACTACACACTATCACAAAGTTCGATTTACCATGCAGGAAATAACACTTTCTCAAAGGATTTGTAGTTTTCCATCCCATAATGGATTAATTATGCAGACTTACACACACCAGCAAGAAAACATTTCATTAATGTAGCCTGCAAAAACACATGATTTACATAAGCATTAACGGTTGTAATTAAACAACTGTTCCTGCATTTTAAATAAGTCTGGAGTGAACAAATGTTTTGGTAAAATGTTTGTACAAATGCCTGTCTTTGATAGTGTTTTTTATTATTATTATTATTATTATTATTAATATTATTATTATTATTCCCTATTTACACAAAGTATGTAGTCCACTTTTACTATTCATACCATTCACAATTTGGAGCATGTGTCCATCCATATACGGGCCAATAGGTCTGATGTACCATGTTGTCTATTTCATAGAATATTTTTACCATCTGAAATGAAATCATGCAGCATCTCTGTACAGAATAACGGATGACACTTTGATTGTAGCTATATTTGTAGCTTTTGTGTTTGAAGTGTGTAACTAATGAGTGACTTGAGTTGCAGCAGTTGTTGTTATGTGGTAATGCAATGCCAGAACTGATTATAATGTACTATAATAAAACATTACACTAAATAATTAGTGTGCTTATATTTACTGCACATTATCCTAAACCATCAGAATTTTGGGCCTCTCAAAAACATTCTGATCATGTACTGCAGGTTTTTAAGATTATGCAAAGTGAATCACATTACATGAATTTAGAGCACTGACCTTTTTTATAGCCATTTATTATTTATTTATTTATTTGAGTTAGACGGTTATTCTGTATGCACTCAATGGGCCTCTTTTATCAAGCTGGATATAGGTGTATCCTTCGCGTGGTCAACAGCACACTCAGTATTCACAAGTTTTTACTAAATTTGATTCTTGGTAATAGGTCAAGGTGACCTAGTTCTATCAAGATTAACAGGCATGTCCATAGGCATATCTGGTATAAATAACAAATTTATACCAGATATGCCTAAATAATAAATTTTACATACCTGACTTTTCCATGACCACATGCATATTTCATATGTCCCCTATGACCTCGTAATTAGGCTAAGGTGACCCAAATTCAATAGGGTTGAAGACCTTGACACTAAGTATAACTGGTATGATTTGGAAACTGATCTGACAAAAACTGCACCCTCTAGAGTGTTAACGGGCATTTATGATTAATTGACTTCTATGACCTAGAAAACTGGGTCAGTGTGATCCAGTTTGGATAGGTTGGTAAGGCGTGCTGTAGCAACCATTCGACATAAATACAAAACAAAACCATAAAGATCTGGCACTGCTAAAGTGTTAACAAGAAGTGTCTGCAACAGGGACAGAGCCTGTGAAAACACTGTATCCTCCACGCTTTGGGGGGAACAATAATGTTTGCTGGTATAGAAGTAAATCTGAATAATATCCATGTGCAAACATTCACACACAACTGTACTAAAAGATTGAAAAATGAGGCCCATTGTTTGGCTGATATACAGATGCTACCACACATCACTGCAATCACGTCACTGCCGTAACAGTTCAAATAAAATAGTTTATGTAAATAGCTTTTAAATATTCCGTTCTGAACCATACGTAGTATGTCAAGAGAATGTGATGCAGAGTGCTTGTGGTACCCTCACTCCATCTGAATTGAGAGGAACTTCACAGAATCCTGCACCCTTATCCTGATGCGTACGACACACAGCACGAGTGGATCTACAGATGGACCATTATTGTCCTGTGGCAGGTGACTCTGCTGAGCTATATGGTGATCGAAGTGTCATCATGGCAGGTGGAGGCTCGCTGGGCTTTAGGGCTGCACCGTGTCAGCATGGAGATCTGAGTGGCAAAGTTGTTGCCATTGCTGCCCATAGATGGGTGCTGGTACTTTGTACCAGAGCCCAGGAACCTCTGCAGATGCCACCTTCTCCACTTCCTCTTGATCTCAGCCTGAACCTTAAAAACACGAAAGAAGCAGTGGTCAGTAGGGGATTTTAAATATAAATGCGCAGCTTTTTAATACGTGTTTTTGCAGTTTGTGGAAAAGTTTGCATACCCTAGAACCACAGACGGAAACTATTACAGCATGTGCGTGCACAGATACTTTTATTAGGAAGTCAAAAGGTTAGAAATGCTCAATTTAATTTATTAGAATGTGCCACAAATGTTTTTCTTCACAGGTCATCTGTAGAACACATTAATTTTCTTTTCCAAGGAAGCTCAGTGTGCCAGAACAAAACAAATCAAATTATCAAATGAGAAGAAAACTCATGGGCCAAAAAAAAGGAACTAAATTAGACTTCACTGACCACACCCAACATTTTGAAAAAAGAGAGAAGACCAGGCAAGTAAAAAATGTAAGAACAAGACGCTATTAGTAGAAACTTAGTGCAAATATTTACATATGACACACAAACATATGACAGCAGGCCACTGAAATTTATAATGAATCTATAAAAGCAACCTACCTCTCCATTCAAGAAGCAGTAAAGGACAGCCACCACAAAGCCCTGTAAGTAGCATAAAGATATCTCATACACACACATCGAGGAGGATTTTTACATACTCATTCATTCAACACAACCTCCTGGTAACTAAACACATTAATTACACTGAGCTGTATGACTAGGGATGCCTGTCAGTTCATTTATTTGTGGAACGTGACTGTGACAGCGTAATTAGTATGTGGGAGGCCATTCCTCACTGACTCATTCAACAGACAATAAGGAAAGTTGACACATCCTGGTCTCTCAGACTGCAACACCCTGGAGGCGCTGGCTAAACGTAGTTATGCCTTCTGCAGAGGAGCTTAGTTAAAACAGAAACAGGGGTGAAATTAGGAAATAGGCTTAGCTGAAAAACAGCTAAAAGTGTGTGGCATCGAGATACTGAATCTGCACAATGAGCCTTACGATGTTTCCCCCAATAAACAACCTGGGTGCTTATTTCCCTGCTTTATTCCATAAATTAAGATCATGATCAAGTCTGGACTCTGAGGCGTACCTGGAAGGATCCCAGGATGAGGTCAAAGACCAGTCTCAGCTCTGTTCTGATATGTTCTGGGATGAATGCGAATATGATGAAGTTTATCCCGAAGAGAGGGATCAACAAGAGCGTTGATTTTGCCAGCCTCCTGCAGAGTGAGAGCAAAACAAACAGTAAATGATACGTTTTTTAAAATTATCTGTAATCTAGAAGATTTAGGAAACTGGGCTACAATTCCAAAACCAGGCTACACTGTTATCATGAAACAGTATAACAACAACAACTTTAATGATGGGGTTATATTATAAGGGTTTTAGGACAGACTCTTCCCTGCATTGTAGAAAGCCACTTAAGGACAAAGGACATTAGGTCACATGGATACAGCGGGCCTGAGCTCCTGACATTTACAGAGATGAGACTGTAATGCAGGGAGCTTCATTTCGCCGCTGGGCACTAGTGAAGGACTTAAATGTCTTTCTTCTTATGTCCTGCATTAAAATTACATTAGAAAAATGTTTTCTATGTACTTCCTTATAATACCGTGTCCCTTGAGGCTCTTTAAAGAAAGACATTTTTTTAAATAAACCTGCAAGTTCCATAAACCTGAAAATGCACCTTTACACATTAACAACAAAAAAGGAGTGATGGCAAATAAGTAAACAAAACACTCACGAGTATTGATTTGATTCATTTCTCCCGATGTCGGGGCAGTTGATCTTCTCTCGCAGTATGCGTATGATACAAATGAACAGGATGAAGTTCATCTGTCATCGGTAGGAGAGAGAGAAAAAAAAAAAGAGAGAGAAAAAACTGCATGTTTTGTGTGCTCTTTTACTCAGTGCCGTGTTCCATAATTGATGCTCTACCATAAAACTAATCTATTACCCAAAGCACAAAGTGTTGGTTTGTGACGGAAACTAAAGCTACAGTCTATTAGCAGAGATACAGGAAGCCCAATACTGTGGGCCATGCATGCACAGTGAAAACAGGACTAATGGACTCTTGTTCAATAATGTTTGTGGAAACCTCCGATGTGCGATGTGATGGAACAGCTGTTTCTCTGCTGCACTTTGATGAGGGGATGAGTGAGTGGGTGGAAGTGAGAAGTCTCTCTCCTCTATCATTCAATGCCACAGCCACAAATCACATGCTTGCTGGTGAGCACAAATCCCAGATATCATAAAATTTGCATAAACATTTAACTAGGGAAACAGATTTTCCAACAGTGGTCATGCACATCCCCCTACGTTCGCCTACCCTCTCCCCATGCAGGGGATGATGAATTATAGTTAAAAGCTTTTATTCTGTATGAGTATGTTATTAGCACCAAAATTAATTCAAGTAAAAAATATCCTGCTTCTCACCTTTTACTTTACCTGCATATATTTTCCTGCAAATACTTCCTAAATTCAGGGGTGGCATGATTAATTTTCTTGCAGAGTGAATCCTAATGGTATCATATTTCTCCTGCTGTCAGGAAAAGCAGATCCATCTTTAATTCCCTGTTAATTTGAGGACGTCCTGTTTTCTTATTCAGTCTAGACTGTAGACCACATGGCCAGACCACGGAAACTAAGCACATGGTCGATATTTTCGATCAATAGCCGCTGACTTTGTCAGCTTGCAAAGTTGGTTTTGTTTTGGAGCTCATTCGGATTGATTAGTGGATGCAGTATTCATCATGTGCTAGGCTGAAATTTTAATTATAATGATAAATTATCAGGATAAACAAGACACTTCTGTGTTTAAGTTGAAACCAACAAATATTGAAGTGGCCAGGCTGCTTCAGACATATTATTTATGAATTTAAAAGAACACAAACTGTGAATACACAAACGGGATAAAAGCTTTTGTGTCTGTAACTGTTAAGTAAATGATATGATCTATTGCAATCTAAAGCCTATTTAAATCATTCTCTTTCTGAATTCTTCTTAACTAATTCATGTCTAGTCTGCCATTTTCATCTTGTTTTATTTCTTCCATACTGGGTGTGAAAGCATCCTTTACATTTTTCTAAATGAAGTTACCTGGGAGCAGGTTCACCATCTTGGAAAAACTTAAAACCCTTCAAACATGCAAAAAGATTACATATCAAGTAATTAAATATTCTGCATAGATAATCTAATGGATAGTAAAATATAATGTATATATAGTACAAGTTGTACACCGGCTCATTCATACATTATCCAAACAGCCAATCATGTAGCAGGGGCATTATACCTAATAATCACGCATCAAACTTTAGAATGTCACAAAATACCACCTAGCGGAATGGCTGAAGATTATCTAAAAAACCAGCTGACACTTTTCCCCAATCTTCAACTTTTCCACACGCCTCAGATTCCTGTTCTTGACCTTGCCGGAAGTGTTTAAAATATAGATTTTAGGCAGTGCATAAAGGTGGAGCTCCCAGTAGATATCTCCATTAATAGGTGTCTGAGGCTGGTTTTATAAGAGTAGCATGGTTCCTTTAAGAGCTGATTGGTGCTGATTTGCTTGATGAAACTTTGTCTACCTACATGAGTTAGATTGTGTGTTTTTATTCTACGTGAGTTTAAGTGGTGATGGGTGAGTCTTTATTTTTTGGGGGGGCGTCGGATTCATTCTTAAATCTGTAAATTCTTATAAATCTGTTTTTTTTTAAACTGGTAATTCAGCAGTCTAATTGGGTTTCCTGTTGGGGCATGGACACGAGACAACCATCCAAGTCAGGTTCCATGCCTATGGGGTTCAGGATGTCCGCTATCATAACAGCAAAGGGAGACTAAAGCTGTAAGAAAATATACAGCAAACCCATGTATATGTGATTTTCAGTTTTCCACAAACTTTTGGCTGTGTAATGCCACCTGTATATATAACACACACAAGTGTAAGTTGTATATTCTACAATATTACCTACTACATTATGAGTACTTCCATACAAACTGGGAAACACTTTCTTAGGTTATGTGCCTTAAAATACATTGCAAATTTATTTTATTTTAATGCAAATTATGCACAAGAAGGTACTAAGAATGACCACAAACCTGACTGAAACAGGTGCATATTACATTGTAAATTAAAGAATGTTTTTGGACAGTTTTTTATAGTGCTCTATAGCAAACCACTTGGGTTTTGACTACCATCACAACTGCACTGAAACCAATAAACAGTTTCACCTTTTGTCCTCAGGGAAATATGGCACTAAATTAAACATCTCTTACTTCTATCTAATAAAAAAATGACAATACACTGAAATGATCCGCTATATAACTGTGTGGCAGAGCATTCAGCATAAAATACACCTTCAGGTTATTCAATTATTAGCATCAAGGTATCGCATCAAGGTATAGGTATCACCTATAATGGAGCCATAAATTGATTTTCAATCCAACCTTGAAAATGAGTGATCTCACCAGTATAGAGGCTAATATAGGTGTTTTGATGATCCACCAGAATGGGTCCGAGTGCTCTATAATATCCCAGCACCTAAGAGAGTGGAAGAAGAAAAAAAACAACAAAATGGTGTTTTTATGGATGATTTAACATAACCTCAGAGCTTTTCCACTATCAGCTATGATATTTAATAACATATATTTCTAGTGACACTCAGGTCAATTACCAGCGTTGAATTACTTTCAGTAACTCGCTGTGAGTTTGTCAGTTTAAATTAACTTCAGGTTAACCCTGTAGGAGACGTTAACCTTATTGGCTTTAGTGTGTAGTGTTTTATGAATATGGCATACCCGACATCATTGAAATAGGCTTTGGCAAAGCTCCAGGCTGTGATGAAAATCAATGGCCCTCCTACAAAAATTATGAAGAAAAAACAATGCATACAAAAAAGGGACTTTAGGGACTTCCATGAAGTTTTACATCAGGAATCAAGTGCAAAAAGTGCAAAACGTCAAATAGGTTATGGTTGAAAGGGATTAGGTATACACAGGATGCAAATACACATGGACTAAACACATATAACTAACAAAGAATGAAGAATAACACACTGATTCTACTCGTTTCACACAAGTGTGCATTTACATAAAACAGGCTAAGAGTCATTGATAATTTACAAACCTATTAAACTGTATTAACCTGAAGAAATTTATATCAATGTGATTTTTTTTAAGGATGGACAGAACACCAGTCCTAAACACTAACTGATTAGTCTGCAGTGAATTTTATTAATGAAAACGTGTGAAGCAGCAGGTTTAATCTTTAATATATTTGCAGAGCAGAAGGCTTGAATAGTATGTTTGAAATAAATAGGTATGATGTTTCTTGTTACTTGACATGTTTGTTTTTGCCTCACCATTATTGTGATTAATTTATAATGCCATGTCGAGGTTAAATTAAGCTGTAGGGCCAGTGCATCATTTATTAACAGGGTGTTTCAGGACACAATTAATTACCTGTGGTTACGTTTAGCTGCTGTAAGTTGTTTTGAACATTTGGTATTATTTGTAGGCTATTCATGAATGCTGCTTTAAAGGAATTTCCACACATTGCTGCCCCTGGTATTGAGCTTATGATATTTAGCCTAAAACCTGAATTAGTTTTACAAGAGGAACTGGGGAAACAGGGTTTCTCTGGAATCATGTGAAAAAGCATCATATTTGTCATTTTTACAGACGGCATTTACATGTGGTGTATTTTAACCTCTGAAAAATGGCCAGTAAAAAATGACCCCAGAAATAAAAACCCCGTCTGAATTGATGTGATTTCATTAAATTGTGTATAAAACCCGCTTGAAGTGCTCACCCTTTTTTATCACCTCCCGCTGAGACCAAAACAAAACCATGTTTTGCCTGAACAATAAAACTGAAATGCTGTTTAAAAGAAAGTTCTAGCACAATTAGTCTATGTACATGGTATGGTCATGTGACCTATTATTAACCAACTTGTCCGGCCACATGACCCACAAAAAGCACTTCTAATAATTGTCAAAACAATCTGTACTGAACTCAAATGAAGTGTATGGCAGCATGTCATTTTAGTATGTCATTAAGTACATCACTTTGCCAATGAGAATAAGCCTTTAAGTTCCACTAGGCCTGTGCTGTGTTTCATGGTTAAATTTATTTATCATAAGAACAAAATATACAAACATCTAATGCTGGTTTAAATCTGTTAAAGGGTAAGAAGTTGAAAATATACTATAAATACTATTGTGATACCTGTTTAAAAAAAAATTAACTATACTATAAACAGATTGACAGGAGTTGGTTGCCTACCCCAGCCAATCAGGATGTACCACCAGAAATATTTTCTCTCAGAGAAGAAAGAGACAGCCAACAGGGCGTGGAGGTACAGGCCTTCGACCAAAAGCCAGAAAAAACTTGCCATAATACAATACTGGAAGAAAATCATAGCAGCTTTGCAGCCAACCTAAAAATAAGCACAAAAAATGCTGGACTTACATTTGAGAATAAATTCTTTAAGAAATCCTTATTAAACATTTATGATGCCTTGGTAACTACAATTAAAAGTATTTTTTTCCAAAAAAGTTTGCATTGTTACGTTCAGTGTAAAAGACTTTCATACATAAATGGTAAAAATGGAACTTGTACATATTGAGAAATTATGTCTAGCAGCCTTTATTTGGCCGATAAAATGTTAGGGTGGCACAGTGGCTCAGTGGTAAAGCACTGTCACCTCACAGAAAAAAAGGCTCTGGAATTGAACCTTACAGCTAACAATGGCCTTTCTGTGTAGTGTTTACACTATACTAGTATGGGTTTCCTTTAGGTATTCTGGTTTCCCCCAAAGACATGCAAATTAGGTCAGGTAGCTATTCTAATTTGCCCATAGGTGTGAATGTTGATGTTTTTTGTTAATCTTATAATTTATATTATTCTCCTGGTTGGTGTTTGTAAATCCCCTTTATATTCTGGCAGCCAGTAAAAAAAAAAAACCCAAAACATGCAGAATCAAAGATATAAGTACAACAGTTAGCAGTTCCCCAAGAAACACTCACTCAGTAACTCTCTCGCTCACTCATTTGTCAAACCCCTTACTCCTACCAGGATCGCAAAAAGGGTGGAGCTTATCTCAGCCAACAATGAACCAAGTGGGGTACACCCTGTTCGCCAGACCATCGGAGGGCCAACACACACACAACCACACCTAGAGGCAATTTGGAACAGACAACTAGCCTAATGTGCATCTCTTTGGACTTTGGGAGGAAACTGGAATACCCGGCGGAAACCCACGCAAGCATGAGGAGAGCATGCAAACTCTACACAGAAGCACCCGAGCCCAGAACTTAAACCCAGGACCTTCTTGATGTGAGGCAGACGTGTTAACCACTTACCACCGTGCCACCTGATTCCCCAAGAAACAACGGTAATTATGTAGCTGCTTAAGAGCAGACATATATTACTATTCTCCCAGAAAAATGGTTTCTATTTTTCTTGTTCTTCTTCCATCGCAAGTAATGCGACCCGAACGGTAAAGTGCACCTACGCAATGTATGTATCAAACGTGCATCTCGGTGCCGTGAAGTGTGCTATTACTTTTATTGCCGTTTCGTGCTATGATGGTGACACAATTAGCCAAAAAACACACCAAAAAAACCCATTGAAATGAATGGGGAGAGGTCAACAAACAATCATGAAACTCACCTCACTTTGACACCTTGCCAAGAAGCCATACTTTCACACAGAAACTTGGTTGAACTTTTAAAATGTAGACACAGAAGTCATCATTTCGATGGTTAAAACGGCTTTTTGCTAACTTCTACGGTTTTCCTTTTATCTTTGATCAAGTGTCATAAGGATTTCTGAGTCAGTTTGTGTATTTATAATGGGTGTCTAGTGGATGATGTCATTAGCAGAGTGTGAGATCACGCCTACTCCCTTAATTTTGACTCTACACCAATAAATTTTACATCAAAAAGGAGGAAAATGTGTGCTGGTTCTGACCATTTAACTTTCGAGTCAATAGCACGTGTAGAAGTTAAATATTTATCATACCTCTAAACTCTTTAAACACACACACACACACACACACACACACACACACACACACTCACACACACTCACGGTGTGCTGGCACTTTAAAAAGTGTGCTCTTCCCGCTGATACTCGTCATCTCTCTCTCTCTCTCTCTCTCTCTCTCTCTCTCACACACACACACACACACACACACACACACAGGCGAGACACTTTGTACTGGCACTTTAAAAAGCAGGAAAGTCAGACAGAGATTGTCTAAGCACTTTCAAGTGTTTTATTAAACACAAAACTAGAACAAGTTGTTGTTATACTCAGAATAATAACAGTGTATTCCTCTTTCTTCTGACACATCTCTCTCTCTCTGTCTCTCTCTCTGTCTCTCTCTCTTACACACATACACACATAATCAGACACACAAGCTCCCTTTATTCCCCACTTCCAAACCCATAAAACAGTTAACCCTTTAATGGCAATACCATTACCCTATACCCATTACAGTATACACCAGACTTTACTGCTTGTGCTAAATCAAAAATTCTCATTTCTCTCACTAGATGTGAAATGTTGGTGACTAAATCAGTTAAGTAACAGTTCTGTTCATCAAATTAGTAATTAGGACTGATTTTTGAAGAGGTTAAATATTGCAGTTAAAAGTATTATGGCCATGTGTTGATATTTACATTATCTTTTTCTTATTATAATATTTAAAACGGAACCTTTCTGTATTAATATTCACTTTTATACTATTGGTGTCCTCCAAATAGTTATTGTTATTTTTTTTCTTGATATTGATAGATTTTATTCTTCTTCACATATAGGACAGTCGTAACAAGGATTTCACTACATATTGTACTTTGTATGATTTTTATGTTTACAAATAAATTTGAATTTGAATTCTTTTTTCTTTGTTCCTCTTTTTCTTAGTATTATTATAATTAAAAGCCTTGCTTTTCTTTCCTGATACTCACTTAATTCTCTTATTCTTCTTAATATTATTATTATTATTCCCTATTATGAATAATATTACTATTCACTCATATACTGTTATAGTTATATTTAGTACCATACTACACTCCTGTTGTTTTTGTTGGTACAACTGAGTGACGTGTATGTTGTCTGTTAGCTATAAATTCTAAATGTCTGTGATACGGCTCACCTGGATTGATTACTCAGCGCAGTGTATTTTTTATTTTTTTTTAATCATTTGAATGTAGAAATGTTTTGGGCCTATATGTCTTGATATAATACAATGTACTAATGTTACTTTTACATAGTATACAAACATACAGTGTCAACCTACGCAGGTTTTTTGGGGATTTTTTGTACAAAATTTTGACCCATTTCTTGCCTGAAGGTTGGTCTAAGCAACTTAAGAATATATGTATTCTATGTATTCATGCCAGACACTTATAAATAAGGTATGAAATGAAATATAACTTGCATTATTAAAATGCTATTACAGCAATATTGATTATAATGGGTGGTAAATTGTATTAAATTTAATAAAGGATCATTTCACATCCGCTATGTACTACAAAAAAAACAACTGTGTGAAGTATATGAGCATGAACAAAGGTTACATTTAAAACAAAATATTGACACCTTCATAACATTTTTATATTTGTGTTAGACATAAGGTCAATGTTTAAATTATACTTATTACTTAAGTACTCTCTGAACCAAGAATAAACCTACATTATACATATATAACCTATATATACATGAATATTTAAAGTGACCTATTGGTGCAATGTATTTAATGTCTGCATACTAGTGTGTGTGTGTGTATATATATCAAATTCAAATTCAAATTCAAATTTATTTGTCACATACAAATTATACACAGTACAATATGTAGTGAAATGCTTAG
>JAQMYF010000025.1:11353758-11376578 GCA_030014195.1 Neosilurus mollespiculum | reverse complement strand
ACACACACACACACACACACACACACACACACACACATATATATATATATATATATATATATATATACACACACACATATAAACAATAACAATAATACATCCCACTCCTTGGCAGGTGCTTCTGAAATGAGATAATCAATGGTATTCACTTCAGTGACGTGTCAGTGGTCATAATGTTTTTAATGTAATTTAATTTGAACTTAAATATGAACTTTTCATTCATGTTACAGCTGTAACTAATGTCAACAATTAAGCTGTGCTGTAATAAAAGAATTTTATATATATACACCTACTGACCAATTACAATGGAGTATTCAGTCACACTGTGTTAACAAGTACAACAGACTGTAGTCTAAATCTTATTTTATTACACAAAATATAGTAAGGAAGTACATTGGATTGTTATATTTTCTGATAACAGCACAGCTCGTCATGCTTAATTTAGTTTTCTGATTCCCTAATGATGTGAAAAATGTGAAATACCACTTCATCATTTGTTTGAACACGAGACACACTCCGATCTCTTATTCCCACAATCACAGTCACACACATGGATGTAGAGATTCACCGACCTTTAAAATGAATTGAACTAACTTTACACATCACTTGAAAAATATTCTCATCTTTGGTCAAGCACTCGCTTCGCTTTTTAAGCTTTTAGGGACAAAGTTCACCCTGAAGGAAATTCACAGCTCTGATTAACAGCCGAGTCATCCCAGTTTGCTTTCTTCATCTCTAGCACACTTCAAATCCCTCAAGTCACCGATGCCCTTTCATCCTAAAGAGAAAGACCTCACACATAGTGCACTGAATTTACCACATCTGTCACTTCCATCGATCCGTCATCTATGATTCAGTACATTCGCTCGATATATTTTTACACTAACACTCCACATGAATGATCCTTCACAAGACAGAATGACATTTCAACAATCATTTTACCTCGGCTGCTCAGTATGACTACATAGTCTATTACAAATCAATCTCAATAGAAAATCACAGGATCCTGCATCTAAGTGGGAACTGGGACATGAAATCGATATTAGGAAAGCCCCAGTGTCATACCGATCATGGTAATAGACCAATAATGACATGCAACACATGGATCTCACTAATATTTTTTATGAACTAACATTTTTATACTGTATATATCATTAATGTGGAATGTTAAATAGCAAACGATTTGCTTTTATACGAAATCAGGTCAATGAGTGTCAGTTAGGATTATGAACTAGTTCAGTATTAGACTCATAATCAGCTCTGTGTTGCTGCATACATGAGCTTGCAGATGTTCATGGTTGGTTAGTGTCGCTACCACTGACAGGAGAAAGAGAGTACACCATCCCTCCCATCCACACTGCACGGTCGATTTTGTTCCCTTGACTAGTGGCCACTAATGACTATGGCATTGTTGGGAGATCGTGAGTTCAAACAGAGTGAACAGTTTTCCACTCAGAAGCCTCAAAAACATCATGTCTGGGCACCACAGAAGCTTAAAAACACCTTGGATTATTCATGTGGTATAATTATAGTCTAGACCAATATACTGTATGGTAATCATTTTAAAAAGAAATATATAAATTAATAAGCATATACTAAATGTCTATAATAGCCATTATAATTATACAATCATATAGTAAAAGCAACTTTAAATCAAATTATATTTACATGTCATGTTCCGATTAATTATGCAGTGACTGAAGTCATTTTCATGGTGTTTATTTGCACAGTCATTGAAATTCAAAAGGCAAAACTTACTGCATTGTTTTATTTTATAAAAGAGACCCTCTTTTTATGTGCTTTTATGAACAAATGCCATGGTGAGGAGAAATAATCCATGTCATCGCAGCTGAACACGTTCTAATTAGCCTGTCCCCTTCAATTGCACATAATGCTTTGTTCAGACTGACCACTCTTGTACTGAATTGCCACACAATGACTATCTGAGTATAAGAATCCTGAAATTATGAAATAAAGCATCACTCTATGTGCTGGTGTCTCGCTTTAATGGTGTTCCCTCTAAGCCTGAGAGGATAAAAGGTCATCTCTGAGTGGAGATAGAGGAGGAGTCTTTAATCGAGCACAGTGATTCTGTTGTCCGCATGCAATTATCTTTTTCTTTCCTTAATATTTAGGGATGTACTATATTAGAGTAGAAATTAAATTAAAAGAGTAAAACGTAACACTGTAGCTTTATTTTTCATGTTTATTTCAGCGTTCGATTGATGCTCTTTGTCATGCATTGATTTGGAAAGGCAAAAATCTTTTTTTTAACAGATTTTTATTTTAAGATTTCTACATTATTAGGTCAGTACAAAAATATTTAGCTTTTTAACCACACATAAATAAATGTTATAAATAAAAAATGTGTTTATGTCAAAAGAAAAAGCAGCATATCACATAAAATAGCACTTTACTGCCCTACCCCACAAAAAAAAATAACATTCAAATATTGAAGGTTTTTGACTTTTTTTTTTTTTTTTTTTTTTTAAATTAATTTTTATTTATTTATTTATTTTTGGACTCCAGGTGAAATTTGGCTGTTTCTGCAAGATGCTCAGTAAAATTTAGTAGCTCGGGCAACCCCTTGTTTGGAAATCTCAGGGTTAATAGTACAATGTTTATTGGACAAGAGCAATTTACTACAGTTTTAATAGAGTCAACCTTCAGGACAGTAACAGCTGTAAGGTCCACCAGTCTGTGATGTTGCCATTCCATAGCAGACAGTGACACAGCTGCTCGGATGCTCTTTAGAAGCCGTCTGTAAACTGTAGTGAGACTTCCACAAACAGCACAGCTGGGGCTCCAGCTGTCAGACCCACAGACTAAACAGAGTCAGAAGTGGGAAGTGTGTCTTCTATAGTCATCTCAAAAACAGCTTGGTTTTAGCCACAAGGCCATTGCAAAGAACTATACAAATTATACGCTTGTTATAAATCAATCATTCAACATGAACAGCCTGCGTAATGGATTCAAACTGTACGTCCCAATGTTGCTAAACTTAAATAATTTGACCTTCACTTGTGTTTGTACATGTTATTGTTTTCTATTTCAACAGCTGTAACCTTTTTGTGCAAAAATCCCTGGGCTCTTCTTACAGAATGCTAAAATATTTACTGTAGATGTATAACACTCTACTCTAAATGAGCAGCTCTCCAATTCTACGCTTGGGATATTTTATAGCCTTGTTTTGATTTGGGAAAATACAACATGCCGATTTGTTGCGATTCCTAAGTGCTGCTCTTTTAAAAATCCCTCCAAGTGAAAGGGGTGATGAATCAGGGATCTGCCTATCAGTGGCTGGGTACACTAGAATCTAAATCCGGCAGCACATCTTGTGAGTCACACACAAATAAAGATGCATTGTTAACAGACAGTCCAGAATGTGGATGGATTTCTCTCTAAGGAAGAGCAATGAAATACTAGAGATATGGTAGAAATTGCCAGCTCAGAGAAAATAAACACAAGAGAAGCTTCATTCTCATTCACTTTGCTGATGATTTATAGTTAATTTAGTCCACTTCTTTTTGTGTGGAAGATAATGCACATAGGACAATTCCTACAATTTAGATTTATTTTGCTAGTTAATCTGAGCAAGAGTTTTGTATTTGAAAGCATAAAACGAGTACTGAGCAAATGTTATTTTTCTTGGATAATGCATGAAAAAAGTTTCACACAAATAATTAAATTAAATTTGTGAATGAAAATGTTTCTACACATCTGCAGTAACAAGTGAAAAGAACAATCTTAGACATATTTGCATCTCAGAATTTCAGAATTTCTCAGTGTTTGGTACATCCATCTTCGCTTTAAGTCCCCCTTAAAGGGCGGGTTTACTACCTTTCTAATTTATGCATTCCTTTGTATTACTTGTCTTGTTAGTTTAATTATCTGTTTAAAGAGTTCATTTTCTGTCAAGCTTCTGATTTCAGAGTTTACACCACAGATATTTATTTACCTGCAAGATTCTCTGCCTACTTGAGGTAGATTGTGTGCAATTTTTGGGGGGTTTTAGTTTTGTTATTAATAATAAATCTGTTCTTTTTATTGCTGCCTGTCATCATGCAAGTCAGCAATACATAACATCCAATAAGCATGAACTCAACAACAAGTCAGCCTTATTGGTGGGCACTTATGGACACCATCGATCGATCAATGGCGTCTGAATATGTGTTTTAGTAAAGGGGAAAATTGGACCTTTTCTTTTTGTATAGCAGCTCAGAGGTTCATCACTGTCACCCCACAGTGAGAAAGTTCTGGGTTTGAATCGCAGAAAAGTTCCTTTCTATGAGGAGTATGCATGCTCTTCCTCTGAGTCCTCGGGTTTCCTCCCAGTACAAATGTACATTAGGCCAACTGACCACTCTAAACTGCCAGAAGATCTGAAAGTGAGTGTGAATGGTTGAGCTTGTGTCAGTCCTGAAATAGATTGGCGACCTGTTTGGGGTGTAACCCCACCTCTCATCTGAAACCAGCTGGAATAGGCTATTGCTAAATTAAACATATAACTATGCCAATAGATTAAACTTACCAGTTATATATTTATTCAGATATTTTGCAATCTGGCTAGTCTGCCTGAGCCTGCTGAGCTCAGTGTGATGACCACAAACACTGGATCTCTGTGTCAGAACTTTGTTCATTTGTATTGATAGATTTTGGGAAATAAGGTTCAAATTTATATGGGCCAGTACCACAAACACAATCTATAGTTACTTCTGTTTCATCTGTGATTTTTCTCTTATCTCTTTTCTTCTCTTTCCTAGCAAAAGTCATTACAACTTAAATCAGAATACAGAGGAATTCATGCTATAAATACAGTCAAGGAAAAATCTCTTGATAAAAGAAATCAAACTGTTAATCGGCAGCAATGAAAATGGTAAAAACAGTTCACTCCCACTGCATCTTGTGGTTAAAATGCAATTGACATGCATTTACACAGAGCGTCTTTTCTAAACGGCCTCCAAATGCCTCCAAACAGGAAGAGATGAGCAACAAGCAGCCATGCAAATTCAGTAGTCAGTGATTTTCTGAAGCGAAGTGGGTAGGGGTACAGAGTTCAGCTGAGCTGAACTATCATGTGACACAATTCAATCGATAACCAATAAGAGCTTAAAGATACCACTGACTGCTAGATGCTGGCAGACTCTGAGTTCCCCAGAACATTTTCTCAAGGGAAACAATAAACACAATTTTAATGATTCCGCCTACATCAGCTCATAACTGCCATGTCTAAATCTCCTGTGCTTTGTGAATGCACACAGAAATTTTACAAGGATAATAACTGGAAAAGTGATGCTTGCATACATGTTTACGAAGTGTTTCACATTTCCTCTGAGTATATTTATATACATTTAACTCTTCCCGGTTCATGATGTACAAGAGTATCCATTTTATACTTGCCTTGTGATGAAAATGACGATGATAATAAGCTTTTTGTTATGAAAATATAAGCTAATATAAAATAAGCTAATTATAATATAAGCTATTTATTAGTGAACTAGCTAGATACTGCTTCTACGGATCTACACTTCCAGTTGGGAACTAGCTGTTCTCTGCTCTCCATTTCACTCAGAAATATTTTGAAGCTAGAAACACGCAAAAGGGTTACCTAGGCAACCAGAGCTGGCCACAAGCAAGATTTGCATGCGTCGCTCGAATCACTTATCACTTCCTGTGTGGACGCCACTTGTAGGTCAAAAGAATTCATCAACTAAAAGTAGAACATCTGTGTGAGATCTTTTTGCCCTTCAATACATAAAAACTGTGACTCAACTACAGCAAATTTGTTCTGACAGCCCTAATTCCCCAAGCACAGAACGAGTACTGAGTAGTGAGAGAGATATTACTGCAGCTAGATGCCAAGGTTCAGTTAGGAAGCTTGATTTCCACTATCAAGTGACCTGTCTATTTAGTCTTGCAACAAAGCGACTGCACAGCTTTAAGCAAGCATGTGAAAACTTTTTAAAATATTGTTCCTCCAAAAACCTAATGGACTAGCAAGAAATGATTGGACCACTGCACAAAACACACAGACATGAAATTAACAACAACCTGCAGTAAAATTTCTTTTAAAATTAATTAGTGGTAAGGACAGACATTGAAAGATGGGCGCTTGTATGCTACGAGAACGATGCTACGCTACCATAAGAAGAAGCAGATCCAGCAGATGGCAACCTTCCCCAGGCTACCTGCATTATCATAAAGATACAGAAAAAGATCCCTCCCACCTCCTCCGCACACTCTCCCATGTCAGACATTACCACTAATTCCACTCTTCACCCAGACCTGAATGGCACGCAACAGCTATAACCCTCTTACAGCACCACTATGTAATTAGACTTTCCTTTTAAACTCTCAGCCATTCACTACTCAGTCTAACACTTATTCTGAATTCTCTCAGAGTGCAAGTATGCGACGGATGTACATCGTTCCCAGTGGCAGATGCTCAGCTCAACGCACTACTCAATATGAGTGCTCTTTTAGGAACACTGAACCTTTCATTGAAGTGAAATGACCATAGAAATGGTGCAAGGCTCGTAAAGAACTGTCTGAATTCACCTAGTGAACTCGACTGGTGGATTGAAAAAGTTTTTCACTACAGCCTGACATATTATACTAACTCATGGGGATTGAGAAAACCAACAAGCCATCAAAAAAAAAAAAAAAAAAAAAAAAATCTAAAAGTACACACGGTTGCCCACATATTTACAAATCAGGATTTTTCTAATGAATAAAAACTCCATCTGGTTGAGGCTATTACAGTAAATAGCCCCCTTGTGGACTTTCTGTTTACATCATCTCTTTTACACAGCCACATGTAATAAACAAGAAGTAAGACTCTGAGGAACTGAACTGGTCTGTGATCTGCATTTTAATGTCATCTTACCAAATAATCTCTAAAATTCTCTCATGCCTGAAGTATAATGCTAATGGTGACAGATCATCAAATCCACACCAAAGCCTGAAATATTATACACACATACCCCATGGAAATGATTTTCCAAAGTAAAACTTTAATAGAGTATGTATGTTGATACACACTGATTATAAAAGCAAGCTAATATTAGATTTGCAGTCCATTTTCCCCCCATTACAGTCAACAGCTTGAGATTCAAGGTATAAAAACATAGCAATAGCTAATAGCTAATACAAACAATTCAAACTGAAATGCTTACATCTCATTATGGAGATTTCTCACCACAATGTTTCTGCCAGCAGCCATTAGAGCTCAGGCAACAAAACAATCTCTTCAAACATTTGTTCTATAATTAACCGCATTTGCCGTGTAGAATCTCAGCCTGGATTTAGAAAAAAGACATTCCTAACAGTCGCAACTCTTGTGAACTTTGTTCTGAGACTCATTTCTTTCGCCCGAAAGCACTGCTCTAAAACCCTGTACAACAAACTGTTCGTGTTTTCATTGCACTCCAATCACATTCGGTTCCTCATGAAGTTCTTTTGTCTCACCTCCACTGTGGTGGTCGCTGAAGTACCTGAAGTAGTTTGGACAAGGAATTACCACCAGCTCCCCGACTTTGGCTGACGGCCAGCAGGCAACAATGTCCCACATTCCTTTGCAGCCTGGCAACAGAAAGAGGATTTACCACCCAATCACAGTGCATCATAATGTCCCTAATGTGCATATAATTGTTTTTTCAGTACAACACACCCGATGGAGAGGAACAGGTGTTTCACATGACTTCATTTACTTCTTCAAGACTTAACCGCTAAAAGATGTTTAATATCCCTTGCTATATATCAGTTAAAAACATGACAGTAGACAACAGATGTGATTATTGCTTAATTTCACCCCCAGCTCTGATCTTAAGACGCCACCCAATGCATAATTTGGTTAAATTCTAAAAAGCAGGCAAAGACCAAAGATGGGGGTTGGCAAGGGCTCAGTAAAGGGGCGTATACTCCTATGAATGATGAGTTCGGTTCCCATTCAAGATCAGGGATTGGGGAACTTTATAGGGCATTAATGTTTTTAAACTTCCTTTAGAGAAGTGCAAAACGTGTGACTCTACATCATCATAAATAATAATAATAATAAAGCAAAATTAAAAGAGTAATCATGAAAAACGCTGAAAGTAAAAGCCAGATGATGCGTGAAATATATTAAACAGTCAGTACTCAGTTGTGTTATAAAGAATGTAATCTGTTTAAATTAAAGCATATATGTATTTTTGTGTCCTAGGAAAAAGAGACTGTAAAAGTTTCATGTGCACACTTGTCTCTTTTGTCCTGTAATAGTTACTTGTGAAAGGATTTCCTACAGCAACAAACTGTTTATTGGGCAAGCATACACTGCGCATACTTTATTGTGACTTTCGGCTAATTCTATACTTGCTGTCATTTTTGCTGTAACAAAACAAAATCCAAAATCCTCATATGGGAAAAATAAAGGATTATCCCATCTTATCTTATCATATTTTAACTCACATCCAGGTCTTAATGGCTTGTTTTCACTTACTACGTACATGAGTCCAAACATAGCAGGTGATGACTTCAGCTTATTGGGACAATGAGTTCTACGATTCTATATCTACAACTCAGTGTATAAAACCCCTTCTACTCACTGATAGAAACTTAAACAATATTTTGCACCAAAAAAAGTGAACAGTGTAATCATGGCTAAAATTACAACCCTATATGGAAAATATTACACAATGCTGTAAACAAAAGCAACCCTTTAACAACCCTCTAAATTACACAGAGCAGGGGGCATTTTTAATTTATTTTTCATATTATTATATTGGATGTTTTCTTTCTATTTTATCTGAACTTTAAAACCTTATCAAAATGTTGCATTTATTTAGGTCTTAATGTACACCTTTTGCCTGTACATCAGTTTTGTAAATGTGAGCTTAGAAACAGAAACTGTGATTACTTTTAGTGCGATTCTAATAAAAAGGACATTTAAAATCGATGTCCATAAGTGAAAAACAAAGTATGCTTTTTTTTCCATCAGTGCTCACAAAACACTGCACATCTAAAATCTATCTGAAACAGGACTGAAAGTATACATCTACCTCTTCAAACCACTCAGTAAGATGAGAGTGGACTCTGAATCCCCCTATGCCTCCTGTTATCTTCCTACAATGCGAACATGACTTTCACTTCAGAAAAATGGAATTCACACTGGTTTGTCATTATAAAGAATGAGTCACAGGAATACAAATCATTTCAGAGCTGAAAGAAACTTCTAGATAACCAATGATTTGAACTTTCAGAAGCCCTTGAAGCTGGGTTTGTGGAGGCTGGGGGGAAAAAAGAAGCTTTTCATCCATCGAACAACACTGAGTCAGAGGACTGAAAGGAAAATGCCCATAGACTAGTACAAAGTTGAAAACCTACAGCTATTGACCTTCAGCATCCCAAGTTTTATACATTACCTGATGTTATATTCCCAGCAGTTTGGTTTTCACATCGCTTCTTCTCCAACTCGATTTCATTTACCATGTCACACCCGACTGCGCTGCTCTGTGTGACAGACAAGAGGAGAATATAAGGCTCTAATATACTGATGATGGAAAACACCTTTGCATTTAATCTACAGAATCTTTATGTCTTGTAATAAAATGCAGTTGCCTAAAATATTTCAAGCTTAGAAGGATAGCATACGTAATAAGCATAAAAACAGAATGAAACCATAAGCATAATATTGTGCCATGGCATCGTATACAATACCATGTACCATATGCAGTCTTGTTCACCACCCACTTCATCTTCATTTCTCACCTCTCACGCATTTCATACTTTCTCAAAGTGGCCTCTTAAAGTTTCGCATCTTCAGTGTAAAATCTGCACACTGCTATGCTTCAGGAGGTTTTTTTAACAATTAGGGCTTCTTATAGACAGAGCATGAGTGATGAAATGCAGCAAGATGATATAATGCTGTACACAACTGAAGCCCAGTGGAAGGAATGATCAGGGATGACAAACACATAGTGACAGTCACTGGCCCAAAGACTGAATGTCAAAGAGGATGAGAAAGAGCAAGAATAAAAACAAGTCATGAATGTCAGTGAAGATGATGTGTGTCTTTAAAACAGAAAGATGGAAGCCTCCTGATGAAAGCGTCTGGATTGGTTGTGGGATTTTTTTGTTTTTTGTTTTTTTTTAATAAATATAGACTTCATATTTCAGTATGCATGGTGAACTGGAAATGCTGTTTTCCAGCCTGGGAGTGGTCCATAAAACCAATTTCTGTTTTTCTAAAAAATAGTGTTCTGGGGCTCAGTTCTACCGCACTGTGTGTGGAAGCTACATGCTGGGAAACATAATTGGTTCAAATTGTTATATAACTTTTTTTTTTACATGTCAAGGAAAGACTTATTATGTTAACTGATACATACTGTAAAACCAAGCACTGTAATTAGATAGGCAGCCAAAAAGTGCTGTTCTAGGTAATATAACGCATTAGAGTCCTGCAATTGTGTGTCATTGCTTCAATAAAAAAATTTAAATATATTTTTTTAAAAAGCTATGTCATAACATAACAGCCACATGTTCAAAACATGCAGATGGATTGTAATTATAATAAACTGACTCATTCCAAGCTTACAAAATAAACATTCTTCATCTCACATGTGGTTACATTGTGTAAGACATGTAAACATAATCATTAATTTTTTTGTTCTCCAACTGACAAGATATTCACACACACACACACACACACACACACACACACACACACACACACACACACAGTACACAATACAACAAATTGACTACATTGCCAAACCAGAATATTCAAGGTCAAGGTCCCTGTGCAAAGGTCAAAGGTCACATTTGCAAATTAGCTACCTCACGCACAGGGGTAGGTCATAGGGAGTGCCCATGCAAAAGTTTAGAAAACTGGCTTGCGTATGAGCTAAGCAATGGCCCAGACAAACTTTATATGTTCAAGGTTACTTTGCTAAGGTCAAAGGTCCCATATGCAAATTAGCTACCCCACGCATAGGTGTAGGTCATAAGGAATGCCTATGCAAAAGTTCAGAAAGCTGGCCTCTGACTGGCCAGGACAAAGTTATTGTCACAACGTGCTCGCCCACCCGGCCACCAAGCCAACGACAATACCCCTCCAGCCATAACTGGCTGAGGGGTAAAAACTTGTAGAAGACAACAAATAAATTTAAACATAAAGAGCAGCAAGTTCTTGTTAATTACCTTTAGCCTACAACTAATTCTGAACACAGACTACTAACCAGCACTTCCAATAAAACACTTATTTCTGATGACCAAACCACATGAATACACTCTTAAGAAAATGTTATACATTTATGTTATTACATGTTATACATCCCACTCCATACAGTGCTTCCTCTTATCACATCACCTTACGATTAAACTCCACTCATAACTTCAGCTTTGGGGTCTTGTGGTGCGCAGCACGCCGCCTCAGAAAGCAGGATATTTATATTCCTGATAAAACTTGTGCTCTTTCATGTTACATTCCTATAATTTGCTGGGTTAGACATCATAAAAGAACCCTTTTATTTTCACATAATTTTCTGCCTGTACCATGACCCAGGTCATTTCCAAACACAGCGGCTTATAATCTGACTCTCAGGACATCTGGAGGAACTGAGATGAATCCTCAAAGCTCTGGAAGGTTCTGGAAAGGGCTGGAAAAGTTGCTGCACTGCAAACAAAAATATTCATTTTAAGGATCTCTTTGGCCTTGCTTTTCAATTTACACTGCACAAGAAATACAGGAGTGCTGTAGGATGACTCAGCGCACTGGACGCTGCTTTTCAATCTCCACTACACACACGCACACACACACACACACACACACACACACACACACATACACACACACACACACACACACACACACACAGAGTGTTTTTTTTTGTTTCTCTGCCATAGAGCCTTGCATTTACAAGCTCATCGCTCACCAGGGCACTTAATATTCTGCAGTCAGAAGAATCAGACGCCATCACTCATTCTGCGGCTCTATTCTCTGAGGACTGGCCCATGGTCATAAAGGTACTAATTAATTACTGCAGAAGATGGCTCACAAACACAGTTTCTACACAAAACACTTAAGCCCTACAAATTAAGCTCTGAGTCACTTTAAAATCGGATAAATGTATATGAACAAAAGAATTGATGAAAGACTCAGGATCTTATTCAGTGCATAGGCCATTTTTATAAGCACTCAACATTAATGGAATGTTGTTAACTTACTTATCTGAGCACCTTAAATCTCATCTCAAATTCATCAAAAGCACTAATACATAACACTTTAGTTCTTTTTCATACATGTACCACCTCCAACGATGGGGGCAGTGGTGGCTCGGTGGTTAAGGCGTTGGCTTACTGATCCGAACGTCGGGGGTTCCCCACTATCACCTGGTTGTCACTGCTGTCCCTCCAGTGCAGCTAACTGGGTTATCAAAGGCCACCCATGTCTCTCACTGTCTGGGGTGAGAATCATATAAAAGAAACATTGCTGTCTTTTGAAAAGAGCAGGCCACTGGATTGCTGACAGCGTGTTTCTGCCTTAAGAAGTGTCGTATTCAAAATTGGTCTCATCCTGGATATAACTGAAAAATTGTTGGCTGGATGTAAAGTAATCATTCACTCACTCACCTCAAATAATATACCGAGATTAAAATGTGCTTTAGAACTATTGGCACCCTTAGTAAATATGGGTGAAAATGTTATAAATCTTTAAAGTTACCCTCCTGCAGCAGGAACAGGTTTCAGCAGAACCTGTTGGAAATTATTAAATACCCTGTGTTCCGTTGTATTTTTTTTTGCCAGGCAGCAGATTGTTTCCTTTCAACATTACGATCAAACATTCTGAATCAATAATTACAATCATAGCCTTAATTGTGATGTAATAATGACTGCTCACTTAATGAGGATTTTAGCATATTATCACTGTTTATACGCACTTATCTCTTTCATTTATTTTTAGGTAAAAAGTTATGATTCTGCTGCCAATCAGACCATATAACCAAAATATTTATAGGTTTTAGTACATGTTCATTTATATATTCTCAGTGAAAACATTAAACTTTCTGGCAGTGTTTACAGAAGCTGAAAGAATGCTAACATTTCCCAAGACCTGCAGGCATGAATGCAGATGAGCCTGATGAGCCTGATGAAGGCGATGCTCCAAAAGCAAAGTTCAAACCCAGCTAATTACAGCATGTGCACATGAGGAGTGGAAGGAGAACTGAGAAACACTGCCTCTGTCCACTCCTTTATCTTTGAAGCCTCATTTCGCTGCTGCCGAGACACTCGGCCTCGTTTGGCTCAGGCAGTATGACATACTTGAGTATAAGATACAGAGACAGAGAGAGAGGCAGAGAGAGAAAGAGACTTGCCACAAGATCCCTGGAGCAAATCATGCAGTTTTGTATTTTACTGTAGGGAACAACATATGTCATCCAGATGTCCTTCTACAGTATGTATCCAACTGCTAAAATTGCAAAAGCTGATCATAAAATTAGCCATTTCAACCTTTACTCAGATCTATTGTATGTTTAAAATTTGACAGGTGCAATCTCTACTTAAAAGGAGTATGCTCTACAAGGAAAACAGTTATATCTACAAAACAACAAGAAGCATGTTTTCCAATTCCAAGACCACATGGAATGACATTTCACTGAATAATCCTTGAAATGTAAAAAGTTAGAGTGCTACTGAATCAATCTGTTACTACAATCTCACATATAACTCAAAGAACAGCACTCAAAATCCTTTAAACCTGGTCACACTTTGCTCAAACAGCACAATATTTGCTATAACTTCAAGAGCTTTTCTCTGAAAATATCTGAGTATTCTTCATCTCCACTTTTAGGCATGTTTGGAGATGACAGATATGATACCTGCCAAATATATTTTTTAAATGTATAACATTGCAACAATATTAAACCTGCAGTACTTTATTCATAGTACTATGTCCAACTATTGTCACTTAATTTTGAGAACTTTAACAGAACTGGTTATACCAAGAGCCACTATTTCCCTATTTCATGCAATCCATGATGGCTTTGACCATCATTTAGGAGCACTGACTACATCTACTGCCACATTCGGTGTCCCACAGACATGTCTGTAACTTTTTTACACACTGTATACTGAGAGTTCACTGCCATTTACTTGTACTCCATCATTGATAACTTCATAAGCTAAACATACTGAGCTGTGTTGGTGTAAAGTCCATGTATAGGATGGTTTGTTAACACAGAACTCTGAGATTATACCATGCAGCTGTTTAAGTGCCCTTCATGTTAATGGCCTTAACACGCCACAGAAAAATGTTAACAGAGAAGGCCTGACAGAGGAATTCAGTGAGGTGGGGTTGATCATGTAAAGAAAGTGATATGAGAGAGAGGGATAGAGAGAGAGAGAGAGAGAGAGAGAGAGAGAGAGAGAGAGAGAGAGAGAGAGAGAGACTTCGTAATACATGGTGTAGTGGTAGCAGGAAGAGTCAAAAAAAGACCACCTTGATTCAAAGTACAGTACTGTGCAAATGTTCTCGGCAAATGCAAAGTAAAATGATGGAGCAAAGACGCATTATGTTTACCTATTAATTAAACAAATGGTATGAGAGACGCTGTACACCTTCTTCTACACATGAGAACACACTGACATGTACATAGTTACCTTCACTCCACCTGACAGGTGAGACAGTAATGCCATGCATTCAAGCCAGACAGCACATCCCATTTTATATTAAAACATGATTTAAAAGATCAAATTAATATGTCCTCTGACTCTATTAAAGATATTGATTTCCTTTTTATTACAGTTTCAGACTGGAACATTATGGAGAGACAAATTATGTCTGTAGGCCGGTGAATGTGATCCAGAATCCAACACAGTGTATGTAAAAACCTGTGAGGTTTACAACAAGTGTCCTTCTCTAGAGTGCAACAAGAAGAATTGACTATGTCTTATTTTAATTTAGAATAAAATGCCTTACCATAAAAGCCCACTCACTATTAAATTAATAAAGTGGGAAATCCCAAGCAGAAATCTTGCATCAGATATAAAACTCAGTTTGTACTATGAGGAGAGTTTCCATATGGGTGTATCATCACAATTAGAGGAGTGTTAGTAATAATCATTATAGTAAATAACACTGGTGTGTTTCTGTTGGGAGAAAGCTGCTGAAGTAAGCAGAAATTTCAAGCAGTCATTAAATTTCATCATTTCAGAACACAGCACAGAGACAGCTGCTGTGTACGGTTGTGCAAAAGTTCCTTATATCAAGGAGGAAGGAAGCTGCATTAGAGATAAGGCTGCATTGCATTGCCCAAATGTGCTGACGTGCATCAGGGAAATGTGTTATTGAACAGACTGTGAACACCAGAGGTACCAAACTGTGTCTAATAGAATTAAAATGTATGGAGAGAATGCTGATCACACAGTCACTTTTTTTCTGCATGTTTTCCAGAAATTATCTATACCTGTGAAGTGATCAACAACTCCAGCCCACAATGATTGACACAACACAAACATGTAAAGAGCTGCCACAAGCTCTCACGGGACAGAAGGGTGGCATACACTCCCCTGTCACTCACAGTGATCACAAGCCGGTCCATGGGCGTCTGTGAGTTCACTTGTACAAAAGAGGCAGATAGCACTTTCCTTAGGAGTGTGTTGCAGCATCGCATGTCATGGAGGAGCATACGCATGCTTATGCCCCTCCCTCAGTGGAGGATGCCGTATGTGATAGGGATGCAATACCTGACAGGTGGAAATTGGATACGACTAAAATTAAGGGGGGGTGGCAGGGTGGCAGAGTGGTTAGCACGTTTGCCTCACAGCAATAAGGTCCCAGGATTGGGGCGTTTCTGTGTGGAGTTTGCCTGTTCTCCCCTGCTTGCGTGGTTTCCTCTGTGTACTCTGGTTTCCTCCCACTGTCCAAAAACATGCACAGTGGGCTAATTGGCCCAATGGTGTCAGTGTGTTTGTGAATGGTTGTGTGTGTTGGCTCGGCGATGGCCTGGCAAGCTGTTCAGGGTGTACCTCGCCCAGAGTTGGCTGAGAATGGTGCCAGCCTCCCCACGACCCTAATTAGGTTTAAGTAGCTTACAAAAGGAATTAATTATTGTTATTATTATAATTATTATTACTATTATTATCATTTTATAGTAACAGTAGGGTGGCCTCACCGTCCACCTGACAGCAAGAAGACCTGGGTTAAATTCCCGTGCATTTCTGTGTGGGGTTTGCATGTTCTCCCCATGCTTGCGTGGGTTTCCTCTGGGTACCCCGGTTTCCTCCCAGTCCAGAAACATGCACAGAAGGCTAAGTGGCTGTTCCAAATCACCATTAGGTGTGAGTGTGTGAATGGTTGTATGTGTGTTAGCCCTGTGATGGCCGCCTTTGCCTAGAGTTGGCTGAGATAGACACCAGCCTCCCCACAACCCTAATTAGGATTATGCAGCTTAGAAAATGAATTTATTATTATTATCATTATTATTATTATTATATGGTAACATTAATCCATGTAACTCACCTGGGATCAAGAACACTGTATAAAGCCATTTGTATAATCTGGTTACTGTGAGAAATACAATTAATTAACAGAAATGATCAGAAATGATGTATGACGGATTTGTTGATGGCAGCCTTAAGTCACTGCACATACAAGTATATTTTCCAAGTCCCGCCTTGGAAAATATACTTCCTGAGAACAAGCTGGCGTGAAACTCCAGAATAATGCGGCATACACATTGAAAAACCTGCCAGTTACAAATCTTTTTTGCATAATATAAAAAACCTGTTTATTTTGAGTCTAAAACATAATTCTGGATCTTTGCCAATACTGAACCAAATTTCATCAGGTAAAAATTCATTCTGAATTCATACTGAATAGCACCAACTTAGGCTAGCTTTGTGCAGAGTTAGCCTAGAAAAAATATCTTTCAAACCTCAGGCAAAAGGCATTAAAAAAAGATGGTGCGCAGTGTTGAAGGCTGTTAGCTTCTTAAACCGGGCATGTTTAGCTAGGTATTTTAAGTGTCTAATTAGGTTTGATGGTCCAAACGTACTTGTGGTGGTTCCCCCACGGTTTACTATGGCTTTCCATGTATTACATATTGCCAGCTTTAAGTCTTCTTAACAGTGAAGAACTTCCACGCAGATAATATGTTAGCCTTTGGCAATAAGCGGGTGTGTGACTGTGACGTTATTACTTGTACCGGACCCTTACAGACCGGCTCAAAATTGGATATGTTAGACTGTCTGGCTGATCTCCGTTCAGGGCTGGTCACACTGAGGCTCTGAGCTGTATTCTCCAGAGTGCATCAAAAAATACCAGCAAACATACCAGTGATTAAAAATAAACACTAATCACTATAAGATGGGAATCTGCTTAGAAAGAACCACCTTCTCTATAATAAGGCAGTATATATTAAACACTGGATATAATTATTCAAAATGTGTCCTGCCTTACACAGTATTTTACACGTTTAAAGCCACCCAGGGTGGAAATATAATTATTTGCTGTCTGTTATGCAATGCCATTCAAACGTTTTAAGGCTATTTGCAATAAATTAAATAAATAAATAAATAAATAAGTGTTCAAATATATAAATCTTTGTATTTAAGGACTTGTTTGTCATCTACTCTTGGATTGCTTTGAAAAATGTGAGTGCACTTGCTTTTTGAAGCCATTACTGTGAGACTGTAAATTATCGTAAGCCCAGATTTGATTTTACACTTGGAATAAAACAGTTTTACTATCAGCTGCAACAAAAATATTTATGTTGTACACTACAAATGACTTATTCGGGTGACCCAGTTAGATCGACATAGAGGATTGAAGTTGAACACATTTCTTGAAGTTTAACCCAACTGTTTCTACTAGCAGTTCAGAGTGTTATATTATGCCTTGTTTTAACTAGTCAATAATATTTTTCCCCCAATTAGAAATGGCTTAAAGAGATCATAGATAAGTCAGGCTCAAGAGCACACAGAGTCCTTCATGTAAAATATAGTACAGCTGCTCACATGTAGAAATCATGGGATGTGGGATTCTAATTATCTACATTGAGAGCTGCACTGGGAGGTGCATTGGGCAGTAATTACATAACTGCTTTCTCCCATCAGCACTGTCCCAATAATGGTCCATCAGTGAAACACTGAAGGAGGAAGCAGGAGGAAGAAAGAAGATAGGCTATGTCTTGTCACAATATTCAACACACACTACAATAACTGGTTCATGCTTCAAATGTCCACACACCCTGGGCTCCATTTGGCACTTATACTGGTAGATTATATGATTCCAGAAATTTCTGTGCACTACTTGTTTTTCTGTGATGATTCATAACACAAGCATAGGACACTAGGCTTGTTCTGTTGGTTTCTGGATATATTTGTAAGAATATTGTCACCCATCAACAAGAAAATACTGTTCTGCACACCACAGTGCAAAAAACAGAGAAAGAAACACATTATTACTGTAGAGGTGATAAAATATAAGGGTTATATTATAAGGATATATGAAATTATAACAAAACTAGAACAGAATGAGCAGTGAGAACACAAAGAAACAAAATGTAGAAGATTATTTTCATAATTATTTGGCTGCTTAAGAGCAGACACATATTACTATTCACCCCAAAAAAAATGGCACTCTTTATTTTTCTTATTATTCTTCTTCTTCCGTTGCACTCAATGCAGCTCAAACAGCAAAGTGCACCCACAGTCGGCGCCGTGGAGTGTACTATTAATTTTACTGGCGTTTCTCGTTACCATGGCTACACAATAAGCCAAAAACCACTTCAAAAATCCCATTGAAATGAATAGGGAGAGGTCGACAAACGATCATGAAACTCACCTCACTTTCACATAGAAACTTGTTTGAAATTTAAAATGTAGACACTGTGAATGTTTCGATGGTCAAAATGGATTTTTGCTACCTTTTACGGCTTTCTCTTAATCTTTGATCAAGTGTCATAAAGATTTTAGTTTCTGTATTTATAATGGGTGTCTACTGTGTGTAATGTTCTGGGCTAGAGTGCGTGATGTCATCTTAGAGTGTAAGAAAAGAGAAGATTATCTTGGAAAAAGTTTTTTTAACTTGTTCATACTCCCATAAATTTCCTTCTATACCAATAAATTTTACATCAAAAAGGAGCAAAATGTGTGCAACAGCACTTGTAGAAGTTAAATGGCGAGCCTCTGACTCACAGCTGTACTAGGAAATTCTATATAAAGGTCAATGCAAAATAGAGCTTCTTAAAATCATTTAAAATCATTATGAGGGTCATTTTTAAATTGTGACTCTTTAAACACCTTTTCAGTACAGCAAAATAATTTATATCACCGTGTTCACCAAATTCTTGGCTCTCAAACATTGTCAACCTCATTGCGATAGGAAATCGCAGTGAGGCTGATCAGACAGGGAGATGGAATGTGTAACAAAATAAATATGTAAATATGTACAGTTACACTGGGCATGTTGGCAATCGTTTTGAAAGCCCTCCAGTTGTTGACTATTTTCCGGACAGTGGAATGGCTGATTTCAAAATCTTTTGAGATCTTTTTCAATCCTTTTCCAACAATTTTCTTTCAGAAGGCCTCAGACAATCAGTTCTTTTGCTCTCACCATGGTGTTTATTCTCATTTCAACAGTCAGGAACACACCAAACTAAATGTGTGATGTTTAAATAGGGCAAACCTCATTCAAAAAAATAAAAAATAAAAAATAAAAATTTTATATATATATATATTCAACCTTTAACTATTGTTGACCTTCAAATATTGTTATTTTTCTTTTTTCTTCTTGATATTGATAGTTTTTTATTCTTCAAATATAGGACAATCATAACCAGCATTTCACTACATATTGTATGATTCTGTACGTGACAAATAAATTTGAATTTGAAAATGCTGAGTAATGATCTTCTAATCATATGAACCTGATGTGATACCTCTATGTGTGAGTTGAGCTATTTTAAGTGCTGATGAATGTGAGGGTGTCCTAACTTTTTCCTCATTTATAATATGCATTTTGTAGGATTACATTTCACAGATCTTGAAAACTATTTTCATAGGGTGTCCTAATTTTTTCACATGACTGTACATACAGTGTATATATAAAGGCTTTACGCACACACATACACATACACACAGACTGTTTTTTCACCACGTTTGCCCCGCCTCCCTTTGTCACATCCTGTTGCAGCGGACCAATCTCCTTTCGAGGTATCCGCTCTCCCTCCCTCATTTGGGATTGAGCTCTGTGAAGTTGGCCCCCCCACTTTCTCAAAATTTCAAAATAGCACTGCCATTCATTTGTGCTAGGTTTGCACCATAAAAATTTTCATTTGTGCTATTAAGGTGTTCAAGTAATTATAAAATGTATTTTCTGGCCTGTGATGTCACTCAGCTACCCCACCACTTCAAAATCTCACCAAAATGGTCTCGATTGTTTGTGCTACATTTGTGCTGGTTTGTGCTGTTGAAAGAAATTATTTTGCAATTATGATTTGAAAGTTATTAATGTTTTATTCCTTACGCGTGTGAAGTCATCACCCCCCCCCCTTTCTACAGCACAAACCAGAACAAACGTAGCAAACGTTTGAGACCACTTTGGTGAGATGTGGACATGGTGGGTGATCGGGGGGTGATAACGACACATGCGTAAGGAATAAAATGTTAATAACTTTGAAATCATAATTGCAAAATCATTTAATTTCATCAATCATTGTTTTTATGACCTGGCCCGCATTACAACTGAATAGCCCTGGTATAGAGCTTGGCTTTAACCCCACAATATTTGTTACAATTAAAGCATATGTGCTTTGATTCTTGATTTATCACCATCTGTTTTACCACAGCTACTTAGAAAACTGTGTAAACTGTAAGGAATTTTTCTGTGTTCTACAGTTCAGCACGCCAGTTTCACATATTTTCCGGCAGCAGTTGCAGCCACATCTCAAAATTTCTTCAGGAATTTTTGTAGCATATTCATTTATTATTCCTCCTGTTAACATGCATTATTACTCTTATTATTATTATTACTATTAATTCATTTTTTGAACCGCTTACTCCTAATTAGGGTCACGGGGAGGCTGGCGCTCATCTCAGCTGACTCTGAATGAAGGCAGACTCGGTGATAGTGGGGCTTGAACCCCCGACCTTTGGATCAGTAAACCAGCACCCTACCAGTGGGCAACCACTGCCCAATTATAATAATAATAATTATTATTATTATTATTATTGTTATTATTATTATTATTATTATTATTATACTCAACATGGGCCATATGCAGTTTTCTGGACTCCAGAGAGCCCCGTCTTTACTTTGTAACCTAATTTTTCTCAGCAGTGAAAGCAGTCCAAGATCTCCACCAGACATTTTTACACCTGAGGGTGACTGAACTTCTAACTTAATTTCTCCTTGTGTAAAAAAATGCTATTTCTGAATTTTCTTTTTTCTTTCTTTCTTTTTTTTCTTCCAAAAACCACGCTCAAAATCTTGGAAAACATCTCAGACAAGGTAAAAGAACACAAACAGAACACAATTCCATGTCATATACTGTGATTGTGATTATGAGAATGGTTTACTGGTTGGTTTTTGGAACTGAAAGGCTACTGTTCTATAGGCAGTTTTTTAGAGTTTCAAAGGTTAATATATGTTAAATGTACATGTAGACTGGTCATATAGGGTGTATGTATAGCTTCAGTCACTTTACCTGCATTTAGCTTTAAAAGCTTTTGGGCTTCGACAGTCACCTCAGTTCTCTATTTTAAAAAAAAAGCGTGCCACATTTAAGTTCTCAAAAAGTTTTTTTGAGAACTTAAAAGGATTTTACTCAAAAGGATTTTTTTATGCGGCCTTAGCTGGATCCAATTTCAAAGACCAAAAGTAGGAATGGGGGGCATATTGATTCAGTTATGTATCGCAATTATTTTGTGTGTCTTGTTCAATTCAGTTGTGCAGCTATTGAATAAAAATCTCAATGTTTAAATCTTTAGAGGAATGGCTTAACTTTCTTTTACATGCTCCAAAGTTTAAAATTGTTACAAATAAGATATTGTATTATTGAATTAAGATATTTAAAGAATTGATATAATTACAGAATCACAATACAAATGTAATCAGCACCTTAATATTGTGATGTCATATCAGGTGGTGACTGGTGGCTCCCATTTTAAATCAGAAATACACTACTACAGGTCTTGTAGGGTAACAACCAGCTTTATTCCTGCAGATTATTCCAGATTCATTCAACACGCTTTGTCTGATACATGACGAACTGGTACACACTAACAAGGCTGATGCTTAAAGTTCTAAATCCTGACTTAACGAGGGTTGGTTTTTTGCTTGAGGGATTCTGGTCACAACATATGCGAGTGAATAGAAAGTTTCACTCATACCGACACCTTACTTGTTTTAGTGACAAAACTATTCAATGTTGTCAATAGCTTTAGTGTAGTTTTATGTGTAATGTTAATGTCTCACTTTCTCTCTCTTTCTCTTTCTCTCTGAACTGACTGTGAGTACACATGACAGAGAATGCAAAGTAGGTAAAGTCTTTGCTATTACTATGATTAAAAAATCTGTCAATTTGCATCTTCTCCTGCTACTGACTGAACTGAGTGCTGCTATTTAATTCATGAATATTTGATAATGTGTTTAGTTTAATGCGCAAGCACTCAAAAGAGCACAAGGCAACTCCGTGTTTGTAAAATAAACTGCTATTAATTATTGTCTATTACTTATTATAAAGGCATGGTGCATATTTTATATCACACCCAGCTCTATATCTTACAACCTTCTGATCACTCGGTTACCATTCAGTTTATAGCTTAATAATAGCTTATATATA
>JAQMYF010000025.1:11318988-11351584 GCA_030014195.1 Neosilurus mollespiculum | reverse complement strand
TATATATACACACACACACACACACACACACACACACACATCCATATACACAGAGATTTTCAGAACTGTTATATAGGTTTAAAAGTCTCCCCAATGCTACTTCACTCATTTAAATCAATAATTCATATGACCAATACATATAGCTGTGTGGCTTGAAGTCGGTGTATGGGGTTATAAACAGGGCAGCACGATTTATTTCTGACTGTGCCAAAAACTGGACCCTGTTTATATCGGATTTAATGATTCAGCCTTTTAACAGAGCTATAAGTCATACACAACTCGGTATGTACAACTACAACGAAGAAGAAAAACAAGATGAAGAAGAGGAAGAAGGCTGCAGTCCGGCTTTTTATATTAACATTTTAAAACACATACATGTAAACATGTATACACCACTTGATTAAAATCCATGTTAGAGGAACAGAAATATTACTGACACAAACACAAGCCTCAGAAACTGAATAATGATAATAAACAACTTACTGCCGAGAGAAAGAAGCTCAGACTTGAAACAAACATCACAAATCTTAAAGCATCCATGACCGGTAAGTGGGCTTTTCTATTATTTTTGTTTTTAGGATTAGTATTACTTAATACGTCGAGAAAATAATAAAACAAAAAAAGTTTTTCCCCCTCTCACAAACACCTCAGGAAAGAAAAACCGTTGGGCGTCAGTTAACCTCCTCGCGCGCGTAGTGCGAACAGAAGAACTTATGCGCGTGAGCGGAGAGCATCTTCCACGGCGCTGTTTCAACTCTGCCAGTGCACACTTGTGCGACAATTTAATAGGCTGGCCAGAGCGCGAGCTGACATCTCAGCGACCAATCACAGGACAGCATTTTGGAGCGTCGCGTGCGTTCGAACACGAGCGCTTAGATGCAGTTCAAGCTGTTCAGTTCCCCGCGTCATTCCGCATTCTTTTATATTCCTTTTTTTATTTATTTTTTAATTCTTTCATATTCTGCGCAGCCTTGGATGCTTTCTGTGTGTCACCATCCGCCATGTTGATGTCACTGACTAATAATATGAAGAATGAGTAAAAGAATTCAGATGTCTTTGATTATTTAGTCCACAGCTGCAAGGTTAAAGTGTGGGGGAGAAACAGGTAGCCAAGAAAAAAAGGTGTCCAAACTGTTCAATTCATTCTTTCTTTATTTATTTTGGAGATAATAGGGATGAGGATGTGCCTATCACACTCTTGTTTACATTCAGGAGTAAAAAAAGTGGGAATTTTTTTAGAAGTCACTTAAATGCATGACAAATTCACAGTACTGAGCAACAGGCAGCGCAGTGGTGTAGTAGTTAGCACTTCCGTCTCACAGCAAGAGACGGGTTCAAGGGGTCCTGGGTTCAAGCCTCGGGCTCATGTTCTCCCTGTGCTTGCATGGGTCTCCTCCAGGTACTCCGGTTAGCTCCCACAATCCAAAGACATGCATGTTAGGCTATTCAAAATTGATACCCCTAGGTCTGACAGAGGTCTGCTGAGAAGGGCTCCAGCCTCCCTGCGACCCTAGTAAGAATAAACTACTACGACTCAGCAAATGAGTGAGTGAGTGTTGAGTAAGACAGGACAGTGGCAAAAAATACTCTCTTAAACAACACAAGGAAGAAACCACATGATGTAGCAGAATGTTATGGAATTACCCTGGACTAGCACACACACACACACACACACACACAAGGCTATTTCATGCTGCTACATTATTAGCTATTTTGTGCAGTAAACCTGCACCGTCCTGTGACATCACCCTGCCCACATCTAGTTTGATTCAGGTCGGTTCTGAAGAGGTCAGTTTTGCACAGATCGTTTCCATCCACATCCTAATCAACAAAATCGATTCTAGGATCACTTGTGACGTTGGTGCGTCCCGACTGCTAAAACCGGACCTAAATGGAACACTCACTAGAAGTAAAACAGTACATTTACGTATGTGAAGTCATTATGCAACAGCGGCCGGTGTTCCCGTATTAGTTTTATCGAATTTAGCTGTTTTCTTCATGTTACTCGCCAGTTTGAATAAATGAAGAGGCAAGACTGCAACATGCACAAAGCAGCTTCATGCATTTGATATTGTGCAAAACAACAACATAAATCACATGACCAAAAATATGTGGACACTTGATTATCAAACCCTCATGTGGCTCTTGCAGTAATCATAACTTGAATCTAAACACTAATAAACAGTAATTTATCTACTCGAGAAACCATATCACTTATTGGATATAATAGAGATCTAAATATGGCTATCACAGTTCATAAGATCCACTCATACCATTTTAAGATGGCGAACCTTAGCACCCTACATACTGATCTGGATAACTGTTCGTCAGTACATACCTGAAGTGCTGTTCTTAGCCTTCTCCGTCGGCAGGCATGATGAATTTGTTGCAAAGATCTCTGGTTTCACCTATATAATAATGATTAGTAATCCATGCCGTTTGTTTATACGCCTTGCGCATGCCCGTACTCAGTGGGTTCCCTTCAGTTCGACTCTCCTGTCTGCACTACATACACAAGATCCGTTTTGCATTATTGATGTTGCCAAAACCACCTCGAGAACAGGCCTTGGCAGGAATGGTTTTGAACTGGTTTTGAACCAGATGTCAGGGAGATCACTTCAGATTGGTTCAAAACTGATTCTGATGCTGTAGTGTGGACATAGCCAAAGTCAAGTACTATAGACAATATGACAATTTCTTTAAAGATGATCAGTGTAAACATGGCAGAACATGGCTTGGTATGTTAATTAAATTAATCATAGCTTCTTTGCGATCTAAAATCATTCATAAATGCAAAAAACACAGAACAATTAGTGGTATTATATCACGTAAAAATATCATGTACTCAAGATCGACACGGCTTGATTAGCTAAAGCACTTGGCCTATGTTCTCAATCACACTCATGCTGATGTTCTAGTACAAGAGCATTCCTTCTGGTGTAAAATTTCTTAAATATGCCTAAATGAAATTAATCCTCCTTTAAGTTGAGTGAGGGGCAAAGGATCCCTGGAGGAGTGGTACCTTTCTGGTTGGCCTATACCACTTCGGCATCCCGGACTGGTCTCCCTATATCAAGCAGCATGTGCAACATACGGCCATTTCATACCAGCAAGCGGCCGCACCACCTAGCCTCTCACATGTCGAAGACCGCATGCTGTGGCTCTTAGCGCCGCCCCTAGTATTGCTGAATGCAGCGGATCTAAGGGAGTAAAGCCCAAAAATAAATCAGGACCAGTTCCTGCTTGGGTTAGCCTGCTGGTCCTTTCAAGTTAGCCTCCTTGGCCTAGATCAGGTGATTTGTGTTGCGTATGATTCCACTCCTAATTCTACCCACTGAGAAACGCAAGTACGGAAGAGGGCAGCCTGCTTGCCCATTGGACAGGGCCAGCAACCCTTTGCAGTAGAACAAAATACCACTGCGGACCCATATAAGCATTAACACCATCACCAACGTCTGGGTTGTGAACCTGGGCAGCATAATAGCAAGCATGACGGTCCCCGGGTAAAGCCTCGAGAACTCGACCCCTATCGGCCCAGTTTTGCTTGCAAACATCCCAACCAAGTTAAATTAGCTTGTTGGAACATCCGGACTATGTCCGATGAGACTACAACCAAATGCCAGGCCCCAGAGCACCGATCGGCTTTAGTATCCTTAGAACTCAGGCGTCTTAAATCAATATTGCCTGCCTTAGTGAATGCCAGATATCAGGAGAAGGTGAATTTATTGAGGGAAACTACACCTTTCTCCATTCAGGAAGACCACCTGGACAAACCAGACTTGAAGAAGTCGCCAGTGCAATCAAGAACACCATCCGTACCCTAATGATCATTTGGCAAGCTAAAGCTTGGCAAACGTGACAGGCACGTGACAGCAAGCGTTGGAAGGATTGCGCGAAAGAAGATCTTCGTTTCTTCGGGATAGATTTCAGCTCCTGGTACCAAACAGCGCAGGAGCGGCGTTCATGGAGGTGTGCCCTTCGCTCAGGCATTCAGCACTGTGTAGACCGTCTTCTACTGCGAGGAGCTGATTGTCAAGAAGTTACGGGGACCACATGATGATGAAGTTGAGTGAAATAGGTAGATAGAACACTTGAGCCATCGCTATAATTATGATAATCAGTAAATGCAAGAGTGACATGTACATTTGTTCCATGTGTACATCATCTCCACTGTTTTCCCTTAATGAAATTTCCATGTGTGCGATAATTTTTTCGAGCTCAAATTATGTTTTTTATTTTTTGCCATCGAGTATAAATTCTCTCCTTAGACCTGGCCATATAGATCCAGGTTCAGTGGGAGCACTGACCTTTATACAGCGGGTCTGTAATACTCCATCACTGCACACATCTGTCCTTAAAATTCTCGTGGATTTAGTGCCTTTTTAAAGCATCGTCTGTGTTCAGAAGGGCAAGCATTTTTCTTTTAAATTAATCTCAGCCAATAACGATTCCAGATGAAACAGACGGTCTGCAAGCGAGGCCGGCCAATGCAAACATGGCAGTAAATAGTCTGTTTCTCTGAACAGGAATTTTAAACACAGCCTTCAAATGAATATCACAGTTCAACAGAATAACTTTCTGCAAAATATCTACGCTGTCATGATCCATCAATCCCACTCAATCCTGCTGTTTGATTTGTACAGTTTACTTTCAGTGTGGCAGTGCGTGCTTTTGTGACCAATTTTTCTTTCTTTCTTTCTTTTAGAATCAAAATGTTACGGTGTGAATAAATTCAACATCCAACTCAACACTGTTTGGCATAGACATCAGTGTACAAAATATAACCGTTAACAAGGAAATTCATCTATATTATAACTATAGTGTAACGTCATCAAATATACATAAACATAATGTCTCACTCCGTGCATAGTATAATGATGTGTCTGCCTGGTGTCCGGAGGTGAAATTAATCTGCCTTCGAAATATTACATTATTCACACTAAACACTGCATATTAAAGGTAGACTCTTGAATGCAAGGACACCAAGACAGAATGTCAAATAAAATGTATCTGCTTATACATTTTGGTATTCTGAAGAGACAATCTTGCCAATCAGTGGCTCTGAGGAATTAATTTAGTAATCATTATGTGATTCTCTATTCCATTTTGAATGCATGTTTTCATCTGGTTTGGACAGAACTGTCAGTATCAGTTGCCTGATCCCCTCTTCCATTATTGTCTCATGGGTTTGGGAGGAAGGTGGGGGGTATCATAAGTAGGAACAATGAAGCACTCACTCACACAAATATAAATTGATGAGCTATGCCTGACAGATGCCTCTGGCAAAACATAAATGTCTTAGTCCATTTCTCCCAGTGCTGCAGCTTCTTCCTGAGAATCCGATACCATCCTCACTTAAAAGCAAAGGTTCAACAATCCAGGCTTTATATAATGCTCTTCAAGGCCATTGAACTAGGAAGTGAAAATATTTTTCTCACATAGAAATTCAAAAGCACTGAAAAAAAGTGTCATATAAAAGAAAAATTAAAATAAATTATCCCTAAGCAAGCAATTTCCAGCCACTTTTTTTTTTAGGGGGGGGTACTCCAAATTGTAATAAGTAATATCTAGAGAGCAAATGTGGTAAAACCTGCCTATTTAATTTCATTCATAAATACTTATTTGAATACATTGGGGGTTTTTTTACCCTGTCACTAAGTGTAAAAGAACTTTCAAGTTTGTAATCATGTCAATTCCCGATTTTAGATTTTTTAATTAATTATTGCTGATATTAAAATTAAATAATTAAAAAAGAGTCGTGTTTGGTGGGTAAAAATCTGTCAAATTCTTTAAAATAAAAAAGAAACATGTTTTACTATGAAACACTAATTCTAATTTGTGTTGCTTTTCATGAAATTAATCTAGACAGAATTATTGGAAGCTGTAGCATTATGTCACTTCCGGTTTAAAAAGAAAAAAGAAAGAAAAAAGAAAAGTCGTGTTTGGTGAAAAAAACTTGTTTGATACTTGAAAATAAATAGTATGTTTTTGTCATGAAATACTTTAGCTTAGAACGAATCCTAAGCATTTTTTTTCTACGGTGACACTGAGGTCACCGTATATGAACTGATATTCTAGGAGTAGATTAGACAATCAAAGCACAGAAATGCTAATATCTAGTGACCTAGGATAGAATAATTAGCTATATCCAATTCGCCTTCAGAGAATGATTGTATATACTACATGGGAACATCCGCTGGCACAGTGGTGTAGTGGTTACCACATCTGCCTCAAAAGTAAGAAGGCGCTAGGTTTGAGTACCGGGCTTGGGGAGGGGTGTTTCTGTGTGGAGTTTGCAGGTTCTCCTCATGTTTTCGTGGGTTCCTCTGGAAACTGTTTTCCTCCCTGGTCACATGCACATCATCTTTTGAAATCTATTTAAAGTTTGTTTTTGGGTTGGGTTAGCTGTTATGTTTAATTTTTGGGATTTCAGAATCAGTTACTGTCACAAAGCATGTGTTTTTTCCCCCCACTGTTTATTATCCCAAACTTTGCAGGTGGATAATGTCCATTATTTTGAGATCGCGAACCAATCAGATCGCAATGTTCCTGTGTTCTATATATCAATAAGAAAAAGCTTTCTGTTCAGATATGATAAAGTTAGCCACAAAAAAGATTGATTGATCAATTATAAACTGTTGATTAACAATTTACTTTGAAGTGCATGGGCAACTGTGCTTGACTGTTGCTGTACTGTAAATCTGAATAGTAATGTGCCAGGAAAGCTTGCAGTGTTAATTTCTCTAAGCTAGCTGTTTCACTAACCCACTAAAGAATAGCTGTTATATTATGTTAGCTTCAGTATAATCAAGCTAGTATTAATTAGCATTTGCAAACTATATTCTAACTTTATTCTTTGTCACAGATAAAATAAGGTCTTACCTCATAAATCACTCTTCTGAATGTCACGTCCTGTGAATGTCCCATGTGACCTCCCAGACATCCAACTAAACAACCAGAAACAACCAGGCTTCCCTCAGTATGAGCTGTGATTTTTATGGATGTCTCTATGACTGCATCCCATTTAGAGTGTATTCCCACTTCATGCCCTGTGTTTGTGGGAATCACCATGACCTAGGATAAAATGCTTACTGAAAATGCATGAATAAATGAAAAAAATCAAATATGCACAGAATTATTGGGGGTTTTGTAACAGACACTATAGTAAACAGCCAATCAGTTTCTCCACACCTTGAAGGATTTGGCTGGGTTTTTCAACTCGGTGTCTCACTAATCGCTGAGAAATTACATCTGCCTCTTTGGAAGGAAGAGGGAAAACTGCTTCCAATAACATATTCATGCCACGTGGGAAATGGTGCAGGTGCAGGATGATACTACTAGTTTGTGCATACATTAATGTCATGTTTTAGTCTGCATCAAACGGTGCATAAAAATCATAGCAGCCTATTTTGGAAAATGCCACTTTACTAAGATCCATTATTAAAATATTCTTCTGCATTCTGAGAGAAATCAGGATGATGTACTAAAAGGGTCATTCTCATAGAAATGCATATTTTATGTCACACTCTTTTTATACCCGATTATTTTTAAAAAAAGATTCCAGTTTTTTCATTTTGTATAAATCATATGATATAATCACACCCAAATGTATGTATGTAAAAAAAAAAAGCAACACCTATCTTAACTGTAGTGATGTGCACAAATGCTGAATTAATAATGTGCTGTGTCCCCAATACCGTTGTCACTACTTTAGCATCAGTTCTCCAGTTTTTAAATTGGATTTGCCCAGAACTGTTCTGATATAAATGTACCTTCATGTGTGAACAGAAAGTTAAAGACAGAAAATTAATACATTTTGGCGTTTCGAGCATGTGAAGTTATGTCCCTGAGAACTTTGTCTCTAACGCTGTTAAAATCCTGTATTAATATTGCTGTCATTTATGTTTCAAAAAAGCTGAAGCTTCAAAACTTTCCACAAATATACTCTGTACCATAGTGTTTATTTGTAGATATTTTGCAAGTATTTGTGTGAAAATGATTCCTTGGGAAGGTGCAATTAGAAATTATACATTTTCATGAGAATGACCCAAAAATAGACATGATAAAACATCAACATCCTGATTCAGCTCACAATAATCATCTTACCGTTACAAAGGACAGAATCCCAAGACTTGTGTGTTCAGTTCAGCAAACTTCATGAACTGTTTATGTGTGTGTGTGAGGGAAGCTTTAGTGAAAATATGCCATTCACACACACACACACACACACACACACACACACACACACACACACACACACACACACATACTAGTAGTCTTGCTTTGCTTCATAAGCTAGAGCCAGAATTGCTACTCTTAAAGAAAAATAGCTTGAATGCACAGCCCTTTAGGCTACTCTTTAAATGATCCATCAGCCTTTAATAGCTTTTAACACTTCTGAGACCACTGCCTTATAAACAAAAATTCAAAACCTGCGCTGGATGTTTTTATTATTATTAATATATATATATTTTTAACTCTGGCACAAAACAGAGAACAGCTGTTGCTCAACTGCCCTTAAGACACAAGTATCCATCATTTTGGTATACACACACCAAAGTAAAATACACACACACACACATATATACATACAGCAATTTCATCCTCCAGGAATCAACTGCGGCACTCACACAGGATGTCTGTAATGCCTATATCTGGCAGCCATTTTATTTACAGTAGACTCACACGATTTTGAGCTTAGAAGCCAATCAGGTAACCATAATAAAGTGGGTTTATTTACACAAATGTGGCAGAGGAATGGCGGGCCACACAGGAGGCATTATTAACCATGCAGGACAGGAAGCTGCACTTGTTCCTACTGTGCCAGTGCTAACTGCACTTTAAAATGGACAGCCAAAAGCAAATGGACATTTCTGCATTAAAACATCTGAACAAGTCTCCTCTAACTGTTTGTTTACTATCATTCAAATTGATGGGCTTGTTTCCAAAACCTGCAAGGGTCACTTTAGTACAATAAATATTTACCCACCATTCAAATAATCATTCCCTAATTGAAAAAAAAAACATTAAAGATAATCAAATTATTATTTGCACACATGAAACTTCATTCAGCACAGTTTATATTAATCATGTTTTAAAGATGATCATCCTCCAAATGGTAACTGTCATCATCTATACATGCTTGGAGGCGATTTCTGAAGGCTGACATGGCTGGCATGTCGGGTGGAACAGCGGCGATCTTCTGCTAAATAGCAACTTTAAGAGCTTCAAGAGTTTGGGGTTAATGAGTGTAGACTTGTGATTAAAGGTAGCCCCACAGAAAAACAAAAGGGGCGAGGTCAGGGAAATGGGCTATCCACACATTTCCTGATCTGGAAACATTTCCCTCAGCATTTCCAATGATCTCCGAGCTGTGGGATCTTCTGTGTGTGCTGTAGCTCCATCTTGCTGAAACCACACATCGAGTTCTTCAAGCTCAAGGTGTTCAAGTTGGGGCTGGCCCACCAACAGACCTTAGCACCACCTCTTGTGTCTCACTAAGTTTCATGTGTGCAAATGATGTTGAATAAAAACTGTATTGAATGAATTTTCACATGTAAGCTTTATTATTTTTATGAATTTATTTGAAATGTGGGGTTTTAGGGGGGATAATTCTGTATTTGTGCTAAGGTGGAACGATTTGATATTCATTTTCATATCCTGATATATTTGTGTTCTGATAGAATATGTGTACTCTCACAGTACAGTTCATGCATAGTATCTTTAAAATTAACCCCCAATAATGTGAACATGCAACAGTGTAATAATTGTCAGTATCACTGAAGCCTATAGTGTCACACGTGCCATGATGATAAAATCAAGCTTGTATTAGGACATAAGGTGCCCATAGTGTACTTCCAAATAAGTCGTATGGTCCTTAATTGTTCTAAATTTAGGTTAGCAAGCACCAACAAACGCCTCTTCTTTGTATTTCCTTCTTGTTCTACGTCCCCCTTCCAATACTATTTTCTGGATTTACATTTTCATTTGTATAAACATGAAATTATGCGTTCCTCACTGAAGGTTTTTCCAAGGCTACTCTAGCAATGAACATGATGGATCCATGGAAGAGGACTTGTTCTTTTTGGCTTTCAGTCCAGGTAAAGCTTGATGCCTGGATTTAAGTTTTGTTTTAACTATATTATTGATTATTTTATTACTGGTTCTTATTGGTTGCTTCTAATATTTTTTGTTTGTTTTTGTTAACTTATTTTAATTATTTGCACACTGTTGTCTTAGTATGTTTTATCTTTTTGAGTTGGTTTGCTATTGTACAACACTTTGGTGCAACTTTGTTGTTATAAATAAAGTTGACATTGCTCTCTTCATAGGTATAAACGGCTCTTTCTAAGCTCACGAGAACATTTCACAATGAGCATCAAATGATTTGTAGTTACAGTTATACACTAATAGAAACAAACATGAATATAGTAGATCTACTAATATGTATACTGATATTAAACCCCTCAATATCCTAAGTACTCACTCACTCACTCATTTACCAAACCACTTAATCCTACTGGGGTCGCAGGGAGACTGGTGCCTATCTCATCCAACAGTGGGCGAAGGCAGGGTACACCCTGAACATCTCACCAGACCATCACGGCAACACACACAGAATCATTCACACTTACACCTAGGATCAATTTGGAAAAGATAATTAGCATTCTGTGCATGTCTTTGGACCATAGGAGGAAAGCGGAGTGCCTGGGGGAACCCCACGCAAGAACGTGAAAATATGCAAACTCCACACAGAAACGCCGGGCTCGTACCCAGGACCCTCTTGCTGTGAGGTGGACATGCTAACTACTACACCACTGTACACCACTCCGCCCGAAATCCTGCAGAGTGGACCTTTAATGTTAAAAATAAAGATGCAAAAAAGAAGTTTTTGTAAAACACATTGACACACCGATTTTTTTTATTTATCTCTATCTATCTGAGAATATATAGATTGAAGAAATTGGGTCCTAATATTAGTCATTACGATGAACAAAAAATTTTCAGTTCATTTAATTTTTTTTTTAAACTGGACTTAGCAGTGTTTGGAAGCAAGTCCTTTGATTGCAGTGCAAAGGACTTAATTGTCAAGGTGCGTTCAAACACATCCGCCTCACAGCAAGGTGGTCCTAGGTGCGAGTCCCTGGATCAGTCGTTTCCTTAAGAAGTTTGCTTGTTCTCCTCATGCTTGTGTGGGTTTCCTCCCTCACTCCAAAGATATGCACAGTAGGTTAATAGTCCCAAATTGCCACTAGGTGTAAGTGTTAAGGTTTGTGTGTGTGTGTTGGCCCTGCAGTGGTTTTGCGAGCTGATCATGGTGTACCCCGTCTTCACTCAGTGTTGGCTGAGATAGGCGCCAGCCTCAAGCCTAGTAGAATTAAGCACTTCAGTGAATGAGTGAGTGAGTGACCTATACTTATATTTTAACCAGCCGTAGAAAGAGAGTAATTCCATGTTTGTGATTTCTTCTGTTGGTTTTATTGCCATTTGTGTCATGAAATTAACATGATAAGTGTTATAAACTCTAGAGGCCCAAACACAGTCAACCTTTTACAACTGTAAACTTGTGATAAACATCTACGCTGGCATTTATATGGATGCACATGGTAGAGAATACCTCCCTGCTCTGGGATTGATGGTAAATGTTTTAGATAGCAGTGGCTCGTGAGCAGTGATTTTGGTGGGGAAGGATGATGATAATTTGGTATTCTTTTAATGATCCGACCACCATTCCAAATTAATTGAATAGCCCTGACCTAGACGTACCAAAATCAAATAATCTCTGGGACACAGGTAGGGTGGTGCTCCCACCAAGTTTGGTGAATTTTGTTCAGCAAACAAACAAACAGCCAGACCAACAAACCCCAGTGATTACAATTCCTCTGCCAGGAATTGGTGGAGGCCAGCTAGCTAGCTAGCTAAATAAACAAACAAACAAACAAACAAACAAACAAACAAACAAACAAACAAACAAATAAATAAAGCATTACCTTTAAAGCAATGCTGATGGTCATGCAGGTTTAAAGTGTAAAACCATTTCTGCATACAAACATTTTGTTATGTAGGCTCCAGCAGTCATTTAGGGATTTCCCACACTTTAAAAGACCCCGGCTGCAAATGATCAAGAGCCCACTTTCACCTTAACTATTTGATCCTGAATTTTCGTTACACAGTAGGGCAAAGCTTGTTTGATCCCTCCTGAGCTTTAAAGTCATTCTCTCTGCTTTACATTGTGTAATATAGTACTTAGAATCCTATGAAATGTCTGTCCTGCTTTTCAATGAGATTAAATGTTTGACATTCTGTTAATCATAAAACCTCCAGATTGTGGAGATCTGAGATGACTCTGATCTGTATTACCACCCCAGGTAATGCAGATCATGAGAGAAGGCTTCGTGGGATTGAGAGAACATGCAGCCAGCAGGAGGGTATGAACAGCCTGCACACTTAAAAAGCAACCCATTTTTATGGCTTTTAAATAAGCTTTCAAATCCTTGAAAAAAAGATTGAGAGTGATGTGATAAAGGTTGAAGGAATCACAACACATTAATATTTCACCACCTGCTGTTGAGATCTCCCTTTAGATAACATTTAACCCTCCGGATCAGCCAATTAGAAACGCTTCCTAACATTTTAACCACAGTTGCCTTTTATAGATAATAAGATGGCAGGGATTGTGTGAGACCTCAGGCTGAGAGTGAGCTACATTTTTCTGCAATTACTGTAGTCAAGAAAATGTTTTTCACTGATATTTCAGAAGTGTAAGCGTATATACTTTGAGAAGGCAATCTTTAGGATCGACCCAAAAAAGCTTGCTGTTTGCAGGCCCGTAAATAACATAATGCTGGGGTTGTGCTAACAGAAGAGTTTGCATCAACCCAATAGTTTTCCAAGCTGTCGGTCTATTAGGTCTGCTCTTGATAAACTGAGTGCTGTTCAAGGACAATTTAAAGAGCCAACAACTTTACCACTTTTGTAAGATTTCTTGATGAGAATTACACCTTTATCTTTCTACCTCACAAAAACAGTGGCAGTGTTGAGTTTAAAATTGAGGAGTATTTTGGGCAAAAATAACCCAACAAATCAACGTCGTCAATATTCCTCAAAATATTGTTGGGTGTTCTTTTCATGCGCATTTCTCACACTGAGTTCAATAGATTTGCCAGCGTACTTTGTGCAACTAGAGGGTGCAAGTTAACTCTGCAAGACAGCATAGATAATGCAGCATGTGGGGCAGCATATCTCTATGTGGGTGCTGTTTTTAATTACCCATGTGCTGATTTTATGACATGTAAGTTTTAGCATATCTATGTAACTTTGTTTTTGCGATTTAGGCAATTTCAAATAACCATGGGAAATTTGTATCTCTAAAAGTTTGTGACCTTGCTCTGACCTTGACCTTTGACCCACACATTCTAAAATGAAATCAGCTTAGGGATTCATGTAGGGCAGTTGCCCCACCAAATCTGGTGAAAATCCATGCACGAATGTGGTCTGGATTTTGTGTGACAAACTGACTCATAAAAGCTTGTGATTACAATACCAATATTATGGTACAAATAGCAGGGAAAACAATGTTTTCTTTTTTTTTTTTAACGTGCAGCTAGGATTTGATAACGAGATTCCACACTCAGAATTCAACCGCAAGGTCTTCATGCACCTCAGATCGATGCTCCCACATGACATGGCATGACATTGGCATCTTAAATTTCACTTCAAATCAAATTCAGTTGGCCTCAGTGAGGGTGAAAATTAATGCACCAATAACAATACCCAAATAAAAAATAACTGGAAGTCCTTTGTACCACAAGCTGAAAGAAAAGATTTGTCACACAAAAGGGTTTTTCTGGGAATGAAAAACTCACAGTTGGGTTTCAGTCCCAGTGAGTCATCTGCTGCAACAGAGCAGAAAATCTGCTGTCTGAAGGCAATGCTTAAAAAAAATTTCAAGGACACAGCACAGATTTTTAGGGTTTGCTAACCCCAAATGGAACATTGTCATATTTCCTGAAGCTGTTGTGCTAGTGACAGGGTGGATAACTTGTTTACTGCTGCATTTGTATCACTTGCTATTCTGTTGCTCTATATGAAATATAACTGCTTTATCTTCTTGAGAAAATCCAAATATCCCATATACTACCTGTATTCACTGATTTAAAAAAAAAAAAACTCCCATTAAGCTATATTCAGTCAAGTTCGTAATCATGAGTGTCCTATGAGAACATCAACAATACAAAACTGCAGTTTTATGTTGAAATGACATGAAAATAAAATCCTTCAGTGGCCTTAGATTTTAAGTTTTTCTGTTATACAAGCTGCACCTGATATATGTTAGAAGTGCTGCTAAATTGTCATCCTCATAATTGACACGCTTTCAAAGCATCATCTACTAAGAAAGAAAATGCATTATGCGTTATAAGATAACAAAACATTTTTTCACTTATGTATAATTTGCGCTCCATTAAAACTAAACTGGAAAGCAATTAAAAGCTAATGTTAGGAACAGGAACTGGAAGAACAAATTGAAAACTAAAACTCATTTTATCATCAGAGAGGAAGGAATATAATAAAATGCAACATAGGGTGATTGAAATGAGGGACAATTCCTTACCAAGACATCATGACATCATGGTGGAGTTGATCTTAAGTTGATCATTTTGGCCATTATTTTCATGTGACAATTAGCTTAGACATGGGTGGATTTACGGGTTGCAGGTTTTAAATACCTACTGGTCAAATTCTTCTAGCAAATCAAAAATATTATAAAGCAGGATTCTCCTTTAGCTTTACACATAGTGTGTGCTGGCAATCTCTTTTCAATTCCACACTAAAATTGAACTTACATTAAGGACTCAGCTCTCTGAAAAGTTTGATTCTTCCATATCATATACAGTTGATACCAGGCCAAGAAAAAGCTTTTAGAAAGATTGTGTTTTGGGACAGTAAATGTCACAAGTCAATTCTGAACTACTTCTACATTCCAATATTTGCAGGTTATATGTATGACAGTCTTATTTCAAACCCGACTTTCATGCTGCCATTTTACTCGTCATCCCCAACCCAGCCTTCTTTAGCTATAAAGTGTATGTTGTTATAAATCACTTAAATGTCATGTCACCTAGCTCATATGCATGTGGATGATCTACAGGGGTAGACAGTGCTCTTTTCAATCTTTAGAGAAACGTTTCAAAACATTTCGGCATGGTGGGAGTTCCATGGCCACCAGCTGTCAAGCTGTGGAATGTCAATTACTGATGTTTGTTTAAAATTAGCTAATCTACAGGAAGTGACATAGTGTTTGTAAGTGAGATCGGTATGTGTCCAACTTTTTAAGCGAATATTATCTGAGGCAAAAATGAACATCTTGCAATGTGAAGGAAAATAATGAGTGCACTACTGTCAGAGCTGTCGTTATAGAAAATTTATCAACACTTTCTGACCAATCAGATTCAGACAAATTCAACAGGTTTGTGGTATAATGTGTATCTGGGAGATATGACCTCTAATGGATAAAAATAATTTTAGTAAAGTAGATAATTATACACCTTTATATGAGCCACATTCTTTTTCATTTGCAATATAAGTGCAGAATAACACTGATAATTAAAGTGTCATCACATGCTTATGACATGTAAGACATTATATCAGGGAACTGCAGTTTATTTTACCCTTATTCATATCTGATTTATTCAGACTCACCATGATGTAATATCAGTTCAACATATTTGCAATATGTCTGTAGAATATATAAAAGAATTTATAAAGAATTTCCAACAATAAACAAAGGGCAGTCTGGTAGTGTAATGTTTAGCACTCTGGTTCACAGCAAGGTCCTGGGTGTGAATCCCGGACATGGAGAGGGTGTTTCTGTGTGGAGTTTGCATGTTGGCCCTGCAGCATTCTGGCAAACTGTTCAGGGTGTCAAGTCAAGTCAAGTCAGTTTTATTTGTATAGCGCTTTTTACAATTGACATTGTCACAAAGCAGCTTTACATAGTAAAATTAAATTAAGGAGGAATCTAAAAATTTTCTCTACAAAGGGTGTAACCCACCTTGGCCCAATGTTGGCTGAGAAAGGCTCTAGCCTCCCCGCAACTCTAGTAGGATTAAGTGATTTGGCAAATGAGTAAGATTGAGTGAAAATTCAGAATGGAATTCAGGAGGTGGAGTCATCCCACAGCTTTAATAGGCAACAATACGAATCAATGTGTCATATGTTCTCAACTTTGATATCGATAAAATGTGATCTAAATAAATCATTCATTTCATTAATTTGCTCATTCACTTTATTTTTTTTAGCCCATCCTTATTGCGCATACTCTGTACTTTGTAAATTGTTCATCACGTCACAAGAAATCAGAGGTGAATTTTTTGACTATGAATCAAGATCTTTTTCCATTTTCACTTAGAAGTTGTAACTTCTTATTGAAATCATGGAGTCCTGTTTTTAGAAGATATATCTTTTTATATGTGGGATTATTTTCAAAGGTTAGTGGCATTCAATTGCCTTTTTGACACTTTCAGTTTAGGATACATGCGGAAGAGGAGGATAGCACCATGGCAGTGGCTGCAAGCTGTTATCACCAGGCAGAAGAGGTAAGTGCATGTTATTTTATATGGTTCTTAGTTGAATTTCAGTGTGACAGTATACATGGCTAAGTTGTGCCCTACAAAGGGCAAGCAAATACAAAACATGATAAGAGAAACTTATAACTCCAGTATGATTCTGGATTAAAGAATCATTAATCACTACAGTCGGTGGTATAGTGGTTAGCACGTCCGCCTCACAGCAAGAAGGCCTGGGTTTGATTCCCAGCTCGACCATTTCTGTGTGGGGTTTGCATGTTCTTCCCATGCTTGCATGGGTTTCCTCCGGGTACTCCCATTCCAAAAACATGTGCTGTTCCAAATAACAACTGACACAATTGACTGTTCCAAATAGCCCCTAGTGTGGGTGTGAATGGTTATGTGTGTGTGTTGCCCTGCAATGGCCTGGCGAGCTGTCCAGAGTGTACCCCGCCCTCGCCCAGAGTCGGCTGAGATGGTCGCCAGCCTCCCCGCTATCCTAATTAAGATTAAGCGGCTTATAAAATGAATGGATGATAACGCTGCAGTTTTTCACACTAATATTAAGCTCAAAATTCTTAAGTTAAGGTCAAATTGCAAACAATGCTACGATTAATTATAAATGATAAACGTGGTTTCACGTGTGCTGGTTTGCAAATTTGCACCTGTAAAAAAAAAAAAAATAAATCAGAGCATGTACAGTTACCATGACACAGCCCCTTTAAGGATCCACAAATGTTCTCAAGCCAATTCAGAGATAAAAGCTCACAGGAGTTTTCCCTGAGGTCCCAATCCAATTGGATCCAATCTACCTGGAGTCACACACTGCCGGTTGATACATGAGAACTGTAGCTGCTATTCTGCGTACCAGTTCACTAGGTAGCTCATCAGCTCTTGAGAATTCCAACAGAGGTGTCTGGAATACTTATGGCAAAATGCTGGTTGACACCCTGAAGGCAGAAAGACACCTACACTGAATTAATTCCAGCTATGTAAGACAGAGGCTTTAGCCACCTCAACTAGCAACTAACTGGGGCTCCTGAGGGACACAACACAAATGCATTAGCCCTGATGATGCCACAGCTGGCGGTCTAACGAGGCAAAAAATATCCATTCTCTTGGGTGTGAGGGATGATGTTCCCTCTCTCCTGTCAATCAGAGAAATGCTAGCCAACCTGTAAGCTCATAGGCTTAAACAGAGCTTTCCCTCATGTCTTATATGCTGCCCTATCAACATGATCAGGAGTTGAAAAAGCTTAAAGGATGCATTAGCTAGCCTTCACCCTCCCTGGTTGTTGTTGTATGATACAGGAGAGCTGTCTGGTGGGTCCCAGATTAATGGGGTTAAACAAAATAATTTATAAGTGTTCAGCGTTGAAGCTTCCCTGGACTGTCAAACTCCTAAACCGAGCATCCCTGACAAGGAACTTCAATTTTAATCCATCACTTAAAATGTAAAAGGTAAGTGATATAGCAGTCTGTCTTGAGGGTTTAATTTAGATAATGGCATTGATTACTTAGTTTGACAGTTATTTTACTTTATTTCTGCTTAAGATACATGATACATAAGTACTGTAGTAAAGCCAACACTACAGATACACAACATTTCATAACTCCCAATGCTACATTATTACAAGCTCCAAAACACATCAACCCTGCAGAGGAACCTGATTTCAAGCTCCAAGACACATCAACCCTGCAGAGGAACCTCATTTCAAGCTCCAAAACACATCAATCCTGCAGAGGAACCTCATTTCAAGCCCCAAAACACAAACCCTGCAGAGGAACCTCATTTCAAGCTCCAAGACACATCAACCCTGCAGAGGAACCTCATTTCAAGCTCCAAAACACATCAACCCTGCAGAAGAACCTCATTTCAAGCTCCAAAACACATCAACCCTGCAGAAGAACCTCATTTCAAGCTCTAAAACACATCAACCCTGCAGAGGAACCTCATTTCAAGCCGCTAAACATATTAACCCTGCAGAGAGACCTCATTTCAAGCTCCAAAATACATAAACCGTGCAGAGGAACCTCATTTCATGCTCCAAAATACATCAACCCTGCAGAGGAACCTCATTTCAAGCTCCAAAACACATCAACCCTGCAGAGGAACCTCATTTCAAGCTCCAAAACACAAACCCAGCAGAGGAACCTCATTTCAACCTACCTAAACACATCTATGCTTAAAATGAATATCATTTAAAACTGCTAAATACATCAGCCATTCAGAAGAAGCTCGTTTAAAGCTTCTAAACCATCCAACCCTGCAAACAAACCTCATTTTGAACTCATAAACCTGTCAACCCTGCAGTGAAGCCTAATTTTAAGCTCTGAAACATATGAACCCTGCAGAGGGACCTCGTTTCAAGCTCCTAAACCCATCAACCAACAATTTCCTTAAATCGAGGACTGAATTTGATCATTCTGATGCAAAAGAATTTCTCTCTATGGCAGTGTGAAACAATATTACATCAACACTTATCATGCTCCCTCACTCATTTGCCAAACCGCTTAATGCTACCATTCGCAAGGAGGCTGGAATCTCAGCCAGCACTGGGTGCCAGACCAGATGGTGCTTGCCAGACCATTGCAGGGCAACACACAGACGCACAACTCTCACACTTAAATTCACACCTATGGCCAATTTGGAACAGCCAATTAGCCTAATGTGCATGTCTTTGGGCTGTGGGAGGAAACTGGAGAACCCAGAGGAAACCCATGCAAGCACGAGGAAAACATGCAATCACCACACAGAAACTCCCAAGCCCAGGACTCAAACCCAGGACCTTTTTTCTGTGTGCCGCACATGCTAACCACTATGTCCCTGTGCCGCCACATGCTATGATTCATATTTTTGTCAAAAGCTCACATAACCCAAAGGTTTATGGAAACTTTTAAAAATGTAACTTCTGTAGATAGCCTGTTTGTTGTACTAAACCTTAAGATATATACATCATTAGTTAAATGTATTGTTCACAACTGAATAAAGTAGTGGTATTGTGTGAAAGGGATGCATAGACTGTATATCATTACTGAGAGTTACTGTGCCAGAGAATGATATAATTTATTTCAGGTATATCACATCAGCTCAAAAGTCTTTGAAATGCATGTATTTCTAAAATGAGCAATGACTGAATAAGAATGTTTTAAATCAATTTTCTCATATTGTAAAACTGTTTACAAGAGAAGTTTTGGCTCATATCCCATCATCAAAAAGGCTTTTTTCCCCTTTGGCTATAATGTAGATTAAAATGAGGCTGCTTAGAGAAAAGTGTGTGATTCTCTTCACACCTCACTGCAATGAATCATCCCTATTCTGGGGCATCATTTTAGTACTATTGTCACCTGGCATGAACAACAAAATACAACTATAATTGCTGATACCAATATGGAGTTACACCTGTGTCACATTAAGTCCACTGCAATGAGCTGATTCCTCTGACAAAAGATGTTCTAGACAAGCCAGGCTTCTCTTTCACACACAAACGCTCACATACAGATGGGTCAAGTCAATGGCTTTAGGAAATGTATTGAGCAAAACAGATTGCACGTATTGTTCATGTCTACAGTATGAGATGTATGTGGGAGTATCTGATCCATCAAAACAGACAATGCATGTGGACTTCCAAATGGAAGGGCTGTTTGTGCAGCATGGAGAGAGCTGGAATAAACGCTAGATGTTAGATGAAATCTGTATGAGGTCAGAAATATGATGGTGTGAAGTGTTGTTTGATTGACCATATGTCTGCTGAGAGTCACTTTATGTAACAGATTTGATTATAAGGCTCAGTTAACAAGTACTGGAAATTCAGTAGTGTAAAACATTGTGGCGTTGGCTCATGAGTAACCTGATTTCAAGCTTTTAAACCTAATATACAGATTTGGGCAGAGCCTAAAGGCAGAGCTACTGACAGATTTCTCTCTTGATAGGTGCCGTAAACTGGAGTTGAGTAGATTGGCTCCTTTAAGGGCCGAATCAACATCAGCCCTGATGGAAATAATCATCAGCATTAACTCAGGCATAATCACAGGACAAATAATAGTATATGTTTCATGCCTATGCGGCTCCGCTAAGGAGCTCCGCTATCAACCCTGCAGAGAATCCTTAAGTTACTTTCAGCTTCACAGAACAAATAGACAAAACTGGCTTTAAAAATCATTCCATAATTATGCTGCATTCATGATCATTTGGAATTGGACTGTTTCCATTTAAATGACTCTCTTTCTCATGGATTTTTATTATCACAAGAACTTTAAATTCTTGGCTGAATTTGTAGTGACAAATAAGAACAAGATTTATTTGCGTGTTTATGTTTTTTAAAATCTGTATTTGTATCTTTTGTGCTTATCAAATGTAAAAGTCATTTAAAAAGCTTTCTATATTCACACAGTAACAAAATCAACATTATTCGTTACAAGTTTATATGTGTTTTGTTATTATTGTATATGTATTACGCTATGAGGAGTCAAAAGTTTGCAGTTGTCTTTTAGTGCATTAAACAAACACAACAAAATCTCTGGGAAAGGTCCACAACTCTAGAGATGGCATGTGAATGTTAGCTGAAAACAAATGCCTAGGCTTGTTATCAGGATGGCTGCCAAGTGGTGAGACTTACTGCCATAAAAACTTTGTTATAATGTAAATGTAGCCCATGTGTAAAATACACTATATTATAAACATAGCATTGAAAATAACCTGTTTTTCTTTCGCGTGCATTCCTCACCTCTGTACATCAACTATATGGAAAGGAGGCTATTAGCTGTCAGTCAAGTCAGTTTAATGTCTAAAGAGTGGTGTCCTCACCTTAGGATATGTTCACCCTTTATAGACAACTCCAGATGCCAGTCAAAAAGACAGATGTCAATTTTGTTTCTGTACATGTCACTTATCAAAAGAAGACTAAAGATTTGCATGGGGGCTCCATGGTACTTGATTTGTCAGGTTTCAGGTTAGATAGCAGGAGAAATGGAGGAGGGTGAGACTTATGGTGGGGTTATAATACTGTGAAGTGACCAAAAGTGAAAGAAACATGGCAATATCTTTGGGCATTATTTCTAAAGCGCAAAATAACATCGGCATTTTTTCGCACTCTTATTGTGATTATGATGTATTTTATTTAAATGTTTTATGTTTTTGTCATGTTATTAGATAAATATTTATTCTGAACCCTTTATCACTGAGCCGTTACATTTACGCTTGTTACATATGGCCGAGTGGCAAATTTATCGACAGCTTCACAGCATGTGTGTGTGTATATAGTATTCTTTCTTATTTGAGACTTTTATCTTTATCTTATTCTTTACGTGGTATGGAGCAACTGTGTGCGCACAGTTTCCTCCAGGATTAATAGAGTATTTTGATTCTTATTCATCTTTTCTTTCTTTTTTTTATTTTTTTTTTAAATACTCATTTTTAGTATTTCAGAAAGAAAAGAAGGATTTTGTTTCTTCTCTTGAGGAAATTTTATCCCAAAAAATTCAATCGTCCATTAAGAAATTAATTTAACTTCATCTTGTTTTTGTTTACACTTTAGTTGCAAACTGAAATGAATTGCTTCGTAACATTAAATCACACCATTCTTGCTCGAATTCAAAATAGGAATACAGGTTTGTCGTTCCACCTCCTCTGGATCCTCTGGTTCAACTTAAATACACCATGACACCCAAATGTTATGACCTGTCACACTGTGTGAATCAGAAAATATGAGCTATATAATTATTGTAATGGTGATTTCACACCCTACATAATTAAAAGATGAGCACCTTTTAAAAAAGAGAGAGGGGAAAAAACAAAACAGTTTCTACCTGAAAATCTTCCCCTCTCACTGAAAAATCATATTAAAGATTTATTTAGAAATTCTCAAGCTGAGACTGCCTCAGATCTGAACAAAGAGCCAACAACTACAGCATATCTTCAGTTCAGTTCAGTAAGGACATAATCCACTATCAACACACTCATTTGAAAGGTGTGAAGCAGAAATCTGGGAAAGAAAATCACCCAGGGCACATGTTTCATTCATTTTATCCTTACGTCCCGTCTGCTCCGGCAGACTGTTTATCTCCCTTTCTTTCCACACTGGTCTGAAATCTGATAACATCGCTGCTGCAGGATTATGCTGAGTAATATGCTGATATTTTCAGATACATGCTGTGCTGAAGCTGCTGGGGCTAAATTTAGTTCTCTGGAAATGACACGGTGGGAATATTTATGCCTTTGTGTTTCCTTTATCAGCACTACTTCCAGATGTGCTATTTCATCATCAAACTGCCGTGGCCTCAGTTGCATGCATTATAGATGACGAACAATGCTTCTGATTCATTTCTTGTTGTTTCTAGATCATAGGCAAACACCAGGCTTGTGCAGGTCAGGAAGATTTAGGTAAAGGCGGTGCTGCATCAGGTCACATTTTATCCTTTCTGCCTTGTTAAGTTGACAAAATACATGTGCTTTTCTGCTACCCAGCTGTGAATCCTTGGCTTTTTAGGGGCTAGAAAGGATTTTGGAGTGCTATTCTTGGAAACAGTGCCGCCAGACTAATGGTCGGATTTAGGCACAAATAAAACAACTATTCTCTTTACAGGAACAACGCTAAGACCATTCATTCATTTTCTGAAACGCTCAATCCTAATTAGGGTCGTAGGGAGGCTGATGCCCATCTCAGCCAAATCTGGGCGAGGGCAGAGTACACCCTGGACAGTTCGCCAGGCCATTGCAGGGCAGAAACACGTTGCTTACACGCTGACTTCTTTTTGAAAGTCAGCAATGCTTCTTTTACATGCCTCCCACCAAAGACAGTGAGAGACAGGGTTGGCCATTTGATAACCCAGTTAGCTGCACTGGGGGGACAGCAGTGAAAACCCGGTGATAGTGGAGCTTTGACTTTTGGATCAGTAATCCAGGACTCTACCACCGGGCCACCACTGCCCAGGCTAAGACTAGCTATTTGGCAATACACTGGGCAATAATAACCGACGTCACACATCCCAGACTACTGAAGAGTTGCTTTGTCCAAACAGAGCAAAGGTAACACCTGAGGCTCAGTTATCTCACACACATTACTTTTCAACTTAGTCATTTCCACTTTTAAAGCCCTGTGGCTCTTGTTCAACACAGTAATGGACTATGTTCCATATTGCACTGCAAGATGTCACCATCACTGCAGTGAGAACTTCCCTGAACCTTTTAGTTTAATTGGCTGCTTGATCACAAAGAGCACAGGATATCGGACGTGCAGTTTAAGGTCTGAGAGGCTCCCAGATTGACTGTTGAACGCATTAGGAACACGGCACCCAGCCAGCACGCCGAATTTAGCCCCTTTGACAATAAAAATCGACTGCTTGCTTATGGCACAAGGCAAGGACAAGAGAATAATACAACAAATCAAAGATGCTGCTTTTCTTCAGAGAGGTATACGAGAAAGTTTAAAGTGTACACTCCCCATGATATTTATGATCAATTTATTACCTACACATTTATTCAATTACCCAGTCAGCTGATCATGTGACTCATAATTCACAGAATTAAATTCTTAAGGTTGAAAGCTTCAAATTATATTTACATCAAACATCAGAACGGGGGGAAAAATCTGATCTTGGTGACCGGCATGGTGATTTTCACCAGATCAACCAGTTTAAGCATTTTAGAAATCCCTGATCTCCTTTTCACACACACACACACATCATTTTCTAAAGCTTACACATATTAAAAAATATATATATAAAATAAATTAAGCAATTCAGCAAGTGGAAATGTCTACCTGAAAATTTGTGCTACAAAGATTCACCAAATGCAAAACATGTTGAACCATGGAATCTGAACCTCCACTGATCACTGAAATTGAACAGTGGAAGAAAAAGTGTAATATACACTTAATACCCTACTTGTAATCCACTCAGACAATTTTTCATATCATTTCATCTGTTTAAACTTTTCTGGCCCAGTTCCATCCATTTTCTTTCTTTCTTCTTTTTTCTAAGCAAGTTTCAAAAAGAGGAGGCAAGAAAAATATCTCATCAATTATCTCTTAGTGATTGTAATTTTACCTCAAAGGTAGTATACAGCTGTAAAAGTTACAAATGACACCATTAAAGAGATTTGTGTGGTTATGGATGTCTGGATTTAAAAAGGTTTATTCTCTCTGGTTGCTGTCTTTTTGCAGTCTTTAAAGTTATCAGTCCTCAGCTGTACACCCTATTGCTTTTTAATTAGTTCTTTTAAAAGTCTGTTAATTGGAACCTTTGATTGAACTTGTCAGTGGAATTAAATGAGACCAGGGACAAATTAAACACTGCAGGAAAAAAAAAAGAAGTGAGAGATAGTATGACTGGGTATACCGGACATCTTCAGGGAAACTTTCTGAGCAAGCAATCACCTATTAATTTCATTATAAAGTCAATATAAATTCGATTACTGTTTCACATCATGACCATGGCTTCTTCAGTAAACAGCTCTAACAATGTCAGGAAGAGTGATCATCCCATTGAGTTTGATTAATTTATGATACAAAGTGTGTAAGATCAATGTTCCTAACTGACATTACTTAACCCATTAATTAGCATCACAACACTGTGACATTAATACACCTAAAGCAACATCACCAAAATAGCTAAGGCTTGTGTTCATTCTGGGTATTTTTTTAAATAATAAAGGAAACAAGTGAAATCATCGGCAGATGTGTTAACTGAACTTTATCCCGTCCCCAGGCATCCACATGAAACAATTGCATTTGTGATTTATAAGGTTATGATACCACTGATTCTGCCATAGTACAATAGCATACATTATGTTATTATACATACAGTATGGTAATTCCAACTGGCAGGTTAGGCTTTAGCTTGCTGCTCTGTTTAGCTCTTTAGCAGCTTCCTGGGAAGCATTGTGTATACTTCACAGAATATACTTCTGTGAGGTACTTGCTGCTCATTGGAAAACTCTTTTCGGCATGGAAAGGGAAACTAGCCGAAAATTACAAAAGCACTCACAGATGTTCAAAAGCGGGCAGTTTGGGGATTGACAAAATGAAAATGAATGGAAAAGTAACAGTAGCTGAAAAAAATAATGCCATTACAGTAAAATGTCGTAAAAGAAATTAATTATTAAACTTGTTTGTTCAGCCTGTACAGAGAAATCTCAACGTTTTGTCTTTTTCCAGTGGCATGTGGCTCAGTCTGAACTAAAGACCACGGGCTGAGATTTGTCTGCACAGACCTTGCGCATGGTTAATAAGTAGTTTATAATTGACATCTTATGTTATGTAGCGTCCTCCAATCAAAACACAAGCAACTTTGCTGAGAACTGAGTGTACTGTTTATCTGCAAATTATAAAGATGTTGAGACTCCATATACATTTAATTTTGCTAGATTACAGTATATGTACACAAGAGAGATAACAAAAGTCATTAAAATCACACCAACACATACTGACTTCTGTGGAGAATAAACAGACAGTCAAACACAAAGACAACATCTCTCTGTGTCTCTATGTCCTGAAGAAGGCACAAACCAGTTTGCATTAGTGTGATTTTGTGCTTATACTAGTAACAACAACAACAATAATAATAACAGGCAATGATTCTATTAATTGACAAGTCAAATGCCCCAGGTTTCATTGTTGGTGTGAAAAAAAGTCTATAAATAAGCTCCTGCTGGATGCCAGGTCTGATTCTAGTCTTATAAGATGGCTGTATAATGAGCAATGTGTCTGGCAGGTCACGTAGTGCTGCTCTATCATGAGACGTGTGGCATTTGAAAAAAAATAATAAAAAATGTGCGAGTTTGCTTAACAAGGGAAACATATGCCACCTTCAGTCTCACAGTTTGTTATACAGGAGATATGCCACAGAGTTTAGGATTGGCTACAGACACACACACACACACACACACACACAAAGATGTTCTGTATATGAATATGTATACCTCTGGTAGAACAATCAGAATGTTGTTCTTCATTTGGAAATCCCTTTGCTGAATGATTAAATGTAAATGAATGGTAGTTTTCTAGCTTTAGTAATTTAAAAAAAAGCTATTTTTCCTCCTAATAATAATGAAACATTTCACCAATCACCAAGTGTTTCTAAAGAAAGGATGTGTGCACTCAGCTCATACTCCGTGTAGGCCATACAGACACATATAATGAAAGCTGTGGTTTTCACTGTGCTATTAGTCACTAGATTTGGTTAAATGAAAAGCAATATGGTTCAATTTAACTCTAAAATCAAATCGAATGTTGGTGCAAAAATGGACCCAGTCCAAAGATCGTTGAGTTCGATATAAAAAACTGAAAAGAGCTGTTATAGTGAGCTACTCTGATTTCCAAAGACATCTCCAATCTATAATTGAGTGTTTGTACATTCTGGACCTGACTTCCTCCCACCTGAGGATCTGCTGTGCACATGCTCGTTTAGAGCTGCCCCTGTGGCTAGGCATACATCACAGCAGACGCCTGATTCAATGGAGCCAGTGAAGCGGACACTACATCTGTCCGCCAAGTGCTCAGGATCCACAGTTGGAGCCTTGCAAATGAAAGTGACAGCTCAAGTCGGACGTCTCATCACCCTCAGCACATCACAGCACACAAGAAAGCAAACAAATCTCGAGTGGCCATTATCAAACTCTAAGTGCCTGTCCGGTATCAAACACAATAACAATCTAAACACGGCTCCAGAACCAATTTATCAGGAGGTGCGGCAGAAATTACTTGTTAACAGCTCGGAGAGATTCTGACATGCAATGCCTGTTTCCGTTTGCCGTTAACAAGCAAGTGCAAGAAGGAGCGTGATGTTCATACTGGTTCTGAGCAGCAGCTTGTTGCTGACAGATATAGGAAATCAATTGTCACTTGGAGCCTTGGAAAAACAGAGATTAGCCCAAAAACTTACTTTCCTTCCGGAGCATCACCTATAGCACAACGTTAATAATGGAACAATAAGGAGCATGGCAGAACACATGGAAGATGATTATTCCTAGAAAAAAAACATTTATTATGCATGTGCAAGTGGAAAATGTTACATATGCCATGCTGAGAAAATAATACAGGGTCTTAGGTTAACAAATAGACCCAGTGCTCTTTCATGCTTCTTAGAAATCCTGCCAAAGGCCAGAAGAAAACCATCTAGTCCAAACAAGCTCGGAGATAGTATCCCCCCTCCACTCACTGCTGTTTGTGATTTTAATTATCCTGAACAACAGAGGCGATATTTGCTACAGTGCTTTGGGACACACAAGCCCTTTTTCATTGCCCGCTTTAATGACAGTCTTAAATGTCTACTTTTCATAATTCCCAAAATTTGTGTCATTTATTAAGTGGTAAAATAACAAACTATGGACTGATCCCAACAAATGTAAAATTGTGCATGTGAGACTAATATAAACCAGCTTTAATTAGTTACTGGTTATGTACAGCACACCTTGCTAAGTAGTAAGACCTTATTAAAAAGACACGGTTCTTAACAAAATGCTTAAAAAACCCCAAAGCATTCCTATCATTAAGCTTGCACATCATTACCAGCACATACAACCTTCAAAACCTCCAGATTTACATTCATGCAAGCTCTAGTACGAGAACCATAAAACGAGTACGATTTACAGAGGCTTTGGGCACAAAACGATCAGTTCTTCATAACAGATGGCATCCAAAGCCGTGCAAGTGTTACAAAATATGCATGAGACATTTGGACATGATGTAATAAAGAATATTATGCTGTTAAAGGCAGCCTGAATGCTTGTAAGTCATTTATTTATGTGAGAAACAGATTTACTTTGCAGTTCTCACCACGGCTATGGGAAGAGCTTTAAGCACTGGAACAAATGAACTCCATTTACATTAAGGGCCTGACCATTTCCTTTGTTTGTTCTCAGCTGTGTTCTTTACATCTGATATATATTTAAGTAAGCTCTATTTTTTTTTTTTTTTAAATAAAGCTCTTTATGTAGCTAATGTGCTTTTAATGAGTTCCAGGCAGACTAAACTACAGGCCAAGCTGTAGGCTGAGGCTTTTGGGCTGGAGGTAAACAATAATGCACACTTCAGTCAGGGTCAGTTCCATATGATAACATTTACACTTGGGGATGTCAAAGTGCTGCTACTTTGTAAAAATGATGGCAGGAATTTATAGACCAAGAGCCAACACAAACTGAAACCTTCTAATCTTGCTTCCTGATACTTTTCACTGACACAAAGAAAATTCTCAAGTACATACCAAGTATAAGGAAAGTAAGAGATACGATCAATAACTCCATTGTAGTCTTTTTTCCTGAGGAACTATATACCATTATTCTTTTCTAAGCTGTCAGTATTTGGCAGGGATGGGATAATACTTGTGTAATTGTACAGTACTTTAATTTGTGTTATTTCTGAACAATTTTACTTCATGCAAGTATTACCAAAACTGAACCTTCATACTTAAAAAAAATGTACAGCGGAAAAAAAAAAAAACACTTTTTTTTTTTTTTTCTTTTACTTCTTACATTTGCATTGTGAACTTCAAAGCCCCTCTTAAAAAGTTTGAAATGCTATTTATTATTTTTCTCTTTTTTACCTTCTGCAGGAATTATAAATGATTCACATTAAATCTCCTTTTCCTCCTTTGGCAACCCACCACCGTATACATCCAACACATTAAGGAAATACTTTTGAATACTGAAGTCGGTTTAAAGCTTTCAATTTCAAAATTGATTCCCCCTGTGGAATTCTGGGTTTCCCCACAGATCCCCACGGAAGATGCAATAGCGTTGGCTCTGCACACTGCCCCCTCACACCTGGATCACAAGAACACTTATGTGCGGATGCTGTTTATTGACTACAGCTCGGCTTTCAACACCATAATTCCATCCAGGCTTGTCATGAAACCGTGCGGCTCCCATGCCACATTTAAAATGTTAGAAAACATTGTCTTCTGTTGTCTTGTTACACTTTTGTCACATGGCCCCCAATTTCACAGCATGACTGCAAATGTTTGTCAAACTTCATTTTCAGCTCGGGATGAAATTATATCCACTTGTGTTATCGCTTAAATACCTGGGTTTGATCTCATGAAGAAATGGACAGGAAAATATGCTGGTGGATAAAGACACGAAGCATCTTTCTTTTTTTGAGATAGAATGTTTTTTTTTTTTTACCTCTTGCCTGCCTCGCTAAGCCACTTTCTCATCCTCCGCTCCCACTGCTTTCATCCACACTGAACTCCTACCCTCTGCATTCTCTGAAAATGAGAGAACACACTAATCAGTGCTGCCAGCAGTGTATAACCTAATGCATTATGTTGTTTTGGTTTACCTCTAAGAAGAGGAGGAATTGGTTTTCGTCAGGTAATCGATCTCCTGAATTATATTCTTTTCGCTGACCACAGAGTCCTTAATCAACAGATCAAGTGCTCTTTTACAGACAAGCACAACTATTCCCTGAAAACAGATATGCCATTTATATCCATACCAGATGAATGTAAAAGCCAGGAATAACGAGATGACAAGAGTTACAGCTAGTTGAGTATGCAAGCCCAGAAAGGTCACCTGATTTATTTATTATTTTTACTGAAGTATTTCCAACATAACCTTTGGAATACTCCATACTCCATTGATTGAGTTAACAAACGAGGTTCAAAGGTTAGTTGTTTTTACTGGAAGTAGAAATATGCAGACTGGCAGGAGAAAGAAACTCAGAGTTTAAAAAATAGGCACTCAGTCTATTCGATATCTGACTCCAGGCAGCCAGTTGGCACTCACTTTAGTGAGGAGATTTATCCATTTCTTCTTCTGCTCTGATCTTTTCTAAGCTTAGCTGTCTCTAAAACCCAGAAAGGCTTCAAGATAAAAGAGAAAACATCAATGACAGGCTGCTGCTATCTTTCTGCTACTCAACGCAATAAATGCTAGAATGTGAAACAATGTATGGTTGATCAAAAGGGTTAACCCATAACATAACAATATTCAAACTTTGAAAACTTTACAACCTTTTAGCAAAAAATTAGGGAATCATTGCACTAAGAGGATGTTCACCCAGCTTTATTACTTTGTGGCAAATAGCAAAAAACAAAAAGGACAAAATTTTTGACTTACAGATATATACAAATAAGTTTAAAATTGCAAAATAATCTACAATTAAAAAAATATTTGTAGCTCTTAATGAGCTTTTGGATTTAGCTAATTGAAAGGAAACATGGCCCAAGCAAGAGAGTTGTCAGTTGAAACAATGGAAAGGATCGTAAGACTCTTTCAAGAAGAAAATCCAACACAGAGTTTGGAAAAATATTCATTTCATTGTTCATTTTCTGAAGCGCTTAATCCTCATTAGGGTCGTGAGGAGGCTGGCACCCATCTCAGCCAACTCTGGGAGAGGGCAGAATACACCCTGGACAGCTCGTCAGGCCATCGCAGGGCAGAAACACGCTGACGGCAATGACAGCAATTGTTCTTTTACAGTGAGAAACATGGCTGGCCTTTGATAACCCAGTTAGCTGCACTTGGGGGACAGCAGTGACAACCCAGTGATAGTGGGGCCTGTACCCCCGACCTTCAGATCAGCAAGCAAGTAACCTACAACCGGGCCACCACTGCCTTGGAAAAATATGTGATTACCAGTCAGCTGTTTTTAAAACTTAGTGCAAGCGCAAACTGAATGAGAAAGGAAACATATGAGTCGACCCAGGATCAAAGCAACAGGATAAAAACGATACAAACACAAAGCAGTATGCCTCGAAAATAGAAATTGTACCCCCCCCAAATAAAAACCAAATGAGCAAAAACAGGAGTCACAATGTGTGACAAAACTGTTTAAAAAAAAAAAAAAAAAAATTATTTATTTTTTTTTTTAAAGGGAAAGGGATTGAAATGGGACTTTTAAACACACACACACACACACACACACACACACACACAAATAAATAATTTCCTCCACTAACACTTAAGCAAAGAAAAAATAAATAAATAAATAAACTCTTTCCACGGGGTTGAGAAGCAACTGTGGAGTTTGGATGAGTCAATTAATGCGATATTCAGTGATGAATCATGAACCTGCATTAGTCAAGACACTGAAATGACGCTGGAACTTTTGTCTGGTACTGTTTTAATGAAAGATATAATGACTGCCCGAAGACAACAATGATTTATTACATGGCATTGCATGTCAGGACCAGGGAAGATGGCTATCATTTACTCAGCAGTCAGTGTACAGGTGTACATTTACATTTAGGACACTTTTCTTATTGTATTCATAGAATGTAGGTTTGATGTCAGTATTCAGGTAGACGACACATTTTTCCATGGAGCAAAGAGTGTGAAAGATTTTCTTCAAAAAGGCAGATGCACGTAATGACAAGGCCTGAAAAACAGTCTGGATCTTAATCCCATTAAAAACTTATGGTTGACATTAAAGAATTGGTCCATAAGGCTCAATCCTCCAAAGCTGATCTCTCCACTGCTCTCCGACTAGAAACAGAGAAACCGGCTAGAGACCAGATTTGGTTGTGCCCAGCACTGAGTGGCGACTGGCCAAGCAGTCTCACACATTTCCGATTCTGAGTTAGTCTGTATGCGTCCTGTGCAGGTAATCATGTTACTCACATGCATGCTTATAGAGGATAACATGGAAGTTCTTCACCGTGAGCAAAGAAGACATAAAGCTTCCCATTTGTAACTCCTGTCAGGCCAAAGTAAACCATGGGAAAGCACCATGAAAACATTCGGAACAACTAATTTAGACAGTTAGAACACTTGAAGGTAAAAAACAAAAAGCGGCTAAACCTTAAGCTAGCAGACTTAGTTTCATGCCAGCCATCACTGCACTAAAACAGCTTTTGAAGAGAAAAGCAGAGACACTTTTCCTTTGGTGCAATAACTTTATTCTATGGTGTAATAACCTCACTCTATGGTGTATATAACCTCATTCTCATCTATAGTGCAATAATTTTTTTTTAATTATATTCTATACAAGCCATAGTCAGTTCTTTATATTTACTTACACTCACCGGCCACTTTATTAGGTACACCATGCTAGTAACGGGTTGGACCCCCTTTTGCCTTCAGAACTGCCTCA
>JAQMYF010000025.1:11277019-11293821 GCA_030014195.1 Neosilurus mollespiculum | reverse complement strand
TGCCCTTTGTCACCGGTTCTGTTCATAATTTTTATGGACAGAATTTCTAGGCACAGCCAAGGTGTTGAGGGGTTCTGATTTGGTGGCCATAGGATCCTGTCTCTGCTTTTTGCAGATGACGTTGTCCTTTTGGCTTCATCGAGCTGGGACATCTGATCAGAATGCCTCCCGAACGCCTCCCTGGTGTGGTGTTTCGGGCATGTCCAACCTGGAAGAGACCGCGGGGCCGACCCAGAACACGCTGGAGGGACTATGTCTCTCGGCTGGACTGGGAACGCCTTGGTGTCCCCCTGAAAGAACTGGAGGAAGTGGCTGGGGAGAGGGACATCTGGACCTCACTGCTTAGGCTGCTGCACCTGAATGATAATTATTTACAGTCACTGTGAGGCTGGAGCCTATCTCAGCCAAGACTGGGTGAATGCCACATACACCCTCAACTGCACGCCAGGCCATCGCAGAGCCAACACACACACTCAGATTCACATCTAGGGGCAATTTGAAACAGCCAATTAGCCTAATGTACATGTGTTTGCACTGTGGGAGGAAACCACAGTATCAGAAGGAAATCAGAGAGATAAAGCAAACTCCACAAAATGCTTAAGCCCGGGACTTGAGTCCAGGACCTTCTTGCTGTGAGGTGAACATGCTAATCACTACGCCACCGTGCCACCCCTAGCAAAACAATATGTGACAATGAAGCTAGTTTTTCTCTAGGGTTTCTCTCTTTGCCTAACACTTCTTTCTATTTGCATCTTCATTATCATCTTGATATTGGTTCCAAGACTGGTTGCTCGAGGTCGTGTTTCACACTGATATTAACACTGCCATTTTATTACATGCAATCATTTGCAAACATTTTTTCATAAATGATCAACGTTTAAAGAGAATGTTCTTGAAGAATGCAATGCCTGTTAGGAATTGCCCATCAGTAATGCGAATGTAAATGATTGTTTGTGACCGTTTTGTACCTGGGGATCTGTTCAGGGTGTAACCTAACCCTCATCTGAAGTCACCTGGGATTGGCATTGATCATGTTTGAATTAATTTTTTTTCTGGAATTTTGTGGCTATGAATATTTATTTATTAGAAAGACTGAACTGTGGTACCAGAATAATAATCCTTTATTTAATTTACTGGGTATTGATTGTTTTACCTCCTACACCAGGGTGTCTGGAGATTCTGAACCCTTAGAGGACATTTTAAGATACTTTTAGTAATACTTTTTAAATCTAAAACCACTAACAGGTTCAGGATGCAGCCTATTAGATCTGTTTTGTTGAGGGGTAGGAGCTAGCCTTATGAATTGCTGTGTTGTATAGGGGCGGGCATACGCTTACTGCCTCTTTATATTCTGCTGTGTAAAGCTAGTTGTTTATAGTTTGAGACTACAGGCTTTATTGGTAAGAGTCACTGTACAGGAAGTGCCCATTTTGTGTGTTTTTAGGCTTAATGTCAAGCTGTATAACATGCTCTGGTCAATGTGCTGATGTTGATCTACCGGAAAAATGCAAACTGCATGAAAATGGGTCATAGAAAATGAAAAAAAGGGAGAGTCCTAATAACTAATGGGCATTTTGAAATTCCAGATGAATCCTCATGTAGTCACAGTTCATTTCTGGGATGAATTCTTTCACAAACACACTTGCTCAGTCCTCATGTACCTAGAGTTATACTGAATGGCCAGTCATAGAGCTGAATACTGTACCTTTTTCATGTGTGTTTTTCAGGTCCATGTGGGTGGTGAGGAATTTCTTCACCTGCATGTATTCAAGAGTTTGTCACATCATGCAGGAAAACTGCAACTGTAACTTCATGGAATACAGGAAGCATTGACTGAATGAAAAAAATGCTATGAAATTCAGAATCAAAATGAGGGCCAAGGTGTGCCGTGTGATTTGCTAGGGAATGGACTTTGGGCCAAATTGCATATATGTGGCTTGTTTTCCTCTCTGGTAGAATTGAACACATTTATAAAGTTTTTAGTGTGAGGACATGGCAAGTTCATTGGTCATCATTATCCAATTCCAATAAATAAGACCTCCACACTCTGGCAATGACATAAGAATCTCCAAGCTTGAACAAGTTGGAAATTTTTGTCTCCATCATTTTGCATTATCCAATCAGGATTGTGCCTCAAGCATTATCCAGTCAGGATAACGTTTTTAATCCCCAGATCACTGACCAGTCAGATTGAACTGTTCCCTTGTAGGCTATACTAATAAATTATACTTTTCAGAATTCCTATTTTATTCACTTGAAAAACCTGTCATTAAGACACAGATGGGGTTCTTTCTTGGTTTATCTTTCTTCACTGTCTACTTCCAACCTGGCCGTTTCAGCAAGAGATTTATATATCTCATGTAAACACCATGAAACTTTCAGACTGTCTCAATATACTCAACAGATAGAGTTAGATTCCTGGCTTTATCTGAAATCAATGAAGTGTAATTTTATTGTTCATTGTATCCAGCTATTTATTTGCATAGTGTAGCAGTGTACAGCTTGGAGCCGATTTCATGCCAGGTGGAACAGCAACTATCTCCTGCTAAAGTGCAACCTTAAGAGTCTCAAGAGCTTGTGGTTGAGGAGTATACATTTGTAATTTAAGGTAGCTCCCACGGTGAAGAAAAAAAAAAAATTACAAGGGTTGAGGTCAGGGGAAGTGCCAACCACGCAACGACATCACCTGATCAGGAATATTTTCCCTCAGAACTTCCAATGATCTTGATGAAAACTGTATGGAGGTTTCATTCATTCATTTGTTTTCTAAGCTGATAAATCCTAATTAGTGTTGCGTGTAGCCTGGCGCCCATCTGAGCCGACTCGGGGTGAGGGCGGGTACACCCTGAACAGCTTGCCAGGCCATTGCACACGGCCAACACACAACCATTCACACTCACTCACACCTAGGGGCAATTTGGAAGTCAAAAAGCTTACTGTGCATGCTTTTGGACTGTGGGAGGAAACAAGAGTACCCAAAGGAAATCCACACAAGCACGGGGAGAACATCCAGCTACACACAGAAACACCCCAAGTCTGGGAATCGAGCCCAGGACCTTCTTGCTGTTAGGCGGACATACTAACCACCATTTGTTTTCAATAGCACATTTTCTACCTTTATCGAGATCAAATTACTGATTCAACAGAAATTCAACACACCGTACTTTCTATAGATAGTGTATAGTATAAACTTTGACAGTCAGTGTGCAACATATAAAACTCATAATAAAAATAAAACAAAAATATGCAATATAATAAAAACATGAGTACAAGGCACAGACAGTGTGAATGGTTCATAGGATGACTGTAAAGGCTGCACATTGTTATGGTTGAATTGTAGAGTTTGCAGTAAGGTAGATACAATTGTCAGTACAATTAGTTTGACCGCAATCACTTAATGAACTGTTTAATTACGTTCCTGGTTCTGGGGATGAAACCGACTCTGAGCCTCAAGGTCCGTGTATGAAAAGCTTTGTAGCATTTGCCAGCTGGAAGACAGTCTACATAGATCATAGAAGCAGATCTTTCAAACATAGATAAAGTTGAGCTTCCTGGGTATAAGAACATTGAAATCTAGCACCTGTTTGTTCTCCTGGTAATTTTTGGACCTGCTGTGATAAACAACAGAAATGGAATGAAGAGCATTGGGGAGGCACAGTGGCGTAGTGATTAGCACATCTGCCTCACAGCAAGTAGGTCCTTGGTTCGAGTCCCAGGCTCAAGCGTTTCTGTGTGGAGTTTGCAAATTCTTCCCGAGCATTTGTGGGTTCTCTCTGGGTACTCCAGTTTCCTCCCAAAGTCCAACCAAATTGTACTGGAAAAACTCAGAAGATAAAATGGTGAAAATATTTTGTTTTCATTTATTCTTTATGTTGATGCTTCTTCAGCATCCCATTTAATACATGAGCATTTAAACAGCCACAGCCAAGTTACCTAACACTTATGGAAGGAGTTTTTAGAGACTGTGATTTCTCTGATTATCTTTAAAAGAGAGAGCATGATGAAGTGTGCATATTTTGGTTCAAGTCCTTGTTGTGCATCTTATAACAGCTACACAATTATTTGAATAAGGAAGCCTGTATTTAGGTCTACTTCAAAATGACTTAAAACTCTAATTATTCAACACTACTGATTATAGTTTATGTATATATATATAGTTTATAAGGGTTCAAGTACCTATTGCAGGTCCCTTGTATCCAGCAGAATCAGTGCAGCACTTAAGGAAAAGTGAGAATATCTTCTCAAGACCCCAGAAACTCACTGACTATTTATAGTCATTAATTACACTCAAATAAGTCACAGGTGTAAGACCTGAAACTTGATATCCATTTAAAGCAGTAAGGGCTGGTGTGTGTTTGTGTGTGTGTGTTATTAGGCCATACATTCAAGGGGATGTAAACTTATCTGCTCAGAGTTATGTGGGTGATTGCTGCAGTGATTAGGATGATGAGCACCCAGGCAGGCAGATTTAGTTGGTGATAAATGACTCTTATGCAAACCCCATCCCTATATATATATATATTATATATAAAATTCCCAGTGGCCACAAGGGTTTGCAAGCATATGAGCACAACCTTCTGAAGTGATTACAGGAAGTGCTACAAGTGCAATTACGTGGTTCAAAGGTGCAGTGTATTATTCAAATATTCACTGGAAAAAATCACAGTGCTCTTATAATACAGAAAAGGGGTAAAGAGAGACTGCACTTGGTGTTGTGTTACATCTCATGAGATCATCATTGATGATTTTGCTAGAACAGCACGCCCTCAAGTGTTGGGAGACGGGAATAATCTTCACACTGAGATGATCTGTACTTGATCTCTCTGTAGAGGACATAAGCAGGATTGGAACTTTTTTTTTTTTCAATTTATCAAGCTGTTGGCCGTTTCCAACTTTATTCCTTTAAGATTTCAGTCAAATCTTCCATCTTTCCGTGTGTGTGTGTTTTTCCATTTAATCCCAAACGGTTACGTCGTCTTGCCTGTAATTCAGGTTGCAATATAAATTGTAAAGCAACAGTCGAACTGAACACACCATCTACTGGAAAAAACACAATCATTTATAAAATTTGTTTTGTACAACAGCTGCATGAAGAGTAGACGTCTCATATCACTGTAAAGACACAGCAGTTCAGAATAACAGTGAGAATGAGAGGGATTTAAAGCAGTCAGACAGAGCAGCATCCCGATTCATGGCCATCTCTGTGTATATGGTGGATCTCTCTGAAGGGCATGGAGGTTCATTTCATCTTTGGGGGGATGTAGTGGATTCGACACCGTTCATTGAAAACCTGCAAAGGATCAAAATAAAAATCATGATTTTACAACTGGGAGTGCTTCTAAAGCAAAAGGTTGCATCGGTGTTACAACAATCCAGAACACAGTGTGGGAGAAACTGAAAGAAATTTGTTTCATTTTTAAATACTCTATGTAAATCCATTTTTCAATTTTCTTTCTTCAACCAACAAACACAAATAAACAATTACTGAATGGGGTGAAGTATGATATGGAGAATCATTCTGATTGAGGGGAGACCAAAAGCCGAGGCAGATGACACCCTGAGGCACCACATCACACAAAAGCTGACTTCTATAAGTGTTTTATTATTCATTCAAAGCATTTTCAACTTCTATTTAACTTATAATTAACTTATCCGATGCCAACCATGAATAATTCAGAAAATGAGAAAATATTTTGAATGAATAATAAATTAATTTAGTAAATACACCACACTGGAATTCTGATTGGTTAGCTGTCTTGGGATAATGACATTATCCACCCTGCAAACTTGTAATAATGCTTAAATACTTAAAAAAGAAAAAATTTAAATATATATGTTTCTTAAGTTTAGCTTTTTGTTCCCATGTAGTATATACTAAAACAGTTCTTCACCTCAGCGTCAGTGGAGATTACTAAATAATCCAGCCAGTCTTCCGCAGATAACTTATTTGTGAAAGATGTAATATTATCTAATGATACCAAACACTGCACACTTCTTGATTATAAACTTCACTATGCTCCTAGGGATTGATAAACGTTTGACCTTTTTTGTATCCATCTTCTTAAGTGTGCTTATGTACTAGGTTATCCCTGAGATCTTTTGACAGTGCCTTGCCACCCATCGTTTCCTGATTGCATTCACTTACACTTCAAAGCACTGGAATGCTTTATTTTTTCTAACTTTCACTTGACTGTTATCAAACTCAGACTTACTGTCATTCATCAACAAACAGGGCATGAGCAGGGCAGTAGACAATAACTGTAATGATAAACACTAAATTAAACAATAATTATAAGGCTAATAAAAACTAGTGCAAGGCAAACAAGGACATGGCTTTGCAGAGCAGCAGAGTATAACAAAAACAGAAAAGGGTAATGAGGTAGTCAGAGGAGTAAAATACAAAAGTTACATACAGCTGGAAAAATATATTGTGTATATCGTCATTTCAGGTAGTAAAGCAACAAAATGTGAGCATCTTAAAGGGGCAGATTCATTCCTATATCCCCTGTACGGAGACCAATTATTAAGGATGTGATAATTTAAACATGTCTACATCCAACGTGGGCTTCTATTCCTGTATCCCATTCAACGTGTTGTGCAACCCGAATTCCGGAAAAGTTGGGACGTTCTTTAAATTTGAATAAAATTAAAACTAAAAGACTTTCAAATCACATGACACAATATTTTATTCACAACAGAACAAAGATAACAAATGTTTAAACTGAGAAATTTTACAATGTTATGCACAAAATGAGCCCATTTCAAATTTAATGCCTGCTACAGGTCCCAAAAAAGTTGGCACGAGGGCAACAAATGGCTAAAAAAGCACGAAAGTTAAAAAGATTCAGTTGGGAGAACATCTAGCAACTAACTAAGTTAATTGATATCAGGTCTGTAACATGATTAGCTATAAAAAGAGAGCAACATATGGTCCCCTCCAGACAACGTCTATTTCTGGGAAGGCCTTGTGTATTTCATCAGGACAATGCAAAACCACATACTGCAGCTATTACAACAGCATGGCTTCATCGGAAAAGAGTCCGGGTGCTGAATTGGCCTGCCTGCAGTCCACATCTTTCACCTATGAGGAATATTTGGTGCAACATTAAACGAAACATATGTCAAAGACAACCACGAACTCTTCAGCAGCTGGAAATCTACATCAGGCAAGACCAAATTCCAACACCAATACTCCAGAGACTTATAACCTTGATGCCCAGATGTCTTCAAACTGTTTTGAAAAGAAGAGGAGATGCTACACCATGGTTAACATGCCCCTGTCCCAACTATTTTAAACTAATTTTAGTACCTGTAGCAGGCATCATATTTGAAATGAGCTCATTTTGTGCATAAAATTGTAGAATTTCTCAGTTTAAATATTTATGTTATCTATGTTTTGCTGTGAATAAAATATTGTCTCATGTAATTTGAAAGTCTTTTAGTTTTTATTTTATTCAAATTTAAAGAACGTCCCAACTTTTCCGGAACACAGATTGTACATTTTGAGATACTTTTATGTTGACCATGGCTATAAAGAGTGGTTTCTCTGTCTGGCACCAAGAACCATGTGACAAACAAAGTCACTAAAATCCTATTTTCCCCTCATTCTAAAGTTTGATTCAGATACGGTTGGACACCTGCCTGAATGAGCAGGAGTTATCAGTTTCCTTATACAGTGGTGAGTGAAGAGTGTAGTTCACAGTTCACACAAGTCTACAGATGAAGAGCACTCAGATATTCTGACCTTCAAACTTCGATCATTGATGACTTCTTCAACGTTCAGTTCAGACTGCATGAGTTTTAACTAAAAGCAAATGCACACAAAAAAAGAGAAAAAGAAAGGTCACTATTTGTAAAGTTATAAAGAAATGCTAATTTTAAAACTTACTCTTACAATTTAAAAGGTCTATTTAATAAAATAGATACAACTCAAATGTGCAAAAATACTAAAATAGAATTAAATAGGTGGTTAATCAGTAAAACAGTAGAAACAGAAATCCATAATTTTAACTTGGAAAATTAAATTTTTTAAATGAGTTATTTCCTAAATGTTAAACAACCAGTATGAATTTCGATTGACAAAACTGAAACATTCAGCTCATCGTGTTCATGAGCTTTTCCAGCAGAAAGTAATAAAGTTTGTCTCCCCCTAGTGACACGTAGGTAAACAAACACACAATCTCAGTAAATAACTAACCAACCTCGTCAGATATATTACAAACTTCAGCAGATTTGTACACAACCTTAGTGGATATGTACACAACCACAGTAGATAACTACACAACCTTGTTAAATAGGTACACAACATCGATAGATAATTACACACTTTCCAAGATATGTTCACAACCTACACAGTCTTGCTAGATATGTAAGCAACCTCAGTGGATAAGTGCACTACCTTGTTTTGTTCCTTCCTGAGTTGTTTGATGATTGACAAGTTGTCATTGTCCTTCGCTCTCTCTTCCCGTAACCACCCGACGACTTCTGAAGTTTCTACAATACATTTCTTTATTGCTTTATCTCTACTTAGATGGGCCTCTGTCAGCTGGAAAACACATCCAAAATTAATAAATACATAATTAAAATTAATCAAACACACACACACACACTATCAAACCTCTCCCTCGTGCAAGAAAATACACAATCTGATTAGGATTCGAATTATGTTCTGATCAGTTGAGTTCCACAGCACACGTACCGACTCGTAGAGCTCTTTGCAGGTCTGTGTGGCGTCCACTTTTCCTGAGAAGGACACTGTGGGTACGGTGGTGTTGAGAGCATGAACAATCCGGTCATCAAAAGTACGCATAGCCTTTAGCACCTCCTAAAAGAAACAAACAAACACAGACTTTCCTTCATTCATGAACATCATTAGTGGACTTTATTTACATCAGTGTGTGTTTATACAGACATACCAGAGCACTTTTTTCCTTTGAAAAACACTAATAACTATTTGATTTGCACATTAAGTGTCAAACTGCATATTGTATCGCTAGGTGCATTAGCTAGAATCCACTGTTTATCTCGGAAATAAACCCTGAACTCAAACTAATGTGACAAAAAAGTTCAGAGAAAAATAAAACACAAAAGGATTGTCACATTTATAGGTTATGTGAGAGTTTAGAATGTACAGCCCATACAGACCTGGGTCACATCCCAAATAACCGTATCACCCCTACATACATGCACTACATAGGGCACAAAACAACACATTTAACACCCTAGTTAGTGGCCTTTATATATAACAGCGACACGTTTAAACGTCTGCCCTGCTCAACCCTGTGACTGTATGAGGCCATCCGCTAATAAACCTCCCGTCAGTAAAACATCAGCATGTTCACAAAGACAGGGTTATATAAGACAGAATTCCCCTGTGGTCTAAAAAAGTGGCAACGTAAAAGCTTTTACCTGAAACATTAAAAAGTCCCCACAATTCAGAGAGCCATCGGGCGCCGCCATGGTGGACTGAAGGGTCCTCAAAAGTTGTTGAGGGTCATAGAAGCCTAAACAGTGCCTGCATTATATTGTTGAAAGATATCGCGCTGGTTAAACTAATAAATGTTGCTTTAATGTTTTTGGCTTGGAGGCGTGTATGAATCTCTGAGAATGTTCTAGTCAGTGAACAATATGTTTTTAAAGCAATGGGAAAAGTAACGAAACTAAACTATAATTAATGATTTATATGTAATAAAAATTGCAATTGTGAACAAATATCGTCATGGTTAAGTTTTAAAAATTCCATATTCTTACATTCACAGTAATTCATTAGAACGATGTTTATGCCCTTTTGTACTTGAACACACGAATCAGGCAGTCGTTACGGGCTACTAATAGTCAGCAGAGGTTCCTTCACTGCAGCTAAGTGTTACAAAGTGTTTAGCATACCAAATTGGTTGGTAAGTGGGAATAAATTACCCGAGTTAATAAATGACAGGTGGAAAACGTAGTGCTGTACGTCACAATGAACTGAACGCACAGCATAGCAATAAAACATGTTGAGCAAAAGATGAGCACGAAAAAGAAATGACAAAAGCGTCAATGTTTTGGACCCGGTTATGTAAGTAGGACAGTCGCTGCAGCGTTTAACTGTTACGGATGAAAAACGATACGGGGGGAAACAACAGTGCTACGTGTGCCACTGGAAAACGTTTGATGACGGAGATCCGGTGAGCCAGTGAATGTAACACAGACCGGCTAGCCGAGCTACGTACTTTCCCAACGCAACAACTGAGCGACTCTTGATTCCAGCAGCAGGAACACAAAGTGCTTTCTTCTTTCAAACTTTAGGAAAGGAGTTTCTTTCCTTGAAGCGGTTGTACGTCAATATTTCAGTTAAAGAGATGATTTTCAGCACAATCCGCAGATCACGTGCCGCTTTCGGTACTTTTATAGGTGAGTAACATTTTATTTAAATGTGTGTTTAGGAAACATCTACCTCTGCTCAGTAATAATAATAATAATCATTTTATAAGATATTTTATCATTATTTTATAATGTATAACGGTTTTCTAAACAGACTGTAAGCTGTGATTATTGTAATTTATTAATATGGTGGAAATAAAGAGACTTTTTGACGGACATGCTTATCAAGCTGATGTGCAACTCTGTACAGAAAGGCATCTTTCTAGACTGTACGAAAATACCCCTCCAAAAGTGAAGGTTAGTTAGTAATTAGGAGAGCAATTCAGAATTTTATCAGGTAAAAAATCTGGGACTGCTCTTCCTCTATACAATAAACAGTCATAAAGCATGCACGTGCCTACTTAAAGGGTCCCTTGTATCATTTTAAAAAGACAACCCTGACCATGAAACAGCCCCCAGACTCACTACATCTTTATCCTACTTGTCTGTGCATGTCTTTTCTCCCTAGGATTGATGCGTTGTCCCAAATCACGCTCACACACCTTAATGACGTCACTACCCGTAAAAAGAGCACACCACGTGACCCAGCAGTCGCACATCTTTGACAGTAGTGCCAAGTCATGCTGTGTTTGCCTGATGATAGCTGCTTCTCATTTTTGTGTCCAGGTCAGTTGCAGAGATCTGCACCAAATTCAGCAAGCTGGAGGAAGCTGTGCAGCAAACCACACGAGCAGGTGTCTGTACCATCCCAGGGTGAGAACAGCGGTGTGGCTTATGCATTTAAAATCCTGGGTGTTCTCCATGCTACGCTGTGCTGTAAAATGAAATGAAATCGAAGATAAGGATACCTCAGATCCTGAGGCAATTCATGAGGTGTTTATTCACTAGTTTAAAGTGGGTGTAGTTGCTTTAGAAGGTTTGTTGGTGCTGATTTTCGTCAAGAGTAGGCTGCATAGCCGTCAGCGTGTTTCTGCCCTGCGATGGCCTGGCGAGCTGTCCAGGGTGTACTCTGCCCTCGCCCAGAGTTGGCTGAGATGGGCGTCAGCTAATTAGGATTAAACGGTTCAGAAAATGAATGGATGAATGAAAGGTTTGTTGGTGCTTTTATTTCTTATCGAGTGGGAGTCTGTGACACCCCCCCGCCCCAAAAAAAACCGGTACCTTCACCCTCAAGTCCACCCAATGCATAGATTTAAGAATCTATATAGAGGTTCAGAAGAATCTATCTAGTGGTTCAGAAAATGGATGAATGAATGAAAGGTTTGTTGGTGCTTTTATTTCTTTTTGAGCGGGAGTCTGTGACACCCCCCAAAAATTTTTTTGAAAAAAAATACCTTCACCCTCGAGTCCACCCAATGCATAGATTTAATAAATGCTAAATATGAGGGGTGGCTGTGACACTGCCAGTCAAGGGCAGGGATTGGGGCAGCTGGCCCATTCACCTCTGATTAGATGGCGTTAACAATAGTTTTGTAAATAAATATTTAATGACATGGGGATGTACCAACTCGGCAACTCCTTGCATGGTTCAGGATGACTTTAACCAATGTTTGAGCCATTTTTAAGGCCAGGATTGTAGATTTTTCATTAAAAAAATTTCATTCTTCAAAATAATATATATAAATATATTAAATAATTTTTTTTTTCAATACCCACACCAGTGAGTATATACTTCATCTCTGTACCATCATGTCATTTAGTTTACAGTTCAATAAAACACATTTAACTGCACAATGACTCTTTAAACTCTTTTTAGCTCATAAAAAAAACTCAGTGAGTTCCCGTGATGGATGCTCATTGTCACTACAACTTTTTGTCTGCGTTCTTAGTAGAAACTGTAGTGTTTTCTTAATGCACAAAAGTTTAATTTGTGGTCTCATGATCAAAGATGACTATTGCCTTGCCTGTCAGAAAAGCTGGTCTTCTGTCGTCACACTTGCATGTAATGCCCTACTGCTCCTCAACCAGTCAACTTGCTGTGAAGCAGATGTGCTAATCACTACGCCACTGTGCTGCACCTCGCTTTGTTTCAATCAAATCTTATTTACATCATGCTAATGTGCACCTCCTATTCTTTTTTTTTTTTTATTAAGTTGATTTTTAAGGGGCTTCCTATTAATTTAATAGCTTATTTTAGTATTAAGTTTTTCCAGTGTTAGTGGAAATAAGCAGTGCAGGTGACAAGTCTTCCCTGGAAGACTCACATCTTTCTATAAAAGACAATATCAAATGACAATATAAATAGTTCCCAGAGAAGCCAGCATGTGGCCAAAATAGGTGTAGTAATAGATTTTTTTGTTTGTTTTTTTTGTTATATCATCACTGCAAAGTTGGTTTTAAATTACATGTGAAATTTTACTTTATAATTGTAATAATAATTTTGGGGCAGCCATAGCCTAATGTTTAGAGTGTGCATGCGTTATCCAGCATGCAGCCTTTTTCAGTTGCTTCTGCCCTTTCTGTACTTTTAACTCCTTTTTTTCTTCTTACTTTAACTTTTTTTTTTGTACTTATTATTTAATTTTTCATCATTAGCTGCCCTTTCAATATGTGGGTTGAGAGAGTTTTTGTATTTTTTAATCGCTGTGGAACTTTTACTCTCATGGAGAGTCGGGACTGCAGCGCAGCAACTACTTGCGCACTTTGTTTACTCCAGAGATCAGCTGATCACCCTGAAGTCGGCAGGATTAGTGGCCAGACCAACGGACTTACCGGCTAAAATCTGGAGGAAAACACACTGTGAATGCCGAGGTGGAGGACAGTAGAGAAGAAGGAGGTAGGCGGCGAGACAGAGTAGGCACTACTCACTGGCGAGTAAGATGGATGAGGTCACAGCGCTAACCCGGAGTCAGAGGGAGTAACAGGAGTATAGTTTCATGTGCTTCGTGGAAACATGGCTATATCGGAATATTCCCGATGACAACGTATCCATCGCGGGCTTTCACTCTGTCCAGGCCTACAGAGACTGCACCACAAGTGGTAAGTGGAAAGGAGGGGGACTTGCCATTCTTGTGAATAACCGGTGGTGTACCCCACCCACATAACCATCAAAGAGCGGAAGTGTGGGCTGGACATTGAACTGTGTACTGTTGGACTTTGACCATGCTATTTGCCTAGGGAATTTTCCCATGTCATCTAAGTGGCTGTTTATGTTCCTCCTTCTGCCAACTGCTGCATGTGACACTGTTAATGCTACCATAGCCCAGTCACAGACCCAGCACCCGAGTGCTTTCACTGTGATCTCAGGTGACTTCAACCATGTCACCATGGACACTACACTATCAAACTTTGTGCAGTATGTGAACTGTCCCACCAGAGAGGAGAGAACTTTAGACCTGTTGTATGCAAATACTAATCCTACAGTTCCTCCCCTCACCCGGGAGATCAGACTTAATTTATCTTTCTCCATGCTATGTGCCTGTTGTGAAGAGGCAGCCTGTGACTATAAGAACTGTTAGGAGATGGAGGGGGCCTTGGAGGAACTACAGGACTTTTTTGAAGTAACAGACTGGCAAGCACTCTGAGCCCCACAGTGAGGACACTGATGAGCTCACTGAGTGTATTTCACACTACATAACTTTCTGCACCGATGCCATTATTGCATCTCAGACAGTCTATTGTTACCCAAATAACAACAGGGTCTGAGACGGTTGAGAAGACTCCGCTTAGGCAAGGCATCAGGACTGGATGGGATGAGCCTCTGTATCTTTAAAGCCTGTGCCCCCCAGCTATGTGGAGTCTTACACTACATCTTCACAATGAGCCTGAGTCTACAGAGGGTCCCAGTACTGTGGAAGACGTCATGCCTCGTTCCTGTACCAAAGACCCCACATCCCAGTGGCCCCCAGGATTACAGACCCATGGCACTGACTTCACATATCATGAAGACCCTAGAGAGATTCATATTGGATCAGCTCTGACCCATGGTTAGACCACATATGGACCCCCTTCAGTTCGCTTACCATCCACATCTCAGGAGTCGAGGACACCATCATCTACCTGCATAACCGTGTCTACACCCACCAACCGGCGTGCACTGTGAGGGTCATGTGTTTTTTTTACTTTTCCAGTGCTTTCAATACCATCAGGCCGACCCTCCTGGGTGAGAAGCTGACAGTGAGGTGGGTGGATGCCTCTCTTGTGTCCTGGATTGTGGACTGGCACCTCCAATGTGTGTGGCAGCCCACTGCTCCGAGTGTGTATACTCACTGTTTACATGTGTGTGTGCTCACTTGTGATGGGTTAAATGCAGAGGCTATAATTTCCCTTGCAGGATTATTACAGTATATCAAAATAAATGATATTATAATGTTGTAATAATAGTGCTTCATCTACCAGCTGACCTCTCCCTTTTGTTTCTCACATCATCCTCTACAGCTCAGAATGCAGGGTTTAAAATACCTGGCTACCGACCCTCTGAGACAGACAAGAAAATTCTCGTGTGGTCTGGACGTTTCAAGTCCAAGGAGCAGATCCCAGAGTTTGTGTCGTAAGTGGTCACTTCCTGTTACATAACCAGAAAAAAAACAGTGTATTTATGAAGTCATGTAATATTTGTTCTCAAACAGAGTCATTTGTGTAATTTGTAACTTCTGGGAAGAGATCAAAGAACACGTGACTTACAGAGAGCTGGAGATGTTCATGTGATGGGATACAGATGCGTTCTCTCACAATTTAAGAGATGAAAAGGTCAATTTCCTATCATAGACTTTGATTTTGTAGGAAAGTGCAAATTATAATACTGTACACTGAAGGAGGCATGTGGCTCATGTATCTGTCAATCACAACGACGGAGGTGTGGCCTATCTAAGTGTTAGTGACAGGAGCTGTTACCTCTGTATGTGTCAGTCACAGAAGGAAATGTAGCCTCTGTACCTTTTTGTCCTTGACCTATACAGTCATAGTAAAGAAGGTGTGGCCTCTGTACCCATCAGTCACAATGAAGGTGTGGCTTCCTAATTTTCATACTCAGAACTATACACAGAATAATTAATTAAACATTAAGATGCACATTATTATCCCCCAGGATATAGTCCTCAGTATGTCCTTCTTTACATTACTGCTACTAGGCAGTGTAGTTGTGCCTTTTGTAATGTTGGGAATTCTGCAACGTATATTTTCTGATTTGTAGGCCACCGAATGATTCTTGTTTATCTTGACAGGAGAGAAATGCATTAAGCATAGCCACATTTTAGCTTTAGAATTGCTGGCAGTTTTCTGTATTTTACAGCGTATGCATGTCCTCACACTGTTAAATGTAAAAGCATTTTTCAGCATGCAGTTTACAGTTTCTTACTGATTTTCAGACTTGAGATGATTGATGCAGCCAGGAACCGTCTGCGTGTTAAAGCCTGCTATGCCATGATCATCCTGACGATAGGAGGCTGCATCTGCATGGTGATCATGGGAAAACAGGTATTCATTCTTATAGCTATACCTGTACCAATAATATACAGACCAGATACTATATTATCTACAACTCCATATAGACCATCTCATGTTACCTAGTATAGTGTATGCAAATAATCAACATGGAGAATGTTTTTGTTTGGTTTGTTACCATTGTATGGAAGCATGAGGACACACGTACCTTTATTTTGGAGAAATTACATTTGTCCTTCTGATTGAAGCCACTGAACAATTGGTTGCGGTACACAGTCATAACATGAACACTGGTTCAAAAGTAAATAAATACATATACACACACACACACACACACACAATGCCTAACAAATTTATTAGAACACCTCATTATTAAAAGCAATACATTTACTGTACGTTAACCACTCTGCTGCTGTGCTTAGCATATTTGCCTCAAAGCAACAAGGTCCTAGCTTCGAGACCAGGACTTGGTGAGGGCGTTTGTGTGTGTAGTATGTATGTTCTCACCATGCCTGCATGGGTTTTCTCCCACAGTCCAAAGACATGCACGCATTAGGCGAACTGGCTACTCCAAATTGTCACTAGGTGTGAATGTGTATGATAGCCCTGCAATGGACTGCTGAGCTGTTCAGGGTGTACCCCGGCTTCAACCAAAGTTGGCTGAGTTAGGCTCCAGTCTCCCCGAGGAGCAGCTCGAAAAATGAATGCATGAATGTTTTGTTTTCATTTATGACAGGTGGTCTAATATATTTGTTTGTGTAAATTACTTGTGCACACACACAGAGTACACAATGTACATTTCTGCCCCTGCAGGCTGCAAGTCGCCATGAAAACCTGACCAGCTGGAACATGGAGAAAAAGGCTCGGTTGAGAGGAGAGACACAGAGGGAACTAGACATTCTAGCATCTCAGAAAAAGACAGGGTGATGAACTTCAATCCCCAAAACAGGAACCCTAAAAAACTGTCACATGTTCACAATTTTAAAAAGCATCACACATCCCAAATAACTACAGGGTCATGTTCCTGCACTCTTAGATTAGTTTCAACAGTTTAGAAC
>JAQMYF010000025.1:11260716-11276919 GCA_030014195.1 Neosilurus mollespiculum | reverse complement strand
TACGCCAGCCATGAAGTTTGCGTGAAGCACCGCACATTTCCACGGACATTTCACTCTTGATACATCTGAACTTTGCCATGGGAAAGGGCATACGCAACGTTTTTGTGCGTACGCACCCTTTGTACATGAGGCCCCTGGTGAATAAATGACAGATTTTATTGAAATTACCAGCTATGTGGATGGATCCGAATACGTCACAGATATGCAGTACCTCCGGTGTGGAGTTCAAGTGATTTTTAAACTGTTGTTGGCATGGGTTTAAAAACTTATTTCCGGTACAAACTGGTACTGTACAAACCAGAAACAGAATTATGGCAGTACAGAAATACAGCAATACAACAATTTAAAAAAAGTTTTAAAAGATTGTCAATATTAAATAAATTATCAAAGTTTTTATTTATTAATTTTTTTATTCAAACTCGGTATATTGTGATCCTCATGTGTTCGACTACATCATGATGTACACTATACTGCCAAAAGTATTCAATCACCCATTCAAATAATTGAATTCAGGTGTATAAACTCAAGCAGACTGCTTCTACAAACATTTGTGAAAGAATGGGTCGCTGTCAGGAGCTCAGTGAATTCTAACGTGGTACCGTGCTAGGATGCCACCTGTGCAACAAGTCCAGTTGTGAAATTTCCTCACTACTAAATATTCCACAGTCAACTGTCAGTGGTATTATAACAGTGGAATCAATTGGGAACATCATCAACTCAGCCACAAAGTGTTAGGCCATGTAAAATGACACAAAGGGGTCAGCAGATGCTTAGGTGCATAGTGCACAGAGGTCGCCAACTTTCAGCAGAGTCAATCACTACAGACATCCAAACTTCATGTGGCCTTCAGATTAGCGCAAGAACAGTGCGTAGAAAGCTTCATGGAATGGGTTTCCATGGCCAAGCAGCTGCATCCAAGCCATACATCAAGTAGAATGCAAAGCGTCGGATGCAGTGGTGTAAAGCACACCGCCACTGGACCCTAGAGCAGTGGAGACACGTTCTCTGGTGGAGGGGGATTATGGTGTGGGGTTGTTTTTCAGGAGCTGGGTTTGGCCCTTTAGTTCCATTGAAAGGAACTTTTGGAAGGAGATTTTGGACAATTTCATGCTTCCAGCTTTGTGGGAACAGTCTGGAAAAGATCCCTTCCTGTTCCAACATGACTGCGCACCAGTGCACAAAGCAAAGTCCATTAAGACATGGATGAGCGAGTTTGGTGAGTTAGAACTTGACTGGCCTGCACAGAGTCCTGACCTCAACCCGATAGAACACCTTTGGGATGAATTAGAGCGGAGACTGCGAGCCAGGCCTTCTCGTCCAACATCAGTGTCTAACCTCACAAATGCGCTTCTGGAAAAATGGTCCAAAAATTGCAACAAACACACTCCTAAGCCTTGTGGAAACCTTGGTCAGAAGCTTATAGCTGTTAGAGCTGCAAAGGGTGGGCCGAAGTTATATTAAGCCCTATGGATTAAGAATGGGATGTGACTTAGGTTCATATGCATCTAAAGGTAGACGAGCGAATACTTTTGGCAATGTAGTGTATTCCTCTCTCTTTCTCTCTCTCTATATATATTTGTCATATCGTCAATACTTAGCTTTTATGATATCAGTATCATAAAAAAAAGATGGAATTGTTGCATCCCTTAAATTGATGAAATATAACAAATATTAAGCTCATAATTAGTAAACAATTTGCTTGGACATGACAGGATGCAATTCATGTGATTTATTTTATAATTACATGGTTCCTTTATTTGATGTCAAATTCTTCATCCTGAACTGAGCCTTGAGGTGAAAAGGAGCTGGCAGCAGGCAGACAAAAGGAATGTTTTAGTGCAGCTTTAAAATTAAAACCTACCTGTTATTACATAGGAGGAATAAAAACAAAAAATAACAGTCGTACAAGGACTTTGACTGGATAATTACTGAAGTGATTATTGTTTCAGCTGGCAAACTTACATAACCTTCACTGATGCAGTGAGTACCTTCTCCTTTCTTAAACATCCATACTGGAGGATGTGTCCCATGGTCATCGAAATGTCACTGTTTCACAAGGTTCAAATTACTGGTCTGTATAAAGCAAATAATGCAAACAAGGATATTACTGAAATTACGAAAATTGGGTTATGAACTCTCCAATACATTATTAACACCTGAAAGGCATGGAAGATCATGCAAATACCTGCTGAAGTTGAATCACCAAAAGAATCTACAGTAGAACTCAGGGTTATGTTTACTAGTGAATGTAAGAACATTTCCACACACAATATGACGAGGAGTCACAGCATTGAGACTAAACAGCTGTATGGCCATATGAAAACTAATTGTTACTAAGAATAATAATAAAAGCCTTAATTTACTAGTGAGCATAAAGATCAGACTTTGGAGCAGATTAAAAAGGTCATGTGACCTGACTGACCCTATTCCAGAGAGATGGGTGTGTCAGAATAAGAAGGGAAGCACATGAAGCAATGTATTCATCATGCACAGTAAGCAATATTCAAGACCCTGGAGGCAGCATAATGATCTGGGGTTGCTTCAGTTTTTCAGGTTAAGGCTCAGCAACATTAAGGGCAATAAAACGGAGTCAGCTGATGACCTGCTGATGCAGATCTAATAGGCAGGTTATCACATCAAAGAGGTTCAGTGAGCACAAGGAATCAATTTCACACAAATATTGGGACCACAGAGTCCTGACCTTAACCCCAGTGAAAGTGTTTGGAATGTGCTGGAGAAGAAACAGTTGAATGCTAAAATGGGTCCAATGAAAGGAGGTATTTTGGCTAGGCAGTGTGTTTTTAGCAAGTATTTAACCACTGTCTTGACCCAAGATGTGCAGAAATGGAAAACATCACGGCCACGAGAGCTCATGAAACAGCATTTATGCAAATGGCTAACAGAGAACAGTTACACAATAAATCTCAATACGACAGCAGTATTGAAAATGAAGAGCTGGTCACCTCTCTTTCAAAAACAAAACAACAAAAAACCTAGCAAACAGGAAATCTTGCAGCTTTTATAAGCAAACAAAAATCACCAGTATGCTTTAAGCCTAATTTTGGATTCACTTCTGCATGGTTTTGCCTTATTTTAAATTGCTGCTGGGTTGTAAATCGTAATTTCACATCAGGGTTATGGCACAGTCGGTACTAACAGATTCCACCTCCAAAATGAGACATGAAGAGATGATTGCTTCTTTCCCCTCATGTCACTCTAGGTAATGACGATATTATATGGGGTTGCCTGAACTCGGCTCGGTGATCAGTGATATCAGTCATTTTAATATCTGTGTGTGTGTGTGTGTGTGTGTGTGTGTGTGTGTGTGTGTGTGTGTGTGTGTTCCACACTGGGAAGCTAAGATTTCAGCTCGTTAAAGGTCATAAAGAGTCCGAATAGTGGAAGAAGCTTCTGAAGGGCAAAGCTCATCAGCCATTGGATTTCACTCCAATATTTAGTGTGTTTAGTCTTGTAAAAGAACGTCTGGCGATCTGGGGCGTGTACCACGCACATGTGCACGCCTTCCTCATCTCGTTTCCTGAGAAGCGGAGAGCCAAGTACTGCATGGAAAGAGAAATGCTTCCCATGTTAAACCGAAGGATTTGTGTCCTGAACATAAAGTGCTGATGATAGAGGATGAGGATCTTATGGAAAAGTCCAGAGAGTCTGATTCAGAGACTCAAAGAGAGAGAGAAGTAAAAAAAAAAAAAAAAAAAAAAAAGGAAGTAGTTCGTCTTTGTCTCAGTGCGCAGGGAGATTCCAAACTCCCAAAAAGGTGCAAATGTGTAAATTGTAAGAAGCCTGCATGGTCGTCATTGGAATGCATGAGGATGAAAGTAAATAAGTTCTTAAAATATTCTATTAAGTGGCACACAGTCAGTCAGTCACACACAGTCTGAACTCCCGTCTCTGTCTGTCAGCAAGAGTTGCCTTTTATTTTCTAGGGTTTAATCTTTAGAGAAAAGTGCTGAAGTCTTTTCTCTCTTCAGGGCGGACTGGCCATGTTGTGCCTTACTCTTTTTTTCTTGTAATAACATTTATACCCACACGTCCAGTTGCACCCACAGTCACACGGTCAGTCTAGTGTATCTGAACAAATGAAGAAAAAAGGAGTACAGGCCGTCTGTCTCGGGACATCCATATTGCAGCAAGGTCAAAAGTACAAGCAGTCAATATCCAGAAAATCACTGAATCGATTCTTAGCTGGATGCGGCGTTTGTATTGGACGGGGCGTGTTTTTGTTTTTTTATTATGGTAATTGATGCAAGGTGGACCATATGGGAGTCTTTCAAGAGTTCCAGAGCAGTTTACATTTTTTATCAATCTGGTTCCTTCTTGAAGCCATTCTTTAAAACCAGTGACAGCAGGTATTGTGAAGGGAGCAGGAACAGTGAAAGGTTAAGGTTAAGGGAGTCGACCAGCAACACAGGCTCTTGCGATGTCACACTCTTTAGAATCATTATAGGTATTAATAATGCTCGCTTCTCTCTCACTATCTCTCTTGGCTGTGGCTCATAGCTGGAAGCCACCCATGGGAGCCTCACACTGCTGGAAAAGGAACTGCTGCTGTTGCAGGTCGACGGCGGGGGCCAGCGCAGGATCCTCGTCCTCGGGGCTAAAGTAGTGCTCGATCAGGTCGAATGCCTTCTGGTAGATCTCCTGGTTCTCGTGGCCCTGCAGGAACTCCAGCTTATCCAGACCTGAGAAAAGAAGCGAACGTGTTCTCAAGTTGCAAACCGGAACTCTGCTGTTTTTTTCGAATGTAGAAAATCAAACAACTTGAAGGTATCGAGTTACCATATGCTTCCTCGATGAGGGCGCAGTACGGGTTGATTCCTCCTTCTCGCTTGGCCTCCAGCTCTCCCAGTCTGAGGATGTTCTCCAAGCCATTTAGCGCCACCTGCACGATCTTGGAGTCCATCAGGGTCAGGAGGTCACAGAGAGGTTTGATGCAGCCTAGCTCCACCAGATGCCTGTTTGAAATAAACCCAAGTTTAAGGAAAGTCCTATTATTCATCATACCTAACACAAAGGTGAGTGTTAGGTATGATGTTGCTACTACCTACCAGATTCTTTTTCAGGTTACATGAGATGTATTTCAGCATTTATTTACTCATATTCATGTTACTCGCCAACTCTAAAGGGCAACAATATTATAAAAGTGGTGCTTGAAAGTTTGTGAACCCTGTATAACATCCTATATTTCTGCATTAATATGATTTGAAGGTAGAGTATGGAAGATTTCGTGGTATCTAGCAGCATCTGGTGGTGAGGTTCCAGATTGCAACCAACTGAAATTTCAGTCCTGGCCCTCTCCTTCAGGCCTGCCTGTTTCTGGACTACTGTAGACACACAGCAGTGCAAGATGGTGGCCTTTATGAGAGGGGAACCGCTCCCCATGTACCTAAAAACAGCTTATTCCAAGGTTCTGAAAACTCGCTGACTTTATTATTATTATTATAGATTAAAACCTATTTTTGATGTACTTAATTTATTGTAATAGATCCTCAAAACACACATTGTTGCTTTAAAATATTAGATTTTCACACAAGTCGTAAAAGTGGATTAGGAGCACCTACTTAGACAAATGAGAAAAATTACACTGTCATTTATTTATTCATATACTTCTCCCACTCACAGGTATATACTATTAGATCCATTTCCTTAATTAAGAAATAGACCACAGGGGTCCAGACGCTCCCACCGAAAACACTGTTTCACAATATGCAAATATAGAACAAGCATAACAAGCTTGGAAGCCACAGCTTTAGTGCGTGGCAAGTAAAAGTCCGGAAATTAAAGTGTGACAAACAGAACCCGTTCCTATAGCTCCCGAGGGGCGGGAGCTAATACATAAATAGCCAAACCTCATTTGTTTTTGTCTCTGTATCCACCTTCAGGACTTTTTAGGTCATATTCATGCAAAAATATAAAAGTGTATAAATTCAAGCACCATTGTACATTGTTATTGTTTATAAATCAGGAATGCCAGACTCGGTGCTATCTGATGGAAATGATGTGGGTTACTCCTGAAACTCAGGCTCTTATACCTGATCTTGTTTTTACATTACAAAGCAATAAAGTAAAATTATTTTTCAGGTTTATTTGTACTGGACTGTATGCCGTATCTTAAAAATACACTGAAAAAATTTCATCTTTTGAATCAATGGCTTCAGGAAACAATAAAACTTTCCATAAAAAAAATTTTATGCAAGCATAGATTTATCCTACGATTTGGTTTTAAGTGATACCCGACCTGATCTGCTCAGCCGAACCCCCGGACGTGGCGTTGGTGATAGCCCATGCCGCTTCCTTCCTCGTCCGGAACTCAGCCACTTGAAGGATCGTGATGAGAGGAGGAAGCAAACCTGCGTCGATCACCATCTACAGAAAGAGACTCTTAATCAAGCACACACTCATCACAACATAACTGAAGTCTATACTGAGCCTGACTCACACACACACACACACACACACCTGTATCTGTGCTCGGTTACCAGCAGTAATATTGGAGATTGTCCAACAGGCTTCTTTCTTAATGGACTCCTTTGGGCTACATAACAAGTGAAGGAGACTCTGAAGAGCGGAGCAGTTCAGGATCACCTGTATTTATAAAAAAAAAAAATAAATAAAAAAAAAACACGTTTCCAGAAAAATGTATTTACCTGCCGAGCTAAGCATACTCCTAAAGGCGAAACACGAACGCAGTATATTCAGTGCAGTGAAAAAGTATTTGTCCCTTTCTGGTTTCCTCTATTGTTGTTCATACATAGCACTTCCCTCTTCATGTTTTTTGGATTTCTCTGCAGGAATAGCTGTGTGTGGAGATCTTTTAGGAAACTTTGTATGAAGTGTTGTCTAGACTCAACAAGGCAAGCAGTGGGCGTTCACTTTTTCACACAGGTGATATAGGTGTTTTTGTTTTTTAATAAATCACAAGATCATTTGAAAGTTGTGGATTTTCTATTTAAAACAGTGTTGTTACAGATAAACCAAAAACAGATCAAATCAGAAAGAGTGCAAAAATAATAATAATAATAATAAAATAAATAAAAAATAGACAAGACAGGTAAGTGTCATTAAGTTTTTATTACCTGTGTCTGGACGTCATCTCCTGTGACGATGTTCCCCACAGCCCGTAGCGCAGGAGACACAACTTTATAATCTGAATGTCTATTTTAAATAAAGAAAGTGCAAGAGTATTACTGGGGTGAAACTGTAACTGAATAAACAACCAGTAACATATTTGTAAGGTTTTGTTGTTACAAAATTAAATACCACTTTATTACATGATAATCCGAACTGAGCTTCACTGTGCACTGTTCTCCCTGTGCTTGTGTGGGTTTCCTCCGAGTACGCCAGTTTCCTCCCACAGTCCAAAGACATGCACATTAGACTACTTGGCTGTTTCAAATCGCCCCTGGGTCTAAGTGTGAATGATTGTGTGTGTTTTGGCCCTACAATGGAGTAGCGAGCTGTTCAGGTTGTACCCCGCCTTCACCGAGAGTCGGCTGAGATAGGCTCCAGCCTCCCTGAGAGGGCGGCACAGTGGCATAGTGGTTAGCAAATCAGCATTGGAGCAAGAGGGTCCTGCGTTCAAGTCTCGGGCTTGGCAAGGGTGTTTGTGTGGAGTTTCTTCCAGGTACTCCGGTTTCTTCCCACAGTCCAAAGACATTCACATTAGGGTAATTGGCTGTTCCAAATTGCCCCTAGGTTTGAGTGCGAATGGTTGTATATGTGTGTTGTCCCTGCAATCATCTGGCGAGCTGTTCAGCCTCCCCGCGACCCTAATAGGATTTAGAGGTACGGGAATTGAAAAATGAAATGTGACCCAAAGTGTGTATTAAGTCGGTAATTAATAATTTTGAGTTATTGGTACCATTTTGTAGCTGAAATCCTGACCTTTAAAGTGATATCAAAATTTCTAACATATGTTGCTTCTTCTGGAGTAAATAACCAAAACCGGGCAGGAATTTTTAACCTTTTAAGCAACTTTGTAGAAAATCACGTTTAAAGTTCAAAGTATTTAATAATTTCCGACTTAATACCCACTTTGCTGTGATGGGTCACAATTTTGCACCATTAATTAAACATGCCACAATGCATAAATTAGATCATATATATGAAAATTAAATCATACATATGCAAATATTTTTAAAAGTTTTTATCAAAATAATAATCAGAACCTGAAGCTACACATTTCTATCCTTTGCTAGACTTTGATGGCCTATAGAAAGTTAATGTAATTGGCAAATTAAACATTGGCACATGCTAATTACCTACAGTGCCCTCCACAATTATTGGCACTCTGATTATAATTACATCTACAGGTGACATCTAATGTTGCATCACCTGAGTGCATTGATTTTTATCTTTACAATGGCAGTGTTACATACACAGTTTATGATATTACAATGCAGTAACAGACTACAGAGTGTGCCACATGCAAGTATCTTCATGTATATTTTAAAGCACAACAATATTTTACCTCCTACAGCTAAAAATGTGCCATCTGCCCAGCTATCTGCCTGCAGCAGATCTAGCATCCCGTATCAAAGTGTATTACATCATAACATGTCTAACTGTATCTCTAACTTGGCCAGCTTCCCCCTGTGTGTATTATCTTACAGTAGCAGCTCCACCAGTCTGCGGCACACGCCAGAGTCAATAACAGCTTGGATCTTTTCATTGGGCCCATCAGACAAGTAGGAGAGTGCCCAGCATGCGTCAGCCAGAATGTCTGTATCGTTCACAAACAGCAGCCAGGAGAGCACACTGAGGCACGGAGACACCTACACGCGCAGCAAACACACGTTGTACAATAGATCTACCACTTCAGGAATAATAGCTATGATTTGTAAGACTTGGACCTTGGTGAAATCTGGAGGTGGGTTCTTTCCTCTGCATAGGTTTGACAGAGCCCACACGGCGTTTCTCATCATAGTCAAGCGATTCTGTTTGGTCAACAGCCTGTCAACAGGACACGATATAAAATTCAAACAAAACAACAAAGTTTATAAGAATTATGCACTAACTATATTACAGAACATACAGAGTTGATAAACTGTATACAAAGAGGTCAGTTAGGATACACAGGAGGGAAAGAGAACATACTGTATAAGAGAGGGAAGGATGTTACAATCCAACACATAATCTCTGCACTCTGTACTGTCTCCTGCGATGTTCCCCAATGCCCACACCGCCTGCACAGACACACAAGACCATGAGGAAGTGAGACACACGGACAGACAGTAAGACCAAGACAAACATACACACACTTTACACAACTCAGACAGAGATGCGAACACACACACAACATAGAAACACACACGACACAGACACACGCCACAACAACACAGAAAGAGACACGGGGACACACACACACACCAGACAGAGACAGACACACACAAACACAACCCAGCAATAGGGAGACAGACACACACCCACCAGAGACAGACACACACACCCACCAGAGACAGAGAGACACACACACACACATTTTTGAACATGTTCAATTGCTTGTAAACATCAGGATTCATACTTCTAGTAAAAAAAGGTCAAAAGACTAATTTTCTCTCTATATAAAATCAGCCTGTTTAGAATGATGGTGCAGGAGACATGCTTGCCACATTGAAGCTCCAGAATCAGCAATCCTGATCATGACTTTCACGCGGTTTCCCCATATCCGTCTGGGTTTCCTCTGCACTCTGAAGCTCTCAAAAAGACATTCCATTATGTGGACTGAATACAATATGCTAGTGTTTCCCAAAGTGTGGGCCATGGCCTCCTGGTGGGCCATAAAGGTACTGCAGGTCATGCCAGGCCATGAGAGGTCACTTACAATAAATAAATGAATGCATATACATCAATTAAATGGTTCTACATAATTCAAACCTTTTAATGAAGCATGAAATTATGTTTTTTCATGTAATTAAGTATTTAAGTATCTAATTAAAATATAAAAAACCATGGGATTTCAATTATGCGTTGGTTTTCACACAGTGATTTTTCATCCGGAACATGCATGCATTTTAACTTGTACTGCGCTGCCGTAGGTCCAGTGATTATGGCCATTAACAATTGTTCATATAATATCGTATCAACATATTCAGATTTCAAACCAGGCCACAAGATCACACTAAATCACACCAACTGCAATCACCAGTGTCACCATGAAACATTATAAAGTGGTGATTAGGGGATCACTATGGTTGCTATGGTTACCCAACGGTTTAGAAAACCGGTTCTTGAGAATGGGACATCATACAATTACAATAAGGAAATTAGTGCATGTACACTCTCTCTCTCTCTCTCTCTCACACACACACACACACTCTCTCTTTGGGGTTTAAGAAAAAAAATAAACACTGAAAACCCAGAGTACAATTTACTGTACCTGCTCCTGGACATCCTCAAAATCTGAGCTGAGCATCTCAATGAAGATGGGCACAGCACCAGCCTGTATCACCACACGCGTCTGGTGGGAGGTGCCAGAGGCGATGTTCGTCAGGACCCAAGCGGCTTCAAACTGTAGAGATACCACCATATCACCAAAATGCAGTGACCTTTTACTGCTTTCAAGCAAAAGCAGCTCTCCCTCTTCCCCCCCCCCAAAAAAAAAAACACACACACATTCTTCTAGCATGAGCTCATCGCCAAAGCATTCCATCTGGAGTAAGTAAGGGACTTATGGCTGTTGTGGTCGGAGCACTCAAACCATGATCCCGGCTGTTCAGCATCTCAGGAATGAAGTGGATTGGGGTGTTCACTCTCATTCTGACATAACAATTTACATTAACAAGCAATATAGATCAGAGCTTCCACTAGCAATGTAGAAATGGGGTGGAGCGGATGTCCCCCTTTGTCATAAAATTCTGGAGGGGACTTGAATTATGGGGGGGAGGACACTGCTCATGAAGTGGAATTGTACAGCATAAGAAATTGAACAGGGCCTTTAAACAATTTATTTTCTTGCAAAATGTTAGACCAATGTGTCATATGACAGAATGACTCTTTTCAAGAAAATATCTGTGTTTTAAACAAAGACAAATCATACAAACAAAAACAAATAAATCACAACTTGAAAGGTAAAATAAGTGAGGCGGGTTTCGAACTCAAGTCTGTGGGTTACAAATACTCACTCATGCACCTGCGTGTCTCCTAACCGCCTGAGCTAATATTGCGCCGAGTCAAAGCAGCGAATACTCATTACTTGTACTCTCTCCCCCAAAAGCACGGCTAGACCCACGTTAATGTTTAGTCATGACTTATCTTGGCTGTCTGTTTTATGTCCTCGCCCAAACCGAACCGAAATTTCGGGAACTGACACATCTCTACCAGCTATTACAGAAAACAACACTAAACACGCCCCTTCAATCACGTGCATTTGTTGACAGTGCAGGGAAATCCTCTCTCATTAACATACAGGGCATATATGACATTAACAAAAATAATGTGGAAACATAATGTGATTCTCACTTGTCTTAAGTTTTCATTAGCAATGAAATACATTACTTACAGCTTCAAGGTCACCGGCATCTTAGTGTGCACCAACCTGATTGTATCGGTTTCAGCTGCGTTGTTTTCAGTGGTAGTTGAGCAAATGGGTTTGTTTATGTACCTAAATATGGTTTGTTGACTTGAAGTCATTATAAACTAAATACACAGGACCTAAGAATTGTTATGATGACCAATTATAATGGCATTTTATTTCATTATTTTGCACCACGAAATTCACCTATTCTACTCACTGTTCTTTACACTACTTGTTGATTTAGAACAAGCTACATGCTTACACACTGGAAAGAGACTAGGGTGTGTGTGCGCATCACCTGTAGTGTGCAGTTCTCCTTCCTCTTCAGGAACTCCACAAAGCGCTCCACTACACCGGGTGTAGCAATGACCTCATCAATAGGGGGATTGGGCTCTAACGAAGGAACAGACACCAAGTAAGCAACTAGACACATTATATACACACACAGAAGACATGTGTTTTCTTGGGGAACAGGTAGGAACTTCTCGTTAACCCCGCATAAACAGGAATCTCAGACATGTTAGACCATGTGAGAATATTTGGATAAGAATGACGAAAAAGGCTTTTTTTTGTAGAAAACCAGATTTATTAAAAAAATATTATTAGAGTCTAAAGGTTTCTTTTAGTTATTGATGTTAAAGTTAAGGCTGTATTTAGATGTAGGCATTAAAATGTGCATCTTCATTACTAAGGCTGATACGATACACATCTCAATGCATTACCAATAACCTGAAACATTAAAAATACATATAAAGTAACTACTAATACATCACAATTTCATTCAACAAAATACCATTTAAATGGTGTCATGATGTAAAAGACAACGATGCTGTTTAAATCAGTATGGCAGCTCTTCCTCCTCCATGTGACTCGGAGGGTTTACTGTGAGAAGGGACTTTTATTTTGATATCCCATTTACACTATGCTGACAGAGCGAGCCAGTGGGACTTTTATTTTGAAATCTGAATGTAACCACAGTGACTGGGCCACCAGGACAGTTCTGTTCTCGCCTTTTAAATCAATACACCCATGTGAATTGCTAAATATGCTATGATAATTATGTCAGTAAAAACTCCTTATAAGAATGGTAGGACAAGTGTGTGTACCTTTAGATAGCAGCTTCCTGAAGCGCTGTGTTCCAATGAGCTGCTGTTCTGGAGAGCTGGAGAAGATCATCTGGGTCATGTCCTCGGATATAACGCCACCCTGATGAATAAACCACATCTGAATAAATGTCTTTCATCTGATCAGTCCAGTGTTCTGTTTAACCAGAGTGAATCAAAGTGCTAGCTAACGTGATGTAATAAAGTACTGCGAGCTACTTAGCGATTCAGCACATTATTACGAAAACGAACGAGTTCATGATCTTCCTCGAGTTCTAAAGAAGGTTCTAATGAACTGATTTGTGTTTAGAGAACACCCAGGCACCTGCAGCAAGGCTTCTGATCCGACTGTCCACCACTCTGTGCTTAACCTCCACTAAGCTCAAGAGTTCCCCCATATGAAAAGTCAAAATGTCCAAAATTGTCCCTTCTCACAATGTTAAAGTATCCTTAAAAAAAATCATGGATCCAAAATTTGATCTGGATCATATTCCGAATATAGTAAGAGTCTTCCTTGTCCAAAGCCCCACCTCTGGTAGAAATTTCATAAAACTCCACACATAACTTTGTGTAATCCTACTAAAAGTCAGTCACACAAACCAGAGCTAAAGCATGACCTCCGTGGTGAAGGTAACAAAAACGACATTAAGGTTTAGCTCTTACCACGAGTTGTTCCATGTTATTGGCTTGGGACTCCAGGTAACCGCTGTCTGACATCCCATCATCCTCCAGTGTGCAGTCTTCCTCCACCGTGGCCACATTTCTCCGTTTGAACAGCTGTAAGTATGGGTCACCATATTAACCATACTGTCAACATCATTACACTACCTACTAACATGGAGGCTGATAGCCTTAAAGGTGCAAGTCTTCAATTCTAATCTGATGCACATCGTCAGTTTCAGAGAATAACTCCTCAGGGTGTGCCAGCTGTCCATTCTGAGAGGTTGCTGAAAAAAAAAAAAAAAAATCCAGCCCTGGCTCTCATAAAAAGCAAAAAGAAAGTGGAATACCATGAGCCATACAGCACTATTCCAGCCAATCAGCAACAGGAGATGTTAGTGCTCATGTAGAGAATAAATGCACCCGTTGATTGCTTATAGGCTGGAGAGGACATAGGTATGCCATCGTTAATGTCACTGCCTTAGCAAAACGTGTCCATAAAGTTGGGGGCGGAGCTTACAAAGGAGCACTTAATGAAAATGTGACTTGTTCGTCTGTTTGATTTATATCAACAATCTTTCTCTGGAATTGAAGGCCCCATTTTTAACCTCTCAGGCTGAGGGTTTAAGGAAATCCCCCAAAGCAATTATGAGCAATTTCTGCTGTTCCTACCATCAAGATACACCGAGTGAACTCTGCGACTGCCGAAGAGCTATGCTACAACTACAGTTACAAAGAGGAAAGATCCTGAATCTCACCTGTTCATCTTTCTTCTGTTTGCGTAGTTGCAGGCCTTCTTCCTCCCTCCTCCTCCTCATCTCATCTGTGTTGAGCGATTTGTTCTTATAGCTTCGGAGTCGTGCATTGTCCTTTCCTTGACTCATGATGCAGCCTTCAGCAAAGGAACCCCGCCATCCCGCAAATAAACAGAAATAATCACAGCATGTTAAGTGCGAATGTTTGCCCTCCATTCACTCAGATTAAATCCTATTACAGTGTGAAATTCGGGGGATTAAATCTTGGAGGAACTGCTGAATCAATTCGATTAAGCTGATACTGAAGAGTTCTGCTCTGTAAATCACTGTGTGTTTGTTAGCAGCCAGTTTCTTGGATTAATAATGACTTATTCTGCCTTCAATAAAGAGTTTGTAATAGTAAATTAACCTTCTGTCAAAGAGAGTTTGTAATAGTAAAGAGCATATAGTGTTCCTGATTTTATGAAAACAGTTGGAATGTATAGCTAGATTCATCTGGAGGTGTTGATTAATATTTATCTCACAGCACTCGTTCTAACACGCTACTGTTTCTATAGTAACACTTTTTTTTTTAATGTGCTTATTGTACGCCTTTATGTGATATCCTTGGTGATTGTTATATATGTATTTTTTTGTGCACATATACATGCATGATTTTTACCTAATAAACTCAAAACCAGATCAAATAGCATTAACACTGGAAAGGGGTGGATAATATCATAATCATATCTTAACACTATATGGAATTAATAAGCAGCTGCTTTCACACTAACTGTTGGAAAGGTTTTTTAAATATTTTAAACAGAAAATGACAAAGATCCAATAACATGAACATATTTATTATTATTATTATTATATCCAAACCCACTGAACATAAGGCACACTTATATTCTGACTGCTACTACTACTGGGATATCAGATCATATCCCATGGGTAACTATGTCACTACAGAAGGCAGAGCGATGCAGCAAGTGGGAAGGACTCCATGCTAGGCTAAAAGCAAATTAGGAAGCCAGCTCTTCTATTCTTTCTAGAGTTATTCTACAAAAAAATCAATAAAATCTGGAATAAAAGTATTTGATGGTAAAAACAGTTTTTTGTTCATTTTCATGAATTAGATACCACCCAAACAATCATAGCTCTTGGCTTTGGCATCCTGGGTGACCAGGGAGGGCCACCGTAAGCAATGTGTGGCAAGAGGCTGGAGCTCTGTAATAGGATCAAAGCAAATTAGATTTTCCATTAAGTACTTAATGTTTCAAAAATATTTAGAACACTATATTTCTCACAATGCATTGGGTTTGGGTAGAATAAAGCAGTTATTTCAAATGCTCTGGTCAGATATACACAACAGCCTCCTTGCCACTCCACTCCACCAGGACTCAAGCTTGCAGAAAATGGTTATATGTATATCACATCACAGAAAAATGTAGTGTGAAATTATTCATCAAGGTATGCACATGACTAGCCTCGAACACCGACCGTTTTGCAGGATCAAAACGTTTTTCATAACAATACAATGCATGACTATATGAATTATTTTCATATTGTGCAGACTGCCAGGCTCACAGAGAACACAATTTGTTTATTCTGCTGCTCTGAGAAAAAGTTGTTTTTTTTACTTGGTCTTAATTTGAATTGGCACAGAATTAGGCAAAAAAAAAAAAAAAAAAAAAAAAAAAAAGAAGAAAGAAAGAAAGAAAAAAAAAAACAGCTTTGCAGCCATGAAAAAATGAGTATTTTCATCATCATCTCAAATGTGTTTTGAGCTGAAAACAAAAAGTTTGTGATCTAAAACAAGAAATGCTCCTTTTTTGGTTCAATCAAAAACAAAAACACACATTCAAGAGTTTTACCAGCACGATACACCTGACGGTCATCCTGTCGTCATAATTTGGTTGAGTTAAAAGCAGGTGGTTATAGAAAAACACCGCTAAAACATCAGTGGAGTGTTGGATTTAATGAATATATTCCTGAACCCAAATTCACTGCACCATGATGACTTGAAGGAAATTAAATGAATATGACAGACTGAATAAACAAATGATAGATTGATGAAAGATTATCCAGTCATTATTATGGATTTTAAAGCATTAAGTGAACCATGAAAAAAAACACATTAAATGTATTCTGAATTTATTTATTTATATAT
>JAQMYF010000025.1:11245656-11260616 GCA_030014195.1 Neosilurus mollespiculum | reverse complement strand
TAATTGTATTATTGTATTAAAAGCTGCTTTAATGTGACCTGCCTTTTAATTTAGAAGTAATTTACAGTTCGTAATGGAAAATCCTTCAGTACAACTGGATGCAGGGAGTCTATACACTGCTTGTCAGATTTTGTTTGCTTTACTCAAATGCCTATATTGTAATCATTTGCATGTCACATAAAACCTAACTGACTGTGGTTTAGAGGGCCAGAGGAAAGCATAGGAAGCTGAACATCAGACAGGCAATGACACATTGTACTTTCAGTCAATCATTTACTGCATCAGCCATTTATAGAGTAAAGGTTAGCTAGCCATATAAATGTCATTGTATGTATGTATGTATGTCACTCTGGATAAGAGTGTCTGCCAAAAACTATAAATGTAAAAATCTGTTCATCACATTATTCACAGTTCCAGGGTCTTGGTTTCAATCCTGAGCTGTTCATGTGATTTTGAGTTTCCAGTCATCATGACCGTGTACATGCGTTTACAGCGCGTTATTGTGTCTGGGGCTAGATCTGTTCACCGTGTGGGACTCAAAGCTGGATTGAGGACATCGTGCTTTTATCAGACCAGAGAAGAGAAACATGATCCAGGTAAAAGACAGGAAAAAATGATCTTCAGGTAAGTGTTGTTCTATGAAAATGAATCAAATGGATCCCATATATTCAGTAGTAATAAATAACTACTGCATATGGGATTAAAATTAACTTTGTGCATAAACCCATTTATTTACATTTCCTAATGCCTTCACAGGCTACTGATTATAGATGCAGTGCTTACACAGCTGATTACAAATTTAAAATGAGGAGTCCAGTTGGTCAAGTTGGTCAGTTTTTAAGAAAAATCTGATTTTTTTTATAGAGTTTTGCTTCTTCTGCTACAATTTATGACACGAATTAGTAGGTTTTGAAAGTGGAGCTATCAGTGGGACATGAGCAGGTGCCTGAAAAATTTTAAGTTAGCAGGTTAAGTTAACAGTCCTGTCATTTTAGCAATATATGGGTTTTTGGATATAATTTCAATAATATTTGGGATAATTAGAGATTCATCCCACTGGAAGCATTCTGTAGAATCAAAATTGCTTTAGAAATAAAACTAGGCATTCTTTCTGCTTTATGATGTACATAATATGCTCAAAAATCACAATGAAATATTTTTATGGATCAGTTTTGATTCTTTTATATATTTTAAATGATTATAAACTAACGCCTGTAATATTAACTATTTTTAAATAAGTCAAATAGTTACATACTACACGGACACTTAAACAACTATTAACTATTTTAAAATACTTGTGCATTGTAATTTCACACTAGTTCTGTGATTTTCTTATTTGCAGGTTAATTATTTCTTGCACCTCTGGGTTCATAGAGCACTAAGTGACCTAGATAGCATGTCTTGCCACATACAGAATTGTCCAAAGATGAACTGCAGACAACTTCAAATTGTGTAGCATTTTTTCTTTTTGATGGGCTTTTTTTTTCCAGATTGTAGTGGAAATACTGACAAGATCAGTTTAAATCACATGAATATTTCCCTTAGTTTCCTCCAGGATCAATAAAGTATTCTGATGAATAGCTGGTCTTTTACTGTCAGTGTGAGCTGAAGGACTACTAATATAGTGTTTGATTTCACACTCAGTTGTCACACGTGAACAGCTTAAGGTGATGCTTGCCAATCACAGCGTCCAGTTATTTGACGTCCGAAATCCAGATGAGTTCCAGGCCGGATGCATTCCTGATGCTGTCAATGTTCCACGTGAGTAACATTTCATTTAAATATACAGTATTGTTCATCATACAACACACCATCACTCTGAGTTCTGACTATAAATGTCAGGTTTCACTTGTTGTAACAGATTACCCTTTTATGACAGGGCCTTACATGGTGGTCACTTTGCATTTATTCAAGGCTAAAAATAAATGTTATAGAGTTGATTCAACATTTCTAGAAAGAATTCTGATGCTTTGTGTCAAGCAGTAAGACTCAAGACAGAACCGTTAATTTTTTCTGACAGACCTGGGGTTTGAACCCAGGTCACCAAGATGGTGAGCAAGGCTTTTACCTCAGAGGAAAAACACAAAAATTCAGACAAAAACACAAAGGTCAAAAAAAGAGGGAAAAGACTGCAGAGGCCAGGCAAGCAATTTAAATCCAAAGAGACTAGAGCCTATATCAACCGACAATGGGTGAAGGCGGGGTACACCCTGAACAACCCACCAGACCATCACAGGGCCAACACACACAGCCATCTGAATATACTGTATTTCCCCAAATTATTAGAATTATGTCAAAATATGGTTGTGTCTAACTAAAGTCTTTATATCACAATCCATATTTGAGGGTACCAGTAATCTTCTGCTTCCCATGAATGTGGACTGTGATATTGAAGCATCATATTTCTATTCTGCTTATGTTTTTACGCTATTGAGTTTTACTCCCACCTACTGGATTTTAAGATGTATGGCATTATTATCAAGCCAAGCTCAAATGAGTCTAGAATGGGTCCTTTCTCTGTCCATACTTCATGCTCCTACCAATTTATTATGAAAATTGTGATGTTATATTTCCCAATCCTCCCACTGAGAGACAGAAAAAAAGACCACACCAAAATAGTTATTTTCTTGACCTTTCAGCAAATTTCTAAACACTATAAGTCAATTTGTATAAAATTGTACCTAAATGTAATGTTTGTTCATGCCATCATGCTTTCACTGACCTTCCTTAAACAGTGGGACAGCTTGAGGAATCATTGAAGCTTTCTCCAGAGCTATTTGAAAAGGTTTTCAAAGTAAAGGCCCCCCAAAAAGTGGATGAAAATATTGTTTTTTATTGCCAAAGAGGCCGCAGGAGCTTAACAGCTCTTGAAATATCCCGGAGTCTGGGATTCAGCAGGCAAGTATCAAAGTATTCATATGTACTCTGACGTTCATACTTGGCTCAGTTAACTAAATTAACATGCCCCCTGCTTCTTTGTTTCAGAACACGTCACTATGCAGGAGGATACCATGAATGGGCTGAGAAAATGAAGCAATAGTTAATTTACACTTACACTCTCATGTAAGATTATTTTCTGTCAATAAATGGATTAGAAGATTTCTTTGTTGCCCAAGCACAAGTTTAAAACGGCTGTAGGTGTTATCAATGTAAAGAGAATGGATTAATTACTCTTGCACTTTGGAGGAAAAAAAACACATACACACACACACACACACACTCTCTCACACACACACACACACACACACACACACACTGTCCAGTCTAATAGAAATTACACAAACGGACAAATTCATTTAAGATTTTATATTTACTGTGTTTGGTATTCAAATAAAACTTTAAAGACTTAAAATGAGCTAGATACCCATAGAGTGCAAGGTACCTACACCATGAAGCATGGATAATGTAGCAGGTAGTCCAGATACAGATACTGGTTTTAATTACCCATATGTTCATCTTTCATGTAGACGTGACCAAATTAGTGAAAAAACTCCTTGATTTGATGGCTTTACGAGAGGGCTTGGAATTGTCCTTTGAAGCTGACTCAAATTCAAAAGTAATTGTCTTATTTGAAAGTCCATATGTGTTTTTCCCCCTTTTTAGTGTTCCACAGTATGAGTATGTCTATCAGCTTTCATTTTGAAGTTATAAGTGCTCTACCTCCAAATAACTGTGACCTTGCTCTGACCTTCACCTTTGACCTTGACATTCCAAGATCAAATCATCTCTGAGACTTAAGTAGGGTTCAAATTAAGTTTGATAAAATTCTGTGCAATTAATCTGTGTATATTTTATTGTCCCCGATCAATCTCATTAAGCCATTGCTGACACATTGGTCAGATCTAACAGCTTCAGAAGTGTCAAGCTTCTGATAGATATTTGAGATTTTTGCTACCCCAAAAAAATGCCACATGGGAAAGGTTTACCTTTCACTGACCCCCTAAGATAAAAGGTTGTCAAATATGAAACTGGAACCCCATGGAAAAACAAGCTTTGTGTATCGGCGGCCAGAAGGAGGCAGTGGTGCGATATCATAGCTTTCCCTAATGCACTATATTTTTATGGATGTATCTATAGATCCAGAATCATGGCCACAGGTGCTGAGGAACTAATTAAACTGACACAGGAGTGATGTGACCATCCTCACTGTCAGTCCAATGCACAACTGAAGGGCAATGCATTTCTCAGGCTGATCCCTAGCACAAAGTACCAAATCATGCAGGAACTGATGGAAAACAAACAGGCAATTACAAAGCACACAACTACAGATGGAGAGTTTTTAGGAGTCCGTTCACTGATCACTGTGACCATCCCATCTGGACCTGAAACATCCTTCTAATCACTGTGTCAACCAAATGAATCCCAAAGCATTCCCTGTACAGTACTTGTCCCTGGTAGGGATATCAGTAAAATACCAATGATTTATTTCTTTCCGCTTGATTTGCTTTAAATTAATAAATTTGAAATAAAGTTTCATTACACAAAAGTGCTGCAGGATGATGGCACACACACACACACACACAATCTCAATTACAATTTCCTATTGCTCTAATATCAAGTTGCTTATGCTATTTTGATAAATGAGGTTCTAATAAAGGTCAGACAAGGCAGTGAAAATACTTAATAACATTTTTTTTTTTTTGCATCAGTGGCATCAGATCAGAATAATAGCGCTGTAATTATTAATATTTTTTAATAGTGGGGGATTCAGCCCCTCTGTCCTGGCACAGAAAATAGGTAATTAATATCGTTATAGGACACTGGAAGAAGAGACAAACAGACAGACGGAGACAGGCACAGATGGCTAGACAGGCAGACACTAAGCAGGATGGATAGAGGGATAGATGGCCGGATGAATAAATGGAACATCCAGGTGGATGAATGGATAGGCTAACATCTGTACACACCCTCACAAAGAAAGATAAAGATAGATGGAGACAGAAGGAATTGATGGATGAAATGAAAGTATGGCTGGATGGTAAGACAGAAAGTTATACAAATAAGGTTGGATGAATGAGTCGGGGGGGGGGGTGTATGTATGTATGGAAGATGGTTAGATGGGAAGAACAGAGAGACAAAAGAATAAAGGGACAGAAGAATCTCCAGCCACAGACAGACAGACAGACAGACAGACAGATAGATAGATAGATAGATAGATAGATAGATAGATAGATAGATAGATAGACAGACTAAAGGGTGTGTAACAGGCAGTTACGAAACGAGAGATAGATGGATGGACAGACATATACATGGATAGAAGTACGTAAACTATCTATTTATCTATGCAGATGGATGGATGAATTGCAGATGACTAGATGGATGGCAATGCAAAGCGGACTGTTAGATCGATCCTCTTATACATTTCTCTGGGGTCCATATAACAGGATTTCTTTACATTTTTCCTTTGTTTCTTTTCCTTTTTCCTCTGTTTCTTGTTTTTCTTAACAAGAGCTAACAAATAAAAACAAAAGAAATGAAACTAGACTAAATAAGTTTTCTATGTAAAACATCTGTAAATAGGACTGAATGCAGAAATACTGTGTTGTGTAGAAACGATGATTTAGGTATCACTGAAAAGGTGCTTGGTTCAGTATCTAAACCGGGTTCAGTCAGTAGCACCGCGGAGGGGAAGGACCATCACCCAGTTCTGGGCTAATGGACAAACCACAAATCCATCATTTAGCACTTTGCTTAAAGAAGAGCTGGTGCAGGAGGTTCCGTGCAGAGAAAAGCGCTCGGCTCATCCACGCAGGAAACACTGGAAACGGTGCGCGCTCTCAAGAGCCACACGAAGATGCGTCCTCACCAAAAACACCTGGATTTTAGTGGAATAAACGGATAACAGCAGGCGCATTGGGGGTCTTTCGAATCCAGTGTGCAGCACTGTGCCTTGATGAGATACTCTATACTCTGTCTATGCTGAAGAAGAAAAACGGGGACATGGAGAGAAAGACAGGAGAAGAGTCGGGAGAAGTTTGAGCGCCCAGGAGCAGGTGCTTCACCGAGCAGAACAAGGAACACAGGTAACACCATCAGCATGGATACTTTCATTCATATTCAGGTTATCAGAGCTTTATATGAGGGGACGTGCATGTGAATCATCCACTGATGTATTATGTGTCAAATTGTCACTGTTTACTCAATCAGAAAGTTTAGGAATAAACAGGATCATTACTGATCTTCAACAACGTATCCATGGACTCATCAGAAAGTCTGCTTGTTTGAGATCAGTAAAGAGGACCTGCTTCCTTTGTTCATCCAGAGACTGAGAAGAATCAGATGTTACATCATTTGTTCATATCGTTTTCGAGAATAATCTAATAATAGGTCATAATACGTGCTATATTTCCTAATGTGATGTTTGATTGGACTACATGTCTGAGTGATAAAACCCAGTGTATACATACAACACTCATACTGAACCCCCATACAAATAGGCTAATTATTATTCTCGATCAGACTGTGAGGAGTTTTTAATAGTTTAATGGTTGATGTTTCATTAATAATGTTAAAAATAATTAATAAATTTATAAAATGTTAGTTATGGATAGATAATAATTTCTTCGGATAGGTAATGATTCTTTACTTCAAAAAAAGGGGGAACAGACCCCCCCCCCCCCCCCCCCTCAAATCCCCTTCCCCAAGGAGGAACCCCTAAGGCAATATAATGACGTCACGGCTAGTCATTTGAAGAGGCTTACATCGAAAAGGCTATGAGACGTTCTAGGCTAATATGAATTCCAATGGGAATCCCATATGGATTTTTAAAAAATGAGAAAAAACACTGCTTAGAATTTTAGAACACCTATAGACCCCATGGCATTTACACCAACAGAAAGTGTGGAAATTTCACCTTAAAATGTATGCAGGACTCCAAACATTTTACATAAAATAATATTTATGAGCATTAACCAAATTTCTAATTCATCTTTTCTAAGCGTTCTATTTCCAATTAGATAAAAATCCATGTGTTCATTTTATACAAAGCATTTATTATTCCCATGACCCTCTATATCAAAATACTCACCATTTCTGCACACAGTGTAACTTACATTAGGATTTCTTTATTTCTGATATTTTTCATTAATGAGATCACAGTAGTCTGTTCCTGTATATTGGCTCTCGGTGAATTAAAATGGCAGCAACAAAACAGAAAATTTGACGCAGAATAGACCCAGATTGTTGTTAATATTAATGCAGTGGCTAAAATTAAACCCAATTTAAACTGCTGTACAGTTACAACTGTGTGTGGTGGCATTTTTCACACTCTCTCCCTCAATTCATTCTTTACCCCATTTTATTCAAAATGATTGACTGATCTGAAATAGGCTCATTTACATTGCCAAAGCCTGGAATTGGAACATTTAGAACATTTTGTAATTAATGCAATTCATAAAAACAAAAAGAAAAACAAAAACACTGCTATCATATCACTGCAATACTAGTTATTACTGCCAACAGCTAATGTGTGCGAGCATGTATCGGTTCCTCTCATGTTCACTCACACAGACATACTTAAGCTGTGCTCTCTAACAAGAGTTAATTCCTAAATATTTAAGTGTATTACATTCAGGATTCGTCACATTTTTGTCCAAAACTCTCTTCCAGGGTTGGCACAGTGGCTCAGTGATTAGTACTGTTGCGTCACAGCTTTCCGGGTTCAAATCATGGCCAAGAGTCTTCCTGTGGGCATGTTCTCACTATGCTTGTGTGGGTTTCCTCAGGGTCTTCCAGTTTCCTCCAACAAAAAAAAACCCCACACATTTGGTCAACTGGCTACTCTGAATTGGCAGTGAGTGTGAATAGTTGTTTATGAGTGCATTAGCCCTGCAATAGACTGGCAACCTGTACAGGAAATACTCTGCCTTTTGCCCAAAGTCATCTGGGATTCACTCCAGCTTCCCCATGACCCTGACAAATAAGCAGTATAGATAGATGGATTTTTTTTCAATGAAGATTCCTGTAATACAGAAAGGATCAGAGGGCCAAGGAAATATTGAAGGTTTATTACACATTTACAGGAGCAGTCAGAGCATGCAAACCTCTGCCAAGCCAAAAAAAAATATCACCAACCAATAACTGCTCTCCGGGCACCGCAATGTGGGTGGCAGCTGCCAGTGTGTGTGCTCACTGTTTATGTGTGTGTGTGTGTTTGTGTGCTCACTTTAGGTGTGGGTTAAATGCAAAGGCAATAATTTTCCTTGCGGAATTAATACAGTATATCAAAAAAAAAAAAAGTTAAATCTCTAAATCTCACCTCGTGTAAAGTCCCACCTCGTGTAGAAATTTCATGAAAATCTGCACATAATTTGTGTCATTTTGCCAGGAATCACAGAAAAAACAAAGGTATAACAAAACTATTTTGGTGGAAGTAATTATTTTATTTGCTATAAATGTTAGTTCAAACACAGAGTGAGTCACTGAAGATCAACAGGTTTATTATCTTCCTTAGGTCCTACCCAATAAAATTCAACAGGTAATGACTTTGCTATAATCACTGTCTAGCAGCAGATAACTGAAGACCTTTAAAAACCTTTAATTAGCAGGTACGGGCTTTGCTGCAGCTCCTGTACACACTAAGGCTACATTTGCACAACCTTCCATAGGAGAGGACAGTGGGTCTAGGCTCTGGTTTAAGCCATATTCAACTGGGGTTAGTAATTCATGGCAAGGACACTGGAAGTGAATACTGAGGCTGCTGCAGCATTCTTGACATTTAGGATTCCTTTAACATTAAATTGTAAAAGAATGAAAAGATAGCTAGCTAGATAGAGTCGACAGATCACATGTGAACAGATCACATGTAAGATTCCATCACACTCAGTGTAAATATCTTCCTGCGTCCTTGGTTTCAGGATTTGCAGTACAGCCTATGCATGAGGGAATAAAGGTTCAGGCTATGCTGTTGAGCCCGGAGGGTAGGTTTGTGCTCTGCTGTGGTCGTTGTTCAGTTAGCTGCAGCAGATCCAGGCTTTGTGTAAGATTCAGAATCAGCCTCTGTTCTATGGCCTCTGTTCTGTTCTCTGTATATATATATATATATACACCTTTTTAAGGGTCAAAAAACTACATATAAGGTATAAATAAGTACCTTGGAGGGTTATACTCTAGAGAAAAGTCCTTGTACCTACTGTATAAAGGTACAGATAGCACATATGTTCAGAAAATCTAAGTGCATGTTTTGATGTAGGTCATATCCTCTCTACTCTTTCATGTATTTTGCTTTCTCATTCTAACCTACAGTCTACTAGCTTTGATATTAGTCTACATCTTTAAATCCACAGATTGTAAATAATTAATATCTTATAAATATCTTGAAGATCTTTTTTCTCAGATTCTTTAATCCATGTATATTTCTCAGGTGTTACAATCCATGGCAATGTTACACAGCGGTGAACAGTGGTGGAATGACTCAGAGCGGCCTGTGCACATGATGCTGAACTCCAGCCAGGGTCCAGCTGTGAAGGATGGGGTGCGCAATTACTACGCCATGCTCTATTCTCTACTTATCCTGGCGATAGTGTTCGGGAATGTGCTAGTGTGTTTGGCAGTGGTCCGAGAGAAGTCACTTCAGACCACGACCAATTATCTTGTGGTTAGTCTGGCCGTGGCTGATCTGCTGGTGGCTTCACTCGTCATGCCTTGGGCTGTCTATTTAGAGGTGAGAACACTCACTCACTCAAACACATTCATTTGCTGAGCCACTTAATCCTAGTAGGGTGCTCAGTCAACACTGGGCAGAGACACAGTACACATGCAACCACTCACACCAACACTCACACATTAGGGCAATTTGGAAAAGGCATTTAGCCTAATGTGCATGTCTTTTGACTGTGGGAGGAAACCGGAGTACCTGGAGAAAACCCATGCAAGCACGGGCAAAACATGCAAACTTCACACAGAAATGCCTGAGCCAAGCCTGGAACATAAACTAAGGACCTTCTTGCTATAAGGTGGACGTGCTATCCACTACACTACCGTGCCACTTGAGGTTAGAACAAAGAGATCAAAACTGAATGTATCAGGCACTGTAGCTATATTCACCTTGGCCAGGGTCAAGTGAGGGATGGAGTGTGAGTTTTTTATTTTAGTACTGAAGTGACTGATGGATGTTGTTGTGTCTCAGTCTCTCCATCAGGCTGAGAGTCTGAGGCAATAAAATACAACAACAAAATTTGCAATCTGAGCCCATAAAGTCAAAATATGCATGAAACAAGGGAGTTAATCTAAAGATTAAAAAGAAATAATGAACATAATTCTGAAAAGTGGCTGCAATCGTTAGGTGGTTAGTGGTAGGGCAAGAGCATAGTATACAGGAGGCAAGAAGTAAGGAATGAAATACTTGGAGCGGGATTTTATAAGAAAATAATCCATAAAATGTAAACCATCCTGATGTGATACAGAGATTTTGTTACCGTTCCACTGTGGGTTATCTTCCAAAAATACTATGGCATGGAACATGTTATTCTTCTTAAATATCACAGAAATTTGCCAGCAATTATAAGTTTCAATTCATTAAATAATAGCATGACTTTTAGATATAAATTTTAACATTTATAATTAATGCTGTGAATCATTTGAGAAACAAGTAATGACACACGGTATAGCACAGAGTCTGAACCACCTGAGCGATCCAATCAGACAAACAGTGCTGTAGTAGAAACCCAAAGTAAACAGAAATGCCTGTGTGAGGAGGAAAGTTGTTAACTCTAAATCATTAGAGCGAATCCTATAAATAGCAAAATTAGAAACTGAAAAAAAGGGAGTAAAAGCAGACTCTGCAATCCAGAGTTGAAGAACTTCTAGCAGGAATTTATAAGATACAACTCAGCCATCCATGACCATGCTTTTCACAATGGAATAAAATGGAAGCAAAGTACAGTCTGTGCATCTGTTTGTGTGTTTGTTTCTGTTTATTTCTTATCACAAAGGATTGTGGGATTGTATGTATCACGAGATAAGTGAAGTGAAAAAACTGTTTTATTACATTTACTTCCACTGGATTCCTAGAAATATAGGATTTTTATTATTATTTTATTTTTAAAAAATTATACAACATTATTTCTGTTTCGCGGCCTATGCACCTCATCAGCTTAAACCCAAACAAAGCGGCAAACTGACAACAGCCTGCAGCATTAAAAAATACATTGGGCTGGTATGGTGGCGCAGTGGTTAGCACGTCTACCTCACAGCAAGAAGGTCCTGGGTTCAATTCCCAGGTTCAGGGTGTTTTTGTGTGCAGTTTGCAAGTTCTCCTTGTGCTTGCATGGGTTTCCTCCCACAGTCCAAATCATGCACATTATGCTAGTTGGCTGTTCTAAATTTCATGTAAAGTCACTCTGCTATTATTTTGTTTTTCTGTACTCACAATACTTGAGCTGATATCCTAGTAGTAAAGGAACCAATCAGAGTGTTCAATTACTTATGTTCAGTGGGTATGAATATAATAAACAGTATTTGTTGATTCAGTTTCTATACCAATAAAGGGATTGTTTTGCTGAGAATTTACATAAAACTGGTTCATTTGCAGGTGGTTGGTGGCTCTTGGCTCTTTAGTCGTTTGTACTGCAATATATTTGTGACGTTGGATGTGATGATGTGCACAGCCAGCATCCTTAACCTGTGTGCCATCAGCATTGACAGGTAACATCACCACTTAGTAGTGACTGAAATGACTCCAAATGCATAGAGTTTCAACTTCATTATTATTAAGTAGCAACCTCGACTTGCAATGCAGTATGACAGGCTTTACCATAAACTAGTCAAATATAAACAAGATTTAAAACTGACAGTTTTTTAGGTTTACAAAAATGCTGATTCAAAAAGTAATGTGTGTTTCCACAAATATACATATTTGAAATATCTTATTTAGTGTATTAATAGACCTGACAGCACCATATCAGGACTTTATGCTGAAATATAATAATTATAAAGACCATAAAAGTTGTGTTATTGCTACATCAATGCTCATCATTTATTCATTTTACATATGAACATTTTAGTTCACATTCATTTTACCTGAATACGTTCACCTTAATGTGGAATATCCCACAAGCCACATCTTCAGCAGGAATTTGCATCATACAATTTTTCTGAGGATCAGAGGAGGAGGATTCCTTTTACTCCTGTGTTCTAAATTTTCTGTTAAGTTTTGTACCTGAAAGCGAAAATATGCTGAACCACTTAATCGTACTACTAGAGTCACGGGGATTCTGGAGCCTAATCTACCAACTACACAACCATTCTCACTCACACCTAGGGGCAGGCAATTAGCCTAATGTGCATGTCTTCGGACTGTGGGAGGAAATCTGAATACCCAGAGGAAACCCCCATATGTATGGAAGAACATGCAAATGCTACACAGAAACACCCAAGCTTTTTCCCATTTTATGTGGGTTTCCTCCAGGTACCCTGGTTTCCTTCTACAGCTCAAAGACTTGAATATTAGGCCAACTAGCTACTCTAAATTGACCATTGGTGTAATGTGAGTGTGAATGGTTGTCAGCTCTGCAAAGGAGCTAATGTTTCCCCCTCTGTGTGTGTGTGTATTTTCATGAAATTTCTACCAGTTGTGGGATTTTGTAGATGATCCAATTCAAATTGAGGATGCAGGAATTTTTAAAAATGATTCTTTAACAGTGTGAAATTTTGGTTCATATAGGAGATGACTGGGTTTGGTGGAAATGTTTGTGGAAAAATTGTTTGTGTCTGTGTTAGTCCTCCCTAACTGGTGACCTGTTCAGAATGTAACCCTGCCTCTCACGCCAAGTCATCTGACTTCAGCTTCACCTCTTCCCTGAAGAATAAGTGGTATAAATAATAGATAAAAGGATGGATGAAAGGATGGATGTGTGGATGATCCCTAATCTCAACCCTAGTCATATATTACAATAAAGGAACCTTTAAATCCTACTGAATATTTCATGTAGCAGGGACTGGTATAAAATATAGTATAAAAAGGCTTATATACCTGGGACTGTTTTCTGGCTTTTACCCAATCGGAATAAGTATTGTTTATGTTAAATCCATTGCTTTGGGATTAAATGGTAAAAAGTGTGATGGCCAAATCTGTTTCAACAGGTCAAAACTCATGCTTTGTTTATCAAAAGCATGAGTAAGACAGAAAGGCATTTGTACATGAATATTAATTAAAAAAGCCGGTTTATGTTTTCATGATAAAGTTTATGATAACAGTAATAAAAATCACCAGGAGCCGGCACTGGATATAAATGTACTTTTTTTAAATTAATGCTTTGATGACTCTCTTAGAAATGGGCCATCGTTTGTCACCTTAAAATGAATGCTTTTAATTAACTTTCAAAGTTTATTAATTCATTTGTGAATATCGAGGGTATTCAGGGATCTGAGGGGATTTTAATTGTACTCTGAGCTGAATGGTGTGGTTTGAACCTTTGTCCTAACTGTCATTATCATATCAGTGATTTCAATGACAAATCAAAATGCAATCAATGGACAGAAAGAGGTATGGGCTAAAGAGAGGGAAATAATGGCCTGTTTGGGGTGCAGTGAAAAGGCTGAGACTACAAAACCAGGTCATTAATATTCATTCTGTTTAAAACGCAAAGTTGTTTTGATTTTTACACACATCCTGTACCTGCCTTCCTGTTTTCTATTTCACTCTAGTACCTAACCATCCTGTCCCTATTCCTCTCTGCTCTTCCTCCTCTTTCTTCATGCCCCATCATCAAAGCTATTTAAACCTGAAGCCTGACATTAGGTGAAAGTGTTAATAACACATCTGTCCTTGACTTGTCCGTCATTCATTATTAATACCAATATGTCGGTACTAAAGAAAGTCTAAAACCCACTGAGAGCAAGTAAATAAAAACACACAGATCCCTTGGCCATAGTCAATTTAAAGGGACAATAAATAAACGCCTCTTCATTTTGAGCAGATGAATAATTAAAACCCCTGGGACAACAAAATTAAAAGCTACAGACACTCTGTGTGTTAGAAAATAAAAAGGTATCATAACCTGAACCATAAATTGTTCATGAATTTAAATTCTAAATGGAAAGAATAAATGTCATGCAAATGTTTCCCCATGAGTTCCTTAGTGTCCATGTTCCGAAAGGATGGCATTTAGTCACAGAAACTGTTCATGAAAATCTTTAGGGCTTTCCTTTCTCACCTTTCTCACCAAACTGTTTCTCTTCAGGTACACAGCTGTAGTGATGCCCGTGCTATACAACACAACTGACAGCTCACGTAAAAGGGTGTCAGTCATGATAGCTACAGTGTGGATCCTGGCCTTTGCTGTCTCCTGCCCTTTACTTTTCGGCTTCAACACCACAGGTAGATCAGTCCTACAGTTCCAAGGATGTCTCAGGAATACCATTAGTTGCATTTTTGATAACTGTTGGGCTCCTTCATTTATTTCACTGTTACTAACAGTGTTTCATTTATTTTGACTATTAATATGCACCCTCTTAACACAGCCTTGGTGTTACTCATTTATTAACAATTATTACCTGAAATGAAACATTACTGCCTTCAGGTTTAAATATTTTGTACTTGTTAGTGCTCAAGTGTTGAATATTTATATATTGAATATATACATATGTACACGCACACTTATGAACAGCTGGAAATAAACCATAAAAGGGTGTGCTGTTTCAGGCAAATAATCTGTGATACAAAAAGGACTTGTTGGTATTCTACTTGTTACATGGTGTATATTGCTGTACAGTCCCATAGACAAAACAATGAGGCTACTTTGCAATATCCACCAATCCTGAAGAGAATAATATTCATTCATTTATTTTCTGAACCGCTTATTCCTAATTAGGGTCACGGCCCATCTCAGCTGACTCTGGGCGAGGGCGGGGTACACCCTGGACAGCTCGCCAGGCCATCGCAGGGTCACACAACCATTCGCACTCACACTCACACCTAGGGGTGATTTTGGAACAGCCAATTAGCCTACTGTGCATGTTTT
>JAQMYF010000025.1:11195521-11207110 GCA_030014195.1 Neosilurus mollespiculum | reverse complement strand
GTGTGCGCCGGAAGCCCGGTGGCTGTGTGTGTGAACGAATGAAAAAATAAAGTGAAGCCAACACAGTCACTGTCCGCGTTTCCTTGGACATAACACTTTGCTTAATTTAAAATGTACAGTAGGCAACGAGAATTTCGAGTTGGTGTTATAAACAGTCACTGAACTCAGCAATTTTTCTTAGACTTCCAATTTAAGCAGAAGAACTTTATGTTCTTTTATCATTACAGTAAATATGTAGAAATTACAGGCGCGGTGGTTCAAGGTTCAAACCTGGTGGATGAGCGGAGCCTTACTGTGTGGAGTTTACATGTTCTCCCTGTGTTTGTAAAAGTTTCCTTCGGGTACCTCGGTTTCCTCTTACAGAGCACGTTAGGTGAACTGGCTACTCTAAATTGCCCACAGGTGTGAATATGGGTGTGAATGTTTGGTTGCTTCAGATAAGTGCTTCAGATGAATGGATTGATGAATGGATGGATGGATCAGTGGAGATGTGGTTGTTTGTGATAATCATACATTGTGCCACAGTTCCTATTGGTGTAGCTCTCCTGTAATCGATAATACTCTCTTCAGGGCTGGAGAGCAGTTCATCAGAAGATCTATATATTGTAAATAAATCATGCGCTCACCAGTCCCTGGCCAAAAACTCCTCTGTGTGATGATATACTTTATTTATTACTACTGAGCCTATAATTTTATTTATAATCAATCCTTTACTATTGTTTATCCCTTTCTTCATGATTTGTGATTGCAGAAAACGTGTGGCCTCTGTTATTCAGCCCCAGTAAAAGAGGTGTGGCCTCTGTTCTTGTCATTTCCACTAAAAGAGGTGTGGCCTCTGTGCTTGTCGGTCCCAGTAAAAGAGGTGTGGCATCTGTGCTTGTCGTTTCCAGTAAAAGAGGTGTGGCTTCTGTTATTTTCATTCCCTGTAAAAGAGGTGTGACCTCAGTTATTTTCATTTCCAGTAAAAGAGGTGTGGCCTCTGTGCTTGTTGGTCCCAGCAAAAGAGGAGTGGCCTCTGTCTCTCCCAAAGGAGGTGTGGCCTTCCTAAATAATATTGTATTAATTAACTGGCTGCTTGAAATCTGCTTTATATCACACACCTGATCGTTAGATACATATTAAGATACATGTGCTTTTTAAAAGAACAGAGCCAAATAACCCTGAACTGCAAGGAGTTCACCTCAGCAAACACTAAACCTTATTCCCACTCTATTTTTTTTAAAACTCATAGTCAGTCACACTCCAGTGTTTCCTGTCCGTCACTCCTCACTGCGCATTCAGGCACCCAAATCTGCCTTTACTTCAGCGTCTCGCTCCCTCTCCTGCAGAATAAAGGTAATGGAATTTATTCCGAATGAATCCACTGTAATTGCTTTCTTAGCAGGTGGATTGTGTGTAATTGCAGAGGTGGCAAAAGTACACACATTCTTTACTCAAGTAGACATACAGATAGTTGTGGGAAAAGACTTTGGTAAAAGTAGAATTAATGATTCAGCTCGTGTACTCAAGGTACAGGCCCTGAAATGTAATCAGAGTATAAAAGTAAAAGGAAGCCATTTGAAGGACATTTTAACAACGTGGCTTTTCATGTGGTCGAGTCTGCCTCTCTTGTCTGATTTCAGCTTTACATCACTTTGATTTTGTTACATCTGCTATTTCCCAGTCCCTGCTGCTAAAAAAACATCCCCACAGCATGATGATGCCATCACCATGTTTTGCTGTGGGAAAAGTGTTCTTGGGTTGATGGGATGTGCCACCATGCCTTTTGGCGAACTCAAAACGTGTCTTCTTATTTTTAACACTATGTAATGGCTTTTTTCTGGCCACTTTTCCAAAAAGCCCAGCTCTGTGGAGTGTATGGCTTATTGTGGTCCCATGCATAGATACACCAGTCCCTGCTGTGGAACTCTGCAGCTCGTTCAGGGTTACCTTTGGTCTCTGTGCTGCTTCTCTAATCAATGCCCTCCTTGCCCGGTCTGTGAGTTTTGGTGGGTGGCCCTCTCTTGGCAGGTTTGTTGTGGTACCATGTTCCTTCCATTTGAAGATGATGGATTTGATGGTGCTCCAGAGGATCATCAAAGACTTGGATATTTTTCTATAACCCAACCCTGACTTGTACTTCTCAACTACTTTGTCCGTGACTTGTTCAAAGAGCTCCTTGGTCTTCGTGGTGTGATGCCTCTTGCTAAGAGATGTTGCAGCCTCTGGGGCCTTTCAGAAAATAAGTGTTTATACTGACAGATCATGTAAACATAGATTGCACAGAGGTGGACTTCATTTCACTAATTATGTGACTTCTGATGGTAACTGGTTGCACCAGAACATTTGAGGGGCTTCATAGCAAAGGGGGTGAATACATACGCACATGCCAATTTTCAGATATTTATTTTCTAAAATTATTTTTTATATATTTTTTTCTCATTTCACTTCACCAACTTAAATTATTTTGTGCAGATCCATCATATAAAATTCATATTTTAAAAAAATTATACTACAGGTTATAATGTAACAAAATAGGTAAAAAGCCAAGGGGTGAATACTTTTGCAAGGCACTGTATAGGACTATGTCTATATATAATAGTAGTTATTTACTTCTTACAGCTTAAAATTTCTCATAAGAAGCAAGACAGTAAAATATTACATAATTCAGTTATCAAGTATTTAGAAAAAGATCCATCTTGACCACTTTTCTTAGTATTTAGGCATGGTTGTAAGCAATATTGTATACACACAGCTTAATGTTTTGGGACTAGTAATATGGCGGCCGGCTGGTTTTACTTCTGAGAGGGCTGATAGTGCTTAATCCAGTTATTAGATATATTTATTATTATGAATAAATATAAATAAATACATATTAATACATTTTAGTATTACTAATTATTATTATTAGATCAGTGGGTATACCCCACCCGGTGTTGGCTAAGATAAGCTCCAGCCTCCATGCACACTGTAGTAAGATAAAGTGACTTGGCAAATGAGTGAGAAATGAGTGTTCTATCCAATCTATCCCTTGGGGCAGGACATCATTCCAGACCTGTAGGGTGCATTCCACCCTTTTCCAGCTGCAAATCACTCCAGCAAGAGTTGGTGGTTCCGACTCAGTGATGCAAAAAGCACAGACGAGATCCTATGGCCACCAAACCAGAACCCCTCAATGCATTGGCTGAGCCTAGAAATTCTATCCATAAATATCATGAACAGAACCGGTGACAAAGGACAGCCTTTGCAGAGTCCTACCCCCACGGGAAATGAATTCAACATGTTGTTACCAATGCAGACCAAGCTCTGGCTCCAGCAGAGCTGGTCAAGAGTGCTGTGGCCTGGACGAAAACCACATTGTTCCTCCGGAATCTGAGGTTCAACCATTGGTCCTCCTCTCCAATACTCTTGAATAGACTTTACGGGGTAGGCTGAGGAGTGTGATTCCACAATATTTGGAACACACTCTCCGGTCCCTTTTTTAGAAAGGGGAATTACCACTCCGCCAATCCAGAGGTACAGCCCCGGATGACCACCCGATGTTGCAGACACATGTCAACCCAGACAGTCCTACAGTCCGACTTCTCGTCCACCCCCGGAGCCCGACTAGGAGCTTTTTACTACACTGGAACTATATTTTCCACCCACAGTCCAAAAACATGCACAGTAGGCTAACTGGCTGTTCCAAATCACCCCTAGGTGTGAGTATGAGTATGAATGGTTGCAACGTGTTTTGGCCCTGAGATGGCCTGGCGAGCTGTCCAGGGTTTTATCCCCCCATCCCCCATCCCCCCACCCAGAGTCGGCTGGTTTAAAAGTTTTATCAGATGACCATTTCCTAAATGCTGAAAGAATTTGGAAGACCATTTTTAGACAGTCATTCCAGAAATCTTCCCTAGTTGTAGCATTTTATTTAGCAGGGTTGTTGTAGTCTTACATCCAGTTGGGAAGTTGACCATGATGTGAGACAGTTATTTTTAGAAGGTGCATCTAAACATTGAGTTAGAACTATACAGAATATGTTACATACTTGCTGTACACCAATCAGCCATTGCATTAACAACATTATCACCACCTGCCCAGTAAGGAGTAGGTCTCTGTTGTGCTTGTAATACAGTTAATCTGTCATAGCATGGAATCCACAAGCCCTCTGAAGGTGCGCTGTGGTACATGGTAGCAAAATGTTAGCAGCAAATTCTTTGTCACGGAAGTTGGAGGTGGGCTCTCCATGGATTGGAATCGTTTGTCCAGCACATGCCACAAATGATTTAGGCCACCTGGTCTATTCTTGTACCACTTTTGGTAGGTCGCTCAGATCCTTACACTTGCCCAATTTTTCTGCTTCCAACACATCAACTTTGCTAAGTGACTGTTCTCTCCACTGAGCCATCAGGTTCGTGGTGTTAAGGGTAGTGCTGGTTCAGAATTTAAGGCTCTGTGTTACTGATTCACAAAGTTGGGGGTCCAAGCCCCATGCTGCCTCTGTTAGGCACTTGAGCACAGTCTTTAAACCTCAACTGCTTAGTTGTATAAATGAGATCAATTGTAAGTTGCACTGGATAAGGGCATCTGTCAGAAAAATTTTAATTGGTCAAGTTTAACAATTAAAAAAAGTAAAATTTGCCTGTCATGGGACAAATAAATGATTACCTTATAATAATGTGATGGCTGATTGGTGTAGCTCTAATAAATGATCGAATGTAAGAGGCGAAAGAGGGTCACTGGATCAAATTATTTAGATTGCCCGAACGATTACAGTTTGAGATGGGAAATGAAAACGCATCACGTCGTGACCTCCTGAACCCTGTTCATGTTTGAAAACAAAAAAGAATGGCTCTGAAGATGACAAACCAAAGTGTGATTGGTTTGCTCTGATTACCGATTGATTGGTGTTAACCAGAGAGAGTATTCTAGAAGTAATTTCTAAAAAGAGTCTATCAAATCATTGCATTACAACACAAATAAAGACAAGCAATCAATGTATTATCTAATAAGCAAACATACACACAGAAAAAGGGAATTATCACAGATGTGCCTCATGTCCTCCCAAAATCTACACACTCTCCTGAGATGCTCATACATGTTTGATGAGGCTCCTGTCCTCATCAGTCAGTGTAATGGGAAAAGTAGTGCAAGGCTATGAGCACTCGAGTCTTGTTTACACACTCCCTTATTTCAATCGCCACACCAGCCCTGTTACAGTCCAGCCTACTAAAACCTTAACCAGAACAAAAGCATTTATATCACAGCTGAAAAGTGAAATTACTGCAAGACTTGCAATTCTTCACCTCTTCCTTCTAGAGCAATTAATCCTAAACCTCTTAGTAGCCATTAAACTTTCATGAATATATATTCCAGTTATTGGCCTTCGCTAAACATCACATTTAGGGAAGTATTTAGGGAAGCAATACCTATAATACCACAAGCCTGGACTCTGGAGCATTTTACCCCCAACCTTATTGAAAATCATCCAATTATTCATCATTAGTGCTGCCATTACAGATTTTCGGCCTTCAATATACACAGGGTCATCCAAAGTTCCTCACGTCAGCCAGTCAGTCTCTGAGTGGAAAATCCACTGAGATAAGTGGAGCTCCTCAGGCTAGAAAAGATCAAGCTGCTTGCCCTAAGATACATCCTGTGTATTAAATCTTACAAATGTTGTTTTTGTCATTTCCCTGTCCACATTTGGATTTAGCAAATGATGGTTGTTGGGGAGATCACATAATTCTGAAGCTGATTTCATATCTCCTATCTCCATGTCAATGACAAGGTCAATGCATCCACAGGAAGAAAGGTGTGCTATTTTTTAAGAAGGAGAAGAGGAGGAAATAACCAGAGGTCCAGTTTGTCATTTAAAGCCAGAAATGTCTTTAAGAAAGCCTCAGATCAAACCTGGCAGAATAATTTGCTGAACATTCTCTTCAAGACGCTGTGGTTCCAAAAACCAAGTGATAAGAATGCACTGCAGGCAAGACTCAGCCACCCATTTTCATTTTTAAAAAATGTTATAATTCTTTGGGCAGTGACTTTAAATACAACACATTCAGAAGGTATTCAGTCCCCTTCATTTTGTTTTTATTTCTTTTTCTTAAATATTACCTCTGCCTAGACTTTTTGGCAGCAGTATTGTAATCACCAGCACACCCCTGACCACACCCATGCACAGATTTTCACCAAACATGGTGGGGACACTACCCTCTCTGAATCCTAAATGATTTGATTTTGGAATGCCTATGTCAAAAATGAAGGTCAGACCAAATACACAAACTTACAGTATGCTTATAATTTCAAAATGAGTGTGGATAGACATGCTGTCTTTATGGAACACTAAAGGGAAACTATATATGGACTTTCAAATAAAACAATCTCATCTTGTAAAATCTTCAAACAAGAGAGGTTTGGTAATTTGGTTATGTCCACATACTATAAAACACACTTAATTAAATCTTGTAATTTATCCTTATGATTTTCATTTTATTTAGAACATTGATTTATGATGTGTTAAATATCCTCTGTAGGCAAAGAACCTTGGTAGCTAATCTTGGGTTTGATGTACAGAACCCTTTAATATCTTTATAATACCCCCTTTTCCACTAACATGGAACAGGTTCTGTTCTGGTTTCGGCACCACTTTGTAAACCATTTGGAGCATTTTGACCAAAAATAAATTGTGCGTAATCTGAAAAGTTAGTTCTCAGGAACCAAAATATAGCCGTTTTTTTTTTTTTTTCAGTGTGAACCGTGATCAGCAGATGTGTCAGTTGGAGAATGCAATGGAAAAGATTAAAAACAAATATGTGCAATAACAGGAGAAAAGTTTGCAGGTAATCAGTGTGGTCTGCCATCTTGCTATCACTGTTCACTTGTGTTGTGCACTGTGAAACACCCTGCACCTATTGTAAACCTTCATTATAATGGTTCTGCTCAAAAACTGGCATAAATACAGGCTAGTTTGCCAGCTGGCACCAGAGTTTAAAGAACTGAATGGAAACTTTTCAAGAACCTGTTCCCTGTTGGTTTAAAAGCTGTATGAGTGAGTCAGTGTACTGCTGTTTTTTTTTCTCTCCAAAGATGATCAATCAGCTTTAAGGCCAGGTTGTGTTTGGGCCGTTTGAGGACAACACAAACCTGTCCTAAAGGCACTCATTTTCACAGTGGGCATTCCAACTTGAGATCTTGGGGACAGGTTTTCCCTCACAGGTGTTGTTGTACTTTGTTCTGTGTAGCTTTCCACAGAAACTGACAAGCCTTCAGGCATGACAAATCCCTACTGCTAAAAAGCATTGCTACCATCACCAAGCTTCTCCACAGCAGAGGAACTCCTAAAAAAAGTTTATTTGATTATTTATTTTCAAAATTTATCAAGTGTGTCAAACTTTTTTTCTTGGATTATATGTATGCCGTTTGTGAATTAGCAAACTTTCATAGAAACTTCAAGGACCTTTATTTCCAAAAGTCTTATGTACACTTCAAGTAGCATTAAACAATGTTTAGGAGTCCTAAATCTTTTCCATCTGATGGACCAAATTGAAGTTTCTATGACAATGTCCTTTTCAAATGTAGATGTTTAACTTGACAAATTAGAGACAAGTTTTAAATATAACTGAAAAAAATAAACTTCTAAATTAATTTTTTCAGGTACACACTTAAAACTTATGTTTTTGGAATTCATAGGTATGGTCGATTTATTTATTGGACACAGTAAGCTGAAAAAAGGTGTCCTTTAAAACATGATTCACCAGGGACAGTCCAAGTGTCCCAAAAGTGTAATTTTTTTCCCCCTAGCTGTTGATTTTATCTATGATTTATAAAGAGCACAGTCACCTACAAAGTCACATTCCATTACACATCACAGTGACTTTACTTAGCTTCCCAGACTTAAACAAATTGCAAGCTCCATTCATCACCATGAGCAGAATGTAAGTGAAATCAATTTGTAGCAAAGACAACCCATGAAGGCTGATTTCACAGAAGGTCACAGGTCTTCTTTGACCTAAACGGCACAAAGCAGCCGACATCCGTGACCTTTACTTCTGCTCTGTCTGCCCTCAGAAGCCTCTGGGGGAATAAACACAAAATAATGGGGCAGAAGTAAGTAGAACAGTAGACAAGGCTGCCTGGATATGTTGTTTACCTCAAGTTTGCATCAGAACTTGTGCATTTTCTATAGCAGATAGTGTTGAGACATCTCAAGTTTACCCAGGAGTAGCCTAGGAGAAGATTCATATATATTTCATCCATATACTTACCATGACATGTTTTTTAATTTATTACAACAGGGCTCTGACTAAATGATGATGCACAGCTTGTAAGACACAAGAACGTATGTCAATAAGCTTTGAAAGGAATATGAAAAAAGAAAAGTGGGGTGAGGTGGGGGTGTTCTTAAAAATTACTAGGAGAAAGACGAGTGAGAATGCAATTTATGCCCCCATCTCAAAGGTCAGATTCAGAAAAACAACCACTCACCCTGCATCTGAGGATCTCAAGTTATCATCATGCAACACTGGACAACTGTTGGATCATTACAAGAATTAAATGCATCAGAGGTATTATAGCAAACAGCATGCGACTGACCAACAGGGAAACAAATCTACATTTACTCACTGGGTTATGCAAACAATTAAACCAATGGATAGTGCTTCTCTAAACTAAAGCAGTCTGGGGGTCCTCAGGGGTCCATCAAGCCTAGCCAGGAGACCACAAACCTTTTTTGTTACAGTATTGGAAGTCACACAGTCATATTTTCAAAGTAATTACCTCTGCCCAAAATGGAGTTCTGGCGGCAGTTTTTTAATTACCGGAATTTTTTTTTTTTGGTCAGTTTGTCTGTAAATAAAATCCTGACCACACCCTTGCACAGATTTTCATCAAATTTGATGGGAACACCACCCTACCTGATTTTGGAATGTTTGGGTCAAATGCCTATTTTAGACCGAGGTTACAATTATAGAGAAGAGAATAATAGTATAGAGTGCTTAGAACTTCAAAACAAGTGCAGATAGGCATGCTGTTACTGTGGAACACTAATAGGAAACCAGACATTTACCTTTGACCTTGAGTGACCTTCAAATGTCAAATCCCAGCCCTCTCATAAAATTTTCAAATGAAAGAGTTTTTTTTCCCTACTCTGGTCATGTGCATATTCTACAGAACACATTTTAACTGAAATTAAAATCATACCGATATAAGGCCTATTTGCTATGTTATCCATGCTGTGTGCACCTCTAAGTATATGTGGCGGTCAACAATATCAACTCAGTCTTAATGTTAAAATTATTGGACATTTCAAAGAATAGAATGTAGTATGACACTAAAAAATATCAGTTAAAAAAGACCCTGTACTGATGGGCTCCATGGAATCTATTTTACAGTCAAAGGGTCCCTGGCCACAGCAAAAAAAAACAACAGAGTTTTAATAAAGTAGAATTTGCTGAGCCTATGTAATTTCCTTTCAAAGTTATCACACTTACAAGTCTTAAATGCTTTGAACTTAAAACAAGGTCAAGGGCACCCATATACAATCCCAACCGAGACCTTCCTGAGGGGAACCCATTCACCAAATTTGGTGATCCTGAGGCATTTTCTTCCAAAGATATCACAATAACATGCATTGACAACCCAAATATAAAAAAAATAAAATTGTGACCTTGAAACAAGGTGAAGGTAACCCATATACAATCCCAACTGAGACCTAAGTTATCACACTAACAGGCTGCACAGATGGACGGAAACCATCCGTGCTCCACTCACCTTTGGTGTTGGTGGGAGCTAAAAAAAAAACCCCAAACCAAAAACGTTTTGCAATATAGTCTCTGCTTCCCCTTAAAATTCACACATTTCTATTAGTCATTTTTAGTACTCAATTTCAAATACAGCATTAATTATTGAAGCAGTGACTCCGCACTTCCTAGACAGTTAGCTATGACCCTTTTCTTTCATGTGTTAGTAATGAAGGAGGGCACACCTCTATACACATTTTGAAGTTAAGTAGAGTGATTGTTTTAGTGGTCAGCTAGTTCAGTACTCAGTATATAACCTTTAATGTTGGAGTAATGAACAACAATAAAATTTTTACTCTCAAACGTACACACTGCAGTAAGTCTCAAGGGGAATTATCATGTGAAATATTCAGCAATTTCCATGCAAGTAAAAAAGACTGCTCCTTCTGCTGTATTATTGAGGTATGCTCACTTTTCAATACAGTGATATACAAGAGTGTCTAGTGAAATATGTAGACTGCAGAAAAGCCACCAGCACAGCACAGCAAGACTTTTAATGATCTGGCCTGGATTCTCATCACCAAGGTAATTGGCCAAGATGATCAGGCTGTGAGAGTAACTCAACACTTTTTAAATAAAAACACTACCTGCTCTCATGTAGCACAACTGTTTATCTCTCTCTCTCACACACACACACACACTCGCAAATTTCAGGCTAATCCTGTGATTCTACAAACATCAAACGAAGCTAATATGCCTTCACTGAGACCATGTTGATAATTATGAGCACACACACTGCACTGCAAAGAACTCTTGTACATCTGTTTGTTCATGGTGTCATGGGATAAGTGTGTTACGTAAGTCCTGCATGCGTAGAAATCTTTCATGCTTGACTGCCTAAACAGAGTTCAAGCATGAACATTGTAAAATCTTCTGTTTATTTAATAGTTAAAAATACATCCATTAAGAACTTTGTCCAATGACTGCTAACATAGTGAGCTTAAAATGAGTAGCTGCCATGAAACAAGAATTTTAATTATATGCATCTGCTCTGAATTACATTTTTTCTACACCTTTTTCAGAATACCAAGACTGATAAATTCAATGAACTTCATACACAAATAAAATTACCAAATAATAATTTAATTTTTAAAGTAAAAATTTTGCAATTACATGTTCATGGGAGCCCTGCGACGGCCAGCTGTCCAGGGTGTACCCCGCCCTCGCCCAGAGTCGGCTGAGATGGGCGCCAGCCTCCCCGCGACCCTAATTAGAATTAAGCGGTTCAGAAAATGAATGAATGAATGAATGTTCATGGCATTTATATTCAGCCACAACCACATAACTCTAAAAAAGGCAAAGCTCACAGAGTAAAATACTTTTTAATAATACTATTTTAGCTTAAAAACAATAAATTAAAAAAAAAAAAAAAAAAAAAAAAACACAGTAAATGGTCAAAGAACAACCAACCTAAAGGTAGTATACATTAAACCCTCCAGTAACACAGCTCAGCCACTGCAGTGCATCATTTACCACAGACACAACAATGCTTCTGCTGGTTATAGAGAGACATGATTTTTGTCCTAATTAAAGGTCTAGCCTTATGTTTTTATTTCTGGATTCGCTTTTGCTCCTAACATGAAGTAATTTAAACTTGAGCCTTAACGCATCGCATATAGGTAAAAACTTGCAAACTAAAAACAATTTAACGCTGATAATTAACAATTCTTCAAGATGGATTTTGAGTAGTTCTACTCAGTTCAGCACCATCCTTTGGGCTTGAGGTGAATAGCTCTTTTAGTATACATATATTCACACACACACACACACACACACACACACACACACACACACACACACACACACACACACACACACACACACA
>JAQMYF010000025.1:11168841-11185030 GCA_030014195.1 Neosilurus mollespiculum | reverse complement strand
GTGTGTGTGTGTGTGTGTGTGTGTGTGTGTGTGAGAGAGAGAGAGAGAGAGAGAGAGAGAGAGAGAGAGAGAGAGACCTGTGTATTCAAGTAACTAAATTTAGTTCTTATTTTTGGAATTATGCACGTGACTGAGTTCTATCTTTAGTTTCACAGTGACGTCACAGAGACACCCACAAAACCCGTGCTGACGCCTAGCAACCGCAAGTGTTCTACACAACGACTTTTTAGCGCCATATTACAATTCAAGCCAACAATTCGTACTTGACCAGATAATTACTAGTCGCGATAGCGTCGCTGGTACTATTCTCACTTCTGTCAGTGTGTGTGTGTGTGTGTGTGTGTGTGTGTGTGGTTGGTTATGCACGCCTATATCTCAAGAACTAATTGCCATGGTACCATCAGATTTCTGGGTAGCAACATGGGACCAAAGGCTAAAACGTATTTATGAAAAAGTCATTATAGTTCAAGTTCAAGGTCAGCAACATGGTCGTTAAGTGTTTACATGGCTGGGTAGAGGGGCTGGTGAGATTAGTGAACTAATGGTGTGATATTGACAACTAGAAATATCTTTCTGTTGCATGGCTGAGCTGGATGGTGCTTCAAAAATACATTAAAGGTGAAATAAAAATCCTAGAAAGTGGCCCGAAATGCAATATCCAGACTTATGTGATTGCTTAATTTACATGCCAGGTAATTTTAATTTTCATTTTTTTTTAATTTATTTTAATTTTTTTTGAAGAAAACAGGAATTAGTTGTAAAAAGAAATATTCCGTCGCCCAATTTTTATAGAAAATAATAATCATTCTAATATGTAGCCCTATACTGAAGAATTAGGCAGAACAGCGTTATTTACAGAATAATATGTAATATGTGGTGGGTTAAAGAATACAAGTACTTTCACAGTAAGTAATCATCACCTGGAGACATGCACTACTTGTGGTTAAGCTCTAGGTGTTGTTTTATGCTTCTGTTGTCCTTTAAACGCGATAACTTCTCCAGCGGTCTGATACGCAAGGGGAATGCACACTGTGTTTATCTTAGCTAGAGCGTCGTCAAGCTGTTTTCACCTTTTGTGTTGTTTGCTAGGTACATGACGCGACAAGTACCCAGATTCTTGAAACTATGAATATCAGCTGAACTATATGTCCAAAGAAAATGGCACATTCATCATATAGACCTGATATGTTCCAGCAAAAAAGATTTTCAAAACCTGGAACACAAGCAAGCAGCAAGGCAAGTTGTTCTCTATTCTCAATGTTTTCAGTGTCTGTAGGAGTGCTCTCTTTCTGACATTTGCTTGTTCCTTTAAATCAGCCTGTACTACAAACCTCAGGTTAAACTTATTCACCTCCACCCATACCCCATCTATCCCATCCATACCTTCTCTCCCCACCATCTACTCTCACCATACCCCATCTACCCCATCATCCCCACTATCTACTCTCACCCATACCCCATCTCTCCATCATTTACACTCACCCATGCCCTGTCTACCCCACCATACACCCCCATCTACATTATTCATACCCTATCTCCCCCACCATCTACTCTCACCCATACCCCATCTCTCCATCATTTACGCTCACCCATGCCCTGTCTACCCCACCATACACCCCCATCTGCATTATTCATACCCTATTTCCTCCACCATCTACTCTGACCCATACCCCATCTATCGCACCATTTCCCCAAACTGGTCCTTTGAAAAATCCAGCCAGATGTGATCATCCAGATAGTGGTCCTATTCTGCCTAATCCAGTATAAAGCTAAACAAGCTATAAATTACTACCTAAGTGGTATAAAACAAGGAAATACGAAGAGGGAAAATAGAGTTATCCTTATTAATTTCTACTGTATACTACAAAGCAATGTATTTATAATCTTAATTTATTTTTTTCCAGGTGCATCTGTCTAATGGGGATATAAACATGTGGATAAAGGTTAGTGACAGTTTGCATGTGTAAAGAAAAAGAAAACATTCTCATTTACATATGATGATGAGAGATTTATTCAATCCCGCTGTTTACACAAGGTTAAGAAGGCATCAGAGTTTGCTGTATCTGATCTGATCTGTATCTGTTTTCATCACAGAAGCCACACACTGGTAGAGCGAGCTGTGCTGTAGCCCTGCAAGGTGTGGATCAGCTCCAGGACCATGATGATGCATACAACAATGGTACACACAATCCTGCTAATGTTACTAATTGTTTTAGGTTAAGTAATGTTAGGGATACTTATTTTTCAAACAAACAAAAAATACTTATTTATATCACTTTTGTAGTTGAGTATTTTCTTTCTAGAATAGTTTATCTAAAATAAAAATGTTTATGAACACTTTATATGTATATATACTTACAGATATATAATGTTGGATCATTTTCCTCAGTACATAATTGGCAAAGTAATATATTTAATCTCATTTCATTTTTCATGTATTGTTTTTTTTATCATTTAGTAGTAGTATTATTACTATAAAATAGTATTTTTTTGTTTGTTTGTTTGTTTGTTGATATACTGTATTAATCCTGCAAGGGAAATTATTGCCTCTTCATTTAACTCATCCAGAGTGAGCACACACACATAAACAGTGAGCACACACACTTGGAGCAGTGAGCTGCCACACACATTGGGGTGCCCAGAGAGCAGTTGGGGGATAGGTGCCTTGCTCAAGGGCACTTAAGTCATGAAGGTGGATGAAGGGAAGGTGCAGCTCACTCACCACCGCCACACGTTTTTCCTGCTGGTTCGAGAATCGAACCAGCGACCTTTAGGTCCCAAACCCACTTCTGTAACCATTAGTCCATGGCTGTCCCCCATTGTTACTGTTGTTATTGTTGTCATTAATATTATTATTGTGTTTTTCTTTTTCTTTAGTCATTTTATTTAAGTGATTTATTTTGCCATTGTTTGTACTATTTATAAGAACTGTTTCCTGACTACTATTTTTACATATTAGAAATAAATATTCATTCATTCATATCTGGAAAAAAAAAAGTATAGTCAGAGCATGTGTGGAGGGCAGCGAGACTTTGGAGGGGCCTCTGAAGGCAGGTGAGGGTTTAGCCAGGGCTCTAATTTCAGTGTCTTTCCAGATTACAAACCCCAACTTTAATTGGGTTTTCTTTATCAAACTTTAGGATTTGTTCCTGCAGAAATCAAGAAAAATCCACAGGGTTCACAAATTTTTAAGCCCCAATGTACTCAAGCTAAAAACATCTTTATTTTTACTGTTTTGACAGCTGAGGCTATTCTTAGCAATTGGATGAAAAAGAAGCTGCACTTAGATCTTGAAATGGACAAGGAACCGGAAGAGCAGACTGAAGAGCAACCAGCAAACCCGAACTACACAAATTTTAACGGTGCACATTTATGTGATGTGTTTAAAAAAAAAAAAAACAATATTAATGGCTCATGTTCCCTGTGATGGCCTGGCGAGCTGTCCAAGGTATACTCTGCCCTTACCCAGAGTTGGCTGAAATGGGCGCCAGCCTACCTTCGACCCTAAATAGAATTAAGCGGTTTAGAAAATTAATGAATGAATAATGGCTCGTGTTGAATTTTCGTCCCCCTTTCTGTGGTTTTTCAGATATGTATTCCCAACTTGCACCTGAAGACGAGAATGCTGAGTTATGCCAAGTCCTCCAGGACTTAATGGAGACAGACTTGATAGCCTGTGACACAGTACGGGGTCTCTTGCTGGACATGGACAATGAGAAGAAGAGAGGCTGTGACCCAAAGGTCACTATGGAGATACGTCACCAGAAGGTCAAAGAGCGTCGTGCGCAGAGGGATGCGGAGCAGCAAAGACAGCGCAGGGAGCAGGAGGCTTGGCGGGAGGTAATAGAGGAGACTAGACGCCTAGAGCATGAGGAACAGAGGAGGCGGAAACAGGAGGCTCAGAGACAGGAGGAGCTTTTGCAGCAGGAAGTGGTGCGCCTGCGCAAAGAGATGCAGGAGAAGAGGAGTATGGCGCAGATGGCAAGAAAGTGGTATGTATTCGGTGAAGGTGTTGTAATCACTGGCGATTGTCAGTCTGTCAGTCTGACTGTGAACAAAATCCTGACCACACCAATTCACCAAACTTGGTGGGGACACTACTCTACCTGAGTCCTCGAGATGACTTGATCCTGAAAAGTCAAAATCAAAGGTAAAGGTCACAGCAATGTCACAAAATTTTGGAGCTTTCCCATGTTAAACTGAAGTTGCTTATACCTTAAAAACAGAGTGACATAGACCTATAGATGCACTGAGGGAATGATGGGAATCTGTTTACACACTTTCAAATGTTATAATCCCCTTTGGCCTTGAGTGACCTTGAAAGGTCAAAATCAGGGTTACAGTCCTTCTCATCCAGTGACACGAGCTCAAGCCAAGAAAATGGCTGATGACTTTGTTAAAGAAGAGGATCCAAAAGAGTTCCCTTCTCATCCAGTGACACGAGCCCTATCCAAGATACTGGCACAAACACAGAATGTTATTTCTGAAGAAGACATTCTGGATTTGTCCCAGCTATTTGCTGATTCTGGTGAGGATCCTGATTATGCTTCAAATATGAACAATAAGACGTCCATAACATCCAAGACAAATATCTCTCTATTGAGAGCAAAGTCAATTCAGGAACAGAGAGGTGATTCTGATTTTCTCTTTAATGCTGCTCTTCCTGAAGGAGAGTTGGCTAAAGCCCCAGTCGGTTATTCTGTCAGTGATAGACTGCTGATAAGGAAGTGGAGACCCCCAGATGTTCCAGCTTCCGAAGACTGGGCAACCATGCACCAAAGTGTAAATCAGAGGGCATATCGCCCTGAAGTTTTTATATTGGAACAAAAAGTTCCCTTTGGAAGTATTGAATCCCCCAAAGTGATGAAAGCTCTGATCAAACTCTTCAAGATTTTCAGTCAGGCCAGTGTGACCTACCTAGGCTACAGTTTTGGCCATGGGCAAGAGGTACCCACTGCAACAAAGGTCCACAAAATTGTAGAAAATGTCTACAGAAGTTTTTGCAAGAACTTTGCTGACGTCACTGCCGCGTTGACAAATCTGTTGGCTATAGATGCCAGCGATGGTGGAGGTCCTTTGCACTCTATAAGTGCCCCTTGAGCTTAAATGCTTTTTGCTATAGTACAGTGCTTAGGTGGATATACTTGGGGTGTGTTGTTATAGGGTGGCACGGTGGTGTAATGGTTAGCACTTTCGACCCACAGCAAGAAGTTCCTCGGTTTGCGTTCTGGCCTTGGCTGTTTCTGTGTGGAGTTTGAATGTTCTCCCCGTGCTTGCATGGGTTTCCTCTGGATACTTTGGTTGCCTCCCACAGTCCAAAGACACGCACATTAAGCTAATTGGCTGTTCCAAATTGCCCCTAGGTGTGACCAGTTGTGTATGTGTTTGCCCTGCAATGTTCTGGTGAGATTTTCAGGGTGTACCCCATCTTCAACCAGTGTTGGATGAGATGGGCGCCAGCCTCCCCAGGATCCTAGTAGGATTAAGCAGTTTTGTGTGTGTGTGTGTGTGTGTGTGTGTTGGTATAGGAAAATAATCCACAATGTTTCTGTTACCACCCAGAAGTTTCCTGTAACAGCATGTTGGAACATGTCTGACAAAAATTCACTCTGTGTGTGTGTGTGTGTGTGTTATTGTATTGTTGTTATATCATTTAATTGCAAGAGACTTTAAAATTTTGCATTTATGTGTGTGAAAAACCCTCATCAGCTATGATAATATGCATCTCTCTCCTTTGGGGTGCCTCTAGGGTCAGTTTTAGCTAAACATAACATATCTTTCCATTGTTATGCGGATGATTTACAGATTTACCTACCTATGAAGTGGGGGTTTTGGTGGTCTGGACTCACTGTGGCACTGCAATAATAATATTATAAAAAGATGGATGTCACGTTTTATATTATTAATAAAGTTCCTTCATTTAAATGACAGCATAACAGAAGCTATTGTTTTTGGTGCATCAGCCATGTCTAGTGCTCTTGTTGGGTCTTTGACGTTACACTTAACAACAGCAGTACAAAACGTAGGAGTTGTTTTAGACAGCTGCTTGATTTTTCATATACAGATTGACTCTGTTGTTAAATCCAGTTTCTCCCAACTTCATCTCCTATAGAAAGGTGAAACCCTTTTTCAGTCATCCTTAACTTAGTTCATGCCTTTATTTGCTCCAGACTGGACTACTGTAATGTCCTCTCACCTTTAGCTTGTGCTGCTGCCCTTTTTTTAATAAACACTGCCAGACATGAACACATTAACCCCTGCCCTTCACTCGCTTCCCTGGTTAGATTTAGAATCGATTTTAGGGTTTTAATGTTTGCTTTTAAAGCTATTAATGGCCTTGCCCCACCTTATTTATCTGAGATTTTGACTTTCTGTAAAGATTCAAGGTCATTACGGTCTTTTTTCCTGTTAATGTTAGATGTCCCAAGGTCAAGATATAAACAGTGGGGGTGATATTTGATCTATTTTTGACCTATAATTTTTTTTAATATTCAAGCTTAGAACATATTTCTTTTAAATGGCTTTTTATAGTCAGGAGTACTGTAACATTATTCTGACATTTTCATGTTTATTTTATAATACTTATGATGATTTTATGTTTGATTCTTGTCTTTGAATTTGGTTTTTATGTTCCATATTTTTTTTTACTATTTTCTAAAGCACTTTGGGCACCTTTTGGTTGTAGCAGAGTGCTATATAAATAAGTAATTGATTGACTGATTGATTGTATTGAACAGGAAACAAGAGATGCTGGAGAAACAGAACACCATGAAGAACTCTTTTAAGCCAAAGTCTGACGTTGTAACACAGAGGCAGCTGTGCCACAGACAGCAAGAAGTGGAGACTAAGGTCCACATTATCAACCTGCAGGTAATTATATAACTATGATTTCAGTGCTTCATTGTAATGGTGTATTTATTAGGGCAAACAGCATACTCATTCATTCAGTCAGTTAGTCACTCATTCATTCATTTGCCAAACCGATTAATCCTCCTAGGGTTGCGGAGAGTATGGAGATTATCTCAGCCGTCTCCGGGCGAAGGGGTTGGGGGGGGCATGGTTTTACTCCTGAACAGCTCTTGAGTCCACCATCTATTTTAATGGTAATACAACATGTATGAGAAACTTACCATGTTATAAAAAGAACCTGCTCATAACTTTTATAATCAAGGTGTAGCATTTATTTTAGACAAACTTCTTACAGGTTCATCCACCATGATTATTATCCTCAAAATCTCACCATATTTCAGTATAAGCATAAAGTAGAACCAAATCAAATTATTCATTCTCCATACACCGTTTCATCCTTCAAAGATTGTGTGTTATAGTCAAACAATATCAATGATCTCATATATTCTTTTGATTTCTTTTTGGTCAACACAAAATCAACACATTTAAAAAGTCCCTTTAATATATACATATATATTCATTTTATCCATATATAAATATAGTTAGTGCTGTGAAATGTTCATGAAACAAGCGACTTCCTGTTATCTTGTCTTACCGTATGTCTGCCCTAAACCAGACATTTCCCTCACCAGCATATTTTCCCCTCTCTTGAATGTATAAAAGCAAAAAACACAGTTTATAGAAACCATCACCATATCAATAGGTACACATGTTTATTTGTCCTCCATTCAAGTCATTACAAATGAGAATGTTTTAAAATACGAGTGCAATTAGAAACCTGTGATTGGATTTGATGTTTTGGGTTTTTTTTCATATACTGTATTAATCCCGCAAGGGAATTTATTGCTTCTGCATTTAACCCATCGAAAGTGAGGCTGCCCCAATTTGCACAGTACTTCTGTTAATACCCAGTATTCTTTCAGTACTGTTAGTACTGAAAATTAATCAACTCCTTCTGGCTACATAATATACACTGATCGTAATAGAGTTGATTTTATGATAAGTGATATGACATTATTTAAATCTTAATAGGTATATATAAAATAATAATTCAGATTTGTAGTTGTTACTATAGCATCCAATTTGGATGTGGAGAAGCAGTATTAAAAGTTTTTATGGATGGACTCTTTTCAACACTGCGTGGGTATGTGATGTTATTACTAGTGGTTTGTGTGCATTCCAGTGTATGCAGAAGCACTTTTCTGCCTGGTACACAGTGGTGTTAGAGAAAAGGATGCGGTTGGGTAAGGCAGTGGCACTCTGTGACTGGAGGAGGCAACTGAGGGCGTGGCGGGCGTGGAGAGCACTGGTATGGGAAAGGAGAAAAGAGAGAGAAGCTGAGAGGACAGAGGAGGAGCTGAGGCTAGAAAACAGGTATGTACACAAACACACCCATTCTAAGTGATGAATTCATCTCTACTATCCTCGCCACAATCCTGAGCAAGCAGTAAGAGATTTTGAGCACTAAAATATGTTTTTGTAAGCATAAAGTATATCCTGAAAATAAATTAAGCACAAGTGAAGAAAAAAAATGGTTCGTTGGTGTAGATTCTCAATCATCCAGGTCATGGTAATCCTACAAAGCTTGAGGCGAGGTAACTGGACTTCTTATTTTTCTAGATTTTTGAAGAAGTTTCGCTTTCAATCCAAAAAGCTTTGTCAGTTAGAAGTTCTGGTGGAAAGTTCCAGCCTTATATAGGCTGAGCAAAGACAGTGATTTGCACTTGACTTGAGAGTTTTTGCTCAGCCTATATAAGGCTGGAACTTTCCACTAGAACTTCTAACTGACGAAGCTTTTTGGATTGAAAGCGAAACATCTTCAAAAAACCACAAAAAGAAGTCCAGTTGCCTCGACTCAAGCTTTTTAGAAAAAAAAAATGGTTGAGCAAAAAAATTATTCTGTGCTCAATTAATGTGTTTGAAATTATCTTCTTCAACTATACTGGAAAGTTGCACTCGCAGGATTTTGGCATGGCTTTTCTACCCACAGACACTGTCAGCTAGCAGAGAAGAGCAATCGAAGACGGCTTCTGAAACGCTGCCTGAGCAACTGGCGTTTGTGGTGTCACTCAGAGAGAGAGCGGAGGGAGCTACTCCACCAGCAGGAGAAAACCAGGCAGAAAATGGCTGACCTGATCAATGCAGCTGCTTCAGGAAAACTAGCAAAATATAACTGCAGCGAAACACCAGTCACAGCCCATGCAGAGAGCATGAACCAATCAGAAATTTCCATTCAGTTGGTGAGTTGAACACAAATGCAGTTTTACATCTTTGATCAAAAGTTTTCGTAGATTCATCATGAGCATAAACATCATAGTTTTTGAACTGTCCTGTGTCTGGGGTGGAACATTCATCTTTAATGGGGTTTTAGCGATCATCAGTTACTAAAGCTAGTAGTTTCTCTGTGCCAACATGAAAAGGGTTTGTCCACCCTCATTGGCTTGACCAATTCACAGTACAGTGAGAAGGTCCAATACCCAGATGGTCACCTTCAGCTTAGAGGAAACTGGTTTGAATGGTCAGAACATCCCAGAAACCATCAAGGAACAGACTAAAGATGCTGAAACACTGGTATCACTGTCTACACCTAAAGCTAGTATTAAATCCCCATGGCCTGAAGGGTTGTCATCCAAAGAAGCTCCACAATCGACAACATCAAGCTCGATTAAAACCTCCAACTAACCAAAAAGCTTTCTAGAAAAAGTTTGACCAAAATGAACAGAGGTATGAATTAATGAGTTAAGAACACTGTACCGACTGTTCAATATGGTCGTGGTAGCATTGTGGAAGTAAACAAATTGCAAAATTCCAAATACGCCCCAAACTCCCAACAAATAGATTCTTGAGGGCTGGAGAGAACGTATAGAGAACAAACGAAACAAAATCAAAACAATTTAATAACCTCTCACTAACAAACCAGAGTGGATGCTGAATGAATGCTAAGACAGCTAAGAAGCTGTGCACACACTTATCACATGATCCATGAATTTAAACCGGTCACCTATCGTTTGTACTCAGGTATAAAACATGCACGCCCTGACTCCACAAATTTTTATCTAAAATATATGCAACTCCATCTCAGCCACCCACACCTTCACCTCAAGAAGCAACTGCATCAAGTACCAGGTCTCTCAGCTCCAACTCTCCACAATCCAATATCCACAATATGACATAGAAAATTCTTATGTATGCATAAAAATTTTTCATGAATGGAGCGAATAATGACATATGGTTACGTATTTATATAAATTACGATTGATTTTAAACAATGTCTATTTGAACTTTAGCGTATGGAAGTGACTGCCAAAACTTTTCCCTATGCTAGGGCAATTCATTATAGTGTAAAGACTGGTTAATGAAGGAAGACTTCCTCAGGGTACCAGAATTCTTCAGCATAATCTCAAATCATCAGAAACTTGGACACAATCCAGTGCTCCAACTGGACAGCGACCACAAATAGCTAACACTAATAGTAGGCTCATGGAGTGTCCTTCTCAAAATCCTGACCTCAACCCTGTGGAAAATATGTGAACTGTGCTTAAAGGGAAATTAAACACCAACTTATAAAAGCTTGCATAGATCGTAAACATCTTTGCACATTAAAATTCGCTATTGTTATATTAATCCTCTTTATGAAGAAAAAAGCGTAATAAATCCTCACACAGGTGGGCACCATTGTACTGCGAAAAGTCGCATGTGACACAGAAGAAGCTGTACGTAAATGCGGAAGTGAGCTATATACTATACATTCATGTATACAAGCAGATGCTTGTCTGATGTATGTAAGTGTAATGTAGTGTTGAGTGCAGATGTGCCTAATTTTAATTTATTCAGAAGTTCACTCGTTTATATCTGATTTGTTAGTTTAATACTGTATACTGTTGTGTTTGCTGTTATCTTGCCTTATTTGAACTGACATGTCCACGTCCTATTCTTGTGATTTCTCGCTCTCATGAAAGTAAAACAGGCTCCAAATGGCAGCCTTTTCACTCAGGCGAATGCAAATTCCAACAGATTTGAGAAGATTACAACTTTTGAAAACATAAGTTAAAACTACCTGATGATTAAAATTATTTATTATATTTTCAGTGTAACGGGAGAGTTTGGAAGGCTTTCCTTTCATTCCGCTGTAACCAAATATTAGGTGTGCTGTATGTATATATTAGACCATGTACGTAGAGATGACCAGTCTTCTTTAAAAGATTTTTCCTCATCTGGTGTTTTGATGATGGTGGTTGAGAGCACAGTCTAACGCATCACTCCAGAATCTCCCATAGGTGTCAATTAGCTTCAGACCTCTTCATACAGTTAAAGTCATTGCATATGATTTACATTACTTTCCTCCTCATCAAACCATTCAGTGAGCCCAGGGGTCTAGGAAAGCATGTGGAGACAAACTATACCACCAAAATAAGTAAATGTAGTGCATGTGTTTTTATGGAGGGAAAGGGAGAGTGAGAGAGAGTAATGGATGTATAAAGCAGAGTGGCTTTTATACATTATTTAACCATAAGATGTTTCTGAAGTTCTTTCCTTTGGTTGATCTGTCTGTAAGAACTCATGGATAATTAAAGATGTATTGCACACCTTACTTATTGTTTTTAATCTGTGCTCAGTAGAAAAGACTTCTCCTTATTCAATATTCAAAGGCAGTAAAATTTGTCCCTTCAGACTTATCTCCTCTGCCTTTTTTACAGTCCATAAGATATGAATGATTGAGGTAATTAAAAAATGTAAATACTACATAGAGAAGACTCATGATTTTCAAGACGTCCATGTAATCATTTGCAACCCGGACAGAGACATTAAAATATTAATAATCTCAATATTAATAATTAATATTTCCTACTTCATTAACATTTCAACTTCAGGCCCAGGTACAAATACAAAGAGCCACATCAGCTCCGCCTCCACTCCCTCTGACTGGCAGGAGAGCAGCCCGACTCGCTCAGGCCCGGCAAGTGACTCGTCAGCATGCTGCACCCTCTTTAGCTGAGACTCAGGATGGCCGGAGAGAGAGAAGTGCCCCCCACTGTCAGAGCACAGAGATGTGCAGTGGACGGTTTGAGCATCGTCACCTGGCTCAGCAGAAGACCATCGCCGAGCAGAAACGACTTCTTAAAGAACAACAGGATATTATCTCTGAGCTGCAGAAGAAACAAAAACTTCTGGAACTCAGAGAAGAAGAAAAAGTCGAACAGCTGGCAGTCCAGGTCAAACCGTCAACATCTCAGAGTGTTAGCAAGACCAGGTAACTTCCCTGGAATCTTTCACACACTAGAACTCCTACAGCAGTATCTTTTTCTTTAAAAAAAAAAAAAGTCACAAAAATTTTATCAAGGTGGAGCTGGGTTGGTTTGAGTCCTGGGCTCGGGCGTTTCTGTGTGGAGTTTGCATGTTCTCCCAGTGCTTTCATGGGTTTCCTCCGAGTACTCCAGTTTCCGCCCACAGTCCAAAAACATGCACATTTAGCTGTTCTAGACTGCCCCAAAACGTGAGTGTGAGTGTATATATTTGTGTGCATATTGCTGTGATTGTCTGGTGAACTGTTTAGAGTGTACCCCACCTTCCCTGTAATTATCTGAATTCATTATGGCTGATGCCTTTAAAAAAAAAGGGAATGAAATCCACAGAGAGCATGCTTTGTAAACATATTATTCATATATTTCACAGTCATAAATCAAAAGGAACCACAGGTGAAAGCAGCACCACTCTTCCAGCTCCCAAAGGGTGTGATGGTCGTCTAGCCAGCCCTCATCCTACACTAGGAGGTCAGATTTACATACGCTCATGGTTTTACACACACGCACACCTCTGCCATTGGAGCTGACAGCAGATCCGACATCCTTTCGTGCTCTTCTGAGGGAAAATAATCCGTGAAAAAGTCACACTTCAAAGTCTCGCAGGCTGAATTTAGTATCATGTGGGAGGACTGAGAATAGGACAGGAAGTGCAGTCACACAGGGCCATCTAGGTGGCCATCTCTGTATAAACCTCAGCAGCTGTTATTATTTTGGGCTGTGTGTTCGGTGGCTCCCACATCTGCTCTCAATCTTGTAGAAACGTGAGCTGATTCTTAAATCATAGATGAGCTGCTTCCATAAACACGTACCAGCATCATGATAGAGGGGGAAACGGATATTCAAGATTATGGAATGACATTTAAACAAGACTCTTAAACCTCAACCTCTCTGCTACTAAACACAACCTTCCCCCTTCCCAAAAAAAAGTAAACGAGTGTTAAATGTAAGAACAATGATGGTTCATTCAAGGCAGAGCCACATGTTATGGAGAGACTAAAACTGAGACATTGCTTGAAAACCCATATCTGAACTTTATCCTGACCTGATACATTCACAATCTCTTTCTCAGCAATGGAGGAGCGAGCTCGGCAGCGTGCAGAGCGCAGGAGGGAGGTGGAGGAGTTGAAGAGAAGACAGGAAGAAGAGAAGCTGGTAAGCATTGAAAGCGCATTACCGAAGAAAAGATGATTTTACAGCATTAATGATTTTTTTTTTTTGTCCTCAGGCTCAGATGAAGGCGGAGGAGGAGGAGAGAGTGAGGCAGGAGCAGGAAGAGAAGCGTAAAGCAGCAGAAAGAAGAAGGGAGAAAAAGCAGGTGTGCATGTGTGTGTGTTCTTATCTCAGACAAGGACATATTGGTTCTTTATTACAATCTCTGAAAGAATTTGATGGAATCAGCACACCTTTTTTACTTCATAACAACGCAAAGTAATTTTTAACTGATAGCTGAACATTCTGGTTTTGCAAATAACATACCTCAAATAACACTTCATAATTTTAATAAATTCTGTATTGAGTAAGAAATAATCGTGGAATCAGCAAAAAGAAAAAGAGTAGAGGTGGGACGTTTGCATCAACATCAATAAAGAAAGCCTAAATCACCTAAGATTTGCAGACGACACCGTCCTATTTACAGAAACCAAGGAACAACTTGGTGTCCTGCTTCAAAATCTAAACATAGAAGGGGGAAAAAGATGGAATGAAATTGAACAAAAACAAAACAAAGATTATGTGTAATGACACTGTAAGAAGAACAGTAAGAAGTGGAATATGTATCAATGTAGAAACACATGAAGTGTAAGTGTACAAGTACTTAGGAAAAGTGTTAACATCTGACAATTGAATGGACAAAGAAATCGATCAACGAATAACATCCGGTAGGAAGAGATTTGGCCAATACCGTCAATTTCTGAAAGACCCCAAATTACCGACATGTCTAAAAAAAAGAAAATCATGAACACTTTTATCCTACCTGCAGTGACATGTGGGGCAGAAACATGGTCATTAATGAAACATCAGATGTAGACACTGACAGCTGCGCAAAGAAGTATGGGACAATCATTACTTAACATCCCTAGAAAAGATAAGATCAGGAAGGAAACAATCAGAAGAAGACCAGGAATTATTGACATCATTGGGAGAATATAATGTATGAAAGGACAAATGGCAAGACATCATTACAAGACTAAATAATATCAGATGGTCAAAGAGGACAACGGAATTGACACTGATACAAGGACAAAGGAGAAGAGGAAGATCAAAGAGAAAATGGAGAGATGACATGGGCTGGATGAGAACTGCACCGGATTGTGTTGCATGGCAGGAGTTGTGGAGGCAACCTGCCAGTAGTGGCATGAATGAGCTGTAGATGATGATGATGGTCATTATCATCCATCATCCTGAAAAATGAATTCATCATCACCAAATCTATTTTCTATCAGTGGAATGGCAAAATGTAAATGTACACCTCTGAACTGACTGTTGAGGTAGTAGTAGCCATCTTCCCTGGTCCTTTTCCTGACATGCAACCCCATATAATAAATTCATAATAATTTCTTTAGGGAGTCATATATTTTATTGGAACAGCACCAGACAGGATTTAAGTTCCAGGATCATCTGATCATCTTGGTCTACCTGTTTGTTTCCCTTCCACTTTGGTCTTACTCACACCAAATTTTATACACAGCAGGCTGGTATCACCGACATCATTTGCCACACTCTGTGTTTGATTTCCTTCTTGAAGGAGTTGTAAAAATCCTTATCATCCTGTTTTCATTGTTTCATCTCTTAACTCTCTTTCTGTGGTGATGTTTTCATTCATGGTCTCTTTTAAGTGCAGACTAATTTGCAATTTCAGACTTTTTACAGTTTTAGAAATGCAAATTACATACTGTATATATTTCCATAATTATTTTCCTGTACTTGATCTGGAAAATCGTTTAGTAATATGATCAGCTATTAAACAGAAACTATTTTGTAGCATATCTGTGTTTTATGTATTTTTGGGTATTTAAAAATTTGGGTAAACATCCCATAAGTGTGCTGATTCCATCATTTTTAGCAGGAGTTGTACATTTAACATACTGAAGGTCTTCTACAGGTTGAATTATGTCATTTGTCTTATTTAAACAAGACATATCACCTCTTTTATTTGACACCTGTGTTAAGATTATATTGGTGATAATTAATGCTTTTCTTCTGCTTTGGCTGGAAAATTTCTTTTGTAGAGCCTGTTCTGTAGATAAATGTTTTTTGGCTTTTTTTGCTTTTTAATTACCCTTGCAGCATATCACGAGTAACATATGGGTGTGTGACAAAAGTAATTCATAAAAAATGTGTCATGCAACACAGCAACAATAAATATAGGCATTTAATAGACAAACATTTCTGTTTTTCTAAAGTTCTCTTCAATACAGTACATGCATACAGAACATCATACATAAATGATGAAAAAAAAAGTTAAGCCATTTTGCTTACATACAATAGATTTCATTCATACTGGAGTACATTAACGTTTATACATAGCAGTACATTAACGTTTATAATACGTTTGTATTTTTTGTACTCTTTCCTGTTGACACCCTCATTAATTAACTATATTGTAATATGATTTAAAATGTTTTACAGTTGTGTTCAAAATAATATTAGTCCATCCTAACTGATCAGAGCAACCAGAGTGTTTGGTTTAAATGATAAGCACATGAAAAGCGCAGAATAAAACGGAAAACTACCATTCGAATGGATCGAAGAATAGGCCAATGATAAGCTCCAGGGAGGTCAAAGGAGGTCTAAAGTTACCTATGAGTACTGTAGCAATTAGAAGACACCTACACTGTGTGCACAATTATTAGGCAAGTGATTATTTTGACCATAATTTCCAACTCCAAGCTGTATAAACTAGAATGCTTATTGGATTTAATGCATATCAGGTGATGTGTATTTGTGTAACGAGGGAGGGTGTGGCCTAAGGAGATCAA
>JAQMYF010000025.1:11081617-11091877 GCA_030014195.1 Neosilurus mollespiculum | reverse complement strand
ACACACACACACACACACACACACACACACACACACGCACACACACACACACACACACACACACACACACACACATATCACAGGCATTTATTAGATAACAGATCGTTATAAATCATTTCCCAATGTGTTTGTATAGTTATAAGTTGTAATGTTATAAAAAGAACATTCCTGCAACATCATGGGGGAAAAAATAAGATGATTGAGATTGATATTCAAAGTTAAAGTGCGTAAAGTGATGAGGACATTGTTGCTAGGCACCAATTAGCTAACTGAGGCTAATTCCATTAGGCAACTAGCTACATGGCTAGCATGTTTACTATTATTTTAAACTATAATGAAGTGGTACAGTGACAACAAAAATGGGAAAGAATTGTCAGGAAAGTCAACTTTTGCTTCAGTTCAGTTGGTAAATTCCTCTAAAATTACAAAATAACGCTACACATCAAAGGCTAATTGCACTGGTGTTGAACAAAAATGCTAATTTTCTTGATAAACAGCATGATTCCACCTTCTCCTTGATTTTTCCTATTTCGAAATGACAGCTGGATTATGTCTTCAAAAATTAATAAAGCGAATAAACAAAACACACACTCAGAAATCCCCTGTGTATGTACCATATATAACTGGAACTTGAATACACCTTATAACATGGCATCACTGAGCAGCTTCACAACCTAAATAAATGATATTCAAAAGTATTATGTAACTGCTGTGAAGCCATGTGTGCAGTTCTCAAAAGAGCTGAGATTTTTTTTTTTTTTTTTCTTTTTTTTTTTTTTTCCCTAAAAGCTACAGATGTCATTTGGTGCATACAGAAGAGCATACACAAGAGTGAACACTTCAGATGTGGGATTTAATCTAACACTAATACACACAGAGCAGTATGTACACACAACTCCCTCGTTTCACTCATAGCGCTTTAGTACTTCAGTAAAGAGCAGGGTTTACACAGTACAGAATGCATATGGAGTGCAGTGCGAGTTTCAACATCGACTTATAATACTTCAGTATTTTTCAAGCATGTATCTATTCTCATCTGTGGTACATGTGTGATTGTTGGAGATAATACATTTTAAATGTAAACATGTAAATTTAATCAAGCGTCACTAATCGCCTTCTGAACTGCACTTCAAGCTAATTGTCTTTCATTTGTAATCAGTTGTCATCATTCTGATTAGTCCTGCATGAATACAGCAATTCCTAGAGCTTTCCAGTGCTGGAATTGTAACTGAAGGCAAACTATGGGTGGCACGGCACTGTCAAAAGATCTCAATGATAAACTTGTGGACAGGCACAAGTAAGGATATAAATACAAAAAAATTTAAAAGCTGTATCAGGAGCACAATAAAGTCCATTCTCAGGTCAAGTTGTCCTTCCAAACTCGATGGAAGAGCGAGGAGAAAACTGGTCAGAGAGACTTCTAAGAGGCCTAGTTACAGGAAGCAGTTACAGGAATTTTTGGCAAAGAATAGTCATTGTGTGCACATGATAACAATATCACAAAGACACCACAAATGTGGCTTGTATGGGATGGTTGCATCTCAGGCTGCAACAAAATGTAAATATATTGAATAGGGAATTATTTTTTTATACCCACAAATGGGACTACATTTATAAAGGGAAGAATAATAAAACATTATTTAGCCATGAAGTGTATTGTAAACATTGGTTGGTGGAATTCAGCAGCTGTCCTTAGACCTCCATTGTAATTGAGTTTGAAGTAAAGAGTTCTGGGGGGTTTTTTAGTCAATGAAAACATGGTTAAATTCTTTCCTGTGATGATCACACATGCACGTTAGACATAATGGATAGAGAATGCACTGAGTATCACTTTAATATAATCTCTGCACTCATGCTTCACTGCTCTACCTAAGTAGCGGACAGGTATCAGTGTAAATGCTTTCTCTGGAACTGAGATCAAACCTGATCTGCGGTTTCATTGGGGGATTATTTGGCCCTTAGTCATGTGACAGGAGATTAGCAGAGCCCTTAAGGAATGTGTTGGCCGACTGCAGCCATGCTGGGAAACTTCAACTCCAGAAAGCTTTTCAGCTACTTCTTTTGCAAGACTGCCAAAGGCAACCCAGGCCTGTGGTGAGTGATGGACTCAGGTTTTATTCTGGTTTAGGTTGTGAGATTATCTGATTGACTTTCAGGATTAACAGTTGCTATACAGTGTGAAATGAGTCCTGCACCTTGAATGTGCTCCGGTTTGGCTTGGATTATGGCTGGCAAGTGTTGAAGCTAGATTGTGCCAAACTTCTGTGGCTAAGCGTATGGGGTTTAGATTTTAGACAGAGTCTAGATTCAGTGAAGATGCTTTGAGGGCAAATTACTAAGTCGAGTTTTCATGCGCTTGATCTGCAACTGTCTTGGGAAAAAAAACAGTGGTGATTTATGTCTTTAATTTGAATATTTTCCTAACAGTTACAATAATATCATCATATTAAATGTGACTCTTCATATTTGCTGATGAATATATGTATATATCCCTTAATCAACTGCTGAATACATTGTTTTTTCTGTTATGAAAGTTTAATTATCAACAAATAATTATGTAATAATTATATTCTGTATTACCATTTACCCTCTACTCACCAATTAAACCTTTTCTCTGGCATAATAAAACAATATGTTCATAACATGTCAGAAACTCAAGTTTAACAACATTTAACTCAAAGCTATCAGTTTTTAAAAACCAAAATCCAAAAGAACATTAAGGTGGACGGCATGGTGTCATAGTATTTAGTATGTACCCTTCCACAGCAAGGTCCTGAGGTTGTCTCTGTGTAAAGTTCTCCCCGTGCTAGTGTGGGTTTCCTCTGGTTCCTCCCACAGCCCAAAAACATACATATTCACATGGCTGTTCCAAAATGATCCTACTTGTGAGTATGTACGAGTGTACGAGTGTGAGAAAGTACACAGCTCCCCCTGCTGGACCTGCTGTAATACCACACTTCCAAAAAAGACGTATCTCGACGTGTTATGGAGTCTTAAAAATTGCTGGATCCTGAATTTGATTTGGATCATGACCGAAGTCTAATGGAGTCCTCCTTGTCAAAAGCCTTTCGTAGAAATTTCATAAAAATCCACTCATAACTTTTTGTGTAATCCTGCTAACAAACAAACACACAAACTAAAGGTAAGACATAACCTCCTTGGTGGAGGGAATAATGGCCACTTTATGACGTAATGAAGTTGCAAACTATTTTTGTTCCTAACAGGTATTGATTTCAAGACAAATGTGATTACCAACAAAGATACTTCTACTTTCAATTACATTTTTAATATACATGCTGTGTGGTGGATTCTCACACCATAATCACTTGGTTCAGCTCATATCCTGGCCCCAGAGTTCACAGGGGATTGTCTATAATGACCTCTACTCTGGAGCAGAATAGTTGACAAGACCCAGCTGTAAAGGTTCTGGCAGGGTTAAAGACTCTCTCCTCACCTGCTGGAACGTCTTAGTCCTGAGACTGACAAATGGATGATGTTAGCGTTGTGATACAGTCATTGTGTTGGTATGCTGTGGTGAAGCCAGAGATCAGTTTGCAGCTGAAGGTTTGTGCTCATTGGTCAATCGACACCACCTATCCTTATCCTTATTTATGGTCCCCTTAGTGAAGGTAAAGCCGGACAGAATAAGGTTGCAGGTATAGGCAGGGTATATAGCGTCTTTGCTGGCCATGCTCTCTGTAATACGGCCTTGGAGTAGAGCCTCTCCTCTTACAAATCAAGAGGAGAAAGCTAAAGGTGATTTGGGAACAGGATGCCTCTGTCAGCTACGGGTAGACTTGTATCGGTCACGTGCTAATGCATGGAGACCTTGATTCAGATCGAATGTCCAAAGGAAAGATTATATCTCACAGTTAAGTGGTTGTCATAAAAATTTTGAGTTGTGTTAGCAATGATCATGTTCCAATATGGAAATCTATACCATCTCTGGGTTACTGATCAGATGGTGAAGGTTTCATGCCCCAGTCACTGTTGTGCCACTTTTGTGCCCTTGTTCAAGGACCTAACCCTTAAAAAATGTAAGTGGATACGTGCGCCTGCCAAATGCCTTGAATGTAAATGGTAGTACGAGAAAAGTAGGCAGGGCTTAGACTATTTTGCATATTTAAAGCTTTCTTGATTTGGATAAGGATGCAGGTGCTCAGCTGTTGCACTGTTGTCTTATGTAACCATTACATCAAGTTACTAATTATTCAATATAGACAACAATATGCTCTGGTATTGATGAAAGGTCAGTTGTAGTGCCTGAGGTGCATTACAGCTCGGCTTTTTATCTGGACTTTGCTCTAGCCTTTGTAAGAGATATGAAATCTTTTGTGCTTATCACTGGGTAAAACAAAATGGTTATACAAATCTTGCAGATTTTGTAGCCTGAAATGTTATTTAAAGATCCAGTCTTTGAATCTAATACTATACACTTTTTTGTTAGTGTCTATCTCCTAACACGCATCAATCTGGTCTGTGTATGCCCTGAAAAAAACATGTGTACAGCTCTAAATTTGTTGATGTTAAGCAAAGAAAGCCACACAACACTATTCCAGCCATTCAGCAATATGGATAACCCTGCATCCTGTTTCTTATTGGCTGAAGGGGACTTTGTAAGTGTCACTGTCTTGGCAAAGAGTAAACATGATTTTGGGTGGGCGGAGCTTCTGAAGGATTACTGAAGGGAGGGAGGAGTGTATTTGTTTGGCTGTTAAATTCAAATAAACATTCCATGATTTCTTCAGAATCCATGACTGCACCTTTAATTAATTTGTGTGTGTGTGTGTAGGTGTCCTGGGACACAGGGCCAGAGAGCGGTTCTGGAGGGCACCCAGGTTAAGGGATATGAGGACAAAACAATGGTGACTGACACCTCCAAATCTCCACAGACTGAGGTGAGGGAGAGCTCATCGTCACCTCCTGCTGGCTCCAATGCCTGCAGCAGTGGCACCAACCTGCCTGTTTGGACAGAGGAACAAGGTGTCGACAACCCTGCCTTCGAGGAGAGCACAGAGGAGGACAGTGAGTTACATCATATTTTTCCAACGAGGTGTTGGTTCCAGTCCTGTTATGGGTCTTGCACAGTCAGGGGGTTTGTTTAGTCATTCAGTTCAACTAAATCCCACCATTAAATCAGACATTTGGAAGAAATAACCAAACCAACACTACACACTCATGGGAATGGCAATAAAAATGTATTAAAAGTTACACAGTGTGTTTTATTCCTCTTATTCCAGAGCAAGAGGCCAACAATTACAAAGTTGAATTGGTTACTGAAATGAAATATCTGTTTTTAACCATTTTAAGTTTAATTTAATTTGTTAGAAAATATAATAGAATATACACAAACCCTAACCCTGTTCTTATATACATTACAGCAGCTATAAACAGTCAGTCAGTCAGACTGTATTTTGAAAGTAATAAAAGAAAAATATGTACTGATTGTTACAAAGAACAACCCACCCTTATTTAAGTTATTACCTCCCCAAGGAAGTTATGCTTTTCTCTCAGCTTGTGTGTTTTTTCCTTAGCAGGATTACTCAAAAAGTTATATGTGGAGTTTTTTCAGATTTCAACCAGAGGTGGGGTTTTAGTTATTGGTGAATATTTTAATACATAAATAAGCTTGAAAAGTTCTTTGGTGCCAATAAACAGCCAGTATTTTATATTTAATATACACATTTTAGTAAAGAGGTTTATAATTAATACAGTGACTCAGTACCTAGACCCGCGGTGGTGCAGTGGTGAGCACATCCGCCTCATAGCAAGAAGGTCCTGGGTTCAATTCCCAGGCTCGGGTGTTTCTGTGTGGAGTTTGCATGTTCTTTCCATGCATGCGTGGGTTTCCTCCGAGCGTGAATGGTTGTGTGTGTGTTGGCCCTACAGTGGTCTGGCGAGCAGTTCAGAGTGTACCCCGCCTTCACCCAGAGTAGGCTGAGATAGTCACCGGCCTCTCCGCAACCCTAATTAGGATTAAGTGGCTTAGAAAATAAATGAATGAATGAATACCAAAATCATAAAACACTAAAGGTGGTCTATATAGCATGAGGAACTGATTGAACTGAATTTTTTTTTTTTTAGGCGTTCAAGGTTTGGAACGTGTCACTCCACGTGTAAAGCGTCCCCTCAGTAACCCCTGCATTCACCTTCTCCGTACTGGCAGCTCCGCATCATCAGGGTGGGACTTTGTTGAGTCTCTGCCCCTATCAGCAGAAGAAGGTATGCTTGTAGTTAGTGTTTCTGTGCTGATGCTCTATGGAAAAATAGCTCTGGAATGGCGACAGTAGAATGTATGTTTATGTTTATGTTCATGAACTGGCATCCTGTTTCCCATCTCAAGCCTAATTTTCCCGGGATAGGCTCCGGATCCACCTCAACCCTGACCAGGACAATGCACTTATCTTTACACCAGAGTCGATGATGGATGTACTGTTTCCGCCTGCCAGGTTGTGTAAAACTGCCGTCTTTGCCTGAAGGCGAGATCACTACCATTGAGATTCATCGCTCAAATCCCTACGTCGAGTTGGGTATAAGTATAGTTGGGGGAAACGAGACACCTCTTATAAACATTGTAATCCAGGAGGTGTACCGTGATGGCGTTATTGCTCGAGATGGCAGGCTGCTGGCTGGTGACCAGATACTACAGGTAAGAAAAAAACACCTTTGACATCTCAAACAGGTTTAAAGGTGCAGTATTTAATATTAATAAAGCTGTATAATCACCTCATTTGTGACTAAGATTTGCAATATTACAGTGCATGATCTGGCAAGATAAGGCTCACACTCTTATTGACATTTTTCTGGCCCTGAAATGAGCTTTGCGCCCAGCTGGTCCAGCTCACTGTGTCCTCTTTTCCTTTCTGGTGTACATATCATAGTTTGTAAGCCTCTTTATTGTAATTGAAAGACTCCTAACAAACTACAGATGGCAGCAAATATTACAGACTGCCTCTTTAATTCCATTTCATTCATATTTATTTGATATTCTGGATTGCATTTTTATCCAAAGCTGCTATACATGTATTATAACCCTGCTTCTGTCCTTGACCCCTCTTCCTCTTTCTCCAGGTGAACAATGTAGACATCAGTAACACGCCACATAATTTTGCCCGTTCCACCCTAGCTCGTCCATGTGCCACCCTACAGCTAACTGTGCTCAGAGAGCGACGTTGCAATGCCCGGCCACCCCCTGTGCCCACTGTTCCTGCCCCTGCAGCGGCAGAGGGCAGCCCAGGCAGCCTCCGTATCACCCTGCACAAGCGGGACTCCACCGAACAGCTGGGCATCAAGCTGGTGCGGCGCACGGACGAGCCCGGCGTGTTCGTACTAGAACTGCTGGAGGGGGGGTTGGCTGCCAAGGATGGACGTCTACACAGCAACGACAGAGTGCTGGCAGTAAACGAGCATGACCTGAGGCATGGCACTCCTGAGCAGGCTGCACAGATTATACAGGTAGAGTGATAAATAGGAATAGGCGCGGTGCACCCTGAACAGGTCGTCAGAACTGGTTCTTGCTTCCAGAGAGTGTCAATTACTATTGAAGAGTTCAGACATGTACACAGTTGTCTGAGGATGTCTTAGAGGAAGCATGTGTTTGAGCATCCTATCATGTCATGTGGGTGCGAAAATAAGTTATTCGATGAACTCAGTCCTGATTGGTTCGTGCCTGATTATAGTAACCATCTTCCCGAGAACAAAAAGACAGTAGCCTGGAGTCTGTGAGGTTGCACTTGGCAGAAGCCACCATGTCAGTGGTTTGGCATTACAGTTTAACGAATTAAATTGCATTAGACACTAATGATGTCATTGTGGTTACTGTAACACTCCAGGCCAGTGGAGAGAGAGTGAATCTGCTGATCAGCAGGCCTGGCAAGCAGACCATGGCTGTACACACGGGCTCGAGCTCAGCTCGCGATAGCTGGTGCCATGAACACTTCCTGCCTCCGACGCACCACACAGCTATGCCAAATCCCACCCCTAACCTGCAGCTCAGTCGCTCTTCCACATACAGGGTGAGTCTCCATGTGTGTGTCTGTGTATGTGTGCGTATTGCAAAATCCAGTGTTACAGCGCTCTCTCTCTTACAGCCTCCACTTTGTCCTCAGTAGTAAATAATAACTCCTATTGGATGGATCATTGATGTGATTGATTTTGTGGAGGGAGCAGTACTGAGACTCCAGAGATGGAAGGAGTGACATCTTATTCTGGCTTTCGCTACACCATTTGTTTCATGAGGATCAAAAATGATAACAATTCTTCACAAACTGAAAGGTTTAGACTGCAGTAATGTAAGGGCTCTTGAGTGACACAATAGAAAATAATTCGGTGCCTTGTCATCCTTCTATCATTTGCCAAACTGCTTAATCCTATTAGGGTCGCAGGGAAACACTCATCTCAGCAGAAACTGGGCAAAGGCGGGGTACACCCTGAACAGCTCACGACTTCATCGCAGAGCCAACACACACACAACCATCCTTATTCACACCTAGGGGCAATTTGGAACAACCAGGTAGCCTAATGTGCATGTCTTTGGACTGTGGGAGAAAACCAAAGTACCCAGAGGAAACCTGCACAAGCACAGAGAGGACATGCAAACTTCAAACAGAAACGCCCTCGCCGAGCCCAGGACTCAAACCCAGGAACTTCTTGCTGTGAAGTGGATGTGATAAACATTGCACCACCGTACCATCCCTATCATCATACAAAGATTCTTATTTGAATCCTGATGATTTCATCCCAGGACAGGAGCTCTACAGAGCAAGATTGGCCATACCCTTTCGCCTGCCAATTACAGCGACTTTAGCCATTCATGGGCATCTTTGAGCTCATGCATACAGAAGTGGGTGGATATCGTTTTGCATTTTCTGTTATGAAGCTGAACAGTAGAGCTAATAGCATAGCATGGATTTCCTAAACCTGCATTACTGTGTAAATGTGAGTGCTTCTGAGACTTTTTACTTATTTTAACGATTTCTTGAGAAGGATTTTGCAGCACATGGTTTTTTGTATCGTTGTGTTAGGACCTCTCTCTGTGCGTCACCTGCAAGGAGAAACACATCACTGTGAAGAAAGAACCGCATGAGTCCCTGGGAATGACCGTGGCTGGGGGGCGGGGCAGTAAAAGCGGTGAGCTGCCCATCTTTGTCACAAGTGTCCAACCGCATGGCTGCCTGTCACGTGACGGACGAATCAAACGGGGTCAGTCACAGCACATCTTCTTTATCTGTCTTCTCTCTATCTGTTTTCTAACGGTGTAGATAACAACTCAACTGCACAAATAATTAGCGCATCACATTTTTAGGGGGAAATTTAATATATCTCAAAACAGGCCAACTGCATATAATAATAATAATAATATTAGATTAAATATACTTCCCATGTTAAATATAGTAAACTATTAATACTAAAAAAGGCTCTCGTGAGAATGGTTTAAATAAGTAGTTTCAACAATTTGTGGTGAAATTTTTCATGTACAGTCACTCCTCCTCCTTATTTGGAGAGGGGCCAATAATTATGTAACTGATTGTAAGTAAAGCAGAAGTTCTTAAAATGTACTTGTTGCTAATTGTGCTTTCCTGCCTGACTCGATTTTTGTGGTGGCGCATGCACGGCACAATTATAGGAAGGGTGAGCTCTTGAGACTTGCTACTTTGGTTGGGCTTGGTGGCCCTCCCAGAATTCCATGGGCAACTCGATACTTTGGTTGGGCTCGGTAGCCCTCCCAGAATTCCATGGGTGACTCGCTTTATGTGGTAGTGCATGCGCGGCAGTTTCTAGAGCTCTCACAATTGTCACCACCACGTTCCATGCAGGAATAAATGGGCCTGGAGAGATAAACAAAACACGTACAAGCGGACTATATAGACTTGGATTAACTGCCCTTCACAGCCCTCCACTTCTCTATGAGAACTTCTAGTAGATAAGAAGAATAAATAACACTATGATCAAAGGTACAGTCTTACATAGGACATGAGTATGCTCAAATATGTTAAATCTTACCTGCTAGGCATGTTGAAATGATTAGAACACGAAAGTATGTAGTTTAGGGAATGTTTTATTCGCATATGAAACACTGCATGGTGAGCATCGTCTGTGATGAGATTTCAACCCCATATTATGTTACTTAATTATACACATAACAACATATGTAAATATATCATGTAGCACCACTGTGTATAAGTATATAGCGTATTTAAATCTACTCAAGCATCTATAAAAATTAGTAGCTACATAAAGGGTGCAGTACAATGTATATAT
>JAQMYF010000025.1:11055237-11077730 GCA_030014195.1 Neosilurus mollespiculum | reverse complement strand
GTTTGATTTATTTAGTCACCATGAACTATTAGCAACAAAAACATGACTAAATATTTTATGTAAGACTGTACCTTTAAGTACTGAGTTCATGATGATAATGTGTTCCATGTGAAGGTTAAATTCGGCTCATTAACCTTCACTTCCCTGTGTGCTCAGGAGACGTGCTGCTGAGCATCAACGGACAGGACTTAACATCGCTGAGCCACAGTGACGCAGTGGGAACGCTAAAATCCAGCGCTGCCTCGTGTTCCGTGCAGCTGCGGGCACTGGAGGTGAGCACGGTGGATGAGCCGGGACAGGACGAAGGCCTTCTGCCTCACCACGAGAGCGACTGCGATGCAAGCTGGTCGCCGTCCTGGGTCGTGTGGCTGGGCCTGCCCAGGTGAGGATTCACTTCCTGTTAACTTAATGAAGGAAGCTATATCAAATCTAATGGGAGCTGTTAATGGAGTGAGGAAGACGAATAGTGCTGTTTTTAGCTCATGTGGTCCCCAAAGCCCTGAAGATCCATGACTGCTCTTTAACAGGATGTGTTTTTACTTTTTTTTTTTTTTTCCCCAAAACGTTTCTATTTTCAGACTGGTAACAATTGTTCTACTGGGATGCTTTAAAAATAGATACATGGCCTCGGTGAGCAGCGATCTGAATAAAATGACACTCGGGAGAGTGACGTGGCAGAGAGCCACAAATGTACCAAGTGTTAAGTTCACCTCCTTATTCCTCGTGTCCTTAAAAGAAAAGACAATGATGAGACGAGGAAGTGGAGCTATTTTGATTAAGAGAACTCTAGAAACGCATGGCACGTGCTTGAGATTTAGGTCAAGGGATTATATGTGAGTGTGTGTGGGGGTGGTTCATCAGCTAAATTCATTGAATTGTTAGATCATCAGAAAAATCACAGCCTCTCAATGTGAGGCTAGGACACAGAGGGCTTTCAGTTCCCACCATCTCTTCTTTACTGTACCATCTCTTCTGCAGTCACCTTCCTTTCTCAAATCATTGTGCCAAACCACCTCCATCCAGTCTTCCTTGAGTCCCCCTCCACGCAGTTCGCAGCTGTCCCTTCTTCTGTGGACCTGTCTTTCATTTCTGCTATTTATCTGCTTTCACCTCTTCTGAAATAGTCCCAAAAACTGCCCAGGGGACACTTCATGACTTATAAAATTCCCAAAACCTTATTTTGTCATTGGCAAAGAGCACCAGATCCCAAAATCAGGTTGCATCCCAAAAATAAACTCTTGCATTTTGCCGGGATCAGAGGACAGGATATTTTTGTCTTTCACTCTGGTCACCATGTTAAATCGGACAATAAGAGTACTTTGCTCTGTTTTGGTCAGGAAACTGTCAACACCACAAGTGTGACGCAGACCAATCATTGTTCATGCCGTTGTATGTCATAAGGGGAAAAGGGTCAAGAAATTGTCAACCATGGCTACAGAAGGAACCTTAGAGAACAAAAAACACAAAAAATTTTAACAGGCCAGACTTTTCATCAGGTACCACATCGCTCTTCTTCAGTTAGGTTCCACTATGAGATGTTCCTGATATTGCTGATATATGACACAAATCATATGAAAATCAATGAAGACATTGACGTCCTTTCCTTTTTTCCCGTTTACTATGGGCACCATATGCACTTGAATTAGCAGCTTACTGCAGCCAGTCCACTGAGGAAACTGCAAATTAGAGCGAACCCATTCAGACAGAACGTATAAAATTGAGTTCAGGATGCTATGGTCACCGATATGGACGGTTTGTTCCCTGGAAACATTGTCACTGTAGATAATTGAATGAATTTTATACTCAGCATCATGCCCATGCCCATCCTCTTTTTTAATTTCAGCTACCTGAACAGTAGCCATGAGATTGTCCTGCGCCGGAGTCACCCTGGAAGCTGGGGCTTCAGTATTGTTGGAGGCTATGAGGACAACCATGTCAACCAGGCGTTTTTTATCAAGACCATAGTATTAGGAACTCCTGCCTATTACGACGGCCGCCTGAAGTAAATCCCAATATTCCCAATATGAGGTGCAATCAAAAGGTTCCTGAACACAGTACTGTCATGCATATGTAGCAGGAGTGAGCAGTATGCCATGAGATGTTGCGCTTTTGCCATTGTGTTTTCATGCCAACGTGCAAACAACCTGCAAAAATCAAATCAGTGAGGACCCTTGAAATGTTTCAGCAGACCTATAGCAATGAGGCGGGCGAAGTGTTTTGAGCTGCACTACTTCTGGAAGGGTAGAACATAATCCTCTATTGACACGAACATGAAAACCACTATGTGTATGTTCCAGCTTAATGATTCATTGCTACAGGCATGCTGAAACATTCAAGGGTCTCCACTGCAGAAGGTTAATGCACACGTGCTAGTGTCACAAAAGGGTGTGTATACTGACTTTTGACGAGAATTACTGCTTGCACCTGCTGCATACCCATGACCATGCCGCTCTCCATTTATTTGCTACAGGAATAGTTGCGGAACTGTTTGATCACACCTCATACTAAATTTGTACTTTATCTTTGTATTTTCTCATACCTTCATTTATTAAAAATAAAATTTGTATCCGGTAAACAATCCTTGATTTTTTCTGCCATGATGGTGGACTCTATTCCTGTCTCTGTTCTCAGGTGTGGTGATATGATCGTGGCTGTGAACGGACTTCCCACGGCAGGTATGAGTCACTCAGCCCTCGTGCCCATGCTGAAGGAGCAGCGCAGTCGGGTGGCGCTTACCGTTGTCTCCTGGCCTGGTAGCCTGGCGTAGTCTCTCAGTCCTCGCATCCAAGCGTTTTATCATTCCTGTGTCCCTTCTGCTTTGCCACGGATGCCATAGTGTCAGTGAGTCTCAAAAAAACTTGAACGCTTCACATGATGCTGAAAAAACCTGGCCTTAGAGAACCCTGCCATGCCCATGAGGGAAGCCCCACCCCTCTGGAAAGCAGCCTTAAGGCCTTCTCATGACTCTACCCTGCCAGGGGTTTTATATTTAGATGTTATCTCTATCGTGTGTGTGAATACAAGTGAGGATGTTTGAATATGTGTATGTGTACAGGTGTTTAATAAATAAATCTTTCCCACAGACATGTGCGTGACGAAGATCAGTGTTTGCAGTGTGGGCATGTGACCATGGCATAAAGAGTTGATTTATGTGAACATACCCGAGTCACGATTGACAAAATGCACTTCTGAAATTATCAGCCCTTGGCTATGCTATGCAAAGCAGCAATGAAAAAAAATTATAAAACAACTTTTTCACCTTTGACCTTTAGGGGGAAAAAAAGGACGTTTTCAGAGCTACACAAACAATATATAAATAGAAGCACTCGGAAAGTGCAAACCCCCACCAAGCCAAAAAAAAATTTAAGTACATAGCACCCCCCCCAGCCTACAGTTGCACATTAAAAAAAAAAAAAAAAAGTCAATAAATTAAAAAAATTAAATAAAAAACACACATTCCTCAATGTTAAATAATCCTTTCAAAAAATCATTTAGATCCAGTATTTGATCCATATCATCTTCAAAATGTAAGTGTGTTAACTGAATTACTTGCATAAAATTTCTAACAAATACCAACAAAACACAAATACAAGTAAAACAGCATGGTACTTCAAACAGCTCTACATTTTAATCATTTCCCTCATGCCTAGAGGAGTTTTTCTCAACTGGTTCTGCCTCCAGGCATGTTTTTTTAGATGATTTTATTTCGGATCCATTTTATAAAGTAAATGAGACCATTCCAGAGACAAAAAGGGGTGAGTAAAGAGAACTAGTAACAATCCATTTTATGAATTGTGATGAGATGATTTAGAAGGTATTTCATATGTAATTCACGGCACACTAAATATTCTTCCTAAAAATATATAACCATGGATATGCACCCACAGGGGACTTCATTAAGAACACTAACACCAGTACTAAATCAGGAGTAGGGCTTGCCCTTGCATTTGTGGATGACACTAGTTTGAGGAGATTTGTGCTTAGACATGGTACATATTATATAATAGAAATGCCATTAGGATGCACATACTCAAACACTTGGTACCTACATTTATGCACTGCTGCCCATGATTAGCAGATTGGAAAATTTCATGCGTCATTAGCTGTACAGGTTTCGATAAAGTATTAGTCAGCTGCAAAAGCTACAAACCCTATAGTGAACCACACTGGCAACTTGCCCAGAGTACCTTGTATGTTACCGTTTTCTTCATTTGTACAACCAGCAACAGCCATCAGGTACAACAATTTGGGGGCATTTGGGGTATACGTGTAGTACTTAAAACAATGGGAGTACTAGAATGAGCTTGGCCCTGTGATGGTCTTTCAAGCTGAACAGTGTTGGCTGAGATAAACACAGCCTCCCTACGTTCCTAGTAGGCGTAAGCAGTTCGGCAAATGAGTGCAATGAGAATGAGCTTGATTCACCATCCAACTCCTGAACCTTTAATTCAACACCAAGGCAGAGATGCAGAAGTGATTTTATTTAGTAGTGCCTTTAAATGGAATTATGCTGAAAAGTGAATTAGGAAGTCATCAAGGACCACATTTATGGGTTGCTTTGGGATGTGGACTGGTTTAGAGAGAGATTTTGCAGCTGTGCAGACACTTCAGAGGCATTTGAAACATTTGTGTTTGTTCTTTTCTTCTTCCATCCTCGTTTGGGCTTTCTCTGATAGCACAAAGAAAAATCCATCACCCACATTTATATGCATTATTCTTAATGTCAAAGAGTTATACTTTAGATTAATTGAATACTTGTAGCTCTTATTATTTTTACATGTTCATTTTGCCCTTCATAGTACTCTGTGGTGTGGATTATTCTGCTACATCACAGACTGTTTCATTTTATCCTTAAGGGGGTGATCACACTGGAGGTGGGATAGAAAAATGACTGACGCAAATAGCAGTTCGCAGCTGTCTCACTTTTCATTCTCAAATTTCTCTCCCGACATTTGTAGCATCGCATTTTGGTCACCTGATGGCAAAAAATTTCAAAGGTTTGAAACGTCACAAAACGAGGCTGTCATGGAGTAGTCTCAAACAGTCCGTACATGTCGTGAGAAGGTTGCCAAGTTGTCGTTGTGCACACAAATTATTCGTTTTCACGCACAAGGAAAAGCAACAAGTTGAAGACTTCCAACAGAAAGTTTGAGAAAAGTTTTGAGACTTGCTAGCATCCGCCATATTCCACATATTTTGCCATCATTCACATTCTGTTCATGCTAATAACGCACCAATAAAAACGAATGGTTTGAGAACATAAAAAAACGACCAAAATGCGACTGATTTACAGAAGGATTCACTTTTCACCAAACCAATCACAAATTACTCTGAAATCAGTCATGTGACTTTTGCGCAATATACATATTTAAGCTGCAAAATATCTTGATGCGAATTTCAAAATTTGTAAAAATAAATAATCGCAAATTTAAAAAAAAAAATAATCTGCATTAGTCATTTTTCTATCCCACCTCTATTGTGATCACCCCGTTAACGAGTCATGCCCCTGAAATCACTGAACCATGACACTGATGTTTACCTGCAGCTTTTTCTTCTCTGGGTCATGAACTACAGCATGTCGCTTCAGACTTCTCTGCAAAAAGAGAAAATACTCTTAAAAAATAAAAAAATATATATCACACCGTTAACATTGTCATTTTTCCACAGTCGTATCAGAACCTCTTCTCACCTCCATGGCGAAAGCTTTCCCACAACCTTCTTGAGGGCAGATGAAGGAGCGCTTGCCCTCATGAAAGGAAAGGATGTGATTCTGCAGGTTGAAATGTGTTGTGTAGGTTTTCTCACAGGCCTCTTTGGTGCACTTGAAGACGCGCCGTACGCCCAAGTGGACAAAGAGTTTGTGCTTCTTTAGAAACCAGGTGTTATAGAAAACCCTTGTACAGCTGTCACACTGCAGGATCTCTGCACAGACAAGCAGGGATTATGATGAAGCTCAAGATCACAACACAAGAAAATCTTCCTCCGGAGCAGTTTACCTCCGTGTTCTGCTTTCCTGTGTGCCTGATACTCCGTCCACGTCTTTCCCTGGAAGGTACAGCCCTCTTCAGCACACGGATACCCTACAAGTCCGTCATTAAAAAAGTAGTGAGGGGGAATTTGACAAGTAAATGATTTGTAAATATTATAACATACAATATACTACCATCATGCACTTTCTCATGTTTTTGCAGCTTTTTAAAGGATGTGTACTTCTTCCCACAGCCCTCATATTGACACCTGTAAGAGTTCAACGTAAATCAGAGCTGCTCAATATAATAAGATCACGGAGACACGGTGGTCCTTACTTACTCAAATGGAAACTGGCCCATGTGCTCACATTTGTGAGACTTCAGCTGGTTACGCTTATGAAATCCTTTCGAACAGCCTTCATGGTCACACTGAAAAATTAGAATAGTAAAAAAACAAACATGTATACATTTCACATCGTTGCTTTTAGTGAAATTATTAATGCCAAATATGTGAAAAAAACACTACCTTCATTTAAAATGATACCCGAAGAAACCATACATAAAGAAAAAAAAATGCCATTAATATTTCCAAACTACAACCCCTTGCAGAAAAGCATGGAATCGCCACTCTTGGATGTTCATTTAATCTGTCTATTGAGTTTACTGAGATATTCTGAAGGTCATGGTGACATATGACCAAGTTATCCAGCTGCAACCTTCAGATTAGAAGCAGACAGAGGAAAAAGAAAACACTAGTAAAACCAAGGAAGACCATCTTATTTGTGATAAAGATGTGATCTTAAAATAAATCAATAAGAATGTAATGAACTTGGTCAGTTTTTAGAATTGGTGTTAAAATGTTTTCCTCCCTTTAAACAGTCTTCATACACAGAACGCGCCATATTCAGTTGTTTTCCGGATGTTACAATTTAATTGTACGGCGGATGTAAAAATCACAAGATGTATCATCCAATTAAACAGTTGAATAGGGCATTAATGACAGGGTTTCATTGCATTTGGATAACTGTTTTTTTAACTCCCAGAAAATACCAGGTATATCGAGTTTATCACATACCTATAAATCTCAAGGTATGGTGCAAAGAAAAAAAAATTCCAAAAAGGTACAAAAATGCTTTTCTTTTTTTTTTTTAATTATCATATGGAGCTTCCATCTAAACACACACAGCATTATGCACACGTTCCTGTGCTGACCTGAAGGTTATGCAAACCTTCAATATTAAAAATAAAAACTAAACTTCAGGAGTATGTAGCAACAACAGTGCTACTAAAAAAAGCTTGAAAACCATGCAAAACTCTACAAAATCTACATACCAGGTCACATTAACCACAGAGCACATATTTAATGTTTTTCCATCACAAACAAATCCACTTCCCCTCACAAAGGGCTGGTAATTAGATGATTAGTAAGTTAAGTGACAAATTTGAGTTCTCCATAACCATGCAGACAATGCAACGATGCAACATTCCAAGAGGAAGTGAAGCAGCATTAAAATAAAGCTTCAATGGTGTTCTGTTTCATACAAAGCCTTGTTTTTCTTTCCTTGCTTCTCTTCCTCAAACCAAGGGAAAAAAGCAGGGACAGTTTTAGGACTGATTGGCACGCTACAACTAAAGCAAAACCCTATAATTTGGTTCTGGTGTTTTCATGTATCTGTCTGTCACTCACTATACTCACCACATAGACCTTCTCCTTGTGCTGGTGCACACGCTCGACATGGTTCTTCAACCCTGCAGGGCTGGTGAACCCCTCTGAACACACACACACCAGACATCTGCAGATTATGAGTGAGCACAGAGTTAATTATTCTTATCTGAAGTGAATCATTTATTTATCAGAGCTGTTTACAGGCAGGACTCACTGGTACGGCTTCTTCCCACTATGGCTCAGGTTGTGCCTGGTGAGCTGGTAGCGGGTGCAATAACTTTTATCACAGCTATCACATGCGAAGGGCCTCTAAAACAAGAGGAGGAAAGCAAAAGGGATGAGAGAGAGAGTTGTCATGGAAACGCTCTTCACTTCCGGTTTTGTTTTGACCCTTACCAGCCCAGTGTGTTTGCAGTAATGAACTTCCAGTTTCCATGATTTGGAAAATGAAGCTTTACAGTTGGAGAAAGAACACACGAAGCTCTTACTCGGGTCTTTGAAACGTTCTCCCATTTCATTCACAATGAATTCACGTTGTTTTTCTGTCGGTAGCATATAAGAGCATATACACCTCCTGCTGAACGACTAGCACGAGCTCTGTTTTCGCTTCTTTTTTATTAACCGTGGACGGTACCATTTTCAAACGAGGGGGGGGGGACAGAACTGCACTCAGCGCAGGCACGACGGGAAAAGGGCTGAAGGTATTACAGGGGTTGAAGGTAGAGCAGTAACCACCCCTCTAATTAAATTCATGGACGAAAAAATAAAAAGAGAGAAAGCGGCGGAAGGAAACTCATCAGGTAAATGCAGCGCATTGTGGCTCGTTCCAAATTAGCATAAGCAGACGTGTCACGTGACAATAGGTCCTCACGTGGGGCATAATATATGAGGAGTCACTTCAAAACCTGCTAAGTTGGTCAGTTTTTAAGAAAAAATAGTGGTTTTTTTAATAGGCTCAGAAATTATCAGACAGAGTTTCGCTTCTTCTACTACAATAATTTATAACATGAGTTAGCAGGTTTCGAGGAAAGTGGAGCTATCAGTGGGACATGTGCAGGTGCCTGAACAAGAGGCTAAGGGAAATAACTTATTTATTTATTTGTTTGTTTGTTTATTTTTGTTAAACAAAACTTGACTTAAGCAGGTTTTATAAGTGAACTCCTCATATAGATTTAGGCAGTGCATAAAAGCAGAGCTCCCATATGATTTCCCTTACTTGACAAGTTTTTCGTTGGATCTCTCAAACCCCATACTCGTATCCTACTTTTATCAATATTAAATCATTTTAATAACTTGTTTATATAAGGAAATAAAAATAAGGTAACCGAAGACGCAATCTTAGTCTCGACATGTAAAGTACACCATTTAGAACCCGTAGGTTTAGAGAACTTTTCAACAATGCAGAATATCATTAACTGCTTCTTTATTTTACATCATTAATGATGACATCATATTGCGTGACCCGAGAATTATTGTATACCTCTTGCTCTCTATATTACTCCCAGAAAATTTTTAAATTGTACATTTTTCCTTTTTGGGGGTAGAAAATATTTAAAGAGTAATACAGGGTTCCCATGTGTACATGTACACCGGAGAGACGGATGGACATAGGTTTTATTTGAAAATTCATATCTCAGGAAGGGAACCTCCTACCAAACTTGGGCACGTTCATCTATGGGGAGATAGTACTCTGGCTTGGCAAGAACAATTACATAAGGAAATAAATGAAAATGTCTTGATGTTCCAAAAGCAACTCGATGGTTAGATGCTTTTTCCTTATCAATGCTCCGCTCAGCGCAGTGCAGGAGCTCCACTAAAAATCTAAAATGAGTAACTAATCCAAGTTAGCCAAAATCCTAAATTTCTTGTGTGTTTTTAGTGTGTTTTTATATTTTATATCTTATATTTTATTATTTTATATGTATTTATGTAAATTGAGACATGCATGTACATTCATTCATTCATTTGCCAAACCACTTAATCCTACTAAAGTTGCGGGGTGCCTTTGGACTGTGACAGGAAACTCACACAAGCACGGGGAGAGCAATACATTAAACAATGCATAAATTAAATAAACAAAATAAAATTTATTAAATAATTTAATTAATTACCTTATTGCCTTAAATGTCCTATTTAGCTTTTAGCAGAATTTTGGATTAAATCTTTCTCACAATTTTCAGTTTAATTATTTGGTGCCTGTCAAAGGAATGGTGCCTGTCATATACCCCAGCTGAGATTGCAGTCTGACATGCACACAAATTCACCACTAGAGGTGAAGAATCACTGCAGTAGGGCATGGAACATGACACAAACAGTGATGTAAAAATCATGGAAGCAACCTAGTTCTTTCACCATAAACTATGGTTGTGAATTATGACATGGTAAATCTCATCATGCAGTTAAATCCTATCTTATCTTATCAAACTATTAACATTATAACAAAAAAAGGTTTGGATCTTAAAATCTAAAGTTTTCTCAGTAATAAGGAACAATAATATTGATAATCTATGTCTTGATAATGATTTTAATAAATTGAGATTAAAAAAACAATTATAGTATATAGTACTTTACAGTAACAGTGCAATCTGAAACAGTCTGCCATCTGGATATTAAAAAACTTATCCCAAGACGATAATGCCTGAATCAAAATGATGTACACTCACCAGGTGGCATTATCATCACGCTTTAAGTGTGTTTTATCTTATGTAGTATTCCAAAACTTAGAATAAGCTCAAAAGACACTGAAAGCTATATGTATAGGATTATGCTTGTGGAGTGCAGGGCTCACCTGACCTGCCTCTGTAATGGTTAAATGTTTAAAAATAATCTTTTTAGAATTTTAGTTCGCTTTTTTGTTCTTGTGCAACAATTATGCAGCTCAATCTGTAATGCCTTGTGCATTTATTCCTTAATCAACTTATCCCTAGAAAATGGAGTGTAAGACATAATGTGAAAATATATAATGTGGGGATGAATATAATGTGTTAGGCTCACTAAATGCAACATGATTTTGCACAGTATTTTATCTCTTTTTTATGTGTGTGCCTAAACTCCCCTCTTTACCTCCACTGGCCTGTAAAACCATTTGATTGGGGATGAAGGTCTTTCTAGTCCAAGAAAGATTGATGGAGGATATTAAACTGTCAAAACTGGCTCCTGGAATGCGTCTGTCTGTAACTGAAGGACTGTTGTTCATGATCGACTAATAATACACAACGCCCACACACATATATATCCAGAATTTATGATACACAATCATAGTTTATCGATGACTGGTAAAGCATACTGATATGTCAGATTTACAGCAGCCATGTGTCATTTGTTTCCATTATAAAGTCCCAAAGCAGTCCTGTTTATCAGATTTATATCTCAGTGGTGACTCATCACGTCTTTCAATGTCCCTCAACATTGGTCCCCTCCACAGCTGATGGTTATAATGCTAGTGATGATAATAAAGTGTGTACATAATGCAGATAAACTGATATGGAAATCATGAAATAGCAAATATACCCTGTTCACTCATGCTTTAATATATAAACATCAAGATAGATCATCAACTTATGTAGCAAATGTAGGCTTTAATTTATACTCATTTTGCACCCCTAATGAGATTGGAATGAAAAACAAGTAATAATATACACTGTGCCGAAGAAGGGCACAGTGAGCTGCCTGAATGACTATTGCCCAGTTGCCCTAACCCCCATCATCACCAAATGTTTCGAGAGACTTGTCTTTTCTAACATTAAGGCTGCCATCCCTGCTAACCTTGATCCACATCAGTTTGCATACAGAGCAAACAGGTCAACAGAGGATGCCATCAATACAGCCCTCCACACAGCCCTCACACATTTGTACAGCAGTAACTCCTATGTGAGAATTCTGTTCGTAGACTTTAGCTCCTCTTTTAATAGAGTTCTACCACATAACCTGGTTCAGAAGCTGGGAAACCTGGGCCTAGGGAGCTCACTGTACACCTGGATACTGGGCTTTCTTAGCAACAGACCTCAGAATGTCTGGATAGGACCACATCCCCTCCACTCCCATCCTGAACAACGGAACACCACAGGGGTGTGTCCTCAGCCCCCTCCTCTTCTCCCTCTTCACACACGACTGTTCCCCCATTCACACCAGCAACACCACTGTCAAATTCGTCAACGACACCACCGTCATAGGTCTGATACCAGATAACGCCGAGTCAGCCTACAGGAAGGAGGTCCGGCATCTGAGGCGATGGTGCGACAACAATGACCTGGACCTTAACACATCCAAGACAAGGGAGGTGATAATGATCTTCAGGAGATCTAAACAAACTGAGCACTCTGCCCTCTATATTGATGGAGAGGAGATAGATAGGGTGGAGTGCTTCAAGTTTCTTGGAGTCCACATATCTGCTGACTTCAACTGAACCACAAACATCTCTCACCAGGTGGGAAAGGCACAACAAAGGATGTACTTCCTCAAAAGCTCAGACAAGCCCGCCTACCCCGACCCCTACTTACAAACTTTTACCGCTCCACCATCGAGAGCCTCCTGACCTACTGCTGTACAGTGTGGTTCAACAGCTGTACTGCAGAGGACAGGAAGGCCCTGCAGCGGGTGGTGAGGACGGCAGAGCAGGTCATTGAAACTACACTACCCCCGTCAGTGACATTTACACTGGCAGATTTTGAAGGAGAGCCAGTGGTATTATCAGGGAGCCCACACACTCTGGCCACTCCCTTTTCTCCCCTCTCCCCTCCAGAAAAAGGTACAGGACACACACACGCACACACACACACACCCTGATAATACCACTGGCTCTCCTTCGAAATCTGCCACTGTAAATGTCACTGACACTCATTGAACTTTATTATACTGGTATGGATAGTATAGTACATCCAGAGCCAATCCTGGAATCACTGGGAGAGAGACAAGAAAACACACAGATACACAGAAAATCAGTCCATCCCAGGGCACCACACACAATTTGGACACCACATAAAATCATTTGACCATAATCTAAAAGAATGAGGAAATAAATACTGGAACAATAGCTTTAGTATGAACTTTTTGTCCATAGATTTGATTCAAAGAAAGCACTGTAAAAAATCAGGCAGAATTAGAACAGAAATATCAGATACAAAAATATAGGGAAATTCATTCATTCATTTTCTGAACCGCTTAATCCTAATTAGGGTCGCTGGGAGGCTGGCGCCCATCTCAGCCGACTCTGGGCATGGGCAGGGTACACCCTGAACAGGTCACCAGGCCATCACAGAGCAGAAACACGCTGACGGCAATCCGATAACCTACTATTTACAAACAACAGCAATGGTTCTTTTACATGCCTCTCACCACAGATGGTGAGAGGAATGGATGGCCTTTGGTAACCCAGTTTGCTGCAGTGGGGCGACAGCAGTGACAACTTAGTGGTAGTGGGGCTTGAACCCTCGACCTCCGGACCAGTAAGCCAGTATCCTACCACCGGGCCACCACTGCCCAATATAGGGAAATATGAATAATAAATAATAAAAATGGATAATAAATCATTTAATCTATTTACTGCATGTATTTTTTTAAGTGTTAATGTTTTTAGCATCCACCTATGCTTGTTTGTGTGAATAAATGAGCTGTGATCTCTGAAACCTTGAAGTAAATTCCATTTAGTTCTGAGGGTGTGTTTACTTTAGCACATACCTTTATTTCTGCATTTCTTAACCAGTTCTTAGCTGACCTAAATAATTCATGTGAAAAAGTAATTGCCCCCTTTGTTGCTCAATCAGCCAATAAAACAAATCGAATGGTGTGCTAGTGGGTTGGTGAGATGAGATGATGAGTTAGTGATTTTTTTGTTCATCAAGAAATCACAAGATCATTTGAAAACTGTATTTTTTTTGGAGATTAGAATAAAAACCAGAGGAACTGGAGGAACTCAGAAAATGGCAATTAGTCTTTCACAGCACTGTAGTTTCAGAAATGACCGTAAATCAAACCCTGTAAATTTCCTTTTGTGCAGGGAATTAGCTCCATCTTAAAATCTAAATTTTCCAGTTAATTTTCATCAGTTCAGTGTAGTTAGTTACTTTTTATTTGTAACTTGTGGTGTAACTAGCTGCTTTCTCAGCAGGGTTGTTTGGTGGTATCTTAGCTATTTTAACTTCTATCTTGACATTTTCAAATGAGCTTCTCCAGCTTCCAGTAATGAAAATGATGAAACCCAAATGTCTTCTATTTCCATGAATTCTAGTCGTGCTGTAGTCGTGCATATTCATTTTACAAACAATAACACTGTAGATACCTTCTTGCTATCTAATCCCCGCCATTCATCGTCCTCCTGCCCATCCGGTCGGGCAGTGTCCCACTCCCAAACCTTCTGTGGAAATGATCAATAAAAATATACTACCATGACTCTGTACTGATAATCAGCAACAAGCAAAAAAAAAAAAAAAAAACAGTGGCTCCTGGCCACTGCTGATGTATTGTGCTTTTCAAAAACAGATAGGCACTTGGTCAAACCTTCCCATCAGCTCATTGCTTTTTGTACAGGCTATCACCACACATGGGGAGAAGCACAGAGAGAGAGAGAGAGAGAGAGAGAGAGAGAGAGAGAGATGCTAAAGTGGGGCAGTGTACACAATATGAATGATGAAGATACGAATGGTGTCTTGTCTTCCTATCATCTCATCGAGCATGTTTGCTTGTCACTGTGGTTAATATGTAACGCAAGGTCGATATGGCTGCCTCGCCGTTTGACGGCTTCACTCTGTGAGTGTCAAGCAGGCATGATTAAGGAGCTCGTACTCCATGACTGCTTTCATTCCACTCCCCAGCACAATCCACCCCACCCCCCACCGCCTCTCCTCTTCCCTTGAGTCTATTTACTCTTGCTTTATTCAATCAGTAACTGCTTATGAGTCAGTGCCTCTTGGCTACCCTGGCACTGCTGAGAGAACTGAGTCACGTGCCACATGTTAAATCCCATGTTACACAATCTGGAGTCTGCTTGATAAGTTCATGGTTGGACAGCAATAATATATAAGAAATAAAACACCTAAGGGTGTGGTGATACAGGACAATAATCGAGGAAAGCAGCGTTACTATCATCATCCTAAAGTGGCTTTAGTTTTCCTATAAACAGAGTGTTACTTTCAACCTGAAAAAGAACCACTCCACCTCAACCTACTCAACAATAACATTTATTATGGATGCCAAATCGGTCAGAAAGTGCAAGCAGTACATGATGAGGAAGCAGTTCACATATAAATTAAACAGATTCCCAATAGAATCCATGGGCTATCAGTAGAAGGTCAGAGGTCACAGTTGGAACTTGTGAATTCTCACTGGTTTTGTGGTCTCTTCATGGGAAATTGTTGGTTTTACATAGATGGGACCATATGGAAATTCATTGTATTGCCAATCAGCTGGAAATGGATGACACCCATGATCCATTCCATGCATGAAGCACCAATGACACCTTCATAAATATTTTTCTTCATAAGATGTATAGGATGTTGTACACATTGTGGAGTCTTTAAATACAAGGTATAAGGTGTTAATGAGGTGTGCTGTTATAAAAAAAAAAAAAAAAAAAACTTTGGGGAATGTTGTTCTGGGGCAGTCGAAGTTCAGTGGATTAAAGATTTGAGGTTACTGATTGGTGGGTTGGGCGTTCAAGATTACCACTGTTGAGTTTTTAGACATGGTCTTAACCCTGCTGGCTAACCTTATCAACTCCATGTACAATTAAAAAATAAGATGTAAGAACAAGACTACAGCAATGTGTCTATATGTATAAACCATTTGAACCATTTATAGTGACATTTAACTGGAACTATTTTTACTGTAATGCTTGAAATGCAACTTTCCACTGTCCTTTGACTTCTATTATAAGGTATATAGAGTAGTTTTATCACTGATAGGATGAATTTCAGCAAATCTGGGGCCTGTTTACCAGATTTTTAATACTAACAAGCCTTCTTTTAACAGGATTTGCTTATCAATAACAAGCTGACATGTCACTTCGTGATGGATTGCTTTGGCTTTTGGCTCAGCGAGACCCGGTCACCTGCATTCGGCTGGTTAGATATGTGGCTGTACCAACAGCAGCATGATAGCACAGGATACATTATCATCTGCTCTCAGTGGACAACGGATATGCAAGGCATTTGTAGAGGTTATCAGCCTGTTCCCATACATTCTCACAGAACACGCTGACCCTTTGGCCTTATTGCCTGCGTACTCACACTCGGGCCTGTGTGTCCAGCAAAGAGTCACAACACAGGTGCCGATGCAGTCGATTCATCTCAGGTAGGAGGAATGGATTTTTTGATATGACCAAAAAAAAAAAAAGAGCAATACCTAAATATCCTGATAATGTGTTACGCTTATGACATCCGTTAGAAATGAAACTCTGTGAGAACATTATTAAATCAGGTTTCTCTCTCATGCACACACACGTGTGGCTCCTATCTCAGGAAACACTAATTGAAGTAAATATTGGGTAAATTTACTGAGCAGGGATGAGATAACATATTTGTCAGATATCCAGTCAACCATTCAGCCACTCTGGTTACACAGAGAACGTCAACACAGGCAGAAGTGAGCACACACCGACCACACAGTAAGCAGACAATAAGCAAGAGTTAGTAAACGTCAATGTCTGTACAGCCTGTTTTTTGTTACATAGCAGTCCATAATATATACACCTATCATCCATAACATTAAAAAGATTATAAGCAGTGAATAACATTGGTTATCTTGCTAGAGCACCACCTTGTAAGATGTATTATGTGGAAAGTAAAATCAGTTCTCGAAGGTGATGTGTTGGAAGCACAGAAGGATCTGAGTAACTGACATGGACCTCACTGCGATTTTTAAAAGATTGGGTCTATTCATCGCCAAAGCGGCAAGTCTTTTGGGGTGCTCCTCATATCCAGCAATAAGTACCTTCCAAAGGGGGTCCAAGGAAGGAGAGCCAGTGAAATGGCAAGTGGGTCATGGATGCCCAAGGTTCATTGATGCACGTGAGAAGACTAGTATGTCTGGTCTGATCCAACAGAAAAGCTACTGTAGCACCAACTGGTGAAAAGATTAATGCTGGATATAATAGAAAGCAGTCAAAACATAGTGCATTGCTGCGTACAGGGCCGCCTAGCCTATTACCAGTCAGGTGGTTGTTCGATAGTCACTTCAAATTTATTGCCACCTAAAATGACTGACAGCTTGAACTAATTCTATTTAGCTTTAATACAACAGTTTTCTTGAACTCTGGTTGGTGAGCTGTGACAGTAAAACTAAGCATATTTTAAATCATAAGTTTATAATACTGCAACTGGTCCCAACACATTTTAGTAACAATTTATTCACAATGAATGGGGGAAGCCTTCAATAATGTGGACATGAAGTTTCTGTAAAATGTTTATCATTTAGGAAAACCTTTTTTTTTTTTTTTTTTAATAGTCAGTTCATTCCACAGCATTAACCATAACTGTAAATAGATAAAATATGGGTTTTTTCTCATTGGTAATTAGTAACTCACTGCCAAATCAAATGTAAAAGGGATAAAAAACACTCAGGGTTGTGCATTAAAAGTGGATCATCCAAGAACAGTACATGATTATACTATTTCACTTGAAATATAAAGATATCAAATATATTTTCATTAAAATAAATGAAGTGATCTGAACCTCCAATCATCTGGGAAAGTTTTCCATTAGATTGGGCAATCTGTGTACATTCAGCTATAAGTGTTAGAGATCAGTCACTGATATCCACTGAGGAGGCCTGGAGTGCTGGTAGCACAGTGCACTGCTGGTTGGGCAAGGACCAAACCTAAATTCCACATTTGGGCATCTTAGTAAACCATTTAAGCCATTTTCAACCCATAAAATACCTTTAAAAAGTGACTGCCAATATTAACACCAGCATCGATGTTTACTATAGTAATCAGTTCACATAGCAAGCACATATTTAAATGTGTAATGGAACCTTAAAAAAATAAACAATCCACTTATTTTCTACAGACTATGCACCACTTCCAAAGGTCCTCAATAAGGTCTTTGTAAAAGCTTTTACTTTACCAACACTGCCCCCTAGTGTTTGCTGAAGACTAATCATTGGTTGAAAACGTTGATAAACCCAAACATTTGTCAATCACCTGCATTTGATTTCTGGTATGAGCCATCAATTACTACCACAGCAGTTAATTATAGCAATACAAAAAAAAGAAAAAAACAAACAAACAAAAAAAAAAGGCAACCAGTGACACGCAGAGAGATGTGTATAAAGATTTTATTTTGTCAGCTCATTTATGCCATGAACTCGTAGGGGATGGGCTCAAGGAGCTGGGGCACGTTATTCTTGGTGCTGACGAAGTGAGCTGGACGAGGGGCAGCGGGCTACACAGAGAAAAAGCAAGGAGGGGGAGAGAAAAAGAAAGGAAAGGCAAACATTGAGAAGCAAAAACATGCAATCGAATCATAACTGAGAAAATCTCCATCTTCACTGTGGGGAAACAAAGTCAGCACTCATTTGGACAAGATTTAAGAAGCTTCTCAGCTCTGACAAGAGTAATCGTTCAATCTTCATCACGCTGTAATAAGTACGTCAATATATAGCTGAGATGCACCGACTGGCTTTTTTCCTGTCTGATTTAGATTTTTCTGTAAGTGAGATCTGTCAGTAGATTTTTTTTTTGAACAGGTATAATTGACAGCACATAATATACAAGCAAAAATTTAAAAGCAGTTTTTTCATTTTACTCTTTCACTACAATAAAATATTTGCACTTCAGTAATACTCACCAGTAGTAGCAGTATTCCAATATTACAAACACTACTATTTTGTCATTATATAGTAAGAGTAAGATATATAAATTGCCTGGGATCTGATTCTTCTCTATACCAACTCCAAGTGCGATTTTATCAGTTGTCCACTGTCTGCTCATCTCTCCAAAAGCAGTTTTATAGTCAGCAATGGCTGGAATGCACCAACTCTGCAGTTATCCCTTGTCAGTTTTTTTTTTTTCTTTTTAAACTGGGCATGTTCAGCTGGCTGACGGTGCCTACGTTTGTTATTCTGAACATTTTTGTGGTGGTTTCTTGGCCTTACATGTATTACAAAGTGAACACTGTCTTTATTCACAGTAAAAAAAACTTGATACACTAACGATGTAAGCCTGTGGTTTTAAGCATCCGTAAGACTGTGATGTAATTACCTGCCGTGGAACCATAGAGACCATGAATATGCATACATGTACATGATCGGGGCAGGATCAGAGTCGGTAATATGAGAGATCGGACCAGCCTATTACAGGTCACACTTGTCACCAGGGGTACCGGGAAAAAAAATCGATTCATGTCTGAATCGCGATTCTTATTTATTAGCATTCTAAATTGATCCAAATTTTCAAGAATCGATCTTTAAAAACACGTTTTCAAACATTCCCAACTTTACTCACAACGCGTACCGTTTGTCCAGACACGGCCTCCGTCGTGAATTGTTCCAGTGAGTGACGGGTACAGAACTAGCTTTTAGCCTACAGCCAGAGCCGTCTTCGCTGAAGGCAAATGTTTGGGTGCACTTAAGATTTTCCGGGTAGGAAGGAGCATGACATGACACGCGGTGTGCAAACTAAAAGTCAAGTATTTCGGGAACACTTCAAATCCCCAAGCCCGCATCTTACGCCATCACTAACCCTAACCCCATCACTTCACTAAACTCCCAACCAACTCTGAACGAGCAAAGCGGATAAGTACATCTACAAAACCAGTTGTCTAGTAATATAACGTCTTTCTTATAGAAGAGTTGTTCCTAGCTTATAGAAGAATGTAGTTACTCGTGAAATTGGCTCCCTTTGTTTGTAATGGTTATGAATCAAACATCGATTTGAATCGAGAATCGTCAACTCAAAAATCAAAATCAAATTGAATCGTGAGTTGTTAGATTCACATCCCTACTTGTCACCCTGAAAATCTGATTCTGATATCTGGCTGGTTTCTCTGTGCATCTCTAATATAATTATATCATTGTAATAATCCAGCTTTACCCAATTACGACTTGGCACAGCTTCGGACAGCTGGTGATTTTTTGCATTTAATGTTTGCTGTAAATATTTAATCACATGCGATTTATTATTAATTAAAATACAATAATTTTATTTCAGTGTGACTTATTTATTTGCATCTAATCTTAATGTGTTACTGGATTAAAAATTTTCACCACTATGAAGCTGAACTGTGAATCAAGTGTAAACCGTCGACCTTCACATCAAACATTAATACCTTATTTTTGGACTAGACAATGTGCTATGCTACCTGTACAATTTTAGTATTTTACATATTTATTAAACTTTAATCCATTTTAATGTCAGCTTTCAATTTTCAGTAGCAGTTCTGTAAACAATACAGTTTTACGCCCTCGACACAATTTTGCCAGGAAAATCCCGATTACTTTATATATCATTAACACTGATGTTTATTTATCATGAATACAAAACAGTCTCAATGTTTTAATCAGTTATTTGAACCATTCAGAGACTGGAGCATTTTTGCACTGTGTTTGCTGCGTACCTGGCGCTTGAGCTCCACCCAGGAGTTCTTTGCCTTGGCCTCCAGCTTCCTCTTCTCATTCTCCTTGATGCGCTGCAGGAAGCTCTCTCTGCTCTTTGAGTGCTTCACATGCTCGATGCGCACATTAATTCTCTTGGCCAGGATCTTGCCCCTGACAGGGAGAAAACATGCCAATAAGATCACAGGTTCACAGTTCAGACTCAATTCAGGAGAAATAAATACATTAATAAACAGCTCAACAAATAGATGTGCCCTTATTGACAATCTGGTGTAGACACAAGGCAGTCCAGCCAGGGTGCATAAGGAGAACTCCTCTCCCCCACATGAATGACCACTCAGGACATAAACAGGTCCTCATGGTAAAGTGAATACGGGGAAGTAGGACACCACACAAACACATTGCGCTTTAAGGGTGTTAGGTTGCTATGTTAAATAACTGGATGATTACCTAGCTTTTGGTCCCCCCAAATCGTCATTTATTACGATCAATGCCAATTCTTTTAACCAAATCAAAATCCCTTCCTCTAGTGATTCTCAGCAATAAGGTGTCCAGCAGCTTATTTATAATCAGAACACTTTATTGATCCCAGAGGAAATTGCGTGTAAATTGTTGAATTCAACTACAGTCTGTATCCCATTTCATAGCATGAAAAATTACCCACAAACTTAACAGTTCATTCCAGAGGAATTGTAGTGGCTGCTGTAGCGGCTTACTTACTTGACCTGCTTGTTGACAATGATGCCTACAGCATGCTGTGTAACGTTATAAATGCGTCCAGTTTTGCCATGATAGCACTTATGAGGCATGCCCTTCTGAATGGTTCCTGTACCCTAGCAAAAAAAAAAAAAAAAAAAATTAAAAAAAACCAAGAGACCAGGGTTTCAACTGTCCATAAATTAAATAATTTACTTTCAAGTTGATTAAACACAGTCCTTAAGATTAACTTTCTAGCTGAAGTAAAATCACACAAGGCTGGAATATCAGCAACAAGATCTTGTAAACCTGATTCACTTAAAATAGGAAAAAAAAAAAAAGGCTAATTCCAAAATAATACATAAAACTAAGATTTAAACATCTACTTGAACCCTGAGACATCACTTTACTTACCTTGATATCAACAATATCACCCTTCTTGTAGATGCGCATGTATGTGGACAAAGGAATGGGGCCTGTAGGAAAAAAAAGCATTTTTGCTGTAAAAGCCAGTCCTTATTTTTTGCTGAAATTCAGTTGATAAAATTCGAACCCATGTTGAAATGACTTCACTCACCATGCTTGCGGAAGGGCCTGGCAAACATGTACCTGGTTCCCCTCCTTTTGCCTCTTGTGTTCGTCATGGTGCCGGATTACTGGATTAATAGATCATAAATAAAGGATTATCAGATGTTTTTTGGGGGGCAATGAAGTTGCATCAATCTAACAGATCCTTTATACGAGTCTGAGTTAGACAGCTCAGGACAAAGCTGTCATGACAGCCATGACTATTATATTTACAGCATTTATTATTTTTATAAAGTATCTCATACAACTGAGTAGTGAGGAGTTACGGGTCTTGCTCAGGGGTCCAATAGTGGCAGTGATGGTACTTTTGATCAGAAACTCAAGGCCTTATACACTGACCATTAGGCCCTACACCTTAGTGACTCCGTAGTTTATTATAAGAGTATTGTTTATCAGACATCTTCATATCATTAAACGCCTAATTTGACTTTAAAACCACAAAGGCCAATAAAGCAACCATCATTAATCCAGATCCTGGCTCTAAATTTACTTTTCACTCTACAGAAGCTCATACCTCAGTTGTGCACATCATATGTATAAAAGCATCAAATAAACGGATATAAAAAACTGTCTAGCAGCAGAGCGTTAATAAAACTCGCAACACGTCCACACTGTGAACGCTGAGCTAAATAAAAAGAAATATCACCGCCATGGTGCTTTTCGTCATACACACACAACCCACATGCTCAGCCACGCGAACGCCGCACGCCTCCATTTTCAATATTAAACTCATTTAAAAGCGTTTAGATCGCGATTTTTAATAACCAACACCAGGCACGAAGTGTGTGTCATGTTCCTAAGACGTTACACTTCAAAAATCTTGAGCAAAACATCAGTTTTAGGAACAATTATGGGAGTACATCTTACCCCCAGTTGCTCGCAAGATGGCGGTTAGGGCGGAAAGAGAATGTCGGGGTCCTGAAACGCGGCCTTCTACAGGAAAAATTAGGAGTCTTTGACAATTGCCTGAATAAAATGACGCACTTACTGTGACTCTATGCGATGCAGACGACCAAACAAAACTTATA
>JAQMYF010000025.1:11040162-11055011 GCA_030014195.1 Neosilurus mollespiculum | reverse complement strand
AGTCTGTTGGTGTTGACAGAACTCTGATTAAAAGTTGTTAACGCTGTTGTAATAAAATAAACAAGACATTAAGGTGGATTTAATGTTGGAATTTTTGTTGATGAAGCGTTTAGATATGAGGGCATCGGGAACGAAACGAAATAATGTACGTGAAAAATGAAATCTCAATCATACAGGTGCTCATAAGAGGAGGAGGAGGAGGAGGAGGAAGAGGATTTAAAATGAAAACCGAGCACTAAGACCCGGTGACTTGTCCACCCTGGGGGTACTACAAATAACATCCTGGTATCTTTACGAGTGCACTACATATATGGTTGTTGCTTCACTTCCGTGTCCTATGTAGGGCCCTGTATACAGATCAGGAGGGTTTTTGGGACACAGCCTGCGGTTAGGCTGTTCGATCCGTCCCGACTGAGGACTCGTTTTCGCCTCCGCGCGGTGATTGGGTGGAAGATGGCGCTGGCCGAATGGAAATCCTAATGACAGTTTCCAAATTTGTCTCTTTTTGTACCATGGTAAGTGGATTTAATACAAATCTCCGCTTTCTAACAGGAGCTGTAAACACCGTGCCGTGTCTCTTGCCTGTTCCGGATCAACCCGGAGCTGTTTTAGCTTCCAGGGTGTTTTTTTTTTGCTGGCTTGCAGTTACGAGCTGTATGTTTTTTTCCCTGTGCGCCAAGTGTGGATGTTTCCGTAGGCCTGATAACAAGCTGCTGTAGTAAACGGACGGTACAATTCGCGTTTTAATGGGCTTTCGGTGGGTTTGTACACATGTGTGACTTCGTTTTAGTCCTGTAACCACAGAGAGGAGGGCTGCGGTTTTGTGCTGTGTTAAGCCTGCAGCTTGGAGGTTAGCATGAAACATTCACACTCAGCAATGACAACTGAATAACAGGAACCGCGTTACAAATCCTGGTTTAAAAAAAACAAACATCGCAGTGACTGCACTGACTACGATTGAAAAGGTGTAGAGATTTTTGCTTTTTAAACCGGAAACTATCTCGTACGACTGTAAATAACAACACCAGAAACTAATGGCGGAGTCGAGGCTAATCGCTAATCAGTCTCAACTGCTTGTTGTGTATAAAGTAATTCGGGGATTTAGCCACTGTATTACATCAAGTCACTCAAGAAGTCACTGCAAATGTAATAAAAGCTCCTCATCGTAGATCATGTGCCATTTTTGCTATGGTGTTCGGCTAATGATTATAATAACAATGATAATAATTGTAGTAATACATATGTAAAAGATGCTGGTAGTGTAGATGACACCATCGACACATATTGGCTTTATGGGGGGGACCAGACGCCGTTATTCAAGACTTTACACCTCAGACACACTACACATAAAATTGTAGGAAGTTCTCATACATTTGAGATCGTTAAATGTAACGATACATAATATAAGTATGTTTTCACACCCGTGTTAGAAAGAGCCGTAAATCACAATTTCTGGACACCCCTCCAACGGACCGTACCATTTCTTTACTGTTGACACTTCCTCAAGCCCCACTCATTGACATGAATACACTAAAGAATAAAAGGATCATCTCTCTCTCTCTCTCTCTCTCTCTCTCTATTTCTTTTTGTGTATGTGTGTGAGACAATGATTTAGCTAATTTGTTCATGTCATAACACACCCTGACTTGTACTGTACAGTCACCATTTGGAGGAAAAAGCTTGATAGTGACCTCATATAACAGCTGATACACACACACACACACACACACACACACACACACACACACACACACACACTGTGTGACTACTCATGTATACACATCTGTCTAAAGTGCCCCTGAAGTAAAAATAGTGTTTTGGGCAATTTTTTAAAAATAATATGGCTCATGGAATACAAAAACTGGATGTCAACATACTGATGAACATTTTGTGTTTGTTTAGTTAAATGCCCTCTAGAAGCTTTACTCCTAACAGCAAGAAGATCTTCGCTTCGAGCCCCATGATTTGCATGTTCAACCTGTGCTTGTGTAGGTTTCCTCTGGGTACTCAGGTTTCCCCCAACCGTCCAAAGACATGCACAATAGGTCAGTAGGAAAGTTTAGGCCCCCCCTCCTTAGGGTTGTGTTTAGCTCCAGTTGACATGTATGTTTGTTTTGGCTTCTCGTGTATTGCTCCATTCTCGATCCCTCCCTTAGATGAGAAAAGAAAGGATTGGCGTGGATTTGTTTGTTAGAGTACAGAGAAACACGTGGGACGCTGACTGTCTGTTTCACCCTAAAGAATCCAATCACACATTTCAAGCCATGCCATGAGTCATTGAATGATAAATAAATACTTTTCTCTTTATTAAAATGTTCTAAACCTCAAGGGTTCGATTTATTATGCAAATCTGATGACATTTTCCCAGATGTTTTCATTATTCCATTGGTATGGTGTATACCCGACATCAGGCTGATCACCTGATCTGGCCCACATGCAGAAAAAAAGAATCAGGGGTGGACATGGGATTAGAATTAGAAAAGTGCAGCGTTGGCCAAAAAAAGATGAGAAAGAAGAAGTGGAACAGCTTTTAAAAGATAAAACTAGTCATCTGAAGCGGAAAGTTGTTTTTTGCTTTTGCTTCCTTTCTCATAAAGGGCTTTGAGATGCTGTGTACAGAACAGTGTAGTCTGTTTGAATGGAACGCTGGTGTTTATGTTCAGGAACAGTTGGGAATTTCACACCGCGAGTCTGAATTAATTGACCTGCAGTAAAGAAAACAAAAATATCTTGTGCTTGAATTTTGTTGTTGTAATCTGGAGTGATGTAGAAATGCCATGTGTTGTGGAGAACAAAAAGAGAAAAAAAAAACCCCTGATGATTGAGAGTTTATGTAATTATAGTCATTTATTTAGCGCTGGCTCTGTGTTCAGCATGCACAGTTTTTGTTTTGTTTTTTATTTGTTTTGTTTTTTATGTTTTCAGCCCCATCATTCCTCAGTCAGTGATTTATTTTTGTTTGGTTTGATGTTATATGGTGCGAAACCAAACCAAATCCTAAATGATGCCCACATTCTTCTGACCTTCTTTTTTTTCCTTCTGATCAGTGAACAGTGAGAATTTGCTTCTTCGCCTTGTTTCACCTGACACTCCGTCAGCACCTACACACTGTTTTTATAACTTAGAAATAATATTGTAGTGCCTCTGAGTTTTTGGTTTCTCATCCACAACAAAGCAGTGTTTTATGGTGCTGAAAACACCCTCCATCAACACTAGGAGATCTGAAAATTATTAAATAAATCATTCGTGGTGTCTGTTTTTGTATGAAGGAAGAATGGCTGTTTTTGGAAAATGCTGTGCAGTTTATAGTGTATTTTCTAATGCTCAATACACACACACACACACACACACACACTGTTGTTGTATTGTACTGTCGCTGCATTCACATGAGCATCAACTCTTTTATCTGGTTTTGTTTTTTTCCTTTTTTGCACTTTTTCCTTTTTTGTATTTAAAAAACAAGTTCACTTATATGTCGCTCTGATCCTCGTGCCTCTATTTACAACTCAGACTGAGTTTGTTTACAAAATAATTGCAAAATAATCTGCCAGTTATTTACTATAACTTAACCCGCAGCTCTGGGTATTGATTTGAAAATCACATTACCATAATACTGTTTATTTTATAGCTCAGAAATCATTGTTAACCCTTAAGAACCCAGACCCATTTCCCCTTAAAGGAAAATAATGGGGGATATAAAACAGACCAAACGGACCACATAGGCTACGTTCATAGTTCAAGCCCAAGTGGCCTGAATCAGATTTTTTTTACCCCTTATGTGACCCATGACTCTGATTTTTTCATGCCAGTGTGAACACTAAAAATCACATCAAATCCGATCTTTTCAAATCGGATCTGGGCAACTTTCATATGTGGTACTACATCGGACACAGATCGGATTTTTTGAAATGCGACCTCAGTCTGAACAGTACTGTGACCTGTATTGGAATTCAATGCGACCTTGACATCACTCTTGGTCGACATTCATCATAATTATGCGACGGCGGAAGCCCCCGAAGACAAAAAGAATACATACATACAGACTTCTCTGCAGAGGTAGCAGCTTTTGCTCCAAAATAAGCCACAGCCAGAGTTTTGGCTCTGTTTCTCTCCATTCTTCTCCTCCTCGTCATCTGCTGACACATTTTTCTGCCTCCACTGCATAATAATATCTTTAAAATAAAACTGTCAGCACTGACATCTCTCTACTCCATGTTTGCCATCACTTCTGTGTATTTTCACTTCTGTAAACACCATGCCACATCAGTTTCAATTGTTTCTATCACGCATGCAGGCCACATTGGGGCCTTAAACTGTTCACACTGCAGTCTGGTAGACGTCACATCTGTAAAATAATGTGAACGGCCACTTGAAAAAAATTGGACCTGGAAAAAAATCGGATTCAGGCCACTTGGTTTGCAGTGTGAACATAGATATGGAACATATTTCTAATTTGTTTTTGAAATACTGCCCCCTACTGGCAAAGTTACACATGTCACATTGGGTGTTTATGGTAAATTTGAAATTAAATCACCATGAAACTTTTTTTGCCTAGTAACATATATTTGTATTTTTATTTGCATTTTCACAAGATGCATCAAAATTCTGACTTTAATGTTTAACAAAAAAAAAAAAAAAATTCTGATTGCTTTTACCACAAAGAAAATGCTCAGACTGAAAAAAATATCCTACCTCAAATTGGGTATGCAACAAGTTACGTAAAATACTGAGCTACAGAAAGATGTAGCAACCTTCAGAAAACATGTATATAGTGCAAAAAACTGTTGTAACCATTGTAATCAGTCTCTTGGGCCCATTGAGCAGTTTTAGCAGAGTAGCTTGAGACAAATGGTAATATTTGAAACAATTTCGTTCTTCAGTGAAGCAAAGACGCACATCTCACTTCTCACGAGGGTGGTGGTTGCATTGACTTTGCAGAATTTGCAATGGCCATGCTTTTCACACTTCACAGGCCAGTGTACAACATGGTCAGTGCGAACATCAACTGGAACTTCAACACAAGCTCTCTTGGGCAGTGGTGGAGATGTGGTTCCAAGTATTGGGTGACCCCTTGGTGCCTTCAGAAAATTCAGGCTAGTGGCAACTTCTGCCTGGAAGCTCCTTTGTTTCAGTGCCTCTTAAAATCATTTGAGAATGAAACGAGGTTTCCGGCACTATTGTCGGTGTAAGAAGGAAAGTTTATTAATCAGTTTACTTCCAGATGTAATTAGGGTTGTGTGTCGTCATCACGTTTTACACAAATTTACAAAGTAATTTATCCCACGAGTAGTAGAGAAAGCCTGTCCTGGTGAATGATTTGAATGCTTTATATCTACTGAGTCCAAGTTGCTGGCGCCTAAGTCATGAGGTTGTATTGTTGTTTTTGTAAAAGAAAAGCTATTTTCCCTTAAGCTGATTCTATTTTAAGATGAGCGTTTCTTCTCTCTTCGATTGTTGGCACAACATGTGTGTTTGTGCCTGATGTCTGATCCGTTTTGACAGCTCGTCACTTTCGACTGAGTCTGATAGCAACATATATTTAGAAGACTGATAATAACTTTTGGTTACAGCTACCTAGTAGGATACAATAATAATATATATATGTGTGTTGTATTAATGTTTTATTGCTGAAAATTCATGACCCTGTCCTGCGGTGTGTGTGTGTGTGTTTACGTTGCAGGGCGCCAATGCCTCCGCTTTGGAGAAAGAAATTGGCTCAGAGCAGTTCCCTGTCAACGAGCACTACTTCGGACTGGTTAATGTAAGCAAGCGCACTTTTATTCTCATCTTCTTGCTCTCTGTATCGAATCATGTGTTCATATCTGTCTTGCATTTGTTTGTTTGTTTTTTTTTCACGCCACAGTTCGGAAACACCTGCTACTGCAACTCAGTGCTTCAGGCTCTGTACTTCTGCCGGCCGTTTCGGGAGAAGATCCTGGCCTACAGGAGTCAGCCGCGGCGCAAAGAGAATTTGCTTACGTGTCTGGCGGACCTGTTCCATAGCATCGCAAACCAGAAGAGGAAGGTGGGCGTCATCCCGCCCAAGAAATTCATCACGAGGCTGCGCAAAGAGAACGGTGAGGGAAGTTGAAGGTGGAAGAGTTGAGTGTTCAAATAGAACTATTTTACACACCTCTGCTCTAATGGCAGCTCTAGAGACCAAGTTGTTTTGAGCTTTGGATTCAGATTTGTGTATCTTTTGAGTGCTTACATCGTTTCCACCACAGTTGGTTTGAGGATTGGTGCCAAAAAAACAGCAAAGAACCGGCTCTCAGCTAGGAACGCTGGTTTAAAATTGGCACCAGTGTTTTGTTGGTTCAGAACCCAGTGGGTTCCAGATTTGGGGCAACAAGACCATGACCAACACGACCAACCAACATTGTGACTGCTATTTAATTAAAAAATGTTCTAGCATCTAGCGTACCTTAGAAGCAAAGAGATGGTGTAGTCCGCCATTGTTGTTGGCATTGATGGCATTAGCATGGTTGGTAAAAAAGAACCATATACAGACGTGTCCCATAATGTAATAACGTGGCTCTATGGTCGAAATGGTAGAAAAGCCAACTGATGCTTCGAAGGTGGTGCTTAAGCTGAACCGACACTCAACCAGAATTCGGTTTGGTGGAACAGGGGTAATTGAAGTTAATTGAATTCACTCTGGATTGCAGAGCTCTTTGATAACTACATGCAGCAGGATGCGCACGAGTTCCTCAACTACCTGCTGAACACTATAGCCGACCTGCTGCAGGAGGAGAAGAAGCAGGACAAGCAAAATGGCAAGCTGGCCAACGGTACGCTGGATTCACAGAAGAGTAACAGCCCTCCTCCGTCCAGCACGTGGGTCCACGAAATCTTCCAGGGCACGCTGACCAATGAGACGCGCTGCCTCACCTGTGAGACGGTAATGCAACCTGAATTATGAGGAAACGGTTAACTGGGTTTTTTTTAAAGCCAGATCTCGTCATGAGTGTGTTATTGTCACGTGTTATGGTTATTTTATCATGACATAGTCATTGGGGTTATTTTGTAGATAAGCAGCAAAGACGAGGACTTCCTGGATTTGTCTGTGGACGTTGAACAGAACACTTCAATCACACACTGCCTCAGGTGTGTGTCCAGAACTCAGACACTGACCCCTACAGGCTGCACTTTAAACCATGTTTTAATTTAAGGTTGTTTTTTTTTTTTTGTTTTTTTTGTTTTTTTAGGGGCTTCAGTAATACGGAGACTCTGTGTAGTGAGTATAAATACTACTGTGAGGAATGTAGGAGTAAACAGGAAGCACACAAACGGTAAACAGAACTCCTGTGACGTTAGAGCACACCGTGTTTGATTTCATTACACACTCTGTCTGTCGTGTAGTCATGGAGTGTTTATGGTAAATATGTGTTGTGTGGCATGTCGTAGGATGAGGGTGAAAAAGTTGCCCATGATTTTAGCCCTGCACCTGAAGCGGTTCAAATACATGGAGCAGCTTCAGCGCTACACTAAGCTAAGCTACCGCGTGGTCTTCCCTTTGGAGCTCCGCCTCTTCAACACATCCGGAGACGCCACCAATCCCGAAAGGCTTTACGACCTTGTTGCCGTTGTGGTGCATTGTGGGAGGTAATTTTGAGGATTGTTTATTGATTGCGGTCCATACTGTTGTTCGCTAAGCATATTATCGTGGCTGTTAGTAGTAATAGCATAAATAAAGTTCTGTGTCATTAATTCGTTCTGATCTCTTCGTGACAGTGGGCCAAATCGCGGACACTACATCGCTATCGTCAAGAGTCACGACTTCTGGCTTCTCTTCGATGATGACATCGTCGAGGTAATTCAGTACATTTAATAAAGTACAGACCCAACCCATTATCACTTTTTACCATTTTTTATTATGCACTGGGAGGAGTCAGACTCAGAGCTGGGCATGACGTTCATATAAAAAGTCAACCGTCTCCTGTTGCTTTTTAACAGGTACTAACGTTGTTTTTGTTGGCAGAAAATCGACGCTCAGGCGATAGAGGAGTTCTACGGACTTACTTCGGAAATCTCCAAGAACTCAGAGTCAGGCTATATCTTGTTCTATCAATCCAGAGACTGAGATCATTCAGCAAAGCAGCCCCTTTGTGGAACCCTGCGGAACGTGACGGCCTGCGTTTCCGAGTCCTGCTGCGTCCCATCCAGAGCAGGCCGGATCAGATCGCACTGACCCTCCTTCCCCCTCCCAACCCTTCACCCTTGACCCTCGGCCCCAGCATCCCCCCCCTGCGGCAGTCCGGATGTGATGCAGTTACAGCATTGTGTGTACGTCGTGAGAATGTTTAATCGCACTGGCTGAAATGTGTTAAATGTACCTGGCTCTGTGATACTGACAGTCCTGACATGCTGCAACCTTTAAAAGCCTGAGTTTCTGACCAATGGCTTGTGCATGGGATAAATAGGGGGCGTGTCCCGAACACAGGGGAGGGGCTATAAACTGAACATATTGGGCTATTTGTGGGTTTATGTATTTCTACCTTGTATATAGTGGTATTTGTATAAATATTATGAAATTCTAATAATATTAATTACTGCTATAGATGAAAAAGATTGAAACATTGAAAATATGTATAACACTATGGTGCACTTTTGATACAGTTTTGTAGGTGTTTGGCAGGTTTGTGTGAGGGTTTGCTTGAGACGGCCTGTTGTGAAATAATTTTCTGTTTTAAAGAAAACGAAATAAAGTGTATAGATCGACTCGTAGACAAAAATAAATGTGTTTTATTGGATTCCATTTAACCCACTGAAGTCAGGTTTAAACATAAAACTACCACATTTACACTGTGAGTAACGTGTTTGGTGTCTGATGTTTGCTTCTTTAGTTTTGCACTGAAGAAGGTCCTGGGTTCGATTCCCGGGCTAAGGGCGTTTCTGTGTGGAGTTTGTATGTCCTCCCCGTGCTTGCGTGGGTTTCTTCTGGGTACTCCAGTTTCCTCCCACAGTCCAAAAACATATTGGCTGTTCCAAATTGCCCCAAGAGTGAGTGTGAGTGTAAATGTAAATGGTTCTATGTGTGTTGGCCTTGTGATGGACTGGCGAGCTATTCATGGTGTACCCCGCTTTCACCCAGTGTCAGCCTCCCCACGAACCTAATATGAGTAAGCGGCTCTGCAAAGGAGTGAGTGGATGAATGAGTAAGTTTCGCACTGAAGCCACAATATTATTGTTGCTAATATGTAAGGATTCAAATATAAAAGAAGCAGTTATGCAGATTTGCTGGGTTGTTCTGTGATTATTAATAAAACGTCACCGTTTAGCTGAATGCAAGAATGGGCTGGCCATCTTCATCATTATTATTCTGACACCAGGAGGCTGGAAGTTAGGTGAATAATAATAATAATACACTCTACACCAAAGATATAATTAAGAAGAGTAAACATTACTGTTCCATCATCATCACCAAAACACATTAATCTTGTTTCTAAATGTGGTAAATGTTTATGATACTGTTTTTTGGTTTTTTTTGAGGATTGTTTAATGCATCTACATCATTTTCCCAACTTGATGGATTTGAAATAGGTGAACTCTTGTTCTGTTTAAAAAAACCAACATTAAATAAAAACATTGAAGTGGTGGGTGGAGGTCCGTTCATTTGTATCTTGTTCTCGTAGCTTCAGTGCAAAATTAAAGAACTTCAAACATCAGACACATCAAGGCTGATTTATTGCATTTGGTTTGGAGATGGCGGGCGACACAGTGGCGTTGTAGTTAGCACACCGGCCTCACGACAAGAGTCTCAGGCCATCTCTGTGAAGTTTGCATGTTCTCCTCATGCTTTTTTCCAAATATTTGCCCCTCTCTATGTTAATGATTGCATAAGTATTGGCCCTGCAATGATCTGGCATGCTGTGCAGGGTCGGCTGAGATAGACTCCAGCCTACCTGTGACCCTAGTCGGGTCAAATATTTTAGCAAATTAATGAATGGCTTTTTTCACCAGCCCATCATTTCTGGGCGTTGTTACTAATCCGGTCTGGATCTAATCCGGGTTGGATCATAGCCTGGTTTAAATCAAATGTAATTCCCAATTTCTCACTGAGAGTTCGCGTCAGCAGATCCATCAGAAGCTCTGTCATGTGGCTGTCTGTTTGTTTATTTATTTATTTATTTGAACGATGCCTTGTCTTGTCGCTTGATGACTCATCTGAGGCCTCTCAGAGATCACTCGAAGTCTGGAATGGCTCATGTGCTCATTAAATGTTTGATCAATTTCCCTTTAACAAGTTCAGAGTAACCAAGAGCAGAGTGATGCTGAATAAAGATGCACAGCTAAACACGTGCACGAAACCCTTTTATCCTGGGATTCATCCATCCGCAGTGTGCAAAGTAAAGGCAGTTATACAGCTATCAATTACTCAAATCAGCAACAAGCTGGAGAGGTGATTAATTAAATTTACCTCCACATAAGAAAGTGACCTTCTGTCCAAGGTTTTGAATCATAGGAGAGCAGTTTGGGGTTAGGTGCCTTGCTCAAGGGTACTTCAGCCATGAATGTGGAGGAAGGGAAGGTGCTGCTCACTCCCGCTGCTGCCACACATTTTTCCTGCTGGTTCAGGACCACCTTTAGGTCCCAAACCCGCTTCTCAACCATTAGGCTTCTGCTGCATGCACCCTAGCATGGATAATGTAGCAAATATCCCCTATATGGGTTCTGGTGTTAATTATCCATGAGCTCGTCTTACAATATATTTTACAGTACGCAGATGTGACCAAGTAAGCAAAAAAAAAACCTCTTGTTCGAGGGATTTCCGAGATAGCTGGGGTTTGACTATTCAAGTTCACTCAAGGTAATTGTCTCATTTAAAAGTCCATATATGGCTCCCTGTTAGTGTAAAAGCATGTCTATTGGCACTCATTTCGAAATTGTAAGCACTCTATCTTTAAAACATTGTAACTTTGCTCTGGCCTTCACCTTTGACCTTGACATTCCGTAATCAATTCATCTCTGGGTCTCAGGTGGGATAGTGTTCCCATCAAGTTTGGTGAAAATCCTTAGACAAGTGTAGTCAGGATTTAGTCCACAAACAAACTGTCAAATAAACAAACAGACACTGGTGCTTAAGATATCTCCGCCACTAGAAAGTTGCAGAGATGATTGGCACCTTGTATATAGGATTGAGATGAGATTATAATCTCAGAGGTCCTCCAGCTGTAATTAATTTACCCAACATTCGCATATAAAACACCCTGTCCATACTGAGTTCATTGAGTGGCAAAAACACTGGCACCTAAGAATATTTTACAGTGTTACAACTGGTGCCAGTCTCCCCTACATTTGGGTCTGGGACATAGCAACATTTTAGTGCCTCCGAAGAGGAACTAGACAGAAAGGTGAAGAGCTGCATGCCATTTAAGGTTTACAGAGGATGGAGAAAAGCAGGAAAAATACAGGACGATTGGAGGGGAGATTAGATGACACAGATCAGCATGCTGGTAATAGCACCTTCTCAGAATAGACGGTCACAGGGGAGCGGTGAAGTGAGCAATTTTCAACAAAAATGCGATCTGTTTCAATGCTTCAGCAAAAACACCCACTCACAACTGACGCTAGGAAAACTAGCTGCTGTTGATGAGCCAAAAAATAGTAATGCTGAGTCAAAAGAAAACTCATACTGAAGTCATTTTACCTGAAACTACAATCACTACTATACCTCAGAGATGACAGCCTATTACTGTTACAGTCAGTATATGAACCATTTAACTACCCATACTCAAAACAACAGGCTTTCTCCAAATAGACACAGTAGGACACAAAAAGCAACAAATCTTAACAATTTGTCCAACTGATGGCTGCATTCGAATACATGTATACAAAAAGCAGTATGAAGGATGTCTGAATACTCAGAAGGCATTTATTAGCAGTCGAATAGAAACCAGATGATCTACTAAATCTGTAGTATGTAAAGGTACCTCACTACACTACACTACCATATCCCATAATTCAGCTGAAGCCTCTGAAGCAAGAATTCCACTGGAGAAAATAATAGAAATAATGTACCATAGAGAAGTCAGCATCCAAAGGGAGTCATACAAATGTAATGCTCTTTCACCGTTGCAAAAACAGGTTAATCAAACAAAAGGGCATTTGTGTATCATTTTCTACACTAAGGTCACACACATGAGAACTGTGGCCGACACTACCATGGCCATTCTGGTGAATTTTCCAGAAATGGAAGCCGCACCCTCCTGGTTCTCATGGTAATTCCCCAGCTCTCAAGTAATCCAATGGAAACGCCTTAAACATTTACAGGATAATGCATATTGGCCCTTGGAAAGCAAAAAAATCTCCTACTGTGAATTCATTCTGGCTATGTGAGACCAAGGCTTTAGTCTGAGAAGCTTAAATTAACTTGTTTTTGTGAACTGGAATTTGATGTAAATTTGCACTTGTTAACTAGCTTAGCTGATGTTATAAACATCCGTGTCAAAGGACAGGTAAGATGGCGGAGAAGTGTGTCTGAATTTTATGTTTGCATGTTCATAGTCATAGAACCTACAGGAACAGCTGTGCAGTAGGTACATAACCAACATTAGTACACCCATGATACCTATTCCTCCAACCAATCCCTGGTGCGCACGGTCTGGTGTTTCTTTAGTTCCCAGTGTCGGGATGTTTTCTCAATATGGATGACAAATAAATCTCATTCATCATTTATTCATTTTCTGAACCGCTTAATCCTAATTAGGGTTGCCCATCTCAGCCGACTCTGGGCGAGGGCAGAGTACACCCCGGACAGCTCGCCAGGCCATCGCAGGGCAGAAACACGCTGACGGCTATGCAGCCTACTCTTGACGAAAGTCAGCAATGGTTCTTTCACATGCCTCTCACCATAGACAGTGAGAGACATGGCCTGCATTTGATAACCCAGTTAGCTGCACTGGGGGGGACAAATAAATAGAGGAATTCATTTCAAAAAATGCACTCTTATACAGAGTGACTTACGTTTATACAGCTAAGTAGTTGAGGGTTTTGTGCTTTGTGCTTTGGTCAGGGACACTGTGGGTAGTCAGCAGTGTTGGGATCTGAACACACAACCTTCCGATTCGTAACTGGATGTCATAACCACTGTGGTGCTCCTGAAAAATGTTGTGTGAAGTTTAAGGAGGATTTGCAAGGGTTTGAAGATTTCATGAAGGAACTAAACCGCTCTAACACATACAATAATGTGCGATTTGCAGTGTGGTGTAGACATGATGTGACACACCCCTTTCGCACACAGGCTTATTTGATTTGATTTCATTTGATTTCCAGTTCATTTCATATGGAAGCTCATTTCCACCATCATGATGAGGAGAAGGCTTCTCAGAGGCTAGTTAGGACTTTTCACAATAATGATCATTTTCTTGTAATTATCATCTCATGATTAGGATTTCCAAGCACAAATGAACAAATAGTATCTTATGATAATGAGATTAAATCATAATTTTGAGAAAGTTAGTGTGAGTTCATAGCAAATAATATTATGAAGTAATAAAGCCTAACTGTATCTCATCGGTTGTAATATTTCATTAATATGAAATCGCAGGTTATTATTTTTGAGTTACTGGGTCATTATTATGATATTATGATGATGATCCTTCATTGATTTTGTTTCCCAAGCAGAAGAGACGAGCTTCTGTAATTTCAATGAAATTCATTTAGAAACACATTTAATTTTGTGGTTAGGTTTGAAATGGAGACTCCAATCTGGCAACCCGGGTCACTATTCCGTCTCTCCTGCTGTGCTGTTCTTCTTTTCCCAGGTTGGACCTTCTCGATAACACACCGTGATTAACGCGATATACCGCGTGTGCGCGCTCGTGTGCGCGTGCCCTCGTGGGGGAAGAAGGGCGGAGAGCCGGCGAAGGACAGATCCGGTTCTCTCGTGCTCGTGCACGAAGGACGCTTCTGCAAAGATGCTCGTGCAGCCGCTGGCGCTCGCGCCTGTAACCCGGTGATAAACGGAGCGCGCTTTTTTGCGGCACCGACCGCCGCCGCCGCCGCCGGAGGTACATGGACACGCAACAAGGTCGCGAGCGCGTCTGAATCGCGCGTCTCGACCTCCAAGATTCCAAGGTAGGATTTATTTGAAGTAGGTAAAAAAAACCCAACAGATCTTTTAGAGACTTAAAGACTGTGCATGCATGGAGACATGATCTATAGGCTGCGTCCCAAACAGCATCCAGCTTCCTCCTGCATGCTCTCAACAGGCCAGACACACAGCATGCGTTCCCTGGTTATGTGATTTCCCCCCATTAACAAGCTTAAACCATCAAACGATTTTTAATACTTGCAGAGCTTTAAGAGCATAAAGGCTCATATAAAATCTCGTAGATGCTGGCGTTGAAAGAATCGATGGCATGTTTAGTTAAACCAACCCCCTATAGGTTTTTATTCAATGGCTGCACTTCATCAGTGTCATGAGGGGTCTTTATTCTACACCGTAATATTATAGAAACATACAACAAAGTTAGCACCCCAATATGATTTCTGTGTAACAGGAAAAAACATCTCTATTTTGAAAATTATGCAAAAATGTGCTTAGATAATTAAACAATCAAGCAGAGACCAAGACCAGATCAGAAAATAGGATGTAAAGTTAATAAGGTCCAGCTTACAGAAATGTCATCATTTTACACATAATTTCAAAATGTGTATTATGTACAATGACTGACTCTCTATTATTATCCTTACATTCTTATATATATAAATTCAAATTCAAATTCTTTACTTGTCACATACAAATTATACACAGTACAATATGCAGTAAAATGCTTAGTATGACTGTCCAAAATGTAAAGAATAAACTATCAAAGTAACAAGAAGAAAAGAACAATAACTAAAAC
>JAQMYF010000025.1:11015452-11039896 GCA_030014195.1 Neosilurus mollespiculum | reverse complement strand
AGAATTTCTTTAGACAAGTTCAATATTTTGCTTTACAGAGACAAGCCAACAAGTTACCTGTTGATTTCACCACAGTTTTTTTTTCTTTAAAAATGCCAAAATGAATTGTCTTCCTGTTAACAAAGGTCTCTTGTATGATCATATCATTTATTTTTGCTCCTTATTAATCACATATCACATTAATTTGCATGCTTTTTTTCAAACTCTTAACTGATTATATAGATTAAAGAAGAGTGACACAGGGATCTTAACATTAATAACTACCACTCAGTCAACCACTTTATTATGTCATAAATGATACGTATGAGATGTCTGATATTTTATACAATATAGTGTGACATTGCGTTTAGGAAAAACCATGAAACATACAGTGCGTAATAAGAAAGTATGCTTGTTACCTTACTAACTAGTACTTACATTTTAACTTAAACAGAAAAGAGAAAGAATAAAAACCCCAGAATTTTTTAGACTTAAATTTCAGTGAAAACCTTTGTTGATTATAAAGGCAGAAATTTTGTGAAAAATAAAAGGATATCCAGTTTAAATAGTCCGAGAAAAAATACTAAAATGTTCTCTGAGACAAAAGTCACACGTTTCCTAGAGGCAGTGCATTCTGGGAAATCTCTGAGTACTTTATACTTGTGTACTGCATGATCGAGAAGGAAAGACTGCGGTTCCTATAAGTCTCGATGTTGGCATTTTAAAGTAACACTGACTTTGGGCAAATGAGAAGATAAAATTTGTGGTAAAATTTTGTTTTGTGAATTACCTTAAATGTTTTTTTTTACTTTGAAAAACATAAGGGCCATATTTTCAGCTTTCTTCATATTTTTGGGACATTTTGTTGGATTTCTAGCATTTTACAATCTGTGAATGTCACAAACTCAGAGTTTTTGTCCTCAATTTTGATTCAGGCGTTATTCCGAGTTTGGAAGGTCTTTCATGGCCATTATCATAAGATTGCAAACCAGTCCGATCACACCATTCTTATGTAGTATAAACTAACCAAGCTTGCAGTAACAGCAAACTGGAACTGGTTGTGTTGTTATTAATTACATTTCTTTGTTTTTTTAAATATACTCTGAGGGTGAAATTAACGGTAACTTTGTCACTCATCCATATATGATAAGAATTCTGATTTATAACGGAGGTTCTGAGTCACTATTTTCATACTCGCTGTTTATCAGTATAACATTTCCTTTAAAATGAAATGAGACAAGCTTCAGTTTATCTGATTTAAAGATTAAAATCAGGCCTTGTTTGCAATATTATAATTTTTTATTATATTATTAGGATTGGGGTAGCCGTGGTCTAATGGTTAGTGGCTTTGGGACCGAAAGGTCGCTGGTTCGATTCCCGTACCAGCAGGAAAAATGTGTGGCGTTGGGGTGGTGAGCTGTACCTTCCCTTCCTCCACCTTCACAGCTGAAGTGCCTTGAGCAAGGCACCTAACGCCCAACTGCTCACAGGGCCTAAAGTGTGACAGTCCACTGCTCCAAGTGTGTGTTCACTTTGGATGGGCAGTAATTTCCCTTGCGGGATTAATTTAAAAAAAAAAAGAAAAGAAAAAAAAAAGAAGGCCTCCCGAGTGGCGCATCGACAAGGTGCGCGACTATCAACCCAGAGATCGCAAGTTCGAATCCGGATTGATGCCACAGCCATCCGTGACCGGGAGTCCATGGGAGCTAATTGGCTGAGCTCTCACGGGAGGGATGGCATACGCTCACTTCCTTGTCACTCACAGCGATCACCAGCCAATCATGGGCGTCTGTGAGCTCATTCGTATGAGGGGGCGGATAGCGCTTTCCCTCCGAGTGTGTTAGGCTGCCCCCAAATACGCATGCGCAGCAGTTCGAAAGGAGGTGGGCGGTAACATCGCATGTCACGGAGGGGGCGTGTGCTTGCTCGCGCCCCTTCCTGGTCGGTGGTGGTCGTGTGATAGGGAAGGCAAAAGTTGATGGGTGGGTATTGGATATGACTAAATTAGGAAAAAACATGGGGGAAAAAAAAAAATTATATATATATATATTATAGCCGTATAATCACACTCAAATTTGTTTTTGGACACTAAAAATGTAAATATGTATGGAGGAATAAAATGGTAAACTGAAATAAAATACCATCCAAATATTAAAAAATCTGACCTGTTTCTCATTTAGTTGGACTGGATGAGAGATTAGTGTGCTGTAGTCATGAGTGCTGTAATAATAGACCATACAGGAAGTTAAAATAAAAAAGCTGAAGAGATCTGTTATAATGGCACAGTAATGTTAAGATTATTATAATTAACTGAAGGCAATTGCAAGAATTCAAGGTGTTATTAGTACAACATAAGTAATAATCATAATGGTTTCAGAAAGAATAATAGCCTGATGATTAGCGGCACAGTGGCGTAGTGGTTAACACGTCTGTCTCACAGCAAGTTGAGTACCTGGCTCTGTGAGGGCGTTTCTGTGTGGAGTTTGCATGTTCTCCCTATGTTTGCGTGGGTTTCCTCTGGGTAATCCGGTTTCCTCAGACAGTCCAAAGACATGTACTGGCTGTTCCAAATTTCCCCTAAGTGTGAGTGTGAACAGTTGTAAGAATATTGGCCTGTGAGGGACCAACGAGCTGTTCAGATTGTACCTTGCCTCCGCTCAGAGTCGGCTGAGATAGACTTCAGCCTCCTAGTGACCCAAATAGGACACATAAACGAATGAATGAATGAATAATAGCCTGATGATGAAGTTGAACTTCTTGGGCTTTTACAGTTTTTTCTCCCTAAATATTCTGTCTTAGAACTCTAGAAGAGACAGAACCTGCTTATGAGAATGTGAAACCAAAAACAATCTTTCATTTCTTTAAGCAGTTTTGTACGCATTGTTGAAACAACTGCCTTTTTATAAAGAAAGAATAAAAATTGTGTCTTTGGATGTTTTTTCTGATTTTTTCTGAAAAGAATCTCACAACATTTAGGAAAGGAAGAAACCATGTTTTTTTTTTAAGATAACGGTAATTAAGGTACATTTTAATTTGTGTTTTCTTTCAGACGGGAGGCACAATGAGCGAGCAGGTGTCAGTCACCCAGAGCTGGCTGACCCCTGACCCCAGCTGGGTGAGCAGTGGTGGTGGGAGCACCGAGAACCTGACAGCAGGAACACCTCCTCTACCTGAAGTTTTCCCCCCAGAGTCTTCTACTGAGCTGCTGGTGAACCCATGGGATATTGTGCTGTGCACATCGGGGACCCTGATAGCCTGCGAGAATGCCCTGGTGGTCTTGGTGATCTGGCAGAACCCGACTCTGCGTGCTCCCATGTTCCTGCTGATCGGCAGCTTAGCACTGGCTGACCTGCTAGCCGGTGTAGGTTTGGTGCTGCACTTCACTTTTGCCTACCTGCTGCGCTCAGACTCGGCCCAGCTACTCACGATTGGCCTGGTGGTGGCTTCGTTCTCCGCCTCTGTCTTCAGCTTGCTGGCGATCACCATTGATCGCTATCTGTCGCTGTATTACGCACTCACGTACAACTCCGAACGCACAGCTGCCTTTACCTACACCATGTTGGTGCTGCTGTGGGGGGCGTCCCTGTGCCTTGGTCTGCTTCCTGTCACCGGGGTAAACTGTCTGAGCCAGGAGGACGCCTGTAGCGTGGTGCGGCCGCTCACAAAGAACAATGTTGCTGTTCTGTCCGTGTCCTTCTTGCTACTCTTCGGGCTCATGCTGCAGCTTTATGTACAAATCTGCAAGATTGTAATGCGCCATGCCCACCAGATCGCTGTGCAGCACCACTTCCTGGCTGCCACGCCGCACTACGTCACGACGCGCAAAGGCGTCTCTACACTTGCCATCATCCTTGGAACGTTTGCTGCCTGTTGGATGCCTTTCACTGTCTACTCGCTCATTGCCGACTACACCTATCCACCTCTGTACACCTACGCTACGCTGGTACCTGCCACCTACAACTCCATCATCAACCCTGTCATCTACGCCTTCCGCAATCAAGAGATCCAGAAGGCGCTTTGGATGGTGTGCTGTGGCTGTATCCCAGCCAGTGTGGCGCAGCGGGCACGGACGCCCAGTGACGTCTAACATGCATGTCTCCCTGGGTTTGCATGCTGTTCTGAGACAAGGGGACATGCCCCTGGCCCTTCTTCTATGTCTTCCCCTTATTGTGATGTAATTTTGACCACTGCCAGATGGCCTTTTTCCTCCCTCACCCTGGTGCCACCAAACTGCCACCAAAGTCTACCTTTTCACAGCAAGCATCTGTATGTAAAATGTAGATAAATTTGCTGTTTTAAACAACATGTCTGCCTTTGAAAGGCCTCAATGGCATCCCTCATTGAGGGAGGAGGCTGAGACGATGGGGCCTCACTCTTCGCTGCTGCATTCTGAACGTGTGCTGAAAACCAAGCAGCCGTAGGGAGCTAAAAATAGCTGAGGCGCTCGCTGATCCGTGCCTCACATCGTCCACTGGAGAGAAGAGCAGCCCCTATCTTGCTTTTATCCTGCTTGCTATGTTGCTTTCAAGACCCTGACCCAAATGTGCCCAGATCTACAGTGCCCTCCAAATCAGAAAACCATGAAGAGCTAACAAAACCCCCGTGAAATAAAACCCCATTGATGCCTTTATTTCGATTTCTTACCACTGGATGACTAGCACTGGCTTCCCTCTGCATCAAATGCAGATGCTGGAATGAACTGTGATGGATGTGAAGTGCATGGCTGTTTAAACAGTTGTGTGTGAATGAACATGGGTTCACCCCGAATGAATGTACACGTTAGTGACATTTGTTGCATTCAGTGATGTCGTGTCAGAATTGAAATGGTTTTTGCTCCAGTTGAAACAATGGCCAATAGAAAATGAATAAATTCATTTAGATTCACTGGGATTATAATTATAATAATATTATATATAAACAGAGCCTGGTTTTCAAGGGCTTCTTAACAAAATGCAAAAATACCCTAAGCACCCTGATCACCTGAATGTCATGACCTCTCTGGATAGCAAGCAGCCGATGAGGAAGATAATGAAGGCAAACACTACAAATTGTAGTTTCTGTGTCTAATTACCTCCTCCAATTAGGTTCGGGTTTTGTTCAGGTTTGTGTGTGTTTGTTAGCAGGATTGCACAGAAGTAGAGTGCAGATTTTCGTAAAATTTCTACCAGAGTTGGGGCTTTGGATAATGAAGGCTCCATTTTGTAGATGATCCAGATCAAATTCTGGATCCAGGAAATGTTTTGAAGGATTCTTTAACATAATGAGATAGAACAAACTTTTGGAGTGTGGAATTACAGCAGGCCCAGCAAGGGGCACGTCTTTTGGCAGAGGTTTGCCCTCTCAGAACATTATTCTTTATGCTTTTTTAAGTTTTCCACAAAAGCTCTAATGCTCATTATCTCCAAAACCACCAAAACATGGAAGGGAAACTTTTCTAGAATTTTACACAGGTTTAAATATGGCAGCATGGTGGCCTCATAGCAAAACGTTTCTGGGTTCAAATCTCAGCCAAGAACCTTGCGTGGGTTTACTTCAGATACTCAGGTTTGCTCCAACAATTCAAAGACATATACATTAGTGTAACTGTCTACTCTATATTGCCCCTAGGTGTGAATGTGAGTGTGAATATTTGGTTGTGTTTGTGTTAGCCTGGCAGTGGTTTGGTGATCCGTTCTGGGTGTAACCCCTCCTCTTGTCAGACAGCAGCTGGGATTGGCTCCAGCTTCCCCTGCGTCCCTGATGAATAATTGGTACAGCTAATTGATGGCTGTTACACACACACACACACACACACACACACACCCCAAACTATAGGGGGAAAATAGCAAAATTCAAGTGCCAGACATAAATGCTTTTATTTTACTTCAATTGTAAAAAGAAAAATAGTTTCTATTTTACTTTCCTTCCACTCTGTAGTCGTGCTTTGAAACGCTTCTCAGATCCATTTTAAGATCCGTGCTAAGGTCAGACTTCACAAGCAAGCAATAACCTCATCCTATGTGTTCCACCAAAATGTTAGCAATATTCTAGCAGCAATAAAAGGTACGTCCAGCAAATCGGAAATATCACCACTTTACATTGTCCCAGAGTGGAAATAAGGCACAACTTTAGTGCAAGTGACTTTTTATTGTAAAACAATAAAAACCTGTATTTCCAAACTACAGAAGCGGACACGATGATCTGTCTGCAACTCTTGGCGCTATGACACTGCTCTACTCGGTCTCCTCCCCTTCAGTTTTCATGTTCATGCATCTGCTGTTGTGAATCTCTGACCTGTTAGTGTTTGTGTGTAATGTCTCTGCATGTGTTTACGTGCATGCATGTGTGTCTTCGCGCGTGTCCGTGTGATGCTAAACCGCCCGTCTCCTTAAAGGCACGTTGACCGGATGAAACTGAGGTCACAAATGTCTCCTGTGTGAATTCCCAACAGATGTCTATGGGGTTTTAAAAAAACAGCAACTCAGTCTTCCTGTCATTCAGACGTCACCTGTCGAGCCTCGGCCTACCCAATGTGACCTTTGACCCGGATATCTGGGTGACCTCTTATTATTGCGGAAGTGAGGTGCTGCTGAAAGTTTTAATATATCATTGCAGACGATGATGATGATGATGATGAAGACATTTCACAAAGGGAATACATTTAAAGAATTCAATTTATTTTATTATCAGTTTGTTTCTATGTTTTTGGTTCCTCCTGCATTTCGACGCACTGTACAGCCTTTTTTCTGAATGTAACTATAAAGTAGGAGCTATTATCGCTTACTTGTTGAGGCGTCCTACTTGTATCCGTCGAGCCAATCCTGTAAATAAGGCATGAGACATCGGAGAGGCATTGTGACATTAGTCATGGTGCTCTGAGCCAACAATTAACCTTGGACTTCATCCAGATTCACCTGATGTAACCTTTTTACCTTGTGTTCTTTTAACTTCTGAGAGCTAATCTGTGTCTGTTTTGCTGCAGAGGGTAAAAAAAGTATCAATGTGCAGTGATCTGTGCATACAAAGACAAACGAGACAAGGACAGGACGAGGATCACAATGTGCTTCATAGGCTGGTTGAGTGTTTGGTTTTGATGTGATATAATAAAATTCGTTTCAAGCTTAGAGCTTAACTAGCTAAGAGCTTCACTTTGATTGCAACAAGGACTACCATGATGAATTGTGGTTTTCGTTGAGGCTTCTGAGGCAAAAAATGTTCTCTTGGGACTGAAATTGCATTACTCCTAGTGTGATGTGATTGGAAAAAAAAGGGGGGGGGGTGTTGTTGGATGGAAGAAATGGGAACAGCATCTTGTGTAGACGTATACGTAGTCTTAACTGTGAAATGCACTTTATTTTTTTGAGAAATGGCACAACAATGAAAATACGTATCTGGAAAATGATTCCTTAAAAAAAAGATAAATGACATGCACTATTTAACTGAGGTGTTGTAAGACATTACGTGAATGTGGTGTATATTTTTTCAAGGTGTTAGTGCTCTCTTTTTATTGCTTTGGTTAGTTTGAAATCGAGAGATTCTTGTTAATTTTTGTATTAAAAGAATGTGCTGTGCATTTAAAATAACCCCAGGCCTGCGATTGTCTTATTTCATCCGCTCACCACCTAGGTGCCACGGTTGCCATGGAGATCTGCATCCCAGCTGGACTGTTTCCATAGAGACGCCAGTCCCCCAAGAAGCCATTTCCATGATCCGGGTCCTGTAGCAGATGATTCATTTCGGTTGTCGTTGTTTACGCAGACATCACTGTGACTCCTTACATTTTTCTTCAGTGCTTTTAAAGGCTGTCCAGGTCATGTGACCTGTGTCCTCTTCATAGCTAGAATCTCTTAGTGTTTTTTTTATTTTTTATTTATTTATTTATTTTTTATTATTATTTAACCGAATCACTGTCACAATTGTGTTAGAATCTCAAAGAAAGTTTCAAGTTCAGCTGCTTTTATCTAAAAAAAAAAAAATACCTTTAACTAATCTAACATTTACAGAAACAGCTGGATGAGCATTAGCTTGTGAGGGTGATCGCAAAGAACCTGTCAAAAGTTTGGACATGTCTTATTGAGGGTCCAAGCAGTGAAGGTGGAACAACAATCCAAATGATTAAAAATGTCTTCCAAATACATTCATCCCTTTTAATCATTAATCAGTTTCTTTTTATTCTGCAGCTGAAAATATGTCACATTCATTTTTGTTTAAGCAGTATCTGGCAGCGACGATTTACAAAAAGATATGCTAAATTACTTAGATATGAGAAAATTACTTCATACTAGTGCAAATGTTGCTGTATAGATTTTACTTGAAACAAGTAACTTTAAATAAGTTTTAGGGTAGGAATAGGCTTTATAATCTCAGAATAGTTTGTATTATTTGCTTGACCAATATTCAAGATATTTTATTCTGCTAAGATTGACATTTTTTGAATGTATCATCATTATCAGTTAAAAAAGTCTGAATCATTCTACAATATTCCAGTATTTTAGGCTCCACAAGATACGATTGTTTTTTAGTATATACTACACAGGAATCGCGCAGGGAGATTGGATCTCTGTCTCAGAAAACAGACGTTACTATGCACTATATGCGAACAGTGCAATCTGATTAGTCTTTAATATTGCAAGTTGATAATACTTGAATCAAAATGACGGACACTCGTGGCTTGTCACTGTGACCTGGAGGGAGCATCATCATCGTAATTACACTTTAAATAGGAAAGATGTGTGTGAAAAACTTCTGTGTAATATATACTAAAACGGGCAGTGGTGGCCTTGTGGTAGGGTGCTGGCTTGCTGACCTGGAGATCGGGGGTTCAAGCCCCACTATCACAGAGTTGTCACTGCTGTCCCCCTAGTGCAGCTAACTGGGTTATCAAAGGCCAGTCTGTAGTGAGAGGCATGTAAAAGAACCACTACTGACTTTTGTAAAGAGTAGGCCATTGGGCTGCCGTCAGCGTGTTTCTGCCCTGCGATTGCCTGGCGAGCTGTCCAGGGTGTACTGTGCCCTCGCACAGAGTTGGCTGAGATGGGTGTCAGCCTCCCCGTGACCCTCAATTAGGATTAAAGGAAAATTAGGTTCAGAAAATAAAAAATTAAACTAAATTATACTAAAACACCTTTATGACAGGCAGTGTAGTTTGCACTAAATTAAATGAGTAATGTAAACAGACATTTTTGCTACAAAACACTTAGCTCTGCTTGAAGCGCAGAGTTGACCTAACTCGCCTCTGTCATAGTTAAAATATGTAAATATTAACTACAAATTTTTTTTTTGTTTGCTTTACTTTATGTTTCTGTGTAGTATATACTAAAACTCTTCAAGAGAGTTAAAGACACCGTTACACAACTCTAAACCTGCTCATGCATGCACTCGGAGAAACGGAGTGCACTCCCCTGCGTGTGTCATGATTTATAAATATAAGAAATTAACCATAAAAATCTAGTTTACTGTGGCTTTTTTGCTGATGTTCCTATGTAGAATATACTAAAACAATTATGTGCCTCAAGCTCGGTGGATGGTGCTGAATGTTCACTCTGCCTTCACCAAAAAAAATGTGTATGGAGCCAAAATGAATCCACTTTTCAGCTTCTAGTGAAAAGACCTGTAAAAATAAACCAAGTAATATGTGTGTGTGTCATCTGGATTAATATGTTGGTAAATATTTTGTAATATCTGTTTTTAGACTTTGATAAAAATATTTTCAACGAAGCTTACTTTTTTAATCATCTCTCATGAAATGAAGGGCTGAGAACCAGAGTGGTGAAACCAACAGAAAGCTGTTTTTTTATGAAAAAAGACATGAAACTTTTTGCAATATCAAAAAACCAGGCATAATGCTCATGATATGATTCAAGGTCATAAGGAAGATGAAGAGACCATTCTGGACCTTATCCACATCTCAAATATCAAAATATGACCTGATCTCACTTTCCAGTTTTTATGGGTTAGACCACTGTGGCTCTCAGCCCTCCATATATAGACAATGTTTAACAAGACGCCTCAGAAGCAACAGGTTAAAACAATTAATCTGTATTAATATGAGTATGTTTATGCATACATATGGAATTTTCAATACGATGGCTATGCGTACATGATGACACTCCTATCTCTGATTCATACCGAAATCTCTTAACGCACCCAAACTGATCAAAATTACCAAAAACATATTCCATCAACTTCACAGACATAAGGTATGTCTAGAAATTTTGAAAGTGGAAACGGAAATTATTTAGTGAATTATTTCTTCATTGCATGTCCAACATTCCGGATCCCCAGTGTACTGCATTCTGCTCGGACCCCTGAATCACTGTTTCAGCTAATTTCCCCATTTAAGAATAACAAGTATGTATACATTTTTGACCACAAAAAATATCAATAAATCAAAACTGATGTGTAGGTTTGATTCTGAAAATTAGACTTAATGATAGCTTCGAACAAACTGATCTCATGGCATGGAAAATGATTGCAAAAGATGAAGTGAAGCGCTTTTGATTTAGCTGAATTAAAAATAAATTCATGTGTATTTTTTTATATTAACCACTTATTAAACATTAACCTGGATTAGCGGGTTATTTCTCATACAAACATGTATCCATATGAAGGCATAAATCCCTTCATCCTTTCAGCTAGCTCTTTTTTTTAAAATATCTGTTATTAACATCAATTAATATTTTTAAATTGTCTGAGAAATGCCTTCTGAAATTAAAACTTTCAATAATATACATGCTCAATCAGGTCCAAACATTCGAGAGTTTCTGTGCATGTCTGTACTGTAGATCCTGCCATGTCGTGCTAAAACAAAGTGTGAGTGTGTATTTCTAGTCAGACCAGTCGTGATCCTCTAACTCAGAGTCATCCTCTGAGTCGCTGTACTCCACAGCTATGCGGCGGGACAGAATGGTGGCCACATCATTCCCCACCGGCTCCCGCTTTGCCTGTTGTTCCTGCTGTTCCTGCACTTTCTTCAGCTGGATACCTGGGATTACACACCGACACACACACACACACACACACACACACACACACACACAGTGTACAATGTTCTCATTGTCAACTATTTTAAACTATCCATTTGACTTCTTGTTTCAGTAGTGGGGGTGAATACTTTTGCAAAACTAGATTTTTTTTTTTTTAATTTTGCAAACTGTATTAATTTATACAGATTTTTCTCCCCAATTTTAATATTATGGGTTCTTTTTTCTAGGTTCATGACTTTCAGTATAATGCCAGTCCATTAAAGCGTCCAGGGTACAACACTCAAAGGGGGTGAATACTTATACAAACCATCACAACCAACATGACAAGCAGGTAACACTACACATAAAGTGATTTTCAACTCACATATTAAAAGTATAAAAGTAGAAAGTATATTAGGGACTGAATAATATCCTACCCATGCGTATGGCTGCGAGCAGGTCACTGCGGGCATCGTTCATGGGCGGGGATTCAGCAGGCACAGGCGGCCGTTTGGGTGTGATGAGCTGGGTGGTGTTGAGTGGTGGAGGTGGTGGCCCTGGTGGAGGAGGAGCAGCCAGTGGACCGGAGGCTGGTGAAGCAGGCATGATGTAACCGGCGCCTAAAGTAGGTGGGCCTGAAGGTTGGCCCATAGAGGGCATAGCAAAGGCAGTTTGGGATGATGGAATGAGAGGAGCTGGGGGTGGAGGGGGTGGGGCTGAGTAATCCATACTGCAGTAAAAAAAAAAAAAAAAAGACAGGAGGAAAATTAAAAAGAGATTTTTAAAAACATCACCACAAGGTGGAGCCATTTATATAAAAAAATACGGTGTAGTTTTTTGGGTGTAGATTAGGTTTATGAACATGTGATATTTATATTTAAACCTCCATAGCAGGTCATGTGCATATGTAGTGCCAGCCACAAGCACAGACCTGTAGTCCATTGGTGGGAGGGGCATGGAGCCATTTATGCATTCTGTGGGTGGAGGAGGTGGTGGAGCCTGGTGTGGACGCCCCAGTGTTCCCGAGCGGAAAGCCATAGACCCCATCCTGTGGTCCGGGTCCATGTGAGCGTGAGCTGTGAGAGCTGCCATGCTGGGGGGAGGGCCGGAGTATGTGTGGGCGTGGCCTGCATGGTTGGACATGGCTAGATAACCATGGTCCAGGTGATCCTGCCTGTGAGACCTACAAAAATTGAAAGAAAGGAAGAGAATGCAATTTCATATATACATCTTAGTTTTATTACTGTAACCTACGTGTGTCACTGATTTTTACAAATTAGATTTTATATTAAAAAGCAGCTTTTAGTGTTGTTCACACTAGCACCTGAGGTCACCTTAGTATTAACCCTCTATTAACCAGCGTAGCATATCTGCTACATGAAATGAAAGGGTTAACAGCCTAGAACCCCCCCCCCCCCTTTTTTTCCCTTTCTTTCAAATATTGGCCTAAAATCAGCATTTTTGCATAGGGAAATAATTTTAACACAATTAGAAAGGGACTAGGTTAACAGAGGGTTAAGTACACAAAAAGGAATTCAAATAAGGCATACACACTATAATATACAGTAAAATAAAAAAAAGAACACATGGAGAGTGCAAACCTTCACCTACCCAAAAATAAATAAATAACAGAAGGTATACAGCACCTCTGCTGGACCCAAGGTAATACCACACTTCCAAAAAACCTGTCTTATGTCTAATGTTGAAGAATTGTTTAAAAAAAATTCTTGGATCATGAATTTGATCCAGATCATCTCCAAAATCTTCCTTGTCCAAAGCCCCACCTCTCTGTGATCATGCATTATTGTGTTATTCTCCATGCTACACATTACTCGAAACTCTCAGATGTAACACTAGGGTGGTTCTACCACCAAGGGTCCATCTTCCGAGTGTATCTTAGGTCTATATTCTGTACCTTCAGGACATCAGTCGTCCGTAAAGGGGAATTAAACCCACACTTAATAAAAGCTTGAATGCAGAGTTTATGTCGGTTTCTATTAAAACACTGTTTCATCAACCATTTTAAAAACCTTCAAGAACTCCACCCAGAGGGGGGCTACATTATAATGTGAAGTAGCGAAAAGTCACATGATCACCCTGTGTTTTTGTCAGTAATACCAAACTAATTTGCATATAATTTCATGGCACTGTATTCTTTTCTTTCATTTGTACAGAAGCGCATATTACTTGTATTTGTACCTGGTTTTAATGTGAATGTCAGGGCATTAGAATCTGATGCTGCATCTTAAATATTGCAAAATCATGACTGCTATATATAGAACCGGTGATCTATTATGAGGGATTCGAGCTCTTGTGTCATGACAGAGTGAAGTTCTAACCTGGATAAATAAACAAATCCTCCTGGCTGGTTTGCGTTCACTTCTAATGCAACACATCCAATTTTATAACTTAGAATTTTTGTTTTAATAAATTATGTGTGTGTGTATGTGTATGTATATGTGTGTGTGTGTGGGTGTATCCTTTCACCTGTTTTCAGGCGACATGGAGCCCTCAGATGATCCTCCCCTGTGCACCGTGTGCCGCATGTCGGGCCTCAGTTCCTTATCGAAGGCCATCATGTTCCACTCCTGACGCCGGTTACGAGCCTTTCGGACCTTCTTCACCTCTCTCTGTAGTGTACCATCCACACAGCGCTTCTGCTCCTGTTGTTCACAAGAGCTTCAGTACAACATGTTCAAGACTTCATGACGAGAACAAGACTGGTTATGATATTCAGTTTCTCAGTTACCAGTGATTAACTACAAACTACAGATAAAAAAGCATGACATTTATTAATACATTTAAATAACATCAAACTGTTGTGTTTTTAAAGAAAACCCTTCTGGATGTGGGTGTGTTATACAGAGAGAGAGACAGAGAGACAGAGGCAGTGATAGAGAGAGGGAGACAGGGAGACAGAGAGAGACAGAAGCAGTGATAGAGAGAGGGGGAGAGAGACAGAGAGACAGGGTGAGAGAAACAGTGATTAAAAAGTGAGAAAGAGAGGAGAGGTGAAGGGAGAAAGAGGGAGAGGGGAACAGAGAGACAGACAGACAGAGAAAGAGAACTAGAGTGTGTGTGTGTGAGAGAGAGAAAGAAAGAGAGAGAGAGGTGAAGGGAGATTGAAAGAGGGAGAGAAACAGAGAGAGAGAGACAAACAGAAAGAGAGCAGTGAGAGAAAGAGATAGACAGAGAAAAAGAGAGCAATGATAGAGAGACGGACAGAGAAAGAGAGCAGTGAGTGTGAGAGAGAAAGAGAGAGAGTGAGGGCACTAATAGGGAGAAAGATACGGAGACAAGGAGAGCTGAGTGATTAAGTCATCAGAAATCATTAGACATAGAGGGAGCATTAAAAGGTAAAATAAGAAAGAAGACCATACGAGTGCTACCTTCTGCCGTCTTTTCTCTTTCCTCTTGTCCTCCGTGTCCTGAAGCATTTTCTCCTTCCACAGATCAAAGAAGTATGAGGGGTCCGTGTAAAATTTTAACCCTTCCTTACTGTCGTCCCTGTAAACAGAGTAAAGATGAAACTCATTGGTTTATATAATATACTTTTAAACAAGTGCAGGGTTTGTGTTATATAACCTAGAGGAAGTAGCCTGAGACTGACATTACTCAGGGTTAACACCGAGCAGACACACAGACACACAGAGCCATACACACCTGTACGGTGTGAGGATGTTGAGGGGGGGAGGTGGGTCACTCCGCTGGTGCATCTCTTTCACAGGGATCGGGACACTGCTCTTGGATACCACCTGCTGGTCCTGTACAGTACAGCTCTTAAAGGCCTTTCTCATGTTAATGTCCTGCAGAGAGACTGTACACACACACACACACACACACACACACACACACACACACACACACACTGGAAAATCAATAGCATTTCCCAACAAACATTAAAAAAGAAACAACCCAAAGAGGACCCAACAGTACATGATTAAAAGACTCCAGAGATGAAATACAGATACTGGATGCAATTATTGAGGAAAAGACCCAATAATAAATGAAATAATACTGGAACTTATTAAACATTAAATATGATTAATATTACAAAACTGATAAAACTAAAATATCATTTTACAATTTTTAAAATAAGATTAAAATAGTATTAGTAGTAGTAATAGTCGTAATAGTAGTATTAATATTTAAATTTTAAGCCATTATTTAAGCATAATTTCACCCCAGATCTGTCCATAACAACACTCGCTGCATAATTTAAAAAAGTTTAAATTGTGGTCAAATGACAGCTGGGGGTGGTTGGGTGTTTTGGGTTTTTTTTGTTGAGGGGTGGGGGTGATAGGATCATCACTGGAGGCATCCATGGCCTAATGGTTAGAGAAGCAGATTTAGGCCAGAAAGGTTGCTGGTTCAATTCCTGAATCAGCAGGAAAAATGTGTGGAAGTAGGGGAGTGAGCTGCACCTTCCATTTCTCCACCTTCATGGCTGAAGTGCCCTTGAGCAAACCACCTAACCTCCAACTGCTCTCTGGGCACCCCCAACGTGCAGCAGCCCACTCCTCCAAGTGTGTGTGTGTGTGTGTGGTCAATGTTCATGAGTGTGTGTGCTCACATTGGATGTGTTAAATGCAGAGGCAATAATTTCCATTGTGGGATTAATACAGCATAGCAAAATCAAATCAAATTCTTGAAATTGAGTTTCACAGACACCCACATCTGAAAAGAGGAAATTAACATTCTTTTTTTTTTAAGGATGTAGAAAAGTATCAGGTACATCAGCATAGGTCTTCCGGTTGATTTAAACCAGTAGATGCCGTTTTGAGCCATTATCAACCCATAAACTGTCATAAAAGTTATAATTTTGTTAATGCTAACATCAGCACTAATGCATTTAATCTCAGTTGAGTTATATCATTTAGCTTAAAAAAAAAAAATAAACCTTTTTAGGTGACAAAAGCTTTGGTAATTTTCAGTGTGATTTGTTCTCATTGCTGCATAAACCACAAAAAAGTTTGAAGCATCAGTTACTATTAAGAACCACTCTGAGTCTGAGCTCCTGTCTCTTATCTCACTCCGGCACTGTGTAACTCTATCTGAACAAATCCAGCACAGAAATGTATCGAGTACTGACCCGGAATTCAGTTTCCCACAATCCCTTACCCTCCTCCACGGTGGAGTCCAGCTGAGTGACCTTGATGGCGAGCCGATCGATGCGGTCCTGCAGAGAGTTTGCTCGCAGATAAAAGGCGTTGGCCTCACGAAACAGCTCGCCGAAAATGTCCTCCGCATGTTTACCTACAGTCAAAATCAGACACAAGTGAAAGTAAACATGTAAAATAATTGTTTAATTTCACTAAACATGGACTTTAACATTTTATTACTGCTGCAATCATGATTAATTTATATCATAATAATGGTCACTTGCATTTATAAAACATAAACATAAAACAAAATATAAAATAAAACATAAAACAGTTATTGTGTGACCTTGGGTTGGATATTATCTCATTGCTGGCTGATATGTATGGATGAAATGGCTGATACATATTTATATATGTATATCATATATATATATATATATGTGTGTGTGTGTGTGTATTAAATTGTATCATCTGTCATTTATAGCTGGTTAACATGGAGCTATCTGGTCAGATAAAGGCCTGTAGTCCATTAAAATCGCGTTTGGTGGAAAAAAACCTGTCTAATTCTTAAAAATATAAAAGAAAAACATTCTATCAAATACTTTAATTCTATATTTTGTTGCTTTTCATGGAATTGATCTAGACTAAGAAATGGCACTTAAAGGCATTTCAAATTTGTGGAAGCGGAAGCTATAGTGTCATGTCACTTCTGTTTCCCACAAAAGTCATGTTTGGTGAAAAAAACTGTGTAATTTTTAAAAATAAGAGACCGGGAAGAGACCCCGACGCTGACCCAGAACACGCTGGAGGGACTACATCTCTCGGCTGGTCTGGGAACGCCTTGACGTCCCCCCGGAAGAGCTGGGGGAAGTGGGTGGGGAGAGGGACGTCTGGACCTCACTGCCTAGGCTGCTGCTCCCACGACCCGACCCAGGAACAAGCGGATGAAGATGAAGAAGCATGTTTTTAACTTGAAATTTATACTTTAACTTAGTATAAACTCACAACCAATTTCTTTCTGTTTTCTCTGGTGATACTGACATCACCATATATATGAGCTGATATCCTAGGAGTAGATAAGCCAAACAGAGCGCAGAACTGCTAATATCTGGTGACCTATGATAATATATATATATATATATATATATATATATATATGGATAGATAGATAGATAGATAGATAGATGATAGAATTCCACATTAATTAGACTCAGGATTATAACATGATTCACTGCACGTACAATGTGACAGTCGTGTCCTTTGTACATCATCAGATATTTTATTACAGCATCTACCTCAATATATCTGTGTTTAGCTAACACCAGAGACTCTCTCTTAGCTAAGCTACACAGCGCACGCAAACAGAATGCATTTGAAATGTTCATATTAACAAAAGTAACTGTGCGTGTGTAATTTATTTATATTAGCCAGCGCTTTACAGAGTGTATTCTTTTAATTTATGTTAAAGCAAATGAACATGATTCAGAAATCTAGAAACCCTACATTTCACTAGCACACTATGAGCACAACAAACAGACTCAGGCTGTCTCCCAAAGAGGGCACCACTTGACATGAAGTAAAAAGCATAAAAGAAAGTCGCTTTAGAAAAGAGGGAAAATATTACAATACTTTAAAATGCTAAAATGCACCTTTACTTCAGGTTCAGGTGTCCACTCATCTTGGCATAATTTTTCAGACCATTGCTGAAAAGCAATACCATTGTTTACCCTTGTTTTCCCTCTTGCTTTATCGGAAAGCTTTTCTGCTTCTGTTTTTCTCTTCTTCGCCCATTTAGCATGGTGATTGCTAACAAGTAACCGTGGCAGAGGTCATTTAGTTTTTCTCTTTCATTCTCCAGTAAACTTGCAATATAAACAGTGGCAGCAACAGCAGCGATGTCCTGCAGAGACTGCAGGATCGTGCATGGAAGGATCGTGCAGGAGCAGAGATGCACAGGAGCATATGATTGGATATTTCCCAGTGAACAGCGAGACAGTGATTGATCAGTGTTTTCACTGGATTACAGATTACAGATTACAAGTTATTGCTTGCTGTCGGAGAGTAAAGGCCATTCCTGCCAATATAACAGCTTGTGTATACAGCTTCTATTTACCAATCCCACCGTTAAAGTGCAATGTTAACACCCAGGATACTTGTGTGAGGAGAGGGATGTAGATTTCTGGTGTTGTAGTAATGAAAAGTTTAGGAGATAAGAAAGTAAAGCTTAGTTTAGCTGAGCTCGCAGGTGACTAAAATAAACTAGAACTTCAATGATGTAGTGCTCATCCAGCACCTGTGCAAGATAAAATTATGCAATTTTCAGCAAGTGCAGGTATTTCACTGAATATTTACAGCGACACTCATCACAGAATTTTACTTATTTGTGTTGTACTGCATTTGATTAATATATTTATGACAGCAACCACTCATACACCCCTTAAACACTTCTCATACATTGCTCATACACTGCTCATGCACACCTTATATACCACTCATACACACCTCATGCACCACTCATACACCCCTTATATACAGCTCATCCACCACAGGGCAAGTCCTTACACTCACACCTTGGGACAGTAAATTAGCCTAATGTGCATGTCTTTGGACTGTGGGAGGAAACTGGAGTACCCAGAGGAAACCCATGCAAGCACGGGGAGAACATGCATACTCCTCACAGAAACGGCCTTGCTGAGCCTGAGACACGAACACAGGGTCTTTTTGCTGTGAGGCAAACATGCTAACCACTATGCCACCGTGCCGCTCCATAGCGCAAACAATGGAGTCTATTTATAACTGCAAAGTCAAACAAAAGCCTATGGGGTTCTTTCAGGAAAATATTTACAGGAAGGAAGAGTGACCTGGCTCTTTCCCCCAAAAAAGGAAAGAAAGAAAAAAGCCCTAACCTCTGACATTGCTCTCTCTCTCACTCTCTCTCTCTTTCTCACACACACACACACACACACACACACACACACACACACACAGACACTAATTACATACATATGTGCACGTATTCCCACGCCAACACACACTGTGCACATAATGCACTTAAACGCTGTGGCCTTGACTCTATACGTTCTCACACGAACACACACATACACACACACACACACACAGAGTGGACGTCTCTGTTTGCCTCCCCACCCCACCAGCTTTTGTGCTTTGCCATTTATATTTAACCCACACAGCTGCTGCTGAAGGCTTTACACCACTCCTTCTTCAGGCATCTACAACACAAAACACACAAACACACACACACACACACACACACGGCAGTTGTGGGATGGATGAACGGATGGACGGAAGGATGGATGAAGAAGACAGATATATAACCACAACCATATAACACAATGACTATCTGTGACTATCCAAAGTAGGTGTGGCCTAAACAATATCACGACACATCAGTAAAAACAGAAACAACAAAACAGCAGGAGAGTCATCATGGCTTGGACAGTTCGTCAGCCTCAGTTACGTCCCTCTAGATAGTCACCGATCTCACTTGAAGATGTGCACCGCGCAGGTCTAATTTGCGTAGCTTGGTTAATATGCGCCCGCAAACTTGGTTGAATAGAACACCAAAATAGAAACAATAAACAAACTAGGAGCCTAACCTTAAGCATCATAACCCTAACCAGGCAGTTATTAAAGTTTGAATTACACCTGCATTTTAGGACAACATGGACTTTGTGTGTATTGTGTGGTATCCTGTATAATCACGTTGTGATTGTAGCATTTACTGTACATCCTCATTTTTAGGTGTGTCAGAGTATGTGTGCTCACTGAGACTGCTGAGCTGGCGGATGATGGCAGAGAGGGTGTTGTTCATTACACACTCCAGCTCACTACCGATGCCCTCAGGCAGCGCACCACGGCACAGGTGCCGGGGTTCAATGGTCCTCTTCAACAGCGGCATGGCTCCCCCTCACCACACTCCTAATGGAAAACACACACACACACACACACACACACACACACACACACACAGAGTCAGGGCTTACCCAGTCTTCATCCAACATGCTGTTTATTGGGTTTGGAGCTCAGTTGGGGATTAACACACATCCATCTGTTCACAGGTTCACAGTCAGGGTTAGGGACCATTAGGGAAAAAATGCTGTGTTTAATACTAATTATTTGGTAAACAATTTAAAACTTACATACAAAATATTAAAGGTGCAATAGCCAATTGCTTGTGTTTCAATGCTCCTCCTGTCAGCTATTTTATGGACTCTTTACTCTACAGGCTACTGTAGATCCTGGGGGCGGATCTTCATGAACACGGGCGAGACTCAATCAAATTTAATGGTGTGTTCCATTTGTACTTTGGGATTTCTGAGTCCCCAGTAGGAAATAGGAATGAGCCCAATGTCAGATTCCTGATGCTGAAAGAGGGAGAAATCTCACCAACCAGAACCTCAAAATCCAAGATGGCTGCTCCGTGTAGCAGAATGAAAGCTGTTTATTTTTGCACTTGTTTTACTTGCATCATTTCTGTCTTATGTCTATCCGTGGACTGGGGCTGCAACAACTAATCGATTAAAATCAATTATGAAAATAATTGGCATCTAATTTAGTAATCGATTAGTTTGGTCTACGTCATTATACAGGTACATACAGGAGATACTTCTATTAATGTGACAGCAGTAAAGAGCCATTAAGTTGAATGCCAACTTCCATTAAGCTGGATGCTGACCACAGAAGGAGGAGGGGACGATGGAGTAGAAGAGGAAGGAGAAGGAAAAGAGGAAGAAGAGAACCAATGCCATGTCTGCGTAGCTCACGTGACAAATTCTTGAAGAAGTGTTTAAAAAATGGTACAAAAGATCAGGCTGTTTCACCGGAGGAGGCTAACATTAGCACACAAATAAAGTATATGACCCAAGTGGTCAAAAATACAAAGGCACTTTATATTAAACCCTTTAAAAAACAGTGTTAGGGGCAAAATGTGCATAGCTAAGATAGCATGGACAGCAGCACATAATCACTGTGTGAACACCTGAAGAGGAAGCATGTTGGAGTCCTGGGTGAAGGAGGCTTACAGTAAATTTATATGAACTTATCACTTATCGAGAAAGCATACAGAAGGTATTTCTTTTCATCAACTGTGTTTTTAAATTAGCCTGCAGTTGTGCATTTGTCAGTTATAACAGACACACTTCAGAAAGGGTACAGTAGGGATATTTAATGATGATGACTTGAAATTATATCAGTGAGTCCCTAGTGTATAATGTGATGTTGTGGAGTTTGTGGATTATTTAATACAATTATTTAAAGATAGTTTAAGGTAAATCCTTCATTTCTCCATCAACAAACTCGAGTATATCCGCTGAAATACACTACAGTGGCTTACCGCCATTCCAGTGGTCAAAATGTTATTCTTTGTTTTCAAACACTGATTAGATTAGATGAAATCAAATATAATTAAAATATATAAAATCTAGATATTTAACTCTTAATTGATGCATAATGTTACACATTTGCCAACATTTAGCAGTATAATCAGGGAATAAGTGTCAGAAGTCTCCATCCAAGGTGTGTGTGTGTTTGTTACTTCCGGTAAAAGTCTGTATGAAGGATCATTATGGACACAAATGCTCAGTACTTATAAAAATGAGCTAAAAATGATTTTATTAACTACAAATTCTTGGAAAAGTTTATTATTTTTAAAATTAATTTATTGTAATAATTTTATTCAGACATTAATTTATTTTCTAAGCCACTTAATCCTAATTAGGGTTGCAGGGAGGCTGGCGCCCATCTCAGCCGACTCTGGGCGAAGGTGGGGTACACCCTGAACAGCTCACCAGGCCATCACAGGACCAACACATACAACCATTCACTCTCACACTCATACCGAGGGGCGATTTCGAACAGCCAGTCAGCCTACTGTGCATGTTTTTGGACAGTACCCGGAGGAAACCCACGCAAGCACAGGGAGAACATACAAACTCCATACAGAAACACCTGAGCCTGGGAATCGAATGCAGACCATCTTGCTGTGATGTGCTAACCACTGCGCCACCGTGCCGCCCGTAATAATTTTATATTATTTCAATAATGTTATTTTATATATATATATTTTTTTTTGAATAAATGTTATAATAAGAAATTTTATGTTTTTAAAGCTTTTAGCTTTTGTAAACTGAAGACTTTGATCGAAAAGTGTCAAAACACCTGCTACAAAATCTTTTGTGAGGTTCCACGGAGCTCCATACTTATGCAAATGTCTACAAGCCATAAGCTTCATTTTGTTGTCACATCATTACTCATGTGCCCACACAGGCAATCCAATAAATTAAGAAAATGGTGGTAAAAACATTTCAAGTGCGACGCTGCTGTCCGCGCTGAGTGCACTTCGCAGAAAGTTTTTCCTCTTGATGAACAATACATTTTCGGACACCAATGAAAAGATAGTATATTATATTACGTTATATAAATGAATGCAAACATTTTAAGATCTCCACTTTTAAACAGTGCCTAAATATTTATATTATTTTGTTTATTTATTGTACTCAATGCAGAATACATCTTTTTTTATGTGAGATGTTTAAATCATTTGTACAAAATATATGTTTCTTAATTAAATTAACAGCTGGAAGTAATATGTTACTTTTTGCTACAGCTTTCCCTCCTTTCTATCCAATTAATTAAATCTATCTATCTAATTCATAAAAAAAAATAATCAACTGATTAATCAGGTAACAAAATAATCGTTAGTTCCAGCCCTACTGTGGACATGTAATACCATGTTAGGTGTTGTTATCGGCTGCTACTGCTATCGATGGCTAGCAATGGCTAACCTGGCTATGCACTGGTGGATTGTTGTTTTTTTTTCACTTTTTATATTGGAACACAGTCGTCATTCCCTTTGTTTTTATTTTTAAACTGGAACGCAGTGTTACATCATTCCCCACTCTGTGGAATTGAAATAGAATGCAGAACTAAATCTACGTAACTTTAAAGACCCAGTACTTCTTTTAAACATAACACACCGCGGAGTACAACAGATTGTAATTATTTACAAGACACTGTGACATCCATGGTATCTCTGTAACTCTATCTGCCCTCTAAAATGTCAGTGAGTGCAACTGGACACTATGAGGAATGCTGAATCTGGTGAAATCCCGTCTCCTGCAGAGATCGGCCAGCTGAGAGGCCATCTGTCACGTGATCGGCTGAAAGAGGGGGTTGAAAGTCAAAAGATGAAGGAGATGATCAGGGGGGTGGTGGGACGCATCTTGGGGGGAGGGGGAATCTTATCTGCTCACCTTCCTGCTTCCTGTTTTGCACCTTCCCACCCAGCCTGCAGCTTCCTGTTCATCTGTATGTCCCATCTCTGACTTCCTGTCCTCCAGAACAATGCCGTGAGTTCACACAGCAAACACACACAGAAAAGCTTGTAGACACGCCCATCTTACAGCATTACATCCATCACACTGCCTGAGTGTGCTCAAGCTGCATTGTGCTCAAATAAAAGATGCTACTACACAAAGCACGTGTGTGTGTCTATCTGTCAGCATAATATGGTAAGGTGATTCCAGGCTAAGTGCTGAGGGCTCACTTCTACTGGCTCATGCCACGCCCCTCGCATCAGCAATTTCAGCAATAATAATTCTCGACTTTTAAAGACTGATATCTCTGGAGTTATTACAAAATCATACAATATTCTTGCACATCCTAAAATGCTTTATAAAATTATTTTCAGTTCTTTAATCAGCATCAGACGTTTAGAACTCTGCAGCTGAGTTCAGGTTTGTTTAAAAGACTGCACTGTTTATCGTTCATGAGTTAACAATCTGTGTGTGTGTTGGAAAGTGTTCATTAAGAGTGGCTTCTCTCCATGGTGCTGTAACTGGAACTGTATGAAAGCATGGAAACAGCATGCACTAATTATATGATGGAGAGAGAGAGAAAGAACGAGAGAAAAAGCAAGAGAGGGAGCACAAGAGAGAGAGAGAGAGAGAGAGAGAGAGAGAGAGAGAGAGAGAGGGGAATACAGAGAAAAATAAAATGGAGAGGGACAGAGAAAGAGAGAGAGAGAGAGAGAGAGAGAGAGATATGGAGAAAGGGGAATACAGAAATAAATAGAATGGAGAGGGACATAGAGAGCAAGAGAGCGAGAGAGAGAAAGATGAAGAAGGGGGAATACATAGAGAAATAGAATGGAGAGAGAGAGAGCGAGAGAGAGAGAGAAAGAGAGAGAGAGAGATGAAGAAGCGGGAATACATAGAGAAATAGAATGGAGAGAGAGAGAGAGAGAGAAAGATGAAGGGGGAATACATAGAGAAATAGAATGGAGAATGAGAGTGAGAGAGAGAGAGAGAGAGAGAGAGAGAGAGAGAGAGAGAGAGCGAGAGAGCGAGAGAAAGAGAGATGAAGAAGAGGGAATACATAGAGAAATAGACTGTAGAGAGAGA
>JAQMYF010000025.1:10971371-11015352 GCA_030014195.1 Neosilurus mollespiculum | reverse complement strand
AATACATAGAGAAATAGAATGGAGAGAGAGAGAGAGAGAGAGAGAGAGAGAGAGAGAGCGAGAGAGAAAGAGAGAGAGAGAGAGGGATGAAAAAGGGGGAATACATAGAGAAATAGAATGGAGAGAGAGAGAGAGAGAGAGGGCGAGAGAGATGAAGAAGAGGAAATACATAGAGAAATAGAATGGGGGAGAGAGAGAGAGAGAAGTATTTATTTTCTGGTCTGATCAGTGAAAGGAGAAACACTAAATTCACTGGACATCATGTAAGGGGGTGTGGTCATCATTTAACAGAAATGGCATGTACATGTACTTGTACATATTCTGTACATGACTATTCCCACCTTTTTCACTGTCCTTATCTGTATCTGTACACAAATGCTCCTAACTGTACATACTACATATACTGTATATATCGCACTTGCTGCTCTACTCTGTATTTATACATGTGTAATGACAATAAAGTTGAATCTAATCAAATTTAATCTAATGTGCTTTGGTGTAATGACGAACACATGGCTAATATATACAGCTTCACTACTGCAAAAAAAGTTATAGTTTAAATCCTGTACAAATATTTTAAATTTTCTAAATGTGCCCTGTAACCAAAACCTCATTAGAAACGTTCCATTAAAGCATAAATGGTGTCCCATTTGAATTATTCCTTTCCACGGAGCAAGCTGAAATTCTGAACAGTTCTGAAATAAATCATGTGTTGGCAAGACAACAGAAAATACAAAAACTTTCCACACATTTCTGTAAACTAACATTTGCTGCATTTAATGTTTAAGGTTTGTTCTTATTTGTTCTTTTTGACAGTGCATGTTAAAATTCGAGAGACTCTGACGGGAAAGTGGGAACATCAGTGTTTCAGTGGGGCCTGAGAGAGTGATCGTGAGTTGGCCTGTGTGTGTGTGTGAGACAATGAGCCAAGGGGGGTTTGGGGGGGGGTGTGTGTGAGGACCTCAGGGAAGGCACTTTGAAAGGTTGCTGGGACAATAAGTGCTCCGTTCACACGGCAACACACGGGTTCTCCCATGCATGTGACTCGCCTCCCTCCCCCATCCTCCTTTTGCACCCCTCTCTCCTCCTAAATAAAAGCAAAACACTCCTGCTTCCCCCCCTGCTGAGACCCTCTTCCTCTTTCTCCAGAGCACAAACTGTCGCCTAAACATCCTCGAACAATCTCGATCTCATCAGCCAGCGCATATGATGTGACACGACATGGAATATATAACAGCTTTAAATCATCAGCAATGCAGTCATGAAACTAATGACTAAACCTAATCAGTCGTGGTCACAAGCTGAGACTCATCCCAACACAACAGCCCCCATCTGCCCCCCCATCTGCCCCCTCATCTGCCACCCTAAAATGGCTTTTGCCTGTGTGGTGCATTACATAACTATTACTTACTTTATCTTTATATAGTGATGATGCCTGGATAAAAGAGCTGTGATTACTGATGCGTAAGATGTGCAATTATAGTGCCAAAATAGATTCATATTAGAAGGAATACTTTTAAAAGCTTATAAACAAACAAACAAAAAGACACCATTATACATATACAAGTGTTTTTCGAAGCTTTTTAAAGTAAATAGGCTTTACTTGATGAAGAAGGAGAGAGGTTTTCAGGCTGACCCTTTCATTTTTATATTACACCCCTGTGTAATTGGTTAATTAAATAGATTGCTTTTATAATCTTTATTTTATAATACCCCAAAAATCTTAACACACACACACACACACACACACACACACACAAAGTGCAGTTGCAATTGCTGTAACCATGACAATGTGACATTTTGACCCGTAGAAGTTTAGGCTACATCCCTCAAGGTTTTAGGTGGAACAGAGTAAAACTGTATCTTAAATATATGGACAAAATAATGCACACAGATTGATTTTGTGTGTGTGACCACTGTTTATATCTACTATATTGTTTGGATGTGTTTTCACCCCTCTTGTGTTTTGATTTATTCTACAGCCGAAACAAATAAATGTATTATCCCCCTCCAAAAAAAACCAAGGTGTGAAACGTATTCATCCTAAATAATAATAATAATAATAATAAAATCCTAAAAGATAAGCCACAGACAGAATGCTGAGTGTCCTGCCTTATCCTGATCTACCCTCTGATCATTTAAATAATATTCCACTATAACCAACATTCCTTTCTCTTTTGATGCACAAACTTTACCTCTCATTATTTCATCTCAATAAATAAATAAAAACTTATCAGTAGTATATATGCATGTATATATACAGAAGTGAGATAGTTACTCACTGGGAGTGAGATATCCTCAGAGAGAGAGAGAGACAGAGAGAGAGAGAGAGAAAGTAATAATGCACTCAATTGAACTGAAACACTAATGAAAGTGATATATTCTCCTAACCGGGTGTCTCAAACGCTATTAATACGCAAAACTTATTTTACAGAAGATATAATACAACGTGTCGCTCACCTAAACTGGACTTCTAAATACTTCGGTTCCCCCCACGCGTGTCCCTGAGTCCGGCTGCCATCCTGCTCCCTCTGTCCACCGTCAGCCCCTGTGACCGCTCCAAACAATCCGCACATGGGCGGGGCTTCGCATAAAGCTTAGCCAATCATACAACCAGAACGGGTACCATTTGTTATGTCGCGCCTATCAGAATGAGAGGAAAGGAGCTGACTGACGCTTAATAGAAGGCGGATGGAGGCGGAGCTTGGCGGCTCCACGGGGCGGGGTGTGGAGTTGAATGGAGTTTCATGGATTTTAGCGGAATTTAATGGATTTCCAGACACATCACGTGCCCTGAAAGCTTTTAACAGTGAAATGATCACGGAATTAATTTCGATAAATAGTCCATTGTTTAAACTCAAAGTCTTTTGCACTTATTTATTTGGTTGCCTGTTGGTTCATGAAATATATTTAATGCACTTACATTTAAACAACACACACATATATATATATATGTGTGTGTGTGTGTGTGTGTGTGTGTGTGTGTATAAAATTATTTGTGTAAAATTAATCTCATGATATCTTAACACCCCAACACACACACACACACACACACACACACACACACACACACACACACACAGACAGAAGAACCAGGCAACATCCCATTTTAAACATTTCCAACTTTATTATCAGGATACTTGCTTCAGGTAAAATATTTCATTACAATACAGTACAACGCATCATCTGCTCTCCACAGTCTGGCCCACAGCACAGACCTACAGCTCTCATAGCAAAAAACGGAAGCCTCTCTCATCTCCTAACGTGAAAACAAAGCCAAAAAACATTAAATTAGAACTACTAAAGTCAAGTTTCTGTTTTTAATCTCTCCATCCCTCCTTTCCCAGTGGCCATTAGTGCTGTTGTCCAGCAGGGGGCACTAGATGCACTTATCGGACTCCACTAAACAACTCCAGCACTGAGAATTTACTTCCAGCAATGACTCTGTGTGTGTGTGTCATATTTTGTCAATGCCGGCAGTTATTAATTAATTAGCAGCTTTAGTCCTGGAGATAGTGTGAGTTTTGCTGATTGTAGAACCCCCTCAGATTAAGCGCAGCTTTCAGTACCACTTTTATTTTTTGCTCTTTAGCTGTTTTGTTTTTTTTGTTGTTGTTGTTGTTTAATGCTTATTAATGACTTTGTGAAAGGTCACAGCAAAGAATCTCAGCAAAGAATCAGGCAGATGACCCATGGCACAGACACGTTCAGCCTCCGCCTTTCGTCGCCATGCTTTTCCACGCAAATTCTCTGTCATCATGGTGATGGAATGCGTCGGTAGGTTAGTTTGGGTCTTGGCGGTGTCTCTATGGTAACGTTACGTGACAAAGCGCCCGTAAGGAGTAGGAGTGGCCAGGGTTTCAAGTCCCGTGGCCACACCCACCTCCCTTTACAGTACGTTCTCTCTGTCGGGCGTGCCGGGTGGGTGTAGGCTCAGTAGCGGTGGGTTTGGTGTGAGTACTGTGGAGGCTGCTGGGAGGTAGAGGAGTATCCCATGCTGCTCTGGGGCAGTGATGTGCTTGGTCCTGGGTTCTGGTAGGCAGCATGTGGATTTGAACGCTGCAGCAGAGACAATCCAAAACATTACACATGATCAGCAATTAGGCATGTTTTTAAAAATGGTCTGTTATATCTTCCTTTTTTTAAAGGGAATAAACTTGTAACCTGTGTGTGTATTACATCCATAAACACACCTGTGATGAACCAGCACACCTTCACACATTCACGACACCAAAAGTTTGTGAATGTAGAAGAACTCAGTTTTCAGTGTGTGCTTGTGTGTGTGAGAGAATGAGTGTGTTGGAGTGTGTGTATGTGTGCATGTATGTGCCTGTGTGCGCACGGGTGTGTTCGTTACCTGGTAGTCTGAGGTCATGATCAGGCCACTTGAGGTAGTGGTGGGCGGAACCACTCTGACTTTTTTGAGAGGAGGGCCTTGTGCATGGCTGTTGTCAGGGTTACCAGTGTGCCCTGCCCCATTGGTGTGGTTGTTCCCCTGTTGCTGCTGGTTTTTCTATGGTTATGAAATAAAGAAAGCGCTATAAAGAGCATGCACTGTCACTCAAAGAGCCAGCACTCAGGACTCGCACAGTGATGTCAGTGATCAAAATTAAATGCCCCAACCTAGATAACATTTTGCATACATCATGAGTCAAATAAATGTGTATCCTGTGAGTTTCAGCTTTAAAACAACAGAACTCACTTTATCCGCCTTGTCCTCAGGTTCCTCTTCAGTCAGGAACTCTCGCTTGGGGTATGGGATCTGGCAGCCAGCGAAGACACTAAGAAAAACAACATGGTTGATCACACTCACACACACACACACACACACACACACACGAGGAGTTATAAAACAAAATGCAGCACAGAGCAGTCACTCACTCCGAGGTGGGAAGAGGTTCCTCCAGGAAGTACGGGTCCTGCATGGCCTGTTCAGATGTGATCCTGCGGATCGGGTCCATAGTGAGCAGCTTTTGCAGCTGAGACAGAGGTGACACCTTGTATCAGTGATGATGATACCGCAGATGCGATTCAGTTCTACTACTTGACGGTTCTTTATACGTTTTAGTGATATTTCTGAACTCACCAAGTGGAATGCTTTACTGTCTGGTTTGACTTTATGCTTTTCCATGTATTTTATTAGGCTGCAGTTAGTGTATCTGCAACAGAAAATGAATTCATGTGTCACTATAATGAAAAGAAACAGTGTGCATACACTCTATAGCTAAAAGTCTGTGCACCCCTATCAATCACACACACACACACACACACACACACACACACACACACACACACACACACACACACACAAACTTGTTGCATATTTCAGATTTAGTTCTGTTAAGCACCACTCTTTGGAAAGGCTTTGAACTAAATTTCAGACCCTGGATCTAGCAATTTCACCAATTTTCTCAATTCAGAACCAAAGAAATCCTTTACAAGGTAAAATTATTTCTCTTCAACAGATTCAAAACAGACTTTACAACTAGCCTAGACACCACAAGCCTAGAGCTTACCGTATGTTGTAAAGCTTGTACTTCTTCCTAGTTATGGTTGCTAACCTATAATTGGTCAATAGCTTGATGTAATGCACAGGATACTTGTTCTTAACAATTAAAACCGTTCAAAAAACACGAAAACACAGACTCACGTGTTCCTTCTGAAGTCTTTCATCAGTGTGGAGTGTTCTGGCATCTTCTTTATGTCCTCCCAGTCTTTATCTGGAGACAAAATTGGGGAAAAAAGCCTAGAAAACTTCTCATTTAAAAAAGAAAAGAAAAAAACGAAATATGATAATAATAATAATAATAATATATTTTATTATTGTTATTTTCATTAACAATAAATAATAATAATAATAATAATATCACTAGAATTTATTAATGATTTGCAAATTTTACTTTAATTAATTTTAATTTTCTACTTGAGTGTAAATATGCTGGTTCCTAATTCTGAACATTCAGACCTACCTGTCTGTTTCTAATTTATTTTTCCCCCCAATGCTCAAACATCCTGTAAATCTTATATTCTAACCAATTCTTTCTCCACTTATGGAACATGAATTTTTTAAGCTAACCCACAAGCAAAGCTTTTCCAATAATTTATTTTGAAATGAAGCATAACCGCCCTCTAACCCTCAAAAAGCCGTGTTTTAAATTATAGCTCCAAACAAACACAGGTCTCCATTTGAACTGCCAGACATTTCAGAAACTTTTCTCTCTGAGAAATTTGAGAAAAGAGAAGAAGTTGCTTAACCAAGCGGATGAGTAGACAAAGGAACAGCAGCAATCCAAGCACTTGCACCATGCAAGAGTAAACAACAGTATAAATTTTGCACATTGTGCCCTTTGAGAACATTTCTGTGCACAGAACTGATGTAGTCACTTTTACAACTTTCCAGGTTATAAGGGCAATATACATTAAAAGAAAAAAAAATTTTTTAATTAAAAAACAAAAACAAACAAAAAACCCATAGAGATAAAGAGAGGAATGGAGAACCTAATGCCGTGATTGAGATTACCTGCAGGGAAGCCCATTACGTTGAAGATGCGGTCCAGCTGGTCATGGTGGTATGGATTACTGGTCTTAATGTCCTCCTGTCTACAGTGGAATATCGGCTCCGAGGTCAAGAGCTCTGCAAAGATGCAGCCGATCGCCCAGATATCTGATGGTACAAAATAAAAAATGTAACATATTTGACATATTTGTTAACACTGTTGTAAGAAATGTCTGGTTAAGGTCATACATTGTGGAAATTATAGAAAATAAAAAGAACTAAAAGCTTTTAAAGTAGATAACTGGGTAAAGTTGTAATATACTCTCTGTTAAGGATTCAATTCTCATTATTGGCTTCCTGTTTCAATTTTCAGAATATTTAGTGAAGAAAATTTATGACTAAATAAACTAATTTTTCATTGCAAAATAATAAACAATGTAAAACTCTTGCATTTTTGTAAGTGAAATAAAATTAAAAATTGCTCTAAACAGAGGTTTGGAACGGTAAACAATGTAACACAAATTCTGCACTTCTTAAAAAGAAATGAATGCTGCATATTTAGAAATTCTCCCAAAACAAACTAAACAAAGAATTAATGAAGTATCTGACCCAGGCAAACACAGAGAGCACCACAGCAGCACCGAGGGGCTATTTTTACTGAAAATAGAGCTCCAAAGACGACTAAAATGACCGCCTACACCCCAAATAATATATTTAATTCCTATTTTGTATAAATTTGACAGATTTTTGGAAAGATATATTTATCACTTAGGGACAATTGGGAAAAAAGCATAAAACATACATAACACAACTAGAGCCAAATATTATAAAAGCAGTCAGAATGGTACTTTTACAGTAAATATAAGATTGAATACAACATATTCATTATCCTTAATGGTACAAGCAAACATGAACCATCTCACTCATATTCACACACACACACACACACACACACACACACACACACACACACACACACACACACACACACACACACACACACAAACACTCACACACACACACAATCTCACCGATGGCTTTGGTGTAATGTCTGGCCCCCAACAGTAGCTCCGGTGCTCGGTACCAAAAAGTGACGACCACGGGGTCCAGATCAGCTAAAGGCTTTAGTGGTGAATTAAAGAGACGGGCAAAGCCCATGTCCGCTACTCACACACACACGATTACAAGAGAACCAATCATCATGTAATAAAAACATTTTATTACATTATTACTATGTCTATCTAATACAATTAATACATCAGGTCTGACAATAGCTATGGCTGTATCTCAAATTGCAGGAGTTCACTTTAATATAATTACTGTACATTTCTTTCATTATTTACAGTATGGAATATGATTGTGTGTGCGTCTGTGTGCGCGCACGTGCGTAAGACGTCATACCTATTTTCACACGACCCCTCTCTGGCCCCTCACCCATTACTAAGATATTAGCAGGTTTCTGGACGGGAAGAAAGAAAAATAAGAACATACAAGCAGAGAGAACACTACACGCTGTCTTGTCTTCTAATTTCCTCCCTCTTAGAGCTCACATTTGTGACTGTATGCATTCCTGCCTGATTCATTTACATTTATATCACATCTTTCATTTCACAATCTGCATTCAGGGCATTTTTACACCTAAAAAGGTCACATGACCAGACGTGTCAGAATTCTGCACCACGTTACGTGTTTAAAAGGTCACTTCCTGCCTTAAAAAACTATTCTAGTTAAAACTGGATTTAAGTTTAACAGCATGTTATAAAATTATAACCTTAGGGTATAAATTCATCTTTTAATGTTTTTATTACCAAGTCTGATGACATCTTAAGATCTCTAAACACATATTTAATTATTACACTACTCATATTGATTTATTACAGGTTTTAACTCTGTGCACATGATTTTTGGACTGTGTGAAAAAGGATGACTGAATATGGTGTAAGCATGCTGCCGTTAGGTGGAATATCAGGACATTTTCTGACATTTAAAGATTTAAAGCAATAAACAGAGATGACTAATCCCTGCTATGGCGTCAGAGCTAATTACACGCTTTTAAGAAAGCAGAACCAGCACCTAAGTGATAAAAACAGTGTCCTTAAGGAACCTTAAAGCAAAAGAGCCTTTTGCACACCAGCACTGATGAGGACCAATTGTTTATTTAAAAAAAAATAATAATAATTTTAAAAATATATAATGATAATAATAAATCTTGAATTGCCATGCAGGACATTTTCTTTTCGCACATCTCAGCTGAGTGATTAAAAATCTGGTGTCAGAGTAAAAAAGGGGGATGTACCCTGGATTAAATTGTGCTGAGATGTCAAGCTACAGAATGAATGATGAATCTAATTAGTTACCAATTTCTTTAAATTCCACACAGAGCACCCGGTTTCAAATGCGACTCACATTTCTACCCGAACTACACTTCACTTGTTAATCCGGCAGCAGCTGAGACACGGATGAGTTTAACATTCACTTTCCTTCTGACAGCTTTCCAGCACTGAATCATCAATTCCATCAAAACATTTCATAACAAGAGTGCAGAACTGCCAGACTCGACTGTTTGAGGGAGATAACAGCAGGAAAGTGTGCATGTCTGCACACACACTCACCAGGTCTCTGTGAAGGACCCAGTTGGCGTGTAGATAGTGGATCCCATCCAGGATCTGGTAGAGGAGAGACTTCACCATCCCGCGAGGCAGCTGCAGAGGTTTCTTATTGGCCTTGGAGGCTCTATGGAACTTAATGATGTGCTGCATGCGCGCACACACACACACACACACACACACACACACACACACACACACACACACACACACACACACACACTAAGCCAAAAGATGGACTAACAGAGCTACATCCACCTCCACAGGCTTAAACAGAGGTGTGAAGCTTACAAAAGGTGCTGGGATATAGGGGATAAGCTAAAACATGCTGGGATACAGGGGTGAAGCTAAAATGAACTAGATCTACAGGAAGCTAAAATGAAAAGATCTACAGGAGCAGAGATCAAATGCGTGGTTATACAGGGGTGGAATTCTAAAACACGTGGGTATATAGGGGAGGAATTCTAAAACGCGCGGGTACATGGGGCAGAATTCTAAAACGTGCGAGTACATGGGGCAGAATTCTAAAATGAGCTGGTACGTTGGAGAGGAAGTCTAAAATGCACAGGTATATGGGGTGGAATTCTAAAACACGCGGGTACATAGGGGGGAATTCTAAAACGCGTGGGTACATAGGGGGGAAATTTTAAAACGCGTGGGCACATAGGGAAGAAATTCTAAAACGCATGGGCACATAGGGAAGAAATTCTAAAACGCGCGGGTACAAAGGGGAGGAAATATAGATTACATAAATATATAAAAATAAAGTATTTTATATATGCTAGCATATTCAGTTCAAATCCAAATCAGCTCTATTCAGTTTTATCTGAGCCCTACAAAAAGATTATATACATATATTATACAGATTATATACTAGTTAGTGCGCTTAAATGCCTAATACAGAAAGTTAACTGAAACACAGCCACAGAACTATACGCAACTGTGTTGTATTATAGTAACCTCTGTTAAACACTGAACTCAAACCCACTTAAGTTCTAGCAACCTTTAGCTGTGTTGGCGCTGGCAGCCACTTCAAGAAGGTTCACTTTGAGTTTCGTCTGGATATTTTTTATTCATACTGATAATCACCACCCTCCATCCTTCAGAGAGACTGTTCAAACTTCCAAGTGCAGTTTTAGCAATTGGGAACACACACATACACACACACTCATTCGTGCACATACCTGTACACACACATGCTCTCACTCACACACTCTTACTCGCACACACACACATAACAATTGTTGAGTTCCAATTGCTGTTACATCGAAAATGCTATAATCTATTTGTGTGTGTGTGTGTGTGTGTGTGTGTGTGTGTGTGTAAACATTACCCAGAGGTCATGCTCTGCGTAGTCAAAGAGAAGCCACACTTTGCGGTCTGCATGTGACAGGAAAACTTTCTGCAGTGAGATCACGTTGGGGTGCTTCAACTCTCGTAGCAGCTGCGTGCGCACACGCACACAGCGAGAGAGACAGACACAGTGATTATAAAACCATGAAGACAAAGAGCAAAAAGTATGGATTTGTGTGGATGGTTACATTTTACAGAATTATTTAATTAGGCCCTTTTTCTATTCAATTAAGCTCCTCCTCATTCATCTAAACCCCGCCTCTTACCATGTGAATGCCCAATCTGGCAAAAATTAGTTCACTCGATGTTTTGAGTTTTGTTGTTGCATCTAAAATGAGGTTGGTGACAGGATGTGGAGTTACATCAAGAGGCTGGGATTAGAATTAGAAGTTGTCCTCCCCCAACACACAGACACACACACACACACACACACACACACACACATACACACACAAACAACGATCTTCTATACAGACCAAAACTCACCGCTATTTCTCTGCATGCCGACATGGAGATCCCCGTGCCCTCAATCTGCTTCAGAGCGTACTCTTTATCATCCTTCCTGCAAACAAACACATGACACGACACCCAGTTAGTTCTCACAGCTTTGATCTGTGTGTGTGTGTGTGTGTGAGAGAGAGAGAGAACAGACTGATTAAACATTACTATTTGTGAGAAATTACTCAGAACATGAAAAAAAGACTTAACAGGAAATGAAGCAAATCTTTACAGCATCTTCCGAACAGTTCCTGAGATCTTGAACTGGCAAGGCTTTGTACTTTTTCTCATAACACACACACACGCACACACACGCACACACACACGCACACACACGCACGCACACGCACGCACACGCACGCACACACCGAAACCCAGACATTCATCAAAGGTGGTAAAACCACAAACACAGTCAACCTGCTTTAAAATGCTGCTCTACATGATGGATTTATTGTATATTATTTTTAACAAAGACGTTTCTATGCCACCAAACCACAACTAAGACGGCCGAGCATCATAGGCACGAGTCCTGACCTGAAACAATGGACCGCTATTAAACCTGCGGTGCCTGTTGACCCTATTGGGGCTCGTCTATAGATTTCTATTCTCAATTAAATGACCTGAAAAGGTCCACAAATCAGCTCAAACACTCCCTTTGTACACAGTTGCACCAAGCCTTAATTTGTGGAATGACCTTATTTTGGCTACTAAGTGCCACGGTGTGAAAGCAACCAATCAGGATGGTAGATTTTAAGTTGTTCCACCTTTGCATGCTCAGTGATAAGTAGACTGAGAAATAATATTGACTTCTGCATGATGCCTCCTCTGAACTCGAGTCCAAACCTCATCAAGAGGCTTACACTTACTGAGAAGATCAACACTTTCCAGAACAATGCCATATTGGAAAGTCCAGTCCAATCGCTGCTGTGCTCGTAAACCGGCAAGCGAACAAAACCATCTTTAAACACTTAAGAGGCTTAACGAGGCTCCGGACGCCTGGCTGTCTGGACTTTAATGAGGCAGCGCTGGACGACACGATGTGTCTCTATGCCAAATGTCCTCATGCGCAGGTTAGAAGAGTTCCATCTAGCACGAGGTCTGCGTTTCTGTATGAAAAGATGCATGCTAGCAATGATGCAGAAGGTAGACGAAATCCTTTCCATGCTCCGTATCGAGGACTACTGTATCATTTTCTAGGAGTCACGTAACCAAGGACAAACAAAGCCCAGTTTTCCATCCAGTCATATGAATAAACTACTTCATTTTGCGTGTCAGAGGGTTCACTTCAACTTAATCATCCGCCAGACAATTACAAAACCCCAGCACTCCATGCCAAATAACCAGTGGAGTTTTGTGTTTCAAAAGAGTTTACATGGACTAGCATTTTTTTCCCACTGGCGTTGTTCTTACAATAAGGGTTTGTGTACAAATATTAAGATGAACTTCAGTCATGTAACATCCAGAGCAAAATCATTGTACAAGAAGCCTACTCTCTTGGGGGGTGTTTTTAACAATGAAGAAGTTTTGAACAACAGTTTTGTGGCTCAAGCCTCAAATTCTTGAGTCAAAAACAACTGGACTGATTTGTTTTGTTTTGAAGATGTTTCACTTCTCATCCAAAAGGCTTCTTTAGTTCTAAAAGCTGATGGCAAGTCCTATGTAGACGCTTTTGAATAAACAGCTCAAGATCACCATGACCTTTATGACTGAGAATCTACATAGATATAGCTGTAGTTCAACAACAAATGATTTTCACACTGTCTAATCGGTGAAGAGCAAAGCCGATCGAATGGAATTCCAGCAGAAACAATATCGGGCACTTGCAGGGAATTTAAGTGTGATTTTTGGGCTTTCAAACATGGGATTTCCATATAACAATAACAATGATGTACTGTATTTGTGCTCGTTTCCTGTGAGGCTAAAGCAATGGTCACCAACCCTGTTTCTGGAGATCCACCTCCCTGAAGACTTTGGCTCCAACCCTCATCATACCCTCGTGAATATCTAATCACTGATTCCAGAAGTGCCTGATCAGCAAAAAAGGTGTGTTGGACTTCTGTTGGAGAAAAAACCTGCAGGAAGGTTGATCTCTAGGCACTGGGCTGGAGACATGGAAAAGTTCAGGTTTCTGCATTGATTTATTATTGTTAAATACAATATTAATCTCTGAGCTCTGGGTCAAATTTGAAAATGGTCATGGCTCAGAAATTATATGATAAACAGGGCTCGAGTTTCAGATATCTTCATTTGATAAGTACAGGAACATTTCTTGGTAAAGTGAAGACAAGCCAAGATAAAAGGGTGTACAACAGTCTGGAATTTGATCAATTTGGCATATAATGTGTTGTGTGTGTCGAGCCAAAAAAAAAAAAAAAAAATGAGCCCAAAGCCCAGACATGAAATCTGTTCACCTCAAGTGCCCAGGCTACTGATTTGTCCAGCACTTGGTTTAATCCAAGACATGCTCCACAAATACATACACTCTCTCACGTTTTAATACGCTTTAAAGCAATAGTGCAAATCCACACTGCTGTGCGGTGTTGGTACCAGTAACTCTGTATTGTACCACACCATTAGTTATTTGTTTGTTTTTTAAAATCAAAACATGACTTTTATCTTTATTCCATAAAGTCGGTGCATCAGAATAGAGTTATAAATATCGACACATGGTCCTATGACATCCTGTGACAAGGTGAAGAACTCTGAATAACCAGCAGTCATTCTCAATTGAAGTGAGAGAATAAAACTAAATCCCTGTAAAGCAGAACCACCCGTGAAAAATCTGTTGCGTATTTATTTTATTTTGGAATAAAACACAGCTGGATTGTGGCAGTACAGGTTCTTCACATCAGGAACCAGATATTTTACTTCCAATATATTTTAAGGACAACGTTTTTCAGCAGGTTAATGATTTGGGGTTGTGTCTAAAAAAATTTTTTTTATTATTTTACAATTACCATCTTGATTATATTTGTGGTGACCAGTGAGGACACACATGATGTGTCACATGACCTCATACACTTTTCTGAGGATACAGAAGAAAAAAGGAGGAATACTGTCTGGCCCTGATATTAAACCATGTATAAAAACATATACATTAAGAGGCCAATGCCGTCAATAGTCATACGATTATTCATAATATATTTATAACATTAAATTAAGCTTCTTGTGTGTATAACCTGAATACAGATAAAATACATCCGGAGGTAGTGTGCAAAAGTCTTAGGCACAAGCATCAAAAAGAATGAACAAATGAAAGAAAATTTTTCTAAAAAGCAAACAAATCTTGAAAAACAATGATTGTTATATTTCAACATTAAGAAAATATAAAGAACAGCAAACAGTAATAGATGAAACAAAGTCAGTATTCGTTGTTATGAACAGTACTGTAAAAAACACAGCGCTCTCAGATCCAGTGTGTGCAGTTTTATAAAGAAATAAGCGGCAAGTCTTACGAAACGTCTTTCAGAACCAGAAACAGTTTTTAAGGGGGTTTTGACTGTTACATTTGCTTCCATTTCTGCAGCAAGAACAGAACTCATTTTTCTTGTGTGTGTCTGAAAAGTGATTTCTGAGATTACACGGCGTTTTGGTAATGGTAGCTAATATACTGCTTTCTTCACAAACGTTTGTGTGCATTATTCTTTTCTACACAGACATAACTTTGTGCTGAAATACAAATGTACTTCTTGTATAATTTGTACTGAGGGATGCAGGCCTCAATAAAATAAAAATCTGTAACAAAGTCTTTACTAAGAAAAGTAAGAAATGTCCAAGTAAGACTTTGTACACTACAGTCAAAGGGGATTAAAGAGACACGTTCATGGTGTTGGAGACATTTTGCTAAAATGTGAGTGCCGTGAACCTCATCTCACTGCACTGTACCACCCTGCGTACTGCAATGACAAAAGAGATTCTCTTCTCTTCTTGCAAACGTTTATAGCTGATTTTTTTTGGTAACAAATAAAGTTAATTTAGTCGTGAAACAATTTCCCTACAAACCAGCAGCTTTCATTTGTAACTTAAGAGCCTCATTTGGATCTATTAGTGAACTGTCACTATTACACTGATTACTGTCACATCACATGGACCACTTTCACTAACTGTGTTTGGGGGGCAAAGACTCATTATTGGCACCGGCTGGACTTAGAGCTGCAGGGTTGAAGCATCCCCGGCCTGCAAGCAGCCGAAAAGGAGCTGATTTTCTCCTTTCTTCATCGTCAGGTTGAGGAAGAAAGCAGGTGCGTGATGTTGACAGGACAGACGTGTCACCTGTCCGACGGATGTGTGATAAATAACGCCTAAATCAAATACAACACCACGGATTTCACAGCAATCGCACGCGCCGATCCCCGGGTCTCAAACCCCGTGAACCTGTGAGGAAAATCACCCGTGATGGAGGAGAGGAAGATGAAGCCGAACGCGTGGATGATGACAGAAAATAGACAGACGCGAAGAGGCCTCGCCGTGAAACTCACCCGTCTTTTCTCTTCGCCTTGTACACATGACCGTATGTCCCCCGGCCGACTTTACATCCCTCATACTCGAACAGGTCCTCTACACGTTCCCTCTCTCCGGTCAGTTTCACTTTGAAATCATAGTCCATTTTCACTGCAGCTTTGTTCCCAGACGCTTTTGTTGTCTTTCTTCCCTTTAAAGCGCCGCTAACAGGGAGGCAACTTTACTCCGAGCACCCGCTCACACAAATTGAGTTGCCTTCCCTCCTCGCGTCCGCTCTTAATCCTGCTTAAATCCCAACATTTACCTTCTGAAATTTGAATATAACAAATTAAACAGTTTTTGTGCCCAGAAATCACTCGGCGTTATTACGTTCTCGAGCAGACTTCGTTATTTTTCCCCCTGCAACTGCGCTTCCCAGCCGGTATCTCACTGGGGAGAACTGCGCGTCGGCATACGGCACTGTCGCAAAAGCGTCGTAAAAGCCGCTAATTGAGAGGGCGGAAGCTTTGTGGTGCACCACGTGGATTTCATTTTAAACTCGTTAGGCTGTGTGTAGAAAAACCGCGATGAATTCCTAGACGTTTCCAAAAGTGCTACGTCATCTCGTTTTCGTGTTTGTGTAGTTCGTGTAAACATTTAGCAGTGCGTGCTCTCTTCAATTAGCAATGTATCAAGTTCTAAAACCGGAGTGGCTTAGGCGTTGAAGTTACCAATCAGAAAGAAGTCAGAAATGTAGACGCATCAGCTTAACTTCAGAAAAAGGACAGACTGATTTAAAAAGGACTACAAATATATTTTTGCTACTATACACATTTACATCATTACTGATAATTCTGTTCTCTAATCCAATTAAAACGTTTTCATATTTATAATTATATCTGACAAGTAACTACATGTAATGTATAAAATAAAATGATGCAACGCATGATAATGTACAAATAGGAACGCGTTTCCTGAAAAGATCGTACCCGATCGGTCAAATATTTCTGTAACACCGTTGGTCCCGTTTTGATCGATTTTTTTTCCACACCTATATTCCTTACATAATCCCACCTCTTGAGCTAGGCTGAGATTGCTTAGTGGTTTGTAGCTTCAAATAGTCTACTGATTGGACAGATTTGGCTAAACATTACCCAATCCTAGCGCGGAAGGCGGTGTATCGGGGAGTCAATTCAATCAGAATGAAGGAGGGAGGATTTGTTGTAATACGGGTGGGAGAAAAAGATAACGCACCTAGGCTACATTTGTAATCAGAGCGAAGAGGAACGAGGACTTGTCCGTGTAATAGCTGCTGTTTCAGGTACTGAAAATGTGCGTTTTTGTTTGTGTCATCGCATCATGTTCCGAGTACACATATCATCGATGTTATTAATACGTTTTGTTGGGTTTATCCACTAACGGTCATTTTTCGTGAGTCGGCTAAACAATTGTCAAACGGCTATTTTTCTTTAGCTAGCAGTTAGCTTGGTGGATGTCTTTCTCGGTACTAACAAACTCACATACAAAATGACAGCTCGTTTTTCTTTGTTATTATCTCTTTAGGAGTGTTAATTTGGCGACGTTTTGTTGTTGAGTTTATTATATGATTTTGGCAACATTTTAAAGGCAACAACGCTTCTTCATTGTGTCTCGGTTTCAGTGCTAGCTTACACGGTGCCCGACGTTTTCTTTGTCATGGCCCGCCCTTGGCTCGTGGTGATTGGTGAGTCGGTGTGCCAGTCATTGAAGGTGTCTTTGTGATTGGTCAATGGGTTGACGCCGTCAGTTCAGTGCTCCGCTAGCTTTGCATTCTTCACCGTGGCCTGCTGTAACTGTGGATTATTCCTGAACAATAATAGTGATTAAGAAGGGATCTGTTTTGTTTATTTGGGTTTTATTTGTTGATGTTATTAAGGCTGTCTAATTGCAAAGCCGAAAAACCTCGGGTTTAGAGCGAGGCTTTACGGATCATTGTATTCTGGCGTACATTTTGAGGTAGAGCTTTTCCACAGTGATGGGTGTAACATTATAAGAGTCATACAATTTGAGGTTGTAGCAAAATATGACATTGTTTCTCATGTATTAGATATTTATAGAGTTTGCATCAGGTTCATTTTACCTTTCCCACACCTTATAGTACCAAGCACTTGTCAAAGCATGGCGTGTGCAGAGTGTTTTTCTCCTTTAAACCGTCGAAAACTCCTTTTTGCAGCCACTGATAGACTGTAGAGTTCAAGCTTGTACAGGCGGATGGCCCGTCATGTAGGCTTTCATTCACTGACTGTGATGGCAACACAGTCCATCCACACTCAGCAAGGGGAAAGTAGCTAGTACGCTTAAAAGGTCTATCCTCAGTGCATAGTCATTGTCATTTGCATATCAAAATTGGTTACATTATGTAAGATAAATTATCTTTTACGTTTAGCATACAGTTTGAATCGGAGTAATAATGATTGTAAAACACTAGATTATTATCGCCTACCTGTCGTTGTCACTGTACCATAAGTGAGTCATTTACGTTTTTACTAAATTCTGTAATTTCTATTGAGGATGCGGAGGACAGGTGGAGAAATAACAAAGAGGAAACGGTTACGGATGAGATCAGTCACAAGCCAAGAGCAGAGTTTAAGATGAAGAACAAAGAATGTGAGTGGAGCAAACAGCGATGAGTGATTGGTTAGATGTAAACGGTGCTGATCAGTCGCTTGTTGTTGGGAGCGATCCTAATAAGTGGTGGGTTATTGGGAGCGATGATGATCAGCTATCTATTAGTTGTGGGTAGCACCGGTGAACCGTGGGTTTTTTTTTTTTTTTTTTTTTTTTGGTTGTTTGTTTTTGGGGGTTTTTTTGGAAAGAGATGCCAATCAGCAGTTGATTGTTGAAACTGATGCTTTTAAGGGGTTGGTTATTTGGAGTGACACTGATCTGCAATTGGTTGTTCGAAACTAAGTTGATTGGCGGTTGGTTATTGGGGTGACACTGATCAGCGGTTGGTTGTTGGGAGCAATGGTTATGGCTCAGTACCATTTTCCAGCACCATAAGTTAAAATGTATTATTCTTATTTGATCTTCTGATAATGAATTAACAGCTGTGATGACCGTCAGGAGTTTTAATGGTTTTATACATGTATATTTCTATAAAGAGTGCACACACGTTTGCATTCCTCCGTGTAGTCCTGTCTAACTGTTTCCCCTTTTATGTGTGGGCTAACGGAGAACAGCGGTTTCCGTGGTGATGGACCCTCCCGGCGGGCGAGACGAGCGTCGCCGTCAGGCTGAGCGTCTTCGGCGGGAGGAGGCGTACTACCACTTCATCAACGAGCTGAGCGAGGAGGAGTATCGGCTCATGAGAGATAGCAACCTGCTGGGCACACCGGGTAATTTTACACACACACACACACTCAATCTGCATGGTCAGCAGCATCATGATGCTGATCCTAACACACTGATGTGATGTTTTGTAAAATTCCTGATTAAATTTTTTTGTACGCGTGCACTTGCAGGTGAAGTCACTGCTGAGGAGCTGAGGCAGCGTCTGGATGGAGCAAAGGAGCGCGTGTCGTCTCAGCCTCGCCCTGAATCACGTCCACAAAACAGTGAGGCGGGCCAGGAGGGCAGCAGCGGTGAGTTATGATGTCCACAGCAGCATGTCTTTGGCTAACGTTTAGCGTGTAGCCGTGCACTGTGCTAGCAGCACAATTGCTCGATCATTCACTGTTTCTAGTTTATTATAACAGTGTGTGGAACTGAACAGCAGTAAAGGAGACACTGAATGATGAATTGTTGTTTCCTTTAAAACTAATTTCTAAGAAGCAACTCTGATTATGTCACTTCCTGTGTGTTTATGTTGCAGCTGCCGCTGAGCCAGGCACCGAGAGCACTAATGGAGACTCCCTGCTGGAGTGGCTCAACACCTTCCGGCGCACAGGCAATGCCACCCGCAGCGGCCAGAGTGGCAACCAGACGTGGCGCGCTGTCAGCCGTACAAATCCGAACAGCGGCGAGTTTCGCTTCAGCCTGGAAATCAACATCAACCACGAGCAGCCCGAGCCGGGAGAACACAGCGATGCTTCTGACCCTGTCGAACTTTCTGTTCCGCAGAGGGCCTCAGCATCTATACGCACTGCCTCAAGGCCAACACCCTACTCCTCTCAGAACCCTGCGCCTTATCCTACAACCAGGCCTACTCTGGGGAGACGGGCTCAAGCACGGCGCACTCGCAGTAGCACAACCCCACCCATAACCCCGCCTTTGATCTCGCAGGCACCTTATACAAGTTTAAGGAGGAACCTTGCCTTGCCTCAACCAGCACCACTTCCCCCTTCTCCTCCCCCTCCTCCCCCTCTCCCTCCTGCACAGCCCATATCCCAGCCTCAAGAGCAGGATAATATTAACAGTGTGCAGTTGCAAGTCCAGCCGCAGCCTTCTTCACTTAGTAACGAGGAGGAGCAGGAAGCTAACGACACTCCAGACTGTCCGGAGGCCATGTCCCACATCGATGTGCAGGGAGTGGTGGCTAGCCGGGAGGCACGCAGAACTCGTTCACGTGGCCGGGTCCGCCGGATAGCTCTGTCCCGGTCCTCACGTCGCAGCCGCTCACCTCTAGATAGAAACTCCACCCGAAGCTCTAGCCCCACCCCCAGCAACAGTGCTCCTGCAATAGAGTCTGCTGTAAGCACAGCTGCTGCTGCTGTTGAGATGGTGGAAGTTCCCGCTGAGCCGACAACACCTGTGGAATCTGTCCCCGAAGTGGGCACTGAGGAGGGCGAAACGCCTGCATCTGGTGCATCGGGAGGTGTCCGCCGGCACCCAACTATCATGTTGGATTTGCAAGTGCGCCGAATCCGTCCAGGTGAGAACCGAGACCGGGATAGCATTGCCAGCCGCACACGGTCTCGTGCCCGCGCTGCTGAAAATACTGTCACCTTCGAGAGCGACAGCGGAGGCTTCAGAAGGACCATCTCGCGCTCGGAGCGGGCCGGTATCCGCACCTACGTGAGCACTATCCGCATTCCTCTGCGACGGATCTCAGAGACGGGACTGGGTGAGCCAAGTTCAACGGCACTGCGATCCATTCTGCGGCAGATCATGACTGGCTTCGGAGAGCTAAGCTCTTTAATGGAGACCGAGGCAAACCCGGAAGGGTCCGCTCCTGGACAGAATGTGGGCATCAGCGGTGCAGCTCAGACACAACGTGCGCAGGGTGGTGAGGCCACAACAGGAAATGCTGTAACCGATTCGGGACGAGAGGGTGGAGCGACGGGTGAGACTGGCCAGGCGAGGGTGGGCACCAACGGGCGGGACACGAACAACCTGGTTGAGAACGGCACTCTGCCCATCCTGCGGCTGGCACACTTCTTTTTGCTGAACGACGAGGAGGACGACGAGCACCCACGTGGCCTCACCAAAGAGCAGATCGACAATCTGGCAACACGCACCTACGGCCAGGCAAGCCTGGAGGGCGAGCAGGGGCGTGCCTGCAGTGTGTGCATCAACGAGTATGCGCAAGGCAACAAGCTGCGCAGCCTCCCCTGTGCACACGAGTTCCACATCCACTGCATCGACCGCTGGCTCTCGGAGAATAACACGTGCCCCATCTGCAGGCAGCCCATTCTGTCCAGCCATCAGGACTGACTCTGTCGCTCCCTCTTTTCCTCCCTCCATCGCTCCTGTACATATCGCTTCAGCCGTTCCACCAGTCCCATCAACGCCCCCTGTACGCCGCTGTAGGTAGAACCACGAGAAGAAGAAAAATAACACAGAGAATTAACAAAGCTTTATTTTTTTAGACCTGTGTTTTGTTTTGTTTTTTTCCTCCTGTCTGCGTAGTCTCTGCCATCCTGCTTCAGGGTTCCGTTAACCAAAACACACCAGATATGAACTGTGACATTTAATCAGTGTTAGCAAAAGCTAATCTTCATCATTTCACTTCATTTCACACAATGGATTTTCTAGAATGTTCTGTAAACGCCAGACTCGGAGAATCTGTAAATATACGAATGCCTGTGCTTTTTATGATGATTTTGTTTTTTGAGTTTGATGTTGAGATACAGTATAGAAACCTGCATAAGATAAGCTCCTCTTGAAATCTGTTTGAACTTTAGTTTTACGGCGCGCGCTCTTAGCCATTTTTAAAGCTCTTAACACTTTTAGCGTGTTGGCGTCAGGCAGGTGCGTCGGGACGCATCCCTTCTCTGATCGCAACCATTTCATGGTTTTAAGATGATGGTAGTCATGGAAACGGCGACGAGTTACGTACACTACATGCTTTCATGATATGGACTGAATATACATTTTGTTTTTCAGCATTTCTGATGAAGATTATTTAATATTTTGTCTGCCCCGTTGCATGCATGCGCCATTTTGAAATTTACAGCTTGTCCTTTTTTTAACCTGTTTATGAACACAATGCCAGCACACAGGTCTGTAATTAGATGGATAATCAGTTCGTTATTCTTCTTAAAGCACTTGCAGTAAGAGATTTAGGTTCGATTGAAAAGGCCAAGCTTTTAAACATAGGTGCAATGATAGAAACAACTGATTTGTAAGTTTACCCAAATGTTAATAGATTATTTCTTGTTCAGCTCAGTTAGTGACATTCAAGTTCTTTTGAGATTTTTTTTTTTTTTTTATATGAATGTTATATTTAACATGACGTCGTCTTCCAGGTCTTTTTTTTTTCCCCACTGAAGCCTCCTGTTGTAACGGATTTTCCCTGCTGAATATAACAGACCTGATGCAGAACACCATTCGAGCACAGATACACGCAGCGTTGTTTTAGGCTTTTGTTATGCACTGAACACTGATTAGATTCTCTCTGAAGTTTAATTCTTTATGAAGGTGACAAATATGAATTAGTCTCTTAAGACTCTTTTGTGTAGAAAGTGCTTAAAGGACATTTGATGAGCTTGTTATAATTCTGTGTTCTGCTCTGTGAATAAACAGAGTTGTAATACACACACACACACACACAAACAAATCGGTACGCTTCTCAACACACCTTTATGTTATGCGTCAATATCTCATTTAAAAGAAACATTAGGAGAAAAAAGTGGTTTCCTTCCAGATGTAGTGAAATAATACTTCTATTTTGTCTGTATGTTGCAAAGGAAGGGTGTGTGTGTGTGTGTGTGTGAAATTATGATGTTTGTGGTCCAGAGTCCTTCATCCCAGAGTGCGATGGGGTCTTTGGCCATTTAAAAAAATCCAGAATGATTTATTTAGTTCTTATTTAATAAGGTAAGAAATGACCTTGAGATATGAAAATGTATTATGTTCTAATGTGATGCTAAAACAGTTACAGATATGTATTCTGTTACTATGTAATAAAACGAGCAAAATGAATTTTCCTTTTCTGCTCCTTCATATCAAAAAAGGTTTGTTTGTTGTATCGAGAGCAACACACCACTCCAATCATCTTAGATCAACTACACCTGTGTACTACCCAAACTAAATTAATAACATGATCAAATATTGTTTTTATCCCTTTGCCAGTTATGGCTGGAGGGGTATTGTCGTTGGCTTGGCGGGCAGGCGGTGTGACAGTAACTTTGTCTGGGCCATTGCTCGGCTCATGCACCGGCCAGCTTTCTGAACTTTCGCACAGGCACTCCCTATGACCTAAACCTGTGTGTGGGGTAGCTAATTTGTATATGTGACTTTTGACCTTGGTACAGTGACCTTGAACAAATAAAGTTTGTCTGGGCCATTGCTTGGCTCATATACACGATAACTTTCTGAAATTTGGCAGAGGCACGCCCTATGCCCTAAACCTGTGTGTAGGTTGGCTAATACAGTGTTGGTTGTATGAAACTCTTTGTATGGGGGATGGCAGTTGCTAATTGCTTATTTCTAGTGTTGTATGTATGTTGGGATATGTTAATTTTGATATTTAGATCATTTGGAGCTTGGTTGTTTATTATTCTATACAGAAGGTTAAGCTTGATCTGCTGCACACTGAATTTCACTGGTAGCCAATCTATTCTCCTAAATTCAGTGAAATCAATGGTGACAGACCTAAGACATATCTGATGACTCTGTTCTGGTACTGTTTTTATTTTTTTTTTATAAAAGGCTTTTTCTACGTTATGTCTTTATCTGTTTGTACTCAGTTGTTTTGTGAATTTGTTTTCTCAACTTCTTCAAAAAGGGTTTAATTTTTACCTCAGCCGTTTATGGTTGGAGGGGTATCGTCGTCGGCCTGGTGGGCCGAACCTGCCTTCAGGCCCGAGTGTGTATTTGTATTAGATTGGCCTCTTGTCAATCATTTCATACAGGCCCCCATTTCATCATCATAAATTAATTTTTTAGTCCGAACGTTTAAGTGTGTGAATGTGAAATCATGGAGGTGTTTGCTCAGGGAAATGAGTTGCAATGCAAGTTAATTGAACCACCACATTTTGGGTGGGCGGAGTTACACTATGTCGGGTGTAAATGAGGCTGTGCTCCATGAATAATTCATAAAAATAAAAATCTAATGCATTCATTTAACCATCAGCAGCCTGTTCCCCCCCACAGAACCTTACCCAGTGCACCAAATACTATTCTAACCTTCACACTATCATTTTAATAAAGCTGGTAGAAGTGCTGCTTCAGAATATTTACATCTTTACTGATACCAACAAATAAATACTATCATAAAAGTATATATTAAAAAAAGATGAGCAAAATCTTCGTGTGTTACTGGAGTGTTACTATAAGTATCTTCAGTATGGATGGATCAGTGTATAAAAATACATAATGCACCTTTAATCATTGTGAAGTACAAGTCAATCTATACTGTATAACTGTAATAATCACACTGCTTTAGAGCTATAATATACTTTCTTAAACATCGTTTCAAACCAAGTAGAACAATTACAGTTTAAAAATGAATGTAAAACGCACGTGCAAGAAATTATGACAAGATAACAGGAAATAAAAATGGGACCAGTTAAAGTGACAGGCCCTGCAACAGAGCGCGTTTATCCACGTGTCTGGGTTATGGATCTATAAATAAAGGTGCGCTTTAATATTCTTTCTGTGAGGTTTTATTTGGATCTTTGTTTTTAAGTGCGTGAACAAACGGCTTGAGGACACCTGTTCGGCTGTTTGGACTGTTACTCTAAACGTGATGTTCGAGCAGCTCTTCAAGCGATATTTAAATAGATAATACGCTAGAATGTCTTGTCTCGCGCGCGGTGGGCGGAGCTAAAGAGAAGACGCGACGCGGAGGCGCGCCTGAAGAGAACCAGCCGCGTGCGGGATGCGCGCTCCCGCTCAGATGCGCGCCCCAAAGCCCTGCATGACCTAACGTTTGTGACGATGCTCGGTGTTTTGCAGCGCGCGGTCCCGTGTGCGGTCCCCCTGGCCCCCTGAGCTGGGCTTCTGATCTGTGGATATGCTCTCGGTGCGCTCGGACGCCCGACACCCTCAGCCGCAGGATGTACTTTAACCGGCGATCGAAGAAGATCCACAGCGAGGGAGGTGAGTGAGGCGTCTGGATCCCGATTATACACTCGATCAATAATCGATTATAGCGGGCTTTTCTCCCCCTCCCAGTTTTAAAGGATGTCCCGTTTGTCAGCTGTGAATTTGCGCAACGCGTCGGCGGGTAAGATGGAGGCGAGCGCGTAAGGCGGATGCGCCCCGGGGCCTGTCACCGAGCACGACTCACAAACGGCCTATTCATCCGCATCCCAACCGGGTCTCATCCGTGCGCCTGAGCTCCGAGTCGCTCGAGCCATGTAAACACGCGGGTTGCCCCGGTGATGTCATTAGACTTGTCCTTGTGCACTAAAGACGCAGCTGGAGTTTGTGCATTAAAGACACCGCCGCCTGCATTCAGCTCTTACAACATGAGCCTGAAATCAGAACTAACGCATCATAGGAGTTCATTCCAAAACCATCACTTAGACTTCAGTACGGGTTGCAGTGGATACAGAGCTGGAACACCAAGCACAGTTAAGGAACCTGAACTGAGACTAGAGCAACAGTGTCATAGTGCCTAGCATGTCCACCTCACAATGAGAAGGTCCTGGGTTTGAGTCCGGGCTCAGCGACGGGTCTCTGTGTGGAGTTTGCATGTGCAGGTTTCATGTGGGTACTCCGGTTTTCTCCCCTCAATCCAGAGACATGCACCTGAGGCAAATTGGCTGTTTCAAATTGCCCCTGTGAATGTGAATGATTGTGTGTGTGTGTGTGTGTGTGTGTGTGTTGGCCCTGTAATGGAAAGGTGAGAAGTTCAGGGTGTGCCTCACCTCCACCGAGTGAGATTGGCTGCAGCCTCCTCACGAACCTAATAAAGGATAAAGCAGTTTGGCAAATTAATTATTGAATGAATGAATGAATGAACTGACTGTAACCAATCCTGCATGCAGAGGAAACCCACACAAACATAACGTCGTGAAGCTCCATCCCGGCAGCCATCTGAACTCATACCTGGAGCTGTCATGTAACAATGTTACTCACTGTAGCTTATTTATTATCATCATCCCATTACACTGCACTCCCATGATGCATTGGGCCACTTTTGTGGCTTCCATTTTAATGTTTTTTGTTTGTTAGTTAGTTTGTTTGTTTGTTTGTTTTTTACTTGAGAGAGGTGCGAACCCCCTGCAGAACCTGTTCTCTAGAACAAACTCATATTCACACCTAGGGGCAATCTGGAACACACAGTCAGCCTAATGTTCATGTCTTTGCACTATCGGAGGAAACCAGTGCACCCCTAGGAAACCTACACACATACAGGGAGAACATGTAAACTTCATACAGAAATGCCTTTACAGGGCTCGATCCCAGGACCTTAGTGCTGCAAGGTGAGAGTGCTGCCCACTTTAGTACCTTTATAATAATTCAGAGTATAAAACTGAACTAAAGGGTTTAAGTTTAAAGAAAAAAAAACACAGGCTACTAAATGTACATGCTATTGAGTGAGTGATTGATTGATTGATTGATTGACTTATTAATGGTCTAGTGGGTGGGAGGGTGAGTAAATGAATGAATGTATAAATGAAGGAATGAATGAAAAAAAAAAACCCCTCGTCCTGCTGCATTTTCTATCTTTAAAGCAGTGCTTTTTATCTGGACGATGATTAACTCATTATTACAGAATGTGAACATTTTCTCTGAGTAGTCAGACGAATTACACTCCTGACTGAGCATCCTGGCATGAGAGACTCACCCGAAAGTCCTGACCTAAGCTGGTCACTTAGAGCACCACTTTATTTCTGTTAGCTTTATCCTTAAATGCTGAAGGCAGAGCTCTTAATTAATCCTCTTAAAGTCCACACCCACATGGATGATTGACAGCTACCTGGCTCGTTTTTTGTCCACATGATGGGAAAAAGAAAAAAAAAAAGGTTGCTTGGAGCATCGAGGGAAACGAAACATTTTCTATATTACAAGGCTCTTGAAATCTCAGTTCTGATTAATCAGATGAATCAGGTCAGGAGTCATTTATATGGTTTATAGTGTTTATATGAACAATTTAATACATGCATGTTATTGTTTCTATAGTAAGAATGCAAATAAAATTGTCATTTAATTAAATAATAAACAAATATTAATAAAATGTTATGGCGGCATGGTGAAGCAGTGATTCCTGGGCTCGGGGCATTTCTGGGTGGAGTTAGAATGTTCTTCCTGTGCTTGCGTGGGTTTCCTCCAGGTACTCCAGTTTCCTAGTACAGTCCAAAAACATTCACAGTAGGCTAATTATTCATTCATTCATTCATTCATTTTCTAAGCTGCTCAATCCTAATTAGGGTCGCAGGGAGGCTGGCGCCATCTCAGCCGACTCTGGGCAAGGGGGAAGGGGGGGTACCCTGGACAGCTCGCCATGCAATCGCAGGGCCAACACACACACACACAACCATTCACACTCACACTCGCACTCACACCTAGGGGCGATTTGAAACAAACAATCAGCCTGAGTACCCGGAGGAAACCCACACAATCACAGAGAACATGCAAACTCCACACAGAAACGACCCGAGCCCAGGAATCGGACCTGGAACCTTCTTGCTGTGAGGCGGACGTGCTAACCACTATGCAACTGTGACACCCAGTAGGCTGACTGGTGGTTCCAAATCGCCCCTTGTTGTGAGTGTGAGTGTGAATGGTTGTATGTGTAATAAATATATCTTTATAAAAAATCCTTCACCATAACAATGACTTCACAGTTTTCAATTTCATCATTCATTCATTTTCTTAGCCGCTTATTCCTTATTAGAGTCGTGGGGAGGCTAGGGCCCATCTCTGCCGACTCTGGCGAAGGAGGGGTACACCCTGAACAGCTCGCCAGACCATTGCAGGGAAACACACACACAACCATTCACACTCACACTCACACTTAGCAACAGCCAATCAGCCTACTGTGCATGTATTTGGACTGTGGGAGGAAACCAGAGTGGATAAATCATTTTGCATTTAAAAAAAAAAAAAGATTTATTGAAAATGTTATGATGTAAACAACATTAAATTAGCAAACAAATCTACCAAACAAAGAAATTGATGTACTATACATCTAATTTCTTAGAGAAACCCCTCGTGATCTTCATAGTCTGCTGTTCAAAAATAAAATGAAATGCTTAAGGGATCTTTGGACCTGTTGGCTCCTGTATTCCTGGAGACATGTAACATGAAGCTTTCTCTGAAAGGAGAACATTCTGTCAAATGCCTTTACATCAAATTTTGAAGAAGATCAGACAAACAAAAGCTGGGTTTTTTTTGGTTTGTTTTTTTGTTTTTTGTGTATTTATTTATTTATAAAAAATTTTTACTAATCTCAACCATTTGGTAGAGGTGTGTATGTAAAAAAAATATGGGGTTGAACAAAACCAAACAGTATTGTTATTGTTGCCAAAACTGATTTTTAAAAAAATGCCTTTGCTTTTTTCTTGGTGTGGCCTTTAAAGGGTTAAGGAGTCTAGACGTTACGCTTAATAACAGGCAGTGTGTCAAAATAAATCAACAAAACGTTTAATTTATTTTATTTGTACTGATCGGGGTTATGATGGATCCTGAGCCTATCCCAGGACCACAATCCACCCTGCACACACACTCTCACACTTATTTACAGCCTAAAATAGCCAGTCAGTCCAGCTTTCCTGTGACCCTAAACAGGATAAGTGGTATGGAAAATGAGTGAATCAAAGAATATATGAATGAATTGATGTTTAAAGTGAGTATTGCAATAATACCACAATGGATATCACTCCTATCCAATCTACTACATTTCTGTCTCCTATTTTTATTTAAAATTTTTATAGTCCCAGGAATTGGTCTATGCCCCAAAACCCATACAAGGCAACTCACCTGGCAAGTATTTTTATTTCATTTCACCTCACAGGCAGCAGGGAGTGCTAAAAAACAACAATAGATGGAAAAGCATTACATATGAATAGGACTGAATGAAATGGAATGGGAAGAAGGAGATGAAATGCCCTCTAGGGTCCTACTTTGTGCAAGGAAGTGTAATGAAGTGTCATCTAGGGGTACGACTACAGAATATGTGATGAATAGAGAATATGGGATGTAGTGAAAATGGGATGTAGTGTGAGGAAACAGGATAGGGTGTACTTCCAGCACAGAACATGTGAGGCAGTACCCTACATGGGTTACTTCATTTAGGGAAAGCTGATAATAGGCCCAAAAAGTTGATTTTTCTATGGAGATTGTGATGCAGTGGGTGCTTCTATGTGTTAGAAAAAATGTTGTAAAAACATAAATGGCCTCCATGACCCAACGTAAAAGTAAACCTTTCCTCTTTTTTTTTCTTTTTTTTTTCTTTCTTTTCTTTTTTTTTTTTCAATACTTCACTCATGCTCAGAATATTGCTGTTGTAAAGATGTTGCTGCAATTGTACTGTTTGTCCACACGAGGGCAGCATTTACCAATAGAATGAGATACAGCTTCCATGTACTTCTTTCACACTAAGTCTAATAACAGAAACCATTTGAACAATATAAAAGCAGAAGTAAATGTCTTTATATTGTATCAGAAATAAAGATGCTTCCCTGTGTGAGGTGCTATATTAAAATTCTATCCATAATTACTATGATCATACGTAATCATTCTTAGCATGATCAGTAAAGGTTTATATTATAGTGCTATTCACTGAGTTACGAAAGTTGTAGAAGGAACTCTGCACTAAGCAGGTGAAGTTTCTTACACGTTTAATCTGACGGACTTGACCTCATATCAAACCGACGAGCTTGTAGACCAAACAAAACACGAATACTTGAGTTTTAGCTGTAGCTTACTGAATTTCTCTGATGCTGCAGCACAGGGTTTAATGTATTTTCCTTCTCTTACACATCAAATTTAACTCCTAAGCCTTTGATATTTAAAAAAATGTATTTACACATATTATTTAACTCAAATTTGCATTTTCTAAATATTTGAATCTCACATCTGAGCCTTCTGGCATGCAGACTGAATGCCAAATACATCCCTATTCACTCTGTATGCTCACTTTATAGGGTGTAATATGATGCTATTGTAGACTCACAGTGCACTACAGGAACTTTGCGATTCAGCCCCTAAAGAAAAGTCACTGTTGAAATTGTTGTTCTTATGTAGCCAAGTGGCACAACAACAAAATCATTCACCAGTCAGAAGGTCAAAACCCAACAGTGTCTCCGCCAGCTATGGCTGGGAGGGGCAGATTTGGTCTTCTATCAGTCACAGTGATACTGGGGGTCTGGGGTCTTGTGTATGTGGAAGAGGGTAGATAGCACAGATAGCGCTTTAATCCAAGTATGTGATGTAGCATGTTAGCTTTTACTTACTGATAGATAAAGTAAGCAAAGGTAGTGGAAGGTGGAACCAAATACCCAATTCAAATTAATGCATGTGAATGTAGACTATACAATAAACTACTTGCATTATATATTTTCTTAGCGTGGGTCAGGAATGAGCTCATATTGTTAATTTAGCCAAAAACATTATGAAAAACATGACTTTTGTAGAACACATACATAACTGCGGTGAAAATTCACAACACTGAAAGCTCTTTTTGTATTAAACAAGTACAACAGCATGTTTTGCCAGTGGCTTGACTGACATGCTGTGTCCTGTGTGTTCTCTTTTCTCTCGCGTGCTCTTCCAGAGCAGTTAGTGTTGACTTCTCTTAGCCAGGAGTCTGCCTGCCCGCAGGACCAGCCAATGAACTCCAACATGCACTCCCGTCTGGCAGAGAGGTTTGAGAAAAGTGAGTCCCTTTCTCACGCTGGTTGCTGCTCGGACACCTGTCCTCCCCATCCGCTCCCTTTTCCTTGCTGCTTGGAGTCTTAGGTGCATGACGGCGCTTGCCTTTACTACTCTAGTACCACTTTAGCATCTCTTTACAAAGTTAGATTAGCTACAAAGCTAATTTAATAAGCACCAGAGTATTATAAAGCACCGACCTGCACCTAAGCATGGCATGCACTAAAGAAAGCAGGAATGTGCATGATGAAAAAATGTATGCTTGCGTAGGTTAGCAATTGAGGCTGTAGCTGGGATAAGAGTGGTGGACTTGCATGGCGTCTGGTGCATGAAGAAGGTCCAAAGCTGGCCATGGGTTCATCGGCGTATTGCGGGATTAGCCTGAGTTCAGATTATACGTGGTGAAGTTGCCGAGGTGACAAGAAGAGGATTAGGAATCACTTTATCTGGAAGAAGCTTTAATTCTTCGTGTGCCGTCTACTTGTACAACATACCTGTCACCAAGGACTCAGGAGTGCCAGAGCAAGATCTGTCCTTCGGCTTGCAAACGGAGATAGTATGCCACAGCGAAGGGTGACCCGGACCAGGCAGAGATCCATAGGTACTGATTTGATGGGTGGCCACTAGGAGGTGGATTTATAATATGAATCATAACTGCACTCTGGTTTTTGAAGATCATGCCTGTGCTCATGCTTTGCTAACCCCTGTAAACATGACTGGCATCGCACCTGGCATTGTCACATGCTTTTCCGTTCCTGTCTTGTGTTTTTTTCTGACGAAGCTTTGAATTACCTCTGAGAACAGTACAAGTACAGACAGACTCATTACCAGCACTGGGGATCTGATTCAGTGATGTGATGTTGCAGGTAGAATGCGAGTGGCATTACACAGGCACTGCCCCAATAAATAATGCAGGTCAGTTTCATTTATTATTCAAAAGCAAGGCCTTCTTTTTTAGTAATGCATCTCGGGCTGGGGGCCAAGCCATGACCTGTTCTTCACCTATAGACCCGAAACAGTGCTATAAAGCACAAGTGTCCAGCAGAGGGTATGTTTGGTGTGTGCCACCCACTGTCGGAAATGCTCTGGGATTGATCTTTGTGTGATATCAGGTTCACTGAATTCCCCGTAGCGACTTGTTGAGGTTACTCCAGTTACTCCTGGGTTATTCAGGGAGTTCCCACAGAGGGGTTTCTATTTCTCACTGTATATCTATTAAGTGCTAATAGTTTGGATTGGCCATCCTTGCTCTTTTTCCTGTAAAGAAATATTCCAGTCATTTGAAGGCTTTTCTCTTGTGAACACATGCGGGTAAGTCAAATGAAAATAGCATTTTGTGTGTGTGTGTGTGTGTGTGTGTGTGTGTTGCAAATATGTGTTACAGATTTGTGTTGAGTTTAAGGCAACAGTAAAAGGTGCTACTGAGAACAATGGAGTAGTTGGACATTTTCATTCATTCATTTTCTAAGACGCTTAATCCTAATTAGGGTCACGGGGAGGCTAGCACCCATCTCAGCCGACTCTGGGCGAGGGCAGGGTACCCTGGGCAGCTCGCCAGGCCATTGCAGAGCCAACACTCACACACAACCATTCACACTCACACCTAGGGGCAATTTGGAACAGCCAATTAGCCTACGGTGCATGATTTTGGACTGGGGGAGGAAACTGGAGTACCCGGAGGAAACCCACGCAAGCACGGAAAGAACATGCAAACTCCACACAGAGACGCCCGAGCTGGGAACCGAACTCAGGCCTTCTTGCTGTGAGGCGGACGTGCTCACCACTACACCACCGTGCTGCCCCAGTTGGACATTTTAACTGTACAAATTCAAACAGTTTCTCAAATTCTAGAAATTTGGATTTCAAAAAAAGGGAAAACGTGATGTAGGGTTATTAGTTTAAAGCTCACTACACTGTTTGAGAAAAGCAGTTTTCACCTACGCCAAAGAGGTTATGTTTTGAGATTGCATAGAGATGATCTGGATCCAGAAACTTTTAAAGGATTCTTTAACAGAATGGGACGATTTTTTGGAAGTGTAATGTTGCAGCAGGCCCAGCAGGGGGTACTGTGTAAGTAAAATTTTTGACATCTTGGTTCACATGGGGGATTGCTGGGCTTGGCTGAGTTTGCGCTCCCCCAGTGTTTTTGTTATTATGTGTAACTTAATGATGTGGCTAATAAAATCTTTGTTGTGTATTTTAAAGTAACAAAAAGTTGCAGATGATAACAGTAATATCACCATTTATTAAAAAAAATATTTTAAACATAAATAACAGATGATATGGTTACATGTTTTTCTTTCAATAATACCAATTTGCATGTTGCTTCCATTAGTGATTTTTTTGTTTAGTAAGAAAAGTTTGAGCAAAAATTAATATTCTGAGGTCAGGAATATTGTTTGCAGGCAACTTGTTTGTTGGGGAAGGTTTTATTTATTTATTTATTTTGGGGAACTTGTTTGTTGTAGAACTTCTTTGTTGGGGAACTTGTTTGTATAGGGTCTTTGGTTGGCTGCCAGCAAGCAGAACTGGAACCATCAAGACATTATTTCACCATTTTGTAATTTTTGCTTGTGAGAACATGATCACTATGAAAAAATCATTCAATCAGGAAGCAAATTGTCTCTGCAGGGTTGCATGGACCTTCAAGATCTGTAGAGGGTCCCTAGAAACATGAAAATCTAAAAAATTCAAATTAAAATAAAAAATAAAAAAATCCTACATATGTAAATAAATTGGTTCCTGTATCAGTTTTTATAAACCTCTCAGCTATGCTCATATTTTAATTTCCTAATAGCTAGATAAGTCAAGCAGGGTATCTTTTAGTAAATTAACTAATATAACACATGCAAAAAAATAATTCTTACTGGTGATTGGTGATAGATGTAAATAAATGACAAGAAGTAACTGTCAAAAATGTGACAGCAATCTGCCATGCTAGGTCTAGATAGTATAAACCAGAGAATGTAGGCAGACAGCAGGCATCATATACTCAAGCTATGCTACTCAAATAAAACTAAAGTTAAAAACAGTTAAAAGTGAATTTATAAGATATTATAGTTAAATCACCTAAATAACAAAATTACCAAAACAAATTATAATAGTTAACTTTAATAGCAAAACTCAGTTATTTTGTTGATTTTAAAGAGTATACTGAATGACAGATTGTCTTATGATAGTCTCATATTGTTGCTCATATTACTGACATTTTTAGACACAAGTCATATGCATGTCCTTAGAAATAGTCTTGTGCTTACTACTGTGTAGAGGTCTGTCATTTCTAGTTCTATTTAAGAGCTTGTTATTGGGTTTGTGATGGGCTGCAGTAGATTAACAAATGTTGCACAATTTTTTTATGAAAAACAAACAAACAGAAAAAAAAACAAGCCAGAAGATATTTTGGAAAATGTTGTAGTTTAATTTTCAGATCTAACATTTTCATTTTTTATAATTTTATCTATGCATAAAGGAAGATTGTAAAGTAAACGAATTTCCTGGTTTCCAGTTTTTTCCAGCACTTTGCTGCGGCAACAAGCAAATGGTGGTTCAGGCCTCATGAGTGATATTCATTCTTGCTGATTTTCTGACCAGCAATTTGTTATTAGCTCCTTTATAAGCTTATTCTTCCTCCAGCTTGAGGTTTGGCCCATTTTTTTGCCAGGATTATACTAGAAAAAATGTATAATGTCTAAGCAATACGATGAAACTCTTTGTCACTCACTCGCTCACTCATTTGCTGAACTGCTTAATCCTATTAGGGTCACAGGGAGGCTGGAGCCTATCTCAGCCGACACTGGGTCAAGGTGGGGTACACCCTGAACAGCTCGCCAGTCCATCATGGGGCCAAAACATCCACAACCATTTACACGCATACTCACACCTAGGGGAAATTAGCCTAATGTGCATGTCTTTGGACTGTGGGAGGAAACCAGAGTACCCAGAGGAAAACCCACTCAAGCACGGGGAGACCATGCAAACTCCACACAGAAACACGCAAGCCCGGGACACGAGGCACAAATCCAGAGTGTGAATGTGAGTGCGAATGGTTGTGTGAGTGTTGGCACTGCAGTAGACTAGCTAGCTGTTGAGGTTGTACCATTGCCCGGAGACGGCTGAGATTCACTGAGCGGTTCAGCAAATTAAGGAATGAATTTTCAAATAACGTTTTGTGTGAATTTGTTTTTTAAAAATAGTACATAATATGAGGTTGTATCGCATATCAGCTGCACGGCATGCTGGGAACTTTTTTATCGTTGAATCAGAATATCAGAACATGTCCTTGAGCGTAGCCCACACATTGCAAAGTGTCACTGGCATCCAAAAAGCTCAACAAACCCCAATCAAGGCCATCTCTGTAATATCTGTCAACGCGTTTATTATCTGAACAAGAACTGAACAGGGTCTCATGTGTGCTTGGTTTCTGTTTCTGGTCCCCTGGTGATGGCTGTAGTTCAAATCATATCATAGAGATGCTTTAAAGAGTCTTTAAAAGTGTGGTTTATAAAATGTGTTACTGTTCTTAGATAGCACAGTCTATGAGTCAGCTTTTATCCAGTTAAGTCAGAGATGTCAGATATCAGTACCCGTGTATGAAACTGAATACGCGTGAGCTCAATTCGTGATGCCAAGAAATAACACAGATGGGCTTCACTGATACCTGAGGTTGACACGGTAAAGCACAGACTGGAGCTCTTTAGAATTTTCTTAGGCATTCATTTTGCATTCTATATTATTATTTCTAATCTATAATCATTTCAGATTTTACTGTTACAAAAATATTTAGTAGTTGATTGTCACCGTCGCCTCACAGCAAGAAGGTTCTGAACTTGAACTTCCGGATTCCTCCAGCAGTCCAAAGGCAAACACATTAGGTTAACTAGGTACTCTAAATTGCCCCCGGTGTGAATATGAGTGTGATTGATTGTCTGCGTCCGTGTTAGCCCTGCAATAGACTGGTGAACTCTTCAGGGTGTAAGCCTGCCTCTTACCCGAAGTCAGCTGAGACTGGCTCCAGCTTCCCTCACGACCCAGAAGGATAAGTGGTATAAATAATGGATCGGTGGAGGTAAAAAGTAAAACGCTTGTGAGGATAATCAATAGTTGGGTTGAAGCAATTTTTTTGAAATGTGAAATGCGTTTCTATTGAGCGTTATAGATTTTAATCATGTGACATAAATGCAAAAACTGTGATTCCATTTCAAGTCTTGTTCACACACATGGTGCTTTAAAAAATTTTTAAACATATCTTTTTCCATGTTTTTTTTCTTCCGTCCATTTTTAGTTTAATGAAAGTAGACCTTGTTCAAAGGTTCATCCAGCGTGAAGTTTTCTGTGTAGATGTATGAACAGCGAAAACTGAAATTTTAATGGTAATGTGTGATGTTATCTCCTTGGTTTTTTTTTTTGTTTTTTTGTTTGTCAGTGCAAAACCGTTATCTCCTTTGTTTACATGAGGCAACAGCATGTTTTTGTGTTTTCATGTGGACAGCCTTTTTTTTTTTTTTTACTTAACAGTGCTTGCGGATGGGGTGTTTTTCTAAGCGTGAAGAAGGAAAACCTTTGTTTTGAAAAATTCCCACGTTTGTGTGGCTTAAGCCTCAATTTTGTGAAACACTAATTTGTCGGAGCATGTACAATTATTTTTTTAGCGATATTTGCTTTTTTTTTATGGAAACCTGGATTTGATGGAGTGCCGTGATGTAACCCTGCAGATGCTTACTTTTCCAATAATCTCCTGAAGTTTATTAATCCTGAGTGATTTAGCAACAATTCAACAGAGTTCTTAAATATTCAGCCTTGAAGATATTCTGTTACTTAGCAAGTCCTACACTATGTGTAGTTGAAGACCTCTCCTGAAGTCTGTGTGGGCATGTTGTATCTGCTTTAGGGATTGAATTGACACCTTCTGACCAATCAGATTTGATTATTAAAGTAGTGGTATAGAGTTACAGAGAAAACGAAAAAAAGAACCTCCCACATTTTCGAATTGAAAATTAAAGATAATCAAATTATCATTTGCACACATGAAACTTCAATACGTTTTTGTATTCATATTATTTGCACAATAATGAAATAAGAGAGCGGTGCTAAGGTCTGCTGGTAGTCCAAACCCAGCATGAAGCATGAGCTTGAAGAACTTGATGTGTGGTTTCAGTAAGATAGTGCTACAGCACACATAGCTTGAAGATCATTAGTAGTGCTGAGGGAAATGTTTCCGGATCAGGTGATCTCATTGCGTGGCAAAGTTGGATGGCCGGCCCATACCCCTGACCTTGCCTCTTGTGATTTTTTTTTTTCTGAGGGCTACCTTAAATTACAAGTGTATACTCATTGACTCCAAACCCTTGAGGCTCTTAAGGTTGCTGTTCAGCAGGAGATTGTCGCTGTTCCACCCGACATGACCTGTCGAGCCTTCAGAAACCGTCTCCCAAGAGTTTATAGACCATGACAGCCAACATTTGCAGAATGATCATCTTTAAAACAAGATGAGTATAAAGTGTACTGAATGAAGTTTCATGTGTGCAAATAATAATTTGTTTATCTTTAATGATTCTTTTTCATTTACTTTTTTTTGCTCACCCTGTATAAAGTTATAATGAAGTAATAATAGCTGTACGATTGTAGCGCAGAATCTGTTTTAATCAGCTCTCATGCTCATTGCTCTGTCCAGCAACCCGAGTGTATTGATAATTTGCTTAACACAGCCCTGCGTTGTTAATCACTCACTAATGTGCCTTGTCATTAATGAGTAACCGAAGCATTGATTCGTTTCCAGACAAATTCGAGCTGCTCATAGGAGACGTCGCTATTGATCACCTGTGGTGAGGGTCCGAGAGGAGATTAAAGAAGAGGAGAAAACAGAGGATAGGAAAGAAGAGAAAAAGAGAAAACAAGAGAGGAAAGGAGAAGTGAAGAAGAGAGGAGAAAGGAGAAGAGATGAAAGGAGAGGAGAATGTGAGAAATTAAATAACCTGAAATAGGGTGGAAGAAGCGACTCCGTTTCATTCCTGTGGGTTCAGATGAGACGCGCACACTTTGGCTTCTGACCTGTATCATGTGCTGTGATGGGATTACCCGCCCTGTAGTGTTGTATATTGATTTTACGAGGCTGGATGTGCTGTGTAGTGTGGTTTACTACCATGAACCTCATTCTCCTTGTCTCCGCTGTGTTACGGTGTAGAGTTTGGAGTCACATTGAAGTCCAGTCATAAATTGAAGCCTTGCTAAAATGCATTTTTAAGGGATGGTCTCATTACTCAGAACTGCAGAGCCTAATGGCTTTGTGGTTACACACCGAGCAAGTCTGTGTGATTGTGGATCATGACTGTGCCCTAATAAACAATCGCATAAGGACTGATCATTGTCTGTGTCTAAAAAAGGAGATCATAGTTTGCCTGAAATTTTTTCCACACAGTGTATCAGCTTTGTGGAATTTTGATCTGATGTTTATTTACACGAGGGCATTTAGCTGAAAATAGCTTGACAGGTGTGTGTTGTGTTTTTTGAAAGACCCATGCAGTTGTGAAAAATTTATGTAAAACATTGTGCTTTGTACAATGTATTCTTCAGTTCTTGACATTAACATCTATAAATAGCCAGCAATAAATGTTGGAAAGGCACATTATCCCGATCGCACTTTTTCATGCCAGGATATTCAGAAAACAGGGAAAATTATAATATTATGATATTTATGTAATATTTTGTATTTACACAAGTCACTTGCTCTTGTGCTGTGGTAGCACATTTAAGAACACTTGCTGATTATTTTATTACAACAGCAAAATGCTGGTGTGTTGTGTTCTTCTAAACCAGAGGTGCTTTTTTAATGCTATAGTGAATATTAAAGAAGGAAACAAGACAATTCTTTTTATCTATTTACAGTAACATTTAATATTACTCATATCCAAAGCAAAAACTTACGCGGCGTACTGAGAAACTGCAATGCGTACATGCCTTGGTGGAAAACTTCTACAGCTTGTATACACTTATAGTATATATACTGTAATAAACCACTGAGACTGGAGACTCATTCCAAAATGCTAATGCATCTCCTTATAGTATAAGGAATGAATTAATATGCACAACTTCAGTACAGGGAAAGTTGTTCTCTTAGATTATAAGCCATGCCTGGTTTGAATATAAAAGGAAAACAGTTAAACACTGATACTGCTGTTGAAAATCAATGCATGGCTGTGAGGATTTATTCTTATTCAGCCACAAGAGTATAAGTGAAGTCAACCACTGATGTCGGGATGATGAGGAGATCTGCGTGCAGTGCTGTCTAGATTCCAGTTCCTGCCAAAGCTGTCAGTGGGTTTGAGGTCAGGGCTGTGTAGGACACATGAGTTCTTACATTCCAACCTAGCAACAAACCATGTCTTCATGGATCTTGCTTTGTGCACAGGGGCATTGTCGTACTGTTACAGGTTTGTTCCAGTGAAGGGAATTTGTCGTGTTACATCGTACAGCCATTCTATACGATGGTGCTCTTCCTAAATTGTGGCAACAGTTTGATATAGAAACACATGATGGCATGATGGTATGATGGCAGGTGTCCACATACTTTTGAACATCTGTAGTGTTTCCAGTTATTCTATCAGAAGTTGGGATTATTTCTGTTGAAATTTTAACAGGGTAAGGAAATCATGGTGGACAGAACGCACTTGCTGTTCTTGCTTTTTATAAAAATTATAAGACTGTTTGCAGGTAGAGATGTCAGATTTCGCTCATATCCCAATCATGGCGAATTCCTTGTGGTAGCCTCTCCATAGCCGATGACATCAGGCCAAAATTTTAAGGTGTTGCTTTTTGGCACAGGCACCAGTTGTTGCTTTTGTTTGTATGTTTGTTTGGTTCGTTAAAACGTATGGAAGCGTTGGTGCAAAAAAAAAAAAAAAAAGGGATATTAGCTAACAGACTGACTTAGATTAGCGTTAAAACACCCAATCTGGCAACCCCACGGAAATCTGGCACCTGGCCCTTTAAAGGCGAAGCCCTTCCACACTCGGGCAGGGTGAAGGCTTCCTCTGTAGTACACACTTACCCAGAACAGAGAGGCGGACATGTGCAATGTGGAATGAGACCTCGTTCAGGGGGAAAGTGATATTTAGGTGGTATTAAGGACCCGGAGCCGGGCTGATGACACGGAGACGGAGAGGTTTGCTTTACCGCCGAGAGTTAGTGAGGCCTGGGGAGGAGAGAGAGGAGAGGAGACACCATCCCGCTCCATCCGTCCATCCAATCCATCCATCATCAGCTACCGTATCCGTGCTCCTCGCGCCAGCTGGGTAAACTCACTCCCTCACTCACTCACTCACTCCGTATATTATTCATGGCGCACGGACGGAAAAGTAGTGGGATCGGTTTACCTGCGTGAACCGCAGAAGAAAAACAAGCAAACAAAAACCACTATCTCGACCTCCTGCAGTGGACCCCCCCCCCCCATTTTTTGTGTTTATTAGCGCTGTTCGTTGCTGACATGCTGTCAGAAATTTTGCTTAAACTTTTAGATTTTTTTTTTTTTGTGGTGGTGGTGGTGGTGGGGGGGGGTTCTGGTATCATATAAGAGGCGCAAAACAAATAATGATGTAAAAGCTGCAAAGTGCACAGATTTCCTGCTTTAAAAATAGATCATAATAAACACTGCACGCAGGAACGACGCCTCTTGGATTGGTTTCAGGAGCAGTGTGGAGCGTTTGAGTAAATTCCCGACTCTCTTTTGACCCTCTGTGCGCTTAACAACAAACGACGGCAGGATCTCCAATGAGGGCGCGCGTTCATCAGCACATTCTATAGAAGCGTGTTTCTGTGCGCGCGCGCGCGCGTGTGTGCGTGGAGGGGTGTGGCCTAGTGGCCGTATCTTTATTATGTTTTTGATCCCGAGCCGGTTTGGAACGAGGCGCTCTGATGGAGAGGGACTGAGAGACGCAGGGAGGAGCGCGTGTCGGTTTTCCGTTCAGCATCCGTACTCTCTCTCTCTCTCTCTCTCTCTCTCTCTGTACGTGCGTGCGTGTGTGTGTGTGTGTGTGTGTGTCACACCGCGCGCACTCACCGCAGTCTCTCCTCTCCCCAGGACCCGCGTGCTCGTCCGGCTACCGCAGGGCAGAAGACGAGATGTCCGCCAGCACGTCGCATGCCGAGCCCGCAGACTTCTCGGCGAGGACCGTGTACCTCAACCGGACACAGAGCACCAAGTTCTGCGACAACCACGTCAGGTGAGACACGTGCACGTATCCAGTCCCTCGTTTATTTAATCACGGATCTGTCACGCGCACCATGCCCATTAAAGCCTGTTTGAGAAGTTTTGTTTGTTTGTTTGTTTGTTTGTTTTTAATCAAGTGATCATAATAACGACTTAATAATGAGCTACTTCATAACAATGGGATCGTTTTCCAATTTTCCATATTCAGGCTTTCTGTCTCATAATTAGATTAGATTAGAGTCAACTTTATTGTTATTACACATTTATAAATACATAATAACGAAACACAGTTTAGCGTCTAATCAGAAGTGCAGAGAGCAGCAAGTGCAGTATATATAGTATATGTAGTATGTACAGTTAGGAGCAGTTGTGTAGAGATACAGATAAGGGCAGTGGAAGAAGGTGGGAATAGTCCTGTAGAGAATATGTGATGAAACGATGAAATATGAGGAAAAAAATATAATATGTCTAATTATGATGTTATGAATAAGTTTTTATAATAATGAGATGAACCTAATTTTGAGGAAATGTTCTCATTATTATGAAACACCTTCGGTCGTAGTGCCACAGAATGATCATACAGTATAAAGTCATAATTTGATAAATGAAAATTTCCACATTGCCCCGAAAATGCATGCAATCTGTTTTTTTGTTGTTGTTGTTTTGTTTGTTTGTTTTTTTGCATTGATTATAGCTGAATATTTATTATTTATCGTTATTTCACATTGTACACGCTGTAGATTTGGATTATCTTTAAGATATCATTGTTTGGAAAACTGCTGAATGTAAACAAATGAAAGTGGGATTAAATTTGTCTCACTGTTTGACAGGATGTAATGAGGTCAGTGATGTTCACAATATTTTCTTTGCACTTTCATTCCGCTGAGCTTGCTTTTAAAGGACTGGCTGCTCTGCTTTTCTACGTTTGATGCCTCTGATAAGAGGCGTCGCGTCATTTCACTTGGGGTGAATCCAGGCAGTTTCAGATGGTGTTGTTGCAGGTGGTTATGGGTTTTTCCCATCCTGGTGAGAAAACGAGATGAGAGATGTTTTTGAGTAATAATATGTGATTTGTTAAGCGTAGTAAAGTACACTTATATACTTGAAGCCCTTAAAAGATTTATATTTTGCAAAGGTAAACAAAATGTCTTTAAAAAATGTCAACATTAACCCATGAGAGTAATCCAGGTTTGATTTTGATCACTGTTTTCGATCAAGCAGAAATAATGTACATTCATTCATTCATTAATTTTCTGAACCATTTAATCCTAATTAGGGTCGCGGGGAGGCCGGCGCCCAACTCAGCCAACTCTATTCATTTTTAAGAATAAAATTCTTTACATAATGACACCGATATTGATTTGCATAAATAATCTTAATGCATGTTACTTGTGTTCATATGTCATTGTTGTAATTTCACAATTTCTTCCTGCTTTGTCAGCTCAGTGGTCCGGGGTCTCATCAGTCATCTGTACAAGCCTATCCAGCAGATATGCCTGCCCTTAAAGAGCAAGCCGAGACAGTTTATTGTTAGCGTTAGTTATGCTTGATGTAAAGTTATGAATTTCTCCCAAGGGGTTTCCCCCAGTATTTTTCCTCCAGGATATTAGCTTGTAAGTCTTTAGCGTCCTCGGCTAATAGTGATGTGTAAAAGACAAGCAGCGCTCTTTACTGGCCTGAGCAGCAAAGTAATACAGCGAGTTTCCCTTCATTTTTCCATTACTGAAAATTTTAAGTACTGGACATTAGACTTGGAGGTGGAGCTATATACAGTATACTCCATTCAGAAAGCATTGAATTTGGAAACAGTACGCTAGATAGCTAGGATGACTGTTTGACCTGATGTCACGGCTCAGTGGTCTTTAGTTATGTCTGATAAGATTTCAGTCTTGAACATTTAAATTCAGAGCAAACAGGTCTAGAGTGCAGTCCAGGAAACAAAACAAGACTTTTCTTTCTTTGTTCTTTCTCAGAAAATAAACAGTAAGAAACACTAATGTTTCCAGTTCAGTTTGGTTGTGCAATAACAAAACACAGATGTTGTATGTTTGGTGTGGTTTGTTTGTCCGTAAGCAGGACTGTGAAAACCCTACCGACCTGATGTCTTGGCGGAAGTCTGTAGCATGGGTCAAGGAAGAACCCATTAAATTGTGATTGTCCCGGTCACAGGCCACAAATTTAATCTAACTTTTGCTAGCATTGTCATTTACAGCATGTGCCATAAATCCTACAGTCCAGTAGACGGCAGTACAGTGCAGTGGTGAAAACATAGCCAGTGTAGAATTACGGTGACTCTGTATCATAAGCTTCATTCACAGGTATCACTTTTTTAGTAATATATCCATAGACATATAAAGTGTTTGTGGCAGCAGATTTGTGTATCATCCAGCCTTAGAGACCTTGGTGGAAGTCTGCGCTCTACAAGTGTCCTGTTTTTCTTATTCTTTAGAGCTTGTCACATGAGCACAACACAGACACAGGGATACTGTAGCTATAAAAATCGCTAAGTGAAGCTTTAAAATCACAGAGAAGGTGATGCTGTGAGAAGCTGACATAGCTCTGGTCATACATTACATTCTAAGCCATTAGCTCGCTATTTACTGTGGCTTTTTCACCATCTGTTCACACACACACGCACACACACACACACACACACACCCCAACGATCCATCAGTTCTGCCTCGAGATTGGATTTTACTCTAAAAGGCTCTATTTTGGTTCCTGAAACAAGATTACTGTGGGTGGGTGGGTGTTCTGGTCCTAGATTTGATTGGACAAGTTCATAGAAAGGGAGGCTGCGCGCGTGTGTGTGTGTGTGTGTGTGTGTGTGCATGTGTGCCCACTTCCTGCTTCCTGTTTCGCCTCCTGTCTATCATGGCGCACATTCGTCCTGCAGATCTCTCCTTGCTGAGTGGAAATTGATCTCTGGTAGATTAAAGGTGTGTTTATCCAAAGCACAGTCCACCTCCGTTATCTTCCTCTTCGCCTCCATGTTTTATTCACAGCCACGTTTCAGCTTCCTGACCTGTCAGCCTTATCTGTCAATCACAGTGTCACCATGGAAACATATCTCAAAAGACAATATTAGCTATAAGAAAGGACTGCATGGACCTGGCTGACATCTCTCTCTCTCTCTCTTTCTCTCTCTCTCTCTCTCTCTCTCTCTCTCTCTCTCTCTCTCACACACACACACACACA
>JAQMYF010000025.1:10958693-10971271 GCA_030014195.1 Neosilurus mollespiculum | reverse complement strand
CTCTCTCTCTCTCTCTCTCTCTCTCTCTCTCTCTCTCTCTCTCTCACACACACACACACACACACACACACACATACGCACAGCTGTAATAGCTCACAAATTATAGCTAGTGTCTCATACTTTGTGTGAGTGTGTGTATGTGTATGTGTTTGATTAGAGGTATCGATTAGTTGGTATCATATGAACGTTAGCCTGCACTCTGATATCAGAGCTCGTCTGCAGTACTTCCAGGTCAAACCTGAGCCGGTGTTTGATGTCTTTGTGTTGGTTGGCGTGTGTGTTAGGCTGTGAACTTACCGCTTGGGTACGAACGTGGAAAACAATGTGCTTGTGTTTACACAGCAAAGAAACAAACACGCATATACACCAGCTGTCAAAAGTTACAGTATAAGGGCTGCCCGTTTTTAAAGGAAAAATTCTGAGGAAACGAGTATTGCCAGTAATGCACAGTTTCAGATAAAATGGTAAAATGGTAAAGATGTTTTGGAAAGGAGTTAACTAGCATGTTTGGCTGGTGCACATTGTTACGTAATTATCTGTTTAGCAAGCAGACTCTTTTTTTTTTATTCATTTAATAATATTACATTACACATGGGGTGGTACTGTGGTGTAGTGGGTAGCATGTTCGCCTCACGCAAGAACTCGAGTTGGCTTGAGTCCTGAGCGCAGCAAGCGTGTTTCTGATGTGGTGTTTGCATGTTTTGCCTGTGCTTGCGTGGCTTTCCTCTGGGTACTCTGGTTTCCTTCCACAGTCCAAAGTCATGCACATTAGGATATGTAGCTGTCCCAGATTGACCCTATGTGTAAGTGTGGGTGGAAATGGTTGTGTATGTGTTGGCCCCAGTATGGCTTCTTTCTGGATGTAGTAGTGTCCATGTGCAGTCTTACTGAGAAGCAACAAGATGCAAGAGAACACCCGTTAACATCCGGAAGTACTGCTGGAAGCTTCTTACCCTACCTCCAACTTTAAACTCGAACTAGGCAATCATAGTGTGCATGATGGTGTCTCTGTAAAGTGGGTGGGTCATGTTTTTTTGGAGATGGACTCCATGTGTGTGGTTTCCTTGAAGGTGGATAAAACTGTTGAATGCCAGTAAACACGCAACAGTTTGATGAAGAAGGATCCGGGTTTTTAAGATATTTGTAATATGGTTTAGGTTTCAACTTACAGTTTAGTTATAGCATTCACAATCTTTACCTTCTTGCCTTCTGCTACAGTAACATGGGAGACACCTGAAAACTAGAACACTTAGATACACAAATTGTTACTGATAATAACAGCCACCCCTGCTGGGCCTGCTCTTTTACCACCCAATCAGAAAATCATCCTATCTCACAATGTTAAAGAACACTTAAAAAAATTCCTGGATCTGGAATTTGATCCGGATCATCTCTAAAGTTGAATGGAGTCTCTTTTGTCCAAAACCCAGGAGTTTTGCTAGAAATGTAACGAAAATCTGCACATAAACTTTTGCGTAATTGTGCTAACGAACAAATCAACAAACAAATGGACAGAAGGTAAAAAAAATAACTCCCTTGAAATGTAAAAGAATGCTGCACGTTTGGTCCCTTTGAATTGCGATTTCATGACATTAATGACTCATGATGATATGAACCAACGCTCAGTAGAAGAGTTGTTTGTCAGTTATATCATCAGCATTATCCGCCGGTTCCTTCTTTTTCAATGTTAGTGATTATATTTGCAATGCTGTATGTAACAGAGTGGCCTGGGAAGTCACATGACTTTCTATGTCTTCGCATTTAGATGAGCTGATGTACAGTCTTGAGATGGAGACAACATCCCAGTGAGTCGAGTTATATATAGTGACTTTAACAGCAGATTGTAAGACTATTTAAAGCCCACTTAACGGCGGTCAATACGTCTAAATGATTTGCCAAGGTCCAGCCTTGTATTTTTGGACTCTTTCTCTAAAATTGGACAGAACAGTGATGGTCAGGGAGTTTTATTTTGGGTGGGTGGATGCACAAGCACAAACAGAGGCTTTTTTAGAGTGACCCAAAGAGCGATTAGACTGGAATCGATCTTGAATTGAGCATACGGTAATGAGCAGCAAGCTATATTTAGACCTGCTCTGCTTTTAAGATGTGCAGAACAAGGCCAGGTTTAATGACTTTTTTATTTTTGCAAATGACAACAACTGTAAAGTAGCACATTAGGCATTTATTGACTGGAGTTACATTTTGTGTAACGCGATCCATGCATTGGAAAATATTCCCCGGAGGTGTCGGCCTCAGCTTTCCCAGCAGTCAGAAACAGTCAGGAGAATGATTTGTGAAATGCAGAATGGTCAGATGATGAGATCGATGTTTACAAGATCTTCCTGTTCTTCTTCTGCAGCACGACAAAGTACGGCATTTTCACCTTCCTGCCCCGCTTCCTGTATGAACAGATCCGGCGAGCTGCCAATGCTTTCTTCCTCTTTATTGCCCTAATGCAGGTAACATTCTACACACAGACACACACACACACACACACACATTTATATATAAATATATGAAGGAGAAGCTGCTTATTCTCCAGTCAGCATGTCCTAAAGTGCTTTATTCCTCTTATACCACAGCAACATGCCAACAATTACAACTTCTCATTTATTAAAGATTGATATTTTTTGTCTGTATGTAATTACAGGTAATGTTAATATGGATTTTGGGTAACGTCCACAAAGAAGTTTCTTCCTATTTATAAACCCTTTCGCTCACCAACATCTTTTTTCTTTCTCTTAAAGTTAATAGCAGCCTATTACTGAAAAAGTATAATGTAACATCTCTAAAAATTTAAGTAATAACAACCAGTGACAAACTGTATTTCCATCTCCAGTGTCAGTTTCAAGCAGCTGATGCCAACACATTTGTTATATCCCTAGAAATTAGTTTTTAAAAAGTTATTGTACTATGACATAAGACGGCATGGACTAACTCGGGAATAAAGTGCTTCACAGCCTTCGCGACAACCTTGACATTGTTATTGTGAGAAAGAGTGGGCCTACTAAAATGAGTAGGTGGACCTGACTTCAACTTTTTTTAACTGTCATTTCGTTCAAAAAATAAAAGTCCCACAGCTTGTCATGTTGCTGAGAAACTACTATTTATATGTTTTGATAAATATTCATTCATTTATTCATTTTCTAAAGCGCTTAATCTTAATTAGTCGCGGGGAGGTTGGCGCCCATCTCAGCCGACTCTGGGCGAGGGCAAAGTACACTCTGGACAGCACGCCAGGCCATTGCAGGGCCTGATAAATATCCTATTTATTCAAATAGTTATCCATAAATAAAGTTAATAAACCCAGACGTCCCACTGACATAAATTTCTATGTTTTTTTTTTTTTTTTTTCAGATATAGTCGAACATTCTGAAGCTTATGTTTTTTTTCTGTTTTTATTTTATTTATTTATTTATTTTGGGAACTGAGCTATGATGCTTATGTAGCTGATAAGTAATGGTCTCAGGATTAGTAAAATTCTTAGTATTCATTTTCATAATTTTCTGTACATTGTCCATCTTTTCAAACTTTTCAAGATACTATTGGCTTATTGCATTGTTGTTGTTTGTTAGTGTATTATAATGATCAGTAGCATCCATTCAGAAACAATTAAAGATCAACTCTAAATCTTACCCTGAAATTATTGCTTTTTATTTCTATAAGAAATCTGTATGAGCACCTAGCACTACATCACTCCCACCGTCTCATTGATCACAGATGAAAAAAGGGGTTTGGTGCTGTTTTATGGCTGTGAGACCTCTACTGCATTAGTCTGAATGCACTCTAGCTGGATTAAAGCTTGATTTCCAAAATCACTTTATTGCACGCCTTTGTTTTTTTCCATTTTAAATGTAACAGTGTCTTTTAAGAGAGTGTGTGTGTGTGTTTACAGCAAATTCCTGACGTCTCACCTACGGGACGCTACACCACGCTGGTGCCTCTTATTTTCATTCTGACTGTGGCTGGGATTAAGGAAATTATAGAGGACTATGTGAGTAAGAGCGCCCTCTGCTGTGTGTTTAAGGACCATTAATACACCACAATATCTGGAGGACCCCCTGTCCTGCACATTTTATTAGTGTTCCTGTTTCATCACACCCACTTTAAGTCATGAAGAGCTGTTATTTAGCTAATTAGTTCAATCAGGTGTTTTGGGAACAAGGAAAACACTTAAATGTGAAAGCGGGGGGTTGGGGGGGGTTGGGGGTTGGTCCAGGACCAGGGTCAGGAACCTCTAATCTAGATCTAAGTGTGTATTAAAAAGCACAGTGCACCAGTGTTTACTCGGTCTGAACTTTTACACAACTACCAAATCAATTGCTGATGCAGGTAGGAAATCAGTGACTTGGCGGTGTGTTGAAGTTGAAGATTATTTTCCTGTAAAAAGCGAGCCCTGAAGTGTTTGTGTAAATGGCTATGAACATGTGTCCTGTCATCAAGTTCACTTTATGTTTTCTCAAGTGATGTTGAGAGAAAAAACACATTTTGTCATATAATCGAGTCAACAAGAAGTGCAGAATGTAACAAAAGTGTCAGATTCAAATAAAAGCTAGACTGGTGCGTTTATATACACATCCATACAAGAGCCAGAACTTCACTTGAAAGATACGTGTATTATAATAAAATGTAGATCTAACATCCATCTATAACACTGCATTGCATTGTGGGATGCATTTGTAGAGTTTCAGCCTCAGTAGCATGTGTTACGCATACATATGTTTCAGCATTTTACACATGCACACCAGGCTGTTTTGAGAACAGTTCATTTGTTTGCAAGTGAAGAATAAGGTCTTTGTCGTGCAGGGTTGCCAGATTGGCTCAAAATTCAGGCCTAGTAGTATCAGTTTTATAGACCGTTTTCCAAAAGTCAAATATTAAAAAAGTATACAGCACATCTGATTTTATTTTTCATGACAAAGCTTAAGAACTGAATGTGAGTGTGTTAGCTAGCGATCTGAGATGAGAGAACAAGAACGTTGGACGGCAACACAGCCATAGCATCACCAGTGAACTCTCGAAGATTTAATTGTACAGTTTTTCAAGTAAGAGGTTACAAATGAGTAATTATGAGCATTAATCGGATCCTGTTTCAGATAAGAAGTTGTTAAGCACCTGTCAAGTCAAATATCTGTACAAGAAAAATGTGAATGATTTGTTTTAAACTGGCAACCCTGTGAGTGAGGCTGTACTATACATAAATAACTGAGAATTTTTTTATGTCTGCAGAAACGGCACAAAGCAGACAACACAGTAAACAAAAAGAAGACAACAGGTTGAGTAGTGTGTGTGTGTGTGTGTGTGTGTGTTTGTTTTAATGGTGATGTTGTTTAAAGGATTTATATATTATGTACTTTTTTTTAGTGTTGCGCAGTAGCACATGGCAGACTATCATCTGGAAACAGGTAACCTTATCCCCCTGTTTCTTTTATGTCCTCTCTCTTTATTTTTTCCTCCTCTTTCTCTATGTCCCCCTTTTCTCTGACTGTCTGGTTCTGTCATTTCATCTATACCTGTAGTTGCAGCTTATTTAGACACATTTCCATTACTGGCTCCCAGTGCACGGTTCTGTCTGCTCACCTTCAACATTTTCTCTCTCTGTCGTTCTTTCTCTTTGTGTGTCTCCACTTATTTCTTGCACTGTTCTCATTCTGGATCTCCCCCTCCCTTCATGCTGTCGCAATGCTGCACCTGCCCACTAGGTGGCAGTGGGAGACATAGTGAAGGTGACCAATGGGCAGCATCTCCCCGCTGACATGGTCATTGTGTCCTCCAGGTCAGCAACACTGTGTGTTTGTGTTTGTGTGTGTGTGTGTGAGAGAGAGAGAGAGAGAGAGAGAGAGAAAGAGAGAGAGAGAGAGAGAGATTTTCACACTAGCAAGTAGTTCTGATCTGAAATGGTAGTTCAACACAAATTTAATTAAAAATTATTAATTAGTATGGGGCAGCACAGTGGCGTAGTGGTTAGCACGTCTGCCTCAAAGCAAGAAGGTCCTTTGTTGGACTCCCGGGACCGGGTGTTTCTGTGTGGAGTTTGCATGTTCCTTCCTTGCTTGCTTGGGTTTCCTCCAGGTACTCCAGTTTCCTCCCACAGTCCAAAAACATGCACACGAGGCTAACTGTCTGTTCCAGATTGCCCTAAGTGTGAGTCTGAGTGGTTGTGTGTGTTGACCCTGCAGTGGTCTGTTGAGCTGTTGTACCCCGCCTTCATCCAGCTGAGATAGGCTTCAGCCTCCCCGCAAATGAGTGAGAGTGAGTGAGTGATGACTAATCACTGTGGAAATCGATTGATTTTCGTTACATGGCGAGGTTCATTACTGCCAGTGATCCCTGCTACTTCTTTTCAAGCTCTGTTTTTCTTTTGAATGTCTCTATAGACAAGTAATGAGGGGAAAATAATATGTTGTAAATCTTGAACTGTACAAATGGAGGACCTCACATGCCAGGGAAATTGGTCCCAGCACCAATTTGAGCCAATCGTTTGAAGCCAAATCTCTTGATATTTTATCACTTGCTAGTGTGATGCTGGGGTGAGTGTGTGAATGTGGTATATGTCTCTGTGTGTGTTGTTTTTATACATTTGTGTTTTACTCATGTGTTTCTGTATAATTGAATGTGGCATTAAGACACATTAAATGACATGTTTAATAAAAATTAGATTTGCTAAATTGTCCTCCTGGGAAACATCGCTACACATGTTTAAATGTGATGTTATATTGCACTGGTGCTACAGAGCTATTTTATCTTTAACGATTCTTAACCAAAGTCATTTCCCGTTATCTCCCTTAATCTGCATTACAACATGACTTTGTACTTCAATGTGGAGATGAACTCTGTGTGGCCAAAATTATTTTTTTTTAGCTTAGCACAAATTTTGTAGCACTCTGTGGGGTTGTACTAGAAGGTTAAATGTTATGTTTATGATGATATAGCGCCACATTTTAAACATGAGTGTTGAAATGAAGAACCATTTTACCAAATTGTTAGTTAAATTACCATAAAAGCTTCAGTAAAAAACAACAGCAGAAAATAGTTATTAAGAGTTTGATGGCTGATTGAAGGTAAATTTTGTATTGAGTTTGTTAGTTTTCATGTTTGTGCCCATATTATGATTTTAATTATGATTTTCTGTCACAACAAAAAAAAAATGTTCTCTGATGTTGTGTTGTTTTGTGTAAATGTGATAATATTGTGCTGTAATGTTGTTTCGTCTCACAGTGAGCCTCAAGCCATGTGTTACACTGAGACTTCAAACTTGGACGGAGAAACCAACTTGAAAATCAGACAAGTTAGTGACATGATTTACACTAGTGTGTGTGTGTGGGGGGGTAAGCTAGCATTTCATCTTAGTCAGCTAGCTAGTTAAGTTTAAAGGGGGGCTGTAGTACTTAAATTACTCTTATTGTAATTAGTGCTAATTAATACACATTCACACATGATTTCAAAGAGGGGCACAGCCCCAGGAATTTATAATGGTGGCACCTGTCTAGCAGACACTCCCAGATCGACCTTCATTCCACTGTGTTCTTTTAAACACAGTAAGATAAGAAAGTGTGAAAATATTAAGTAATTTGGGCAAATGCATGTATCCTGTTGCCAAAATACTCCCATTTTGATTGGTCAATTTATCGTTTTATCTGTTCTAATGCAAACTTGGCAGCCAGGCATTGTATTGCCCTTGCTCCAATAACAAGCTAGATTGGTTGATGCCTGCAAGTACTATTATAATGTACTGTAAGTGTATATTTCCATTTTCATAAATCGATTACCCTCCACACCAAAACAGAAAAACAAGTGACTTTCTGACCTGTTGATCCCTTTGGGTTTGCTCCCTCTACCTCTGAATTCATAAAGTAGGTGCAGGAGCATTTTGAGGAGCGCCTTCTTCAGGAAAACAGCACGAAAATCCTTGTGATTCATGATGCAGTGGATTCTGGTCAGAGAGTGAACTGCGTGCCAGGAACTTTGAAACAGCCTGAAGTTCTCATTCGGTGTCGGCCAAATCTCGCAGTTGTTGAAATCACTCAAATCTTTGTTTTCCTGCCTCTCTGGTTTGGTGTCGAGATAGTATTTTCTTTTGTCTGCCTGTTCGATACTTGGGCCTGTTACTCATCGTTTTCTTGCATCATCTGCCCTTGCCCTCATCAGCTGTCCATTCTGGCTCGAACATATATCCCTGTATATCTTCTTTCTGCTGCATTAAGTGATAACTGTATTTTTTCACTCGAATATAGCTAAATGCACTGTAAGCACTCTCCTCCTGATCACTATTTTATTGTTATTGTTGCATGTATAGTGTTTGGGCCACGCTACGTCATCATCCCATGTAATCTCGAGGCTTGCCGTAATCTCGAGCGAAGTTGGTTACCCCCAGAATCGACAAGAGGCATCGTAAATCGATACATTTTGCTCCAAAACTTTTTTATGACACTTTATTGATATGAAATATTGCTCTCTGTCAAAAAGCAGTAAATACAATAGCAAATAGTAAATACAATTAAGATTTCAGCTACAGTGGATATTGAGTGCTAAGCTGGTTTTTTAACAACCATTAACTGCTAGCTAACTAACAAACTTTAGCTGAAGTAGGCTACCAACTATTTAGCTAGCATGTTAGTGCTAGTGTTGGTGAGGTAAGCGGTGATCATTTTAGCTAAATGTTTGTTTTAAAATTAATAAATGACATTTTATTGAAAGTATCCTGTTTTATTAATAGAATAAATTCTTTCATTATTTTAGTTAGCTACTATTCTCACAATATACCATGCTGGTTTTTTTGGGTTGCAGCAACATACTTTAGTCTATGTATTTAGTGTGTGTGTGTGTGTGTGTGTGTGTGTGTGTGTATTTTAACTACATGTGTTTTGTGTGTAACATGTTAGTTTATATTGTTGCTGCTAGCATGAGAATCTGTTTGTCAACAGTAGCCACAACCGAATGAAAACTATTGTGATATATTCATTCATTACTTCATTCATTTGCCAAACATTTTAATCCTACTAGGGTCGCTGGGAGGCTGGAGGCTATCTCAGCTGACTCTGGGTGAAGTCGAGGTACACCCTGATCAGCTCGCCAGTCCATTGCAGGGAAAACACACACAACCATTTACACTCACATTCATGCCTAGGGGTAGTTAGCGTAATAATTACACAAGCAATGTTACATAAGCAGTGTGGGTTTGTGTGTGTGTGTGTGTGTGTGTGTGTGTGTGTGTGTGTGTGTGTGTGAAACAGGGGCTCTCTCTTACAGCCAGTATTCAGTCTGTAGAAGAGCTGATGGGTCTGTCTGGCCGGCTGGAGTGTGAGGGACCTAACAGACACCTATATGACTTCACTGGAACATTGCGACTGGACAGCCATAAGTATGTGCACCCCTCCACATACACACATGTGACCCAATCTGGCAAAATAAGTCGGAAGTCGCAAATACCACTTCGGTGATACAGGCCAAAATACATTGTAATGCAATAAAATATAGATTTTTCATTTTTTTCTCTGATTTAATAGATAAACTATTATTCTATCATTTCCCAAAGTCTTATAGCCAAGAAACTTATATAAAGAAACAAAACTGGCCATTTAGCAGAGGGTTCTACCTCTAAACTTGGCAGAACAGACCTGGAAAAATCCATAAGGCCAGCGAAATTAGATGTTTAGTTTCTTGTCACTGCCCGCATGTGATTTTGGCCCCGCCTGAAAAAGTCACTCATTGCTGATTAAAAACTCGCGTCAACAGCGCCGTCGGTCCTGCTGACAGTCATTTTGTTGTTTGAAACTGAACAATCTGGAATTAAACGAACACTGACGGGGTCATTGTCGATTGACTGCCCTTCCGTGTGTAAGTTTGGCACCTTCGTATGCTGTGAACAGCGCTATCAAGGTTGCTTCTTGGATTCAGAGCGAGGCTGTGTTTCCATACATGCACAGGTGCATGGCTGCTTTTCAGTCAGTAATTGTACCTAGTTTGTGTAATCCTGTTTTTATTATGTTTTGATCAGATTCTGTTTTCATTTCTTGAAGATAAATTTAATAGTTTGACAAATCTGTTTGTAAATGTCTGTCTCAGGTGATGCCTGTCTGAAGTACCCTTACCTCACGTTGTACTTTCTGTCCCTGTGAGCTGGTACAGATAATTGAAGTTTGATAAATTGAATTTAAATTTGAATTCTGACATCTCCTTTACTACTTTTTCTCTTGAGATTATAGGAAATGATGTAAAAAATAAACTGTCAAGTTTTCTATCAATAGAACGAAGATAACCCATTGGTTGCTAAGGACATTTGAAGGTACCTTATCAGAACCGTCCTAAAACTTTTAATGTATTTTTCTTTTTTTTCTTCAGAATGATTTACGCAATCCAACAAACTTCAAATGTTCATAACTTCGCCAGTTAAGATATTGTAACAAACTTGGTATCAGCGTAAAGCCTACAGTCTCCTTCTTTTAACCCTTTCACTAACTCATTTTTCAATTTTTGATCATTCAGACTCATTTTGCCAGATCAGTAACATACTGTATTCATATGTGTACACTTAAAAAATCTACAATCATTCATCAATATAGATGGTTTTCTCTCTCTCTCTCTCTGTCTCTCTCTCTCTCTCTCTCTCTCTCTCTCTCTCCCATACTGTATTTTCTACTTTACAGTCCAGTTCCTCTCGGACCTGACCAGGTTTTACTTCGGGGAGCACAGATTAGAAACACACAGTGGGTGGTAGGAATCGTTGTGTACACCGGCCATGACTCCAAACTTATGCAGGTTAGTCAAATTGTTCCTAGTCAATGGTAAAAACAAAATCTCCACAAGAAGAACATTAGGGAGACGACATCATAACTGGAGATATTGCATATCTGTATGGAAAAAAATCATGAGCTACACTGCTAATTGTTCAAAATTTGTCCACATTAAGACCAGCATTGACGTGTTCCATCACATTACATACAGATTTAAATTACATCTCAAAAAAACACTTACGTGTTAAGTGTTCACTTCCTGTTTATGGCTGTGTGTAACTCGCCTCTGCCTATGTGTAACTTTCTCTGTGTAAATATTATCCTAACCTGTAGATTTGATATATCAAAATATCAAGGATCAAATGTAAAAGAACAATAACACATACTCAGTACTAAACTAGGAGTTGTATTACTGCTTGTTATTTTAGCTGTGTTAGTCTCCGGGTGTAAGTGTAAGTATTCCGGATATTCTGTTGCATAGAACTCCACTAAGGCTCCTTTGAAGCGCTCTAATGTGGAGCGAGTGACGAATGTACAGATCCTAGTGCTGTTTGGGATCCTGCTTGTGATGGCACTCGTGAGCTCTATTGGAGCGGCCATCTGGAATAAGCAGTACCAGGATGACTGTTGGTACCTTTCTCGTACAGGTACATGCACCATTTAACACCCAGCACACACACACACACACACACACACACACACACACACACACACACACACACACACACAGAAACAAACTCATTTCTTCAGGCATATCATTTTGTGCGTGTGTGCGTGTGTGCGTGTGTGTGTGTGTGTGTGTGTGTGTGTGTGTGTGTGTGTGTGCGTGCGCTATTTAGGAGACATCTCCCTGAACTTTTGGTACAATCTGCTAACCTTCATCATTCTGTACAATAACCTGATTCCGATCAGCCTGCTGGTCACACTGGAAGTCGTCAAGTTCACACAGGCACTTTTTATTAACTGGGTAAGCACGAGAAAGAGTATTTAAGTCTGTCAACAATTTATTATTTTACTGATGTCGTCTCATTATTATTAATTATAATTAACATTCATTCATTCATTTTCTGAACCACTTAATCCTAATCCGACTCTGGGTAAGGGCGGGGTACACCCTGGACAGCTCGTTAGGCCATCACAGGGCAGAAACATGCTGATGGCTATGCAGTCTACTCTTTTCCAAAATCAGCAAAGGTTATTTTACATGCCCCTCACCACAGACAGTGAGAGACATGGCTGGCCTTTGATAACCCAGTTAACTACCCGGTGATATTAAGGCTTGAACCCCTGACTTAGTTAACACATGAAAGACTAAATATTGAGTAATGTGGCAATATTATTTGAAATCAAAGGATTACACATTTGACAGAATCTAATTATGGATGGTAACATTAATAATGTACTTGTAGAGGCATTATATATAGGCTTCAGCAAAATGTGTTTTTATTCACTTTTATTGAAACATATGAAAAAAAAATCATAATTTAGGCTGAAAAATTACAAAAATCTTAACATAACCAATAATTATTTATTTTTGTGACACACTGTGTCACATTATTTTCATCCTGCAGCTCTTATCTTATTCGTAATGTGTTTTTTAGGACAGGGAGATGTACTATGCTGAGACAGACACACCTGCCATGGCACGCACGTCAAATCTGAATGAAGAGCTTGGCCAGGTGTGGTGAAGCCCCGCCTTTCAATCTCTAAGCACCCACCAAACACTTCTTATAACAATGTTTTTGAACTTATTAAAATTTAGCTTAAAGCATCTCTCTCTCTCTCTCTCTCTCTCTCTCTCTCTCTCTCTCTCTCTCTCTCTCTCTCTCTCTCTCTCTCTCTCTC
>JAQMYF010000025.1:10942407-10958593 GCA_030014195.1 Neosilurus mollespiculum | reverse complement strand
CAGGTTACCTTCCCAGTATTTTTTACTGGTACCCATTTATACTGCTGGGTGGACAGAGGCACATTTGTGGTTAAGACGTTGCCCAGGGGTCTTAGCACGGTGGGGTCCAACGGGGATATGAACCCACGACCTCCTGATCATGAGCCCAGCACCCTAACCACTACGCCACTGGCCCCACATTCACACCCTGTATATATGCTATGACCAGTAGATGTGGACACATAACTATAACTGGGTGTTGGACAGACAAATCGGTCATTCATCAGCAGTCATGAGGGTGCTGCACCGGTCTGTTATGGAGAAGAAGGGGCAGAGCCAAAAGGCAAAGCTTTTGATTTACTGGTCCAACTACATTCCAGCCCTCACCTATGTCCATGAGATTTGAGTAGTGACCGAAAGATTGAGATTGCGGATACAAGCAGCCAAAATGGTTCCAGGTCACCTCCTTTTAAAGGTGTTCCAGGCAAGTCCAGCCGGGAAGAGGCTCTGAGATAGACTCAGAAGTGTGTGTGCTAGAGGGATTACTCCTGGGATCCCCCAGGAGGAGTTAAGAGTCACTGGGGAGAGGGATGCTAAAGTTGCCTCCGTTAACATTGGATAAGAAATTGGATAATATATGGGCATAATTATAACATCCATATGTGATTCTCCTCTAACTGATTTGTTGTTATTTATTAAGGGAGGCTGTAGCCTATCTCACCCAGAACAGCTTGCCAATCCATCGCAGGGCCAACACACGCACACACAACCATTTACAAATCAGCCTAATATGCATGTGTTTGGGCTCTTGGAGGAAAGCGGAGTACCTGGAGGAAACCCATGGAGAACATGCAAATGCCACACAGAAACACCCTTGCCAATCCCGAGACCGAAACCTAGGCCCTTCTTGCAGTGTGGCGGACGTGCTAACCACTAGGCCACCATGTCGCCCAATGTTTGCATAAGGTTTACACTAATTAATAATGTATTGCTATCTCCATGCATATCCAACTCTCCACACTTATCAGCGTTAGGTACTGGTTGGCATTGTACCTTTTGTATCTTTTTTTGGAGCCAATTGTTCTGTCTTTTTGCACTGTCCTTCAATGGTTGCACGTGTTGCCCGCATGTACTTTAAATTGTTCAATGTAGTTTTTATAGTCCTGTGTTAATTCATATTGCACGATGGTCCTGGAGGATTGGTGTTTTATTTTAACTGTGTACTTATACAGTATACGGTTGAAATTAAAGTAAAAGTCACTTGGCTTGACATCTTTTTTGGAAGCAGTGATAGTCAAATTAAAGCTGAACGGTGTTTTTTTAAACAGTTTACAGTAGATTTAGTCCTGGAGCACTAGAGTCCTAAATGGAAACAATATGTACTAAAATTTCTGGATTGAAGCTTATTAAAATGGTTAATTCTACGGCATGGCATCTTGAATCCAGTTGCATTTGCATGCCAGTTTACTGCTTCCAACCATTTAGATTATTATTGAAATCAACGCCCTTGTGGTTCTCTTTTTGGCCTTTTCTTAAAAATAGTCAACATTCTAGAAGACATCATTTCAAGTGTTTTGGATAGAGACGTCTTTTCACCTGTCAGTTGTCAAGACATGATATACAAACCACCAAAATAGTACAAGAATGATCACATCTTCGCCAAAGAAGAAGCTGTTTTAGAGGCTTGGAAAAAAAAAAAAGTTGTGGTTAATTTATCATTCATCACTGCAGGCAGCACAGAGGGAGAAGAGGGGGCGAAATGGCAGTCTGAAATATGGTTAAATCCAGTGATGTACAGCAGTTTGGCTGTAGGACCATGCTTCTCTGGAAGACATTAGCAGGAACAGATATTTTAGGAAAGCAGACCTTGGCATTCACTTTAAAGCCTTGTAATGCACAGAAAGTGTGTTTTAGCTGCAACAAAGGGTTTGTTATCTACCACTGCAGGGGATTGTCTATAAATTTTTTAAAGTGATACTCTTTTGTAATCGAAATCAGGTCTGACGACTCGAGCCTTATACCAGAACATGAGGTATGATCCAGATTGGTGTTTCATAAGATCAGTGTTGCCAACCTTAAAATGTATTCGTACCACAGTGCTGTTGGATTTGCAAGTCTGACTGGATAGAAGGTGTTGATAGATATTTCTATAACAGCAACTCGGAAAATAGAGCTTTTTCAAATTGTATATATATATATATATATATATATATATATATATATATATATATATATAATGCCAGCAGAGTGGCCAACTGGGTCAACTGGGCCAACGTTACCAACTGGACCCTTTCTGTGTGAAGTTTTCATGTTGCCCCATACTTAAATGGGTTTCCCCCAGGTACTCCCGTTTCCTCTCACAGTCCAAAGAATTGTACATTTGGTTACCAGACTACTCTAAATTGCCCATATTTGTAAATGCGAGTGTAAATGGTTGTATATCTCAGTGTTAGCCCTGTAATAGCCTGGTGACCAGTTCAAGGTGTACCCTGACTCTTCCCCGAAATTATCCAGAATTGGCTCCAGTTTCCCCGAAAGCCCTGACAGATAAATAGTAGGAATAATGAATAAATCAATGTCAAGGTGGTGAAGGCCCTCTGCTTCACATCATCCTTCTCTGCTGTGGATTTCAACAACCACACACTCAATCATGTTTGGTTTTGGGGGTTTTTTAATTATATAACAAATTCTTTCAATACTTCTCACATGATTGTTGTTCCACTGCTTTAAACATTACTGCCAATAATAATTGTCAATAATAAGACCTCCAAAAAAGACCTTAGCTGTGAGGTAGTTTGGCACTGCGCAGTCACACAGGACTTTTGTAGCCTTGCACTATTTCATCCGGGTGGCGTTGACTCAAGCCTGGGAGTCTGGAAGGGAGTCATCATCAGAGCGGATGAGGAAGCAGGTGTTATAAAAATGTTACAAAAATTTCTATGTTGTCCACTATCTCAATGACACTGTCAGTCTGTGGGCCACATTCCATGAATCTTCTTGATGTGCTGACACAATCCTTACTCATCCAGCCACGGTCTTCATTGTTGATTGAGGAGGTGTTCTGAGAACAGAACATTGTCATCAGTCAACACTGGATATGGTCTTTGTATATTTTTCCATGCTTGTGTCCTTGCAGAGGATAAAATGCAAATGCAGGAGGGCTAATCTTTGGTGGACACTGACACATATTGCCAAAGGGCCGTGGGGTACTAGAGGGACTACTTACAGCGATTTACATTATTGTCTACAGAAATTGAATCAAATTCACATCGACTTAACGGGATGCCATGACAGTAGAGGGCATGCCAGATGAGCTCATGTGGGATTCTGTTAAAAGCCTTTTTCAAGTCCAGGAATGCCATATGGATTGATTTATTCTTCTCTCGGCATCTTCTCATAGCATGTGTGGATTGCATCTGTTGTTCCCCAGGCTTGGACAAAGCCACATCTGTTTGAGGTGACACTGACAATATGGTGGAAGCAACTGTCCAGGATATCTGAATATTTTTATTGTGTTACATAATGGGCAGGTTGGATGGTAGTTGCACCGATATTGCCCTTTCTATTCCAGACTATGAAAGTAATGCTAGAAGTCTATGCCTTGGGCACTATGGCTTTTCTGACCATCCACAGTGAGGACTTCAGCGCCAAGGCTCTCAGATATGTTGCAGAACGAAGCCAGGATGTCACAGGGTCCAATGCTTTGCCATTCTTTATTTTACGATTAACTGGACCAGATTCTGAGGTGGTGACTGATGGTGCCAGTCTGAGTATGGGATTTGCAGTTGGTAGAGGCAGGTGAGGATTTCATCACTGTTACTCAGTTGTTGGTGAGGTGAGGTGGTAAATTTCGTACTTCTAGACACATCTGGTTGCAAACAAAAGTTTGCATACACTCGTCATGGATATGAATGTCTTGGCAATATTAGGCTTTCACTTATATCTTTGATGTGTTCCATCTCACCACCAACTTTGTTTGTCGATGGTCTTCTTTCTTGTTTGTCTGGTGTCCACATTTACCTCGCCAATTGCTCAATTCCACAAGTTGTGCCTTCTGTAACTTTTTCCTGATGGCCACATCAACCCTATTTCAGCTTGACGTTTGGCCAAAGTACAAGAGTTTGCCTTTCCTCCACTCTATTTCATTTCCTGGATGCATCTGATGTCAACTTTCCCTTTCCTTATGAGCAGTATCCAGTTGTCGGCTGTTGCCAGTGAGTTTATAGCTAAGTCCTCGACTTTCTCTGAGATGGAAAACTTAAAAGAACTGCTTTATGTTAAAGTGAAATAAAACCCAAACCTTCCAAACTCTCCTGTTACACTAAAAATTTATATTTTCATTATCAGATGGTTTTTACTTATGATGCAATCTGCTAAAATCTGTTTGGTAATTTGCATTAGTTTTTTTTTAAAAGGCCGCCCTTTAGAGTCTGTTTCACTCTCGCAATCGTATAAAATCATGAGAATAGGACATGAATTTGTCAGTTCATATAAAGCAAGTTAATTGCAAAAATAACAGTATACAGATATTAAACTATCAAATCTGATATAAATGAGTGAACTTCTGAATAAAATAAAACTAAGCACATCTACACATAAGGCTGGATACTTGCAGTTCCAAAAATCTTTAAAAAATATAACTATTTCAAACAGAACTAAACCACAGTGTCTAACACGGAATCACATTCTGTGTCGTTTTTACCTTGTCTGGGGCATTTTCCGAGGTTTTGAGCATGGTTTTTCAGAAGAAAAAAAGAAATCAGATGCAGTGCCAATTTAAGGGCGCTGATGAGAAACCGGGAAAAAATTTTATCCAGCCTAATTCGACCTTACTTTTTCATATACCCATGTGAATAAATGGTATGTCCAGCTGTTCAGTTATATGCAACTTACTTCCATATTTAATGTCATACACTTAAATCATATGTAACTTTTTCACAGTACAATGACACCCCCATGTGTGCGGATTTAATACTTGTTTTATGTTTTTATTTCTTCACAAAGAAGCTTGTAATACCAAGAGCATGTTTTGATGTACAAAGACATATACAATGTATGCAAGCTTGTATTAAGTTTGGGTTTAATTTCGCTTTAAAGCATCGACACTGTCTGTAATCTTTATTCATTCATTCATTTTCTAAGCGCTTAATACTAATTAGGGCCGCGGGGAGGCTGGCACCCATCTCATCCGACTCTGGGCGAAGATGGGGTACACCCTGGGCAGCTTGCCAGGCCATTGCAGGGCAACACACACACAAAGCCATTCACACTCACACCTAGGGGCAATTTCGAACAGCCAATAAGCCTACTGTGCATGCTTTTGGACTGTGGGAGGAAACCAGAGTACCTGCAGGTAACCCACACAAGCACGGGGAGAACATACAAACTCCACACGGAAATGCCGAGCCCGGGAATCAAAGCCAGAACCTTCTTGCTGTGAGGTGGACGTAGTAGCCACTACACCACTGTACCATTTTACTGAGATTTTTCTAATTAATAGCACAGTGGTTTACATGTCCGCCTCACAACAAGAAGGTCCTGGGTTCGAGTCCCAGGCTCAGGCATTTCTGTGTGAACTTTGCATTTCTCCCTGTGCTTGTGTTGGTTTCTTCCCAGTCCAAAGACATGCACATTAGGCTAACTGGCTGTTCCAGTTTGGCCCTAGGTGTGAGTATGAGTGTGTGTGATGGCGCTGCAAAGGTCTGGCAAGCTGTTCAGGGTGTACCCCGCCTTCACTTAGTGTTGGCTAAAATAGACTCCAGCCTCTCTGCAAGCCTAATCGTAGATGTATGGTGTGCACAGCAAGTACCTTCTAAAACTCATTGGAGAATAAAAATAACTCTTTATTTCTGTGTTTTCCAGCAGATCTGATTGAAGATGAAAAGGCTGGTATGAAACTGTTGCTTTTTTATTTATGGGAACGTGTTTTATTATTTCCAGATCTTTTAGAACCTGTTGTGCTCAAGCACCTATTCTAGTACAGAAGTGTTGATACATATCAATATAATAATAATAATAATAATAATAATAATAACAATAATAATAATAATAATAATAATAATAATAGGGCGGCACGATAACAGTGATTAGAGCCTCGGCAAGTGTGTGTGTGTGTGTGTGTGTGTGGTAGGATTATGTGGTTCAGTGAATTAATGAATAAATAATAATAATAATAATAGTAATAATAATAATATCATTTAAACTGAAAGTTTGACTTAAAGTGCCTTTCACAATCTGTAGGGGAAATAGTCTTTGAAGAGAAAAGTCTTTAATTTGGATATAAAATAGAGACAGAATAGCAGACAGCAAGAGATGGTTAGAAAGAAATTTGCAGAATTAACATTTTAAGCGTTGCTGGCATTACATTAGAACTATGTTATGCTCAGGGGCAGTGGTGGCCTGGTGGTAGGGTGCTTACTGATCCGAAGGTCAGGGGTTTAAACCCCACTATCCCCAGTTTGTCACTGCTGTCTCCCCAGTGCAGCTAACTGGGTTTTCAAAGGCCAGCCATGTCTTTCACCGTCTGTGGTGAGAGGCATGTAAAAGAACCACTGCTGCCATTCTAAAAGAGTAGGCCATTGAGTTGCCATCAGCATATTTCTGCTCTGCGATGGCCTGGCTGAGTCCAGGGTGTACTCTGCCCTCACCCAGAGTCGGCTGAGATGGGTGCCAGCCTCCCTTCGACCCTAATTAGGATTAAGAATATGAATGAATCAATAAATGAACGTGTTATGTTCAGTAAACACCACTGGTATGTTAGGAAACAAAATGTGGGCTTTCTCCTTATCTCTCCCAATTGTAAAATATTGTGGGGGTTAATAATGCTTTGGGGCCTTTTCATAGCTTTTGGTTTGAATTGTCTTGTAAAGTTTGATAGCAATGTAAATTCTGCCAGGGTAGTACCAGGATATTTTAATACTAGTCTTGGCTTCTTCAGTCAGAAGTTTGAAACTTGGCTGTAGAACCGATGACTTAATATCCACATATTCCATACATGCATACTATTAAATTGTCAGGGGAACAACATAATGTGGGAAAAAATTGATTGTAATTGATTAGCTCATAAACATTTTTATTTCCATTGCCCTGCAACACAGAACAGCATTTTCTCATAAACAGCTCGGAGAAAAAGATTTCCAGTCGCCGTGCTGCTTTCAATGCTCAGTGAAATATGAAAGAGAAAGACTGCCATCGATATGTAATTTTAATAAAAAAAAAGCTTTTATTTTCAAAGGGTGTGAGGAGGAGGAGAAGGATTTTACATTTACGACATTCAACAGACACCCTTATCCAGACCAACCTACATTTTTATACAACGGAGCAGTTGAGGGTTATCGGCCTTGCTCAAGGGCCCAACAGTAGCAGCTTGGTTGTACTGGGGCTTGAACCTCTGACCTTGGGGTCAGTAACCCTAACCACTGAGCCACCAGTGGTGATGACTGCTGGAGGGAATTGATTGGAGCGTATTTCACTGGGCATGTTGCTGAGGGGAACAGGGATGTGATGGAACTGGTGGGTGGGAAGTGGTGGGCAAGTACAGTGTCAAGAAGACGACAGAAGGACAAATGGTGCTACATTTTGTGAAAATAATGAGCAGTCATATATATTTTAAGAAGAGGGAGGAACACAGAGATTAGTGACATAAGATTAGAACAAGGGACACAACCTCAGAGATTAGTGACTGTAAGGTGGTGACAGGATAGTGTTGCTAGACAGCATCGGATGGTAGTCTGTACGATGGCACAAGAGGTGAAGTGGAGGAGAGTAAGCAATGAACCAAAGATCAGATGATGAAATCTAAAGGAGGAGATAATCCTTGATTGTGTGGGGCCGGTGGTGTAGTGGTTATGGTGCTGGGCTCATGATCGAGAGGTTGTGGGTTCAAATCCACCGTGCTAAGACCCTTGGACAACCACAAGTGTGCCTCTGTCCACACAGTAGTATAATTGGGTACCAGTGAAAAATACTGGGAAGGTGGACTGGCATCCTATCCAGGAAGAGTTCAACTCTTAAGTCGCTTCGTGACTACAGAAACCGGGACAAAGTTCCGGCTCTAATGAGCCACTAGGCTCGGGTATAAAAGCCCAACAGACTTAATCCTCAATTAGGGTCTCAGGGAGGCTGGAGCCTATCTCAGTCAGACAGAGGCAGGGTACACCCTTAATGGCTAGTCAGATTCAATACTTTGTAAAACCACATTTCACTGCAATTACAGCTGTAAGTCATGTCGCTACCAGCTTTGAACATCTAGAAAATGAAACTTTTGCCCATTCTTCTTTGTAACATAGCTCAAGCTTAATCATATTGGATGGAGAGTGTTTGTGAACAGCAATTTTCAAGTCTCACAACAGATTTTCAATTGGATTTAGGTTTGGACTTTGAATGAGCCCTTCACATTAATATGCTTTGGTCTAAATCATTCAATTGTAGCTCTATCTCTTTGTTTAGGGTCCTTGTCCTGCTGGAAGGTGAAGCTCTGCACCAGTCTTTTGCAGACTCTAACAGGTTTTCTTTCCTAATCTTCTCCCAAGATTGCCCTGTATTTGGCTCTATCCATCTTTCTATCAACTCTGATCAGCTCCAGTGTCCATGCTGAACAAAAGGCATCCCCACAGCACGATGCTGCCACCACCGTGTTTCACAGTGGGGATGATGTTATTGATTCACCACACATAGCATTTTGCATTTAGGCCAAAAATTAAATGTTGGTTTCATCTGACCAGAGCACCTTTTTCCACATGTTTGCTGTCCCTCCACATGGCTTGCAGAAAACTGCAAACGGGACTTCTTATGGCTTTCTTTCAACAATGGCTTTCTTCTTTCCACTCTTCCATAAAGGGCAGATTTGTGAGGTGCGATCTCTGCAGCTCCTCTGGAGCAACCATGGGCCTCTTGGCTGCTGCTCTCATCAATGCTCTCCTTGCCCAGCCTGTCAGTTTAGGTATATGGCCATGTCTTGCTATGCTTGCAGCTGTGCCATACTCTTTCCATTTCCAGATGATGGATTGAACCATGAGATGTTCAAAGCTTGGGATTTCTTTTTTATAACCTAAGCCTGCTTTAAACTTCCCCATAACTTTATCTCTGACCTGTCATTTTGCTGTTTATTCACCAATGTTTTCTACAAACCTCTGAAGCCTTCACAGAACAGCTTTATTTATACTGAGATTAGATTACACACAGGTGGACTCTAGTTACTAATTAGGTGACTGAATCTGAACTTATTTGTAAATAAAAAAATTTAAAACAATGTAACATTTTTCTTTCAATGTAGTTCAATGCATTTATGTTTGTGGTTGTAACATGACAAAATATGCAAAAGTTCAAGGGGTATGATTATTTTTGCAAGCCACTGTATATATGTGACCCATCACAGCAAAGTGGGTATTGAGTCAGAAATTATTAAATGCTTTGTTGAAATTTTCTCCGAAGTTGCATGCTTAAGACTGAAAATTTCTGGCAGGTTTTTGGTTAGTTCCTCTAAAACTAGCAACATATGTTAGAAAATTTGGTATCATTTTAAAGCTTAGTATATCAGCTAGAAAAGCGTACCACTAACTCAAAAATAATAATTTCCAACTTACTCCACTTTGGAACTCCACTTTGCTGTGATATGTATGTATATACATATATATCCATCCAGGCTTGTCATGAAGCTCCAGGATCTGCGCGTGAGTGTCTTCTTATGCAGCTGGATCCTGTACTTCCTGACAGGCAGACCACATGTGGTGCGGATCAGCAGTGTGCCATCCTCCACCCTGACGATTAGCACCAGTGCCCCCCAGGGATGTGTACTCAGCCCCCTGTTGTATACCCTGTTCACCCACGATTGTACGGCCACACACAGCTCCAACACCATCATCAAATTTGCAGACGACACCACCATCATCAGCTGCATTTCAGACGGAGAGGAGTCTGCTTACAGAGCAGAAGTGAGAGCCCTGACATCATGGTGATGGAACAACAACCTGCTGCTCAACGTCAGCAAGACCAAGAAGCTCATCATGGACTACAGGAGACTGCAGGGTGGAGGGCACACCCAATCCACATTGAGGGAACAGAGGTTGAGAGAGTCGGTGGCTTCAGGTTCATGGGGATCAACATCAGTGAGGATCTGAGCTGGTCACATCATGTGGGTGTGATCACAATAGCAACAAGACAATGGCTCTTCTTTCTTCAGTGGCTGAGGAGGTGGGGCATAGACTCCAGATACTCACCAACTTTTACCGATGCACCATCGAGAGTATTCTGTCTGGTTGCATCACTACCTGGTACAGCAGTTGTAATGCTCTGGACAAAGCTCTACAGAGGGTGGACAGATGACCACAACGCACCACAAGTCTGAACTGACAGCCATCCAGGACCTCATTTTTTATGTGGTATGTGATGGGAAAAACTATTATTATTGTGTGCGAACTATGTGAAAATACGTATTTGTAATTTGGCCCTCTGCTAGTAAGGAGAAATATTTTGTCAAGTCAAGATTTAAGGTTCATTTTAGCATAGTGACAGTGCTGGCTAAAGTAGTATATGACCAACTACTTGATCAATGACCTCTCGTTGCTTGTGTAGCATTATATATGCTACTTCTGGGTAATTTACTACCTGTTTACTAACTGCTAGTGTCCACTGTTACGCTGATGACACACAGATGTTTATTCAAGCAAAGCCAGATGAGAGACACCAGCTTTATAAATTTGTAGAAAGGACATTAGACACTGTATTTCCTCATGGGTAGCTAGAAATATTTATCTGATTATATACTATATCTGATTCCAGAGTAACTCTGGATGGTCTTTAAGTTTTATAATGTGCAGCAATAAAAGACCTTGTTGTGATTGTTGACCCCAGTCTTTCCTTCAAAGCTCATGTAGATAATGCTTCAAGGATAGCTTTCTTCCTTTTCAGAAATCTTGCTTACAGAAAAAAAAATATGATGTCACTGCATGATGCAGAAAACCTTGTTCATGTTTTTGTTACCTCTAAATCACTCATTCGTTAATTTTCCGAGCCTCTTAGTCCTACTAGGGTCACAGGAGTGCTGGAGCCTATCTCAGCCATCTCAGTAAAGGTGGGGTACACCCTGAACAGCTCAGCAGTCAATCGCAGGGCAAACACACACAACCACTCACACTGACAGCCTAGGGGCAAGTTAAAACAGCTAATTAGCCTGGTGCACACGTCTTTGGACTGTGGGAGGAAACCTGATCAGCCGGAGAAAACCCATGCAAGCACGAAGAAAATATGCAAACTGCACACGGAATTGCCTTTGTCTATCACCAAACTCAAACTCAGAACTCGAACCCAGGACCTAATTGTTGTAAGGCGGACATGCTAACAACTACTCCACTACCTATGCTGCCCTACCTATAGATTAGATGACTGTAATGTGTTAATGTTCTAATAAGTGCATAAACAATCTCCAGTTAGCCCAGAATGCTTTCTAGAACCAGAAGATATGAGCACATCACCCTTATCTTATCCACACTGTGCTGGCTCCCACTTAATTTGTATAAAAACTGTAATATAAAATACTTCTTTTAACCTATAAAGCAATGAATGGTCTTGTGCCAGATTATCTTAACAAACTTCTAGTCTTTTATGATCCACTTTGCCTACTTAAATCTAAAGTACTTGCTAATACCTTGAATAATGAAGGCTACAGCAGGGGGTACAGCTTTCTCTTACAAAGCCCTGCAGTTATGGAACAGCCTTGCAGTTATTATTTGGACTCAGACACAGTCTCAGTGTTTAAGTCTGAGCTGTAAATGCAATTATTTAGTCAAGCATAATGTTAATAGATTTTTATTTGGTAATGCAGCAGGTCTGGACAATTCATGTGGCAGAAAGTGTTTTGGTAAACTGGGATGTTTCTCACACACACTTTCATGCGTTCACTTAGGTTTGTTGATGGTGGAGTGTCTAGCTGCTTTATATACCAGGGCACCCACATGTCTGTGTTACGTTCTGGCTCTCGCTTTTAGTTATGCTGTCATTGATAGTCTTGCCAGAGTCCCTGCTTGATCTCACCACATTATGTACACTGTTCTTCGCCATTACATTACACTGAGCATACCTAACTCAGTCTCTCTCTCTCTCTCTCTCTCTCTCTTTCTCTCTCTCTCTCTCTCTGTCTCTCTCTCTCTCTCTCTCTCTCTCTCTCTCTCTCTCTCTCTCTCTCTCTGCCAGGTGAAGTACCTGTTTTCTGATAAGACTGGCACTCTGACCTGTAACGTCATGCATTTTAAGAAGTGCACCATCGCTGGGATCACATACGGGTAAATTTACAGCTTAATGCTCTCATATTTATCGTCCCTGATCATTGATTTTGCGTGAGCATCCATTTTTCAAGCTTTCTTTGCTAATAGCGTATTGACGTGTTGGTGTATGTATTTATATTTGTGTGCATCTGGAAATCATTGATCTATTAGTCTATCTGCAGGCACTTCCCAGATCTTGACTCTGATCGATCCATGGAGGATTTCAGGTCAGGAGCCATCCAGTCTCAGCCACGCAGCTAATTTTTGAGCCAGTCTAAAAGCATAAATATTCACGTACCCCATTTATCTGATCTTCTCTCTCCTTCATTCTTTACCTCTCAGCCACCTTCCCTCAAGCAACCACAGCTCCACCGAGTTCGATGATCCTGCTCTTATCCAGAACATCGAGAAGGATCATGTGAGTGCTCGTCCATTATCATCATCATCATCATCTATATTATTATCATCGCACACCACAAACTTCATTTCATCTCGTCTAATCTTATAAATCTTCCACTCCTCTCTCGGTTCCTTTCCCCTGTAGCCCACCTCTCCTCAAATCTGTGAGTTTCTGACCATGATGGCTGTGTGTCACACCGTGGTTCCTGAAAGAGATGGAAACCAGATCATATATCAGGCCTCCTCACCAGGTGCAGCATCCAATCCCTACACTCCACCCTGTAAAGGCATCTAATCACATGAACGAACTCAGTTACTAGATCTTGATTAATACCAACTTTGTTTAATTACTTAACAAGCAATTAATTAATGACTATACAAATATAAAAAATGAATACAACTATGAAATCCTGAAATAAATGTGAATAGACATGTATTAATAATTATTTAATTTAGAGGACCATTTTAATTTATTTGTTTGTTTGCTTTTTACAGTATTACATAACTGTGACTATTTTCTTTGACTATAATTTTTATCTGCATGGGAGCCTTATCAGAAATGCATGACCGCACAGTGGTCACAATATGACCATGCAGCGGACATGACTAGTCTCTTTCAACTTTTGCTTTTTTACTTTTACTTTTTTTTAACTTTAGATTTTGATGATAAAGCTGTCAGATTTCACTTCATTATTTCTTACGTATAAACCCTACACACAGATCTGTAAGCTCTTAGCACGCCATAATATCAACAGTATTTTTGTTGGTTCAACTTTAAAGATCCCTGATTTATTGAGAAGGTCCCACCTGCAGCCTGGAGAATGAGGGCGGATTACACATGTCGATTGTTGCACATGTAGCCCTGCCCAACATGTGACCCTAACCATAACCCTTGTGCACTCCATATGTAGCCCGGCCCAATTCTCCAGGCTGCAACTGAGTGTACTTGGACTCATATTCATTGATTCCAAACCTTAATGTCAGTACAATGTGTTAATGTCAAAAACAAAATACCCAGTCTCTTACATCAGGATTAAGGCAGACTGGACTTCTAACAATGCTGGACTTTGTTTGTAATCCCTGCTGCTTTGTTTATTGTTTATTGGTCGTGTGTTCATTTTGTGTTTAGACGAGGGAGCATTGGTTAAAGGTGCCAAAAGCCTGGGTTTTGTGTTTACAGCAAGAACTCCACATTCAGTCATCATAGAAGCGGTCAGTGTGTTCTCACGGCATAAATGAAATTGTGTTTGAGAGTACAGTATATGTTTGTGTTGTGTGGGGTTTTTTTTTTTTTTTTGCCATATTTGTGATGTGTGTGTTTTGTGTTTGTGTTTGAAACAGCGTGGAAAAGAACTGACTTACGAACTGCTCAATGTGCTTGAATTTTCCAGGTAAGGACACAGCAAATCAACTCATCATACACAGAGTGTATATAAACATTATATACATTATAAGTACAACTGCACATATGGTGTTTCTAGAGTATGCTATGTAATTTAAAGCAGACCCAAAAAATGTACCGGTCACATCGTCACACTATATATACCACGCCTCTTTTAATAGGATTGACATACTAATAGATCATACCTCCTTCACTGAGATTGACATGCACAGATGTCATTCCTCCTTTAATATGACTTTTAAGAACAAAGACCACACCTCTTATAATAGGAGTGATAAGCACAGAGGCCCCACCTCCTTTAATTATGATGGGATTACCAAACATAGAGGGTGTACCTATTTTACTATGATAGATAGGAATCTACGCCTTCATCAAGATTGACAGTCATGGGGGCATTTTCACACACTGTTTTTTCTGTTGCAGTAACCGAAAGCGCATGTCAGTGGTAGTGCGGACTCCAGCAGGAAAACTGCGCCTGTACTGCAAGGGAGCAGTGAGTTATCACACACACACACAGAAACACTCACTCTAATGTAATGGCACAGCTCCGAGTAACGACGTCATGTCCGCGTTGCAGGATAACGTGATTTTCGAGCGACTTAATGAAGCTTGCCAATATAAAGACCTGACTGTAGCTCATCTCGAACAGTTTGCCACTGAAGGTCTGCAGGTGTTTCTACATCTATTTTTCTTCATATTTGACCGGGCACTGCTTGTGCATGTAATATTTGATTTATGTGTTTGCATGTCTCTGCCAGGTTTACGGACTCTGTGCTTTGCATACGTGGATTTGGAGGAGAACGTGTATCAGGAGTGGTTAAAGGAGTACAATCGTGTAAGCACAGTCCTTAAAGACCGCGCACAGAAACTGGAGGAATGCTATGAGCTGCTGGAGAAGGTATCTAACCATCCAATCAGCACTTATTCAGAAAAATGCTTCGTACAAAAAAACCAAAAAAACTAAGTATACACAAGTAGTAATCAGTGGGGTCCAAACACTTGTTGGATGCCTGTTCTTCAGGTAAACCATGAAGGTATGCAGTTAAATCAAGAAAATGAGAGAGAGAGCGAGAGAGAGAAAGAGCGAGAGACGGAAGATAGAGCTTGGAAGATAGTGGAGTGAGTGAACCAGGACAAAAACTATTCTCATTAACATGAAGAGGATAAAGAGTGGAAAGATGATGTACCAGTGGACACTTAGAGATGCTTGGGTGAAGTGAGCAGCAGGCAGGATGGAATGGATGGAGAAGAGTGGCTGGAGTTTGGTTTGGAGATGGTAGCACTGACAAAAAGACAGGAGGCAGAGATTGAAGTGGCAGAGATGAAGATCTCTGTTATTTTCTCTGGTAGTGACAAGAATGGACATAATTAGAAATGACTGTTAGAGGGGCAGCACAGGTAAGGGTGTTTTGGGATAAAGTGAGAGATGCCACATTAAGATGGTTTGGGCATGCGCAGAGGAGGGATAAAGGGTATATTGGTAGAAGAATGTTGAGGATAAAAACTGCCTGGTAGGAGGAGACGATTGCATTTATTTATACTTAGACAGGATCAAAATTAGAGAAGGAGCGAGGCTAAGGAAAGGAGTACTTGACGTACTTTGGTGAAGTACCAAACAGCTGGCTCTATGTCATCATGGACTTTGCAAGGTTCAGGAGTATTTTAACCAGTAGATGCCATTTTTAACCATTTTCAACATATAAAATTATGATTTTATGAAAATGTTTTTATAAATGTTTTCAGTATTAACACCTGCGTTAATGTGTTTTATAACAACATGGTCATATCATTCAGTTCCCAGCTCAAAACGCACATTTAGGTGTGAAAGTTAAGTAAGTTTTTTTCACTTAGTTAATCAGACCAGAAAATGTAAATAAAATGAACCATTTATTAATACATTTATGAATATATATGAATACTAATTATATTCCCACTAGTCTCTTGTCCTATGAGTCGATTGGATAAATACCTGAACTACAGGCAGCTCTGATTAAATTAAACTATATCTTAAAGGACTTGTGGTTCAATATTTAATACTAAAATGGGTTCAAATCTGCCCTGCGATGGCATGGCGAGCTGTCCGGGGAGTACTCTGCCCTCGCCCAGAGTCGGCTGAGATGGGCGCCAGCCTCCCCGCGACCCTAAT
>JAQMYF010000025.1:10888768-10919140 GCA_030014195.1 Neosilurus mollespiculum | reverse complement strand
ACTTCGACGTATCGAGCACTGTTCTACGGAAAATCGACTCAAGATCTTATATATATATATATATATATATATATACAGCAAGGTTTTACTGTGTTTGGGTTGTTTTTCCTTTTCACTTTCCAAACAACACAAGGTTCTGAAGGTTTTTTTCCCCCTCTTTATTCTAAGGACTTGGAGAAAACCATGAACTGTAAACACGAACTCTTGTCAAAGATTTCCGTTTGTTTGTGTATGAAAGTCATTGGCCCACTCCAATTTCTGAGATTTCTGAGAAGTGAAATTGCAACATGTTGCTCTTAACAACACAAAAATGAAAGTAGCCATGCTAGCCCTACCCACAGGCGAATTAATACTGCATATGGGATATTGTAGTTAATGTAGTGAAGCGCAAGCATTATGAACAATAAGCTAGCCTTCAGGTAGTACCAAATAATGTTAGCAACATGCTAGCCAGTGGACAATATCAAGGAGTGTTAACAACATGCTAGCCTGCGGGTATCAGTAGTGTTAGTAACATGCTAGCCAGTGGACAAAAGTGAGTAGCTTGAGCAACCAGAAAGTCAGCAGACAATTGTAGTGTTAGCAGCATGCTGATATCTACTAGTTCACTACATAGTATCTACAAAGAAATTATGTTGTATTTTATATATGTAATCCATAAAAAACCTTCAACGTTTGTTCTGTGGATAAGTTTTATAGTAAGTAAAAAGAGCAAAGGTACACACAATAATAAAATTGCACATATCTTTTTTATAGTTTGATGTTATGATTTGTGATCAGATTTTACAGGAGCTGCTCTGTCCATCATAGTAAAATGCCTTTTGAATGTGTTTGCTATTACGGGTGTGTTGTGTGTCATAGGCCAGGATTTTGAATGTACCATGAGATCATAATGACACACCGAGCTTGACAGGAAACATTCTGTATTTTCCATCCTTGTTTAAATGTCTGCCCTTTTACATACCTAGAAAACGTGTCAGGAATGTGCCATGTCTTTAGATAGATGCTGATTGCATTACGCTGCACCCATGTTCTCTCCTCCAGTTTCTCATTTTGGAGAACAGTCTACATTCATTTATGGGGGTGGTGCTGACATGGTTCGTTCATTCAGCTGTCCACACAGTCGAACTCTAATGCAGCAGACTAACTGAAGAATTCACACTGGGTGTCATTACAGAGAACAGGCAGGCGGGCGTACAAGTGGGCAGTAAGGTGGCCTCTGTCTAGATTAGGTCTATATTCAGAACATCTGAGAAAGACCATGACCCTTTTTTACTTTCCTCTCTCTCTCTCTCTCTCTCTCTCTCTCTTCTCTTTTCTCTGTCTGTCTTACTGCAGTTCTCTCATCTGGCTGTTTGGGGCAGTATGGTGCTCTGGATGCTCTTCTTCGCTGTGTATTCCTTTATATGGCCGCACATTCCCATTGCCCCAGACATGCTGGGCCAGGCAAGTACAAGTACACACACACACACACATAAACACACACAAACAAACAGCAGTGATGACACCCAAGATGTGCAATCTCACCACGTGAACTTTCTCTGGATGTTAGACCACTCTAAGCATGCCACTCATCATCATGCCACTACCACAGGAAATGTTTTTAGCGGGCTGTTAATTTTTAGTATCTCTGTGCAGGAACTATTTCAGAAGCATAGAAAATTGTTTAGAAACTCAGGAACTTCAGGGGTGTTATTTCTACAGGAATTTCTTTAAGTACACAACATCATCAAGTGTGTTCTCATCACTTGAACCAATTCAGAAATTTCTTTTTTAGAAATTTGCAATGCTTTAACCTTTTTAGTTACACAGGCACTTTTTTAAGGAACTGAGGGTTTAATGATAAAAATCAGAAATTGGGTCACCCAGAAATGTGTATATATAAGGTGTGTCTGAGTTCAAAAGACATACTGATGATTTCCTACACAAAGACACACCAATCAGACAGACTGTCCTCCCTGGCAGCATTTTGAAGGTGTTCTGTGGGTGTTCTCTGTCAGCATGGCTGGAGCTCAGGGGTTGATTTATGATGTCCAGCCAGGTGTAGAGATCCCGCACCTGCCATGTGGACACCCAATCCACCAGCTTTACTGTTGTCTCTAGAGACGCCGCCTCAGATTGCCTGCTCTAAGTTAGTGGACGGCATTGGTGTCTGGCTTTTCCAGCACTTTATATGCAGGTCATCTGAGTCTGCGTACATGTGTGTGCATAATGTATATCTATGTATAAATGTGTACAGTATGTACGTTATAAGGGATTGTGTTCTCCAAAAGCCGTCATCCTATTAATTTAATTTGTCAAAATTTGTGAATGTGCTCAAGTAACCTTGCAGCTGCGCTTTCTCTGAGAGCAAGGGAGCTGAAAGAAATTGGGGTATGCCTTTTTTCTCTTAAATGTCTCGTCCCTGTTCATCTCTTTATCCTTTCATTCATTTCCTTTCACTTCTACGTCTGTTTTTTCCATCACTGCATCCTAATGATATCACTCCATCTCATATTGTGTGTGTGTGTGTGTGTGTGTGTGTGTGTGTGTGTGTGTGTATGGAAGCCTATACGCCGTCCTGTTTTCATTAGGAGACAGGCTGCCCAGGCCTGCATGCAGCTGTCACAGGAAATGCCTCCTCATGGTTGTCAGGGCGTCTAGTCTATCACAAGTGTTAGCTGAGGAGGAAACTAAAGTTATGAGTCTACACACACGCAATTCATCAGATTCCTGTAGATCAGCCCGAGATTAACAGCAAGTTCTTCCTGAAGTCACGGTCTACTGTAGATCCTTATTTTCCAGGAACATCTCCTTGTTGTTGTTTTTGTCCTCTGTCTTAATCAGTAAATCATTATCTGTTATAGTTTAAACCTAGTTTTAACACACTCACTTTGAAGTGTTTTTGTCCAACAAATGCTGTAGGGTTTTTGGCATGGTGGATATTTTTTCTTTTTTTAAATGAAGGAAGTGGCTACACTAATAGGATGAAAATGAAACTATTGTACAATAATCCAGTAGGACACACAAAGTGCCATACAAAAGTATGTAACATAAGATGATTTGTCTGTAAATGGGACTTTTGCAACAGTGTTAAGCTTAAAGAGTCAGACTTATTCATTCATTCATTTGTTTGGTAAACCGCTTCATACCTCCAGGGTTGCGGAGAGGCTGGAACCTATCTCAGTCATCTCTGGGCAAGGCAGGGTCTGTAGAGTTCACTAGTCTATTGCAGGGCCAACACACAAAACTGTTCACAGTCACACCTAAGGGCAATTTGGAACAGAGAATGTGAGACCGCGAGTCAAACTCAGGACGTTCTTGCAGTGAGGTGGATATGCTAACCACTACAACACCATACCGCTCCTTAGAGTTATAGTTAATGCTAATGCTATATGCATTTACAACTTCGATTTAGTCAAATATGTACTACTTTCTAGTTGTCATTCCAAATAGTTTGCGATATTTCCATTCTTATTGTGTGGCTATGTTGTTCTTATCAGAGACCTCATCACTGCATGCTAACTAGAACTGTTCACACAATGGCAAGGTTACACTGTAGGACCATGCAAAAGTTTCTTTTGTCTTGAAACCATTTACACAAAATGGACCTTGAAACATTTAAAAAGCAACTGAAATTGTTGTGCTGAATTTTATAGTACAGATGAATAATTTTTCATCACCAAGCTCTACAGAATGAGGAGGGACGAGGAGGAAGAGTGATAAAGAGAACAGACAGGACAGAAGGAGAGGCAGAGACAGAGAGAGAGAGAGAGTCAGAGCTGGAGACAGTGCCTGACATGTTGATTAAACCCCCATTGCTTCAGGGGTCAGAGGTCACCGTGTCCTGCTACAGTTGTGTAGATGTCCAGAGAGAGAGGTTTCCTGTTTAGGGTTGTAGTGATGTACTTATTGTTGGTTTTCTTTTTGTGGGGGGCTTCTCCACAGGCCGGCAAGGTCATGCAGTGCTGGAGCTTCTGGCTGGGGTTGATAATGGTGCCAGCTGCATGCCTGCTCAAAGACGTTGCGTGGAACGCGTGAGTAGCATGCAATACATGCTCTGTTTCACATTCAAAATCAGATGGCGTCAATTCGTGATTGTAATGTCATCATGTTTGTGTGTGTGTATGCAGAGGGAGGCGCACATTAAAGAAGACTCTCCTGGAGGAGGTGCAGGAGTTGGAGGCGCGGGCTGTTGATCCTGGCGCTGCCGTCCTCAGAGATGCCAGTGGCCGCAGGTGAGTGTCATGCTCCAAACACCAATTTTCCGATTCACTGCGTCATTTTAGTGCAGACCTCATTTTCAGCATTCGGTTTTCTGTGTGCATGTGTGCGTGCGTGCATGGTGTGTGTGTGCGTGTGTGTGTGTGTACGTGTGTGTCATGAATTTATAATTTTAAAAATCTCTGTTAATTATTCAATTTGTATAAAGCTCCAGGGAACCAAGAATCATGGTTAAGGTTTAATATGTAAGAGAACGTACATTATGTGTGTTTGAACAATCCTGATGCTTCCTGCATATGGAAATGTCCCAGAGCCTCAAACGGTGGGATGTCATTCAAATGTGCTCATTAGTAACTTGTGCTACATACTCTGATACTCCGGTTAGTTTCATACTCATTGGGGCCACCAAAATTTTACTCCATGTTCCCTGGGACTTTTTTACTGTCTACTTGTCTCGTTAATGTCCCATCCATGCATTTATTGATGCTAAAATATAACCTTTTGGTATAATATGTGTTTAACCCTCCCACCGATGGTCCACAGGCCCAAGGCTGCGGTGCCGTAGGTTTTCAGCGTGCCTAGAGCTGGACATCCGCAGGTAGAGCTCACCTGCCTGCGTGTGCTTCTTTACACACATACAGAGTGAACTCTACCTTCAGTTCCTCATCCTCTTTCTTTGTCTTCTCACATCTGTTCCTTTTATCTCATCTGACATGAAAATGTATAGTATGTTTTTTGCTTTTCTACATTTTTTTTATCCTGTGCATTAGCAGACGGCTTTGAGCTGCTCAGGTTCGTGTGGCTGTAACCGGGTGTGTGTGACTCAGCAGATATAGCTCTGTGTGTGTGTGTGTGTGTGTGTGTGTGTGTTTAGAAAATGTATGTGTTTTCATTAGGGCTGTCAAGTTCGTTTCAAGTTGCATTTGATTTGAATAAGAGCACAAACCTCTGCCAAGCTCAGCAGTCCCCCATATGAACCAAAATGTCAAAACCTGCCCTATCTCACAATGGTAAAAAAAAAAAAAAAATTCTCCTCTATCCAAAATTTGATATATATAAATAGATTCTGCATAATTCTGCTAACAAATACACAAACCAAAGGTAAAACAACCTCCTTGGCGGAGGTAATTATTGTAATTTTTGAGGCTGAAATTGTATAGTATAATTGTTTATGTGTCACATAAACCACAAAAAGTGAAGTAATGTCAGTGTTTTATTATCTGAATTATAAAAGGAATATATATTTCCCATCACACCCATCTGAGGAGGGTGAAGTCTAACATGTGCTTCATCTAAGCCACATTTTTCTGCTCACTCTATGTCACAGGGCCTATCTGCCCTTGAGCTCACAGACACCAATGATTGACAAGTGTTGCTTTGATAGATGGGGCAGAGAGATCATGTCCCTCCTACCCAGAGACCACAGCCATTTTTTCTGCTTTGGCTTCTGGCCATGTAAATATTCTGAAAAGCTGTGAAATTGGTTCTGACAGCCCTGATATTTATTCTGTACGTGTTTATGGAATGGAGTCATGTTGAATTTTCCTCCAGATTTAGCTCAAGTAGTTGAAGTGTGTAGACCCTGATTTAACTCAGACTTTGGCAGTGAGATTTGTAGCTGGTTTAATGGGCCGAATTAAAAAAAAAAATTAATTGGTGGGGGGGTGGGGGTTTAGGCCACTGGTCTGTGGCTGCAGAGTTGACAGAATTGACGTTATTTGGCTCGCCCTCTCGGGTCAGTTTCTGCTCTGTTTCTCCTGTGCTAGCTAATTAAGCTCATTTAATAGAGTAAACATGCAACATGGGATCGAGTTGTGCTGAGAGTTCAAGAGTCGCTACATATTTAAACTTGTTTGTTGGACTGTGGTTTAGACACAGAAAAGGCTTGTGTTAAAAGTTCAGACTTGGTGCTCTGTTGACCCCAGGAGTCCAGGGAGTAGTGGAGATATTTTTTAGAAAAGGAAGTGCTGAAACAAAGCTTTGCCTTCTGTTTTGAAAAAGAACTCCACTGGAACAACTCAGGAACTCAGCTTTCCGGAAAAACCTCTGATCCTTTCCGTTTATTTATTTCTTTATTTATCTCTCCATCACTCACTTCATCTGACCGGTCATCTGTTTAGCAGATGGCATTTTCTTTGGCAGACCATAGTGCCACGGTTACGGTTGCCGACTGCTTTCATGACGAAGCCAAACATATCGAGGCGTCCTTCCAGCACCAGTATTACATGTTTTCAGCACCCCCCACCCCACCATACACCATACCGTTCAGATGTAACCTTGAGTAGCTTTGGCCATCTTCCATTCCGGCTGGGATTTACATCATTTCCCACTGTTTATGGATGGGATTGCTTTCATCTGATTTATAAGGAGACATCGTGGTATCATCACAGGGATCATCACCCGGAGTCATCACTCTATCTTTTTTAGGGTCTGTTTATCTGCGAATGGGCCAAGCATTCTTGGGTTCCACTTCATTCAGAAACCAAACTCCATTTGAAGTTCAGGGCAAATTGAACGTCTCCATTTTGTAGGCACACATTTTGGAAAAGCATCATTGCTATTCTGATTGATTTGTGGTTTTTTATGTTCTAACAAAGCAGAAAAGGACAGATGGTAATGATAGGTTGTAATACAATTTCAGACAACTCTAGGCAGATGTTTTAGAATTATATGTGGTCTTCCAATCAGAAAATTACTCCCAAGGTAGGCAGCAAAAGCATGTTTGCAAGATTAAACCTGTTCCATTTAAAAGGCAGCTGTGCTCCAAGCTTCTTATTCCTTCTCATTATATCAAAACATTTCCACAGAGATGGTGATAAACTACTGTTAGCCCTATCAGGAGATTGCAAGTTCAAATCCCAATACTGACAGCTATCCTGTGGTATGAAATTGGCTGTGCTTTCTAGATAGGTAGGGCATACTGACTGCCACCCAATCATGGTTATCTGTAAGCACATATATATGAAGAATAGTAGATAGCATTTTCCTCCATGCATGTTTCATCGATACGGCATGAACAGCCAATCTTGAATGGTGGTTGGAGGATATTGTGTCTACACTTCTGTTTTTGAGCAAGACTAACTGCTGTTTGCTGAAAAGTAATGCAATATGAGGATACTGAGCATCATGTCTTCCTAGGTTCAAGTTTTTTTTTTTAGATACAAATGCAGCTCACGAAGGCTGTTTGTAAGTATTTAGGCCAAGCCTATGACCATGAGGATTTGTCCTTGAGGATCAGTGGACAAATTTGTCAGTCATCCCTGTGTGTCTTGTGGTTTAATGTTTAACCTTTCGGTCACCTTGGCCTGCTTTTATAGGCGCTGGTTAAATCTAATTCTGGGCTAAACATCACGGTCTGTCAGACATTTAATCTGCGTCCTTAAAAGCAGTTCTTAGACTTTTCCTTGCTGCCTTTTGATCTCGGAGTGTGAGCCCTTGATTAGCATATTTTGCACTCTGATTAATGATTAACTTCTGCCTCTTTCCCTCTCTCTTTCCATTCAGTCTGAACGAGCGCGCCCACCTGTTGACCCGGGTGTTTAGGAAGACACCGTCCAGTGTGGGGCGCTCCAACTCGGTGCAGCAGACGGTCTCACGTGAGTGTCACGCATAGAAATTTGTGATTCTGAAATGTCAAGTGAAGAAAATTAACTGTGCTGTTGTTTTTTGTTCTTTTCTGCAGATGGCTATGCATTCTCCCAGGAAGAGCATGGGGTTGTGTCCCAATCCCAGGTAGTGCGTTCTTACGACACGACCCGCCAGCGGCCCAGCCTGTAGCTACATCAGTAACAAAATTGCCAAGGCGGCAGCTGAGACTTTTTTAAGGGACATTTTCATCCCACATGAGCCTGCTGTGGCCTTACCAAAAGTAACTTGACTGACGTGGACTCGGCCTGCACCGCACCATGCCTTTTCATACAAGGCTCAACTGTGGGAAATTGGGCGGGGAAGTGGGTGGGGGGCTGAGGCTGTGGGTGTAATCTTTCAAAGAAAACAGCCAGTTAGAACGTGCCATGCTGTGACGGACAGGAATGAGGAGCCAATCAGCATCCAGACTTGATGCATGGAAACCAGGGACACTGGTGTTTCTGTCTGTATCTATAACGCTGCGGTACACAGCCCTGTGGATGTTGTCGTGCATGTGCGTATACAAATGCGTGTATGTATGTATGTATGTATGTTCTGTGTGTGTGTGTGTGTGTGTGTGTGTGATTTCTGTTTCTTTGCGTTTGAACTTGTCTTTCATCAGTGCAATGTAGGGGAAGCTCCCGAAAATAAATATCAAACATACAACCTGAGGGATTCCTTTTTCTCTCTGCTGAACTGTGTGTGTGTGTGTGTGTGTGTGTGTGTGTGTGTGTGTGTGTGTGTGTAAAATGATGAATGGTTCCATCATTAAAGAAGAGAAAACTGGGATGTTAGGTAAATATGTTGAAATTTGAAAATAATTTGTTTGTTTGTTTGTTTTTAACTTTGTGGTGCTACACACCATTTTTATCATTGAGTACCAACATCTGATCGGTCAGGACAAATAAATGTTTCTAGGGTTCACAGGTCAATTCATTAAGCCCCTCCATTTATGCTGGCATTCAGATATGATTGCAGGCCAGGTATGTATTTTGGGGTGTGGCTCTCCCATGTTTACATCAAAATCCCAGCTTCTGATCTTCTTTTTAAAGTCAAAGTCCTAGAATGCTTTCTGACCGTCTTAGCTTCTCTAATCGCACCAGAAGAGAGACATAAAAAATGTCATTACTGCTAATGATAAAAGAAAGCGGGAATTTTTCTCTCAAAGATAATTCTATGCTAATACTAGCAAACCTTACATCAGAACTACAACCGCCACTTTAAGTGTTTAGTAAACAACATACAGTAGCTATGGAAATAATGAAATGGAATAATTATCAATGCTACTAACTTTAAAAAGCACAGTTTACACTTGTAATGTATAAAAACTGTTTGTGTGTGTGTGTATAATTTTTTTTTTATTAATTTTCATTATTAATTTTAATTAATATTTATTATTTATAATTTTAGGTAGCTAGTAACTGATGCAAAGTTTTTGTCATGGATTATGTCACTGAGATAAACAGATTTGGGAAACATCAAAAAGGGGGGAACGGAGAACAAGGAAGGGCACTAGGACGTTTTGGTGGTTCCAATTTTTTCCCGTCTTTTCATCTGCTTTTTCACTAACATACCTTGGATAGAGAGCTAAACATGCTAAATATCAACATTTTAGGTTCTTGTTATTTTAATGAAAGCCCTAATGCTAATGTTAACTTTCACAGTTGGTAAACACACTACCAATACCAAAGCTGTAGTGTCATTAATAACATGAAAAATTGCTTAGCATACTCTAGCTTGATGGGAAAGTAGATAGTAGATGTAGCGAGTTTTGTTTTGTTTGGTCACCTGACAGACTAATGATAATTTCTGGCCTGAGAAAACTTGTGTGTGTAAAGCTGACTGATGCCCAGCTGTAGCCCAGCTTAACCTACTCAAAGCGCGCGCGCACACACACACACACACACACATGTGCACACGCGCACACAAAGACAGAGAGAGAACACTCCATCCACCCACCATCACAGCCTTTCTTCCAAAGAATACAGAGATGGCACTGATGCAGAACCCACACTCAGTGTGCAGTTCCCCAAACGCACGCAGCTCATCCACACACACTCACACACACTCCTCTCTTCTCAACCTCTTTCAGGATCATCACCTTTCTTGTCTCCTGTTCCCTTCTCGCTCCCTCTCTCTCTCTTTCTGTCCTTTTCTTTCTATCTGGCTTCACTGCACTCTGCTCTGGCTGTTTCCTGTCTAATAATCTGTCTCTTTCTCTTTTTAAACCTTGTCTTTGTTATTCTTTTTCTTCCTCTTCTTGAGTTTATTGCCAGTTGAGTTCACCAGATGTTAAATTTTATGCAAATTATGTATGAGGATGACATCACGTCGCCTAGATTTTGTCCCCAGGTTTTTGTTCGATTCTTACGGACCTCACTTTTTAATAAGATTTTGCTAGAGTAAAATAGAAGAGGATCTACATTTCTGGCGCAGTTGAAACAAGCAGTAAGCGGATAATTAAAAGCATTGGGAATTTTTAAAATTAAGTTTTAATTAAGTTTTGTGTTTAAAAAGTTTTCCCTAGGGTGCACGGTGGCGTTGTGGTTAGCATGTCCACCTCACAGCAAGAAGGTCTGGGTTCGATTCCTGGCTTGGGCGTTTCTGAGTGGAGTTTGCATGTTCTCCCCGTGCTTGTGTGGGTTTCCTTCAGGTACTCCGGTTTCCTCCCACAGTCCAAAAAACATGCACAGTAGGCTAATTGGCTGTTCCAAATCACCCCTAGGTGTGAGTGTGAGTGTAAATGGTTGTGTGAGTGTTGGCCCTGCGATGGCCTGGCAAGCTGTCCAAGGTGTACACCGCCCTCGCACAGAGTCGGCTGAGATGGGCACCAGCCTCCCCGTGATCCTAATTAGGATTTAGCGGTTCATTATAGACTAACAAAAAGTAGAAGCCTTCACCTCCTGGCCATAGCCCACAATCATTAAACAGTTACAGTGTTTCCTGGTGTCTCTCAACTATTACAGAAGTTTAATCTGAAATTTTCAAATTTCCAAGCATCTCCTTTCACCACTTTGATGAAAAGACTCAACTGATTACCTGCTGCATATTAGGCGTTTGAAAGGCTCAAGAAAGCTCTCAACAGCTTCCATTCTCAAGCATCCAGACGTAAAAAAGCCATTCATAATTGAGGTTATTGCATCTGACACTGGGGTGGGGGCCATCCTGTCACAGAAAAATGAGGAACAAAAGCTGCACTCCACTGCTGTCTTCTCCTGGAAGTTATCCCCAGCCGAGAGGAACTATAATGTGGGAAACCGAAAGAACCTCGCCATCAATCTGGCATTGGAAGATTGGCAACATTGATTGGAGGGGGTTAAACATGCCTTGTGGTATACACTGACCACAAGAACCTCAAATATATATCCACACAGTGAAGAGACTGAACTTCAGACAAGTTCACTGGACCATGTACTTCTCAGTGTTCAACTTCACTGTACTATTGCCCAGGATCTTGTAACACCGGTCCCCTTTCCCACCAGTACAACTTGGACAGTGTATGGCCAAGATTGGAATACTGCAGTGGAATCTGGAACCCCTACCAGGCAGTCCACCTTAACAACCTTGAAAAGGTCCAGGGAAGAGTGGCCAGATTTGTCTAAGGTGACAAGGGCAAAACAAGTAGCATCACGTATATACTCTGAGACCTCAAAGGGGAAACCATGCACAGGTGTAGAACAATAGCGAGGCATACCGTAGTCCACAAGAAAACCCAATAATAGACTCCATCTAACAGCGTCCATCTTTCATGAGACAAGAGACCAGGAACTTGAGAAAATCATGCACTGAATTATAGAGCTATCAATAAAGTTTGCTATCGATACTTCCTCTATCCAAGAACTCTACCTATTTGAAACTCCTTACCAGCACATGTAAAATTTGTCAGTGCTAGAGACCTGGCTAACACTCTCTTGATCAGTTCGCATCCAGAGTTTGGAGGGCCTTCATGGACAGACTGGGAGTCAACATGAGTCTCACATCTGGCTACCACGCAGGCAGGTGGAACAAATAAGATTGTCCACCAGGAGATAGTCAATTTTCTCCAAACCTACTGTTGCCAGATCCAGCACTGGGCACTCTTCCTCTATTGAGCTGAGTACACTCACATCTTCCTGTGCCATTCCACCATGGGGATCTTCCCTCTGCAATGTTTATTGGGCTTCCAGCTGCCGTTGTTCTTGTGCAACAAACAAATCATGGACGTTCCAGCAGTAGATGAGTGGTTCTGAAAAGCAGAGCAAATTTGGGAAGAGGCCTACCCACGAATCACCACCAACGCAGTCACATATCAGCCAGTTCACCTGGTTTGGCTTTCTACTAGGCACCTGCAGAAAAAATGCCCAGTACATTGGACCCTAATGGCTCACAAAGCCCAGAGCAACTGAACATGAACTGACAAGGTCAGCTGACTACTAGACTCCAGACATAAGGAGGGGATGGAATACCTGGTCAACTGTGAAGGCTATGGCCTAGAAGAGCAATGCTGGATACCTGCCAGACCCACAACTCACTGAACAATTTCATCTCCAACATCTAGACAAGTGAAAACAACATCCCAGAGGTCCTTGACATCCTTGAAAAAAAGTAACTCGCAGAGGTAGCTCCTTCAGGATGGGTCCTCACTGAACTCTTGACAGCCTTCACACTACACATCCCAACATGCTCTGCAACACCAGTGAAGTGACTTCTAGTTTCCACATCGTATGAGCCCAAGCACACCGGTCAGTACCCACACATGACTACACAACACTATATAAGGACCCTCAAGTTCATGGTCATATTGCAAAGAGTAGAATACCAAGAGGTTGTATTACTGTGTTCGCTACTTCATGTATGATCTCTGCCTGCCTTCTTGTTAATGACACCTATGATGTTGATCTTCTGTGTATGAGCTTTGTGTGCCTCACGTTATATACAATTCTGCCTTGCCTACAATATCCTGTTTGTCTGATTGTACCTGCTGCCTGCTTAACGTTTCTGAGTCTGGACTGGGTTTCTGAACTGTACTGCTTCATCAATAAAGAACTGTGAATCTGCAATTTGACTGCTTCATCTTTGCTGTGAAGTGGTGTGACACTGTGTAATAGATAGTTTGTTTCATTGTGGAAGCATGGTGTTCAGGTTGTGAACAGGAAATCTGCAATATGACGAACATGTTTGGAGCATGTATAGCATTTACATTTGATATAAGCTCTGCATTAAGCTTGCACATCGTCCAAATAACATACTGTACATCTGTGTGCTGAGAATGTGTGTGTGTGAGTGTGAGTGTGTGTGTGTGTGTGTGTGCAGACCATGAAAATAGGAGTGTAGACCACCCAGTTGACCTCGAGCACTTGGTTGAATTTTGAGGGGTTCAACATGTGTTCTTGAGTAATAATGATCATCCTGATAGAAATTAATGTGTGTGTGTGTGTGTGTGTGTGTGTGTGTGTGTGTGTGTAAAATTATGTCTCTTTGTCCTGTCCCCATTGGTTCAGTGCTGGGAAGCCTACGCCCAGCCTCTGGATCAGACCCAGCTCCGTCCTGCTTCAGAGCCTCCAAAATGGGGAATCCATTCCTCCGCTGGTCCGTTCCACCTCAGCAGGGGCCATACAGATCCATTTCAGCTCCATCCAAGGTCTCCTCAAACGTCCTCTCTTCTTTCCTCCCACTCTCAGGATTGCTTTGGAGCGTGCCAAAAATATACGCCCTTCACGCTTTGAATAAAGAAAGCAGTTATTATTATTGTTATTATTATTAGTAGTAGTAGTAATAGTCTTAGTATCAATACCAGAAGTTGTGTCCTATACAATTAAATGTCTGGGAATTGCGGATTAACCTGAAGGTGAGAGAGAGAGAGAGAGAGAGAGAGAGAGAGAGAGAGAGAGAGAGAGAACGTATGTCTAAATGCATTTTACTTGAATTTTACCAGTCTCCAGAGTAGTTTTTACACCCCAGCTTCTTATTTATGCGGAGGTGGTCCCTACATTTCAGAACAGAGTCAACATTATATTTATTATTTCATTATTGTTGCTCTTATAGAATCGAAGGCAAATTATAAAACTATTAGAGAGTTAAAAACCAAAGAAAGTTTAGAGATTTAGCTAATTATTATTTTAGTGACAGGGAGTTGGTTAGCTTAACTAGCTAAATTTGTGCATCCTATAAAAAGATTTTAGTGCAGATACAGAAAAGGTGTAATATAATGAAAACAGTTTAAACTTGTTAAGAATATCAACATTTGCCTCCAATATGGAGTCAAATTTCTAAAAAATAATAATAATAAAATAGGGGCAGTGGTGGCCTGAAGGTAGGGTGCTGGATTGCTGATCCCAAGGTCGGGGGTTCAAGCCCCACTATCAGCGGGTTGTCACTGCTGTCCCCCCAGTGCAGCTAACTGGGTTATCAAAGTCCGGCCATGTCTCTCACTGTCTATGGTGAGGGGCATGTAAAAGAACCATTGCTGATTGTCGTCAAGAGAAGGCTGCATAGCCATCAGCGTGTTTCTGCCCTGTGATGGCCTGGCGAGCTCTCCAGGGTGTACTATGCCCTCCCCCAGAGTCGGCTGAGATGGGCGCCAGCCTCCCCACGACCCTAACTAGGATTAAGCAGTTCAGAAAAATGAATGAATGAATGAATAATAATGAAATACTCCTTATAACTACTATTATGGTCAGTATAATTAGCTTTAATCTATCTTAACATTAACCGTGTGTAACTAAACTTATACAGGACTTTTACATTGAAATGAAACATTTGCACAGACACAGAGATTGTGTTGTTTTTGAGACAAATATTTTATAATAAATTTTTTATGTATTTTCTTAATTTTGAACTCTGACAATAATCAGTTTAGAGAGGTGTTTAGCTTAACACTGTAGCAGATAGACCTAAAGTTTTTTGTCTGCTTTCTGTTATCTGAATAGTTTTAAGCATAGATTAAGAAATCAAATTTCACTTTAACTTACTCTTAAAGCTATGTCAGTGTTAATATTTCCACTTATAATTGCTATACAGCTAAGTCAAGTGAACAGTGATGAGGTGTGTTTGCTCTCGGGGGGGAAATAGTACTGTGCGGAGGAGACAGGTAGCTCGCTTGTTTACAGAAACTGCAGCGGATAAAGACCTAAAGTTTTTTTTTAAGTAGCGAAAGATTGAACACACAGCAGCCTTATCAACTCAGCATGGGCCAATGAGCAAAGAGGGTGGGTCTTTGCCTACCTGAGCCCATAATGACAGCAAATCCACATGTATATTCATTCACACACCACATGAATATATACAGAAGCAGTGAAAATTGATCTAGAGTCATCTTGTGGCTCTTCAGTTTTTTATAGCTAAAGCCATAACTTATGCACACTTCTACATATGGACGTGCAGGATTGCTGACAGTGAGTCAAAACCAGCTTACAAGAACCCGGCACACTCTATAATATTTATTATCTTTAACACATCTGAAATGAAAAGGAACCAGTTCTAACAGAGACTCAGGAAGACCTTTGGTTCAAAATAAACACATTTTCACTTGCACACGTTATTGAACGCAGCAGGGACACAGAACAGTTCTTCGACTGTCCGTGAACTCGTCTGTAGTGAAGGTTAAAGATCTGTTTTTCATCCAGGTTTGTTTTTTCTTCTGTGGGAATATGTGGAGTCCAAAAATCCTCATCCAAGGGCATGTGGGATAAGCAGTTTAACCCTGAGCGTTACCTTTTGCACGATACAAAATGGCAAAATCAGGGTTCCTGGATCAGTTAACCCTGTTAAACTTATGCTGATAATTATTTCAGACCCTATTGTCATAATAGACCTCTTTCTATGCTGGTATTTCATGTGGGAATCATAGGAGGTGCTTCGGTTAGGTGCACTTAAAGTGTTTTTACTCCAAACTCATGTACAGTAGAAGTCTATAGGAGTTGCTGAACTTTATCAATGGAAATTTTCATGTAACCTACTTTTGTGGGCCATTTTCAAAATCTTCAGTCAAGGGTATCAGTTTAAGCTCTAATTCTGTGTAATTTATTCTTTGAAGAATGCAACTAGTTTTTCAGAAGAAAGAATTTGTGGTTATGCCGTACTGTAGTGCAGTGTCTGATAACACATAGTACCACAAAGCCTTCAGGAAAGTGTGAGTAACGCTGTGTTGATTCAGTGCTGAAAAGTTTTGGTAAGACTTTATCTGCTGACAATTTCAACCTAATACCTTTTATAGTCCACATTTATAGCAGAGCTCCTGAGCAGAGCCCTATAGGCATGGAGCATGATTTTGATAGCTGTCTCATGTCCATCCATCCATTCATCTATGCCAACCCTATAGCTGACTTGAAGCTGATTGGCAGCAGAAAAAATTGGGAGTTTTGGTTACTACATACTGCAAAAACACACCAAGATTCTCTACACGACTCAAAAAAGTGTAATGCAGAGTGTAGTTTAGAGATGTCATTTTTTTTTACATGAACCATTCAACACAAAGTTTAAAGGTTGTTATTTTGGGTCTCACACTGCAGAGGAGCATGCTGGGAGTATAGACTTTTGAGTATGCACATTCATTAGAACTCATGGTGTTCTGATTTGTCCTCTGAATGATGATGTAATCAGACTCTTATGCTTATCATCACCATAAACTCCAACACACACACACACACATACAATCTTTGCAGCAACATGGAGCATAAACTTGTAAAACGAATAATTAAATTAATTAGAACCTGTCTTTATATTATGTCTATTGCAAGATTTCAACATCTGCCATTACACTTCCCCTTTCCGTTGTTTCCAGACACTATGATAGCCTGTAAGCTTTAGCTAGCTTTGTCATTCTTGTCTCATTTCAGGGAGGCATCTTGGGTCACAATTCTTATGTGTGGAAATCACATACGCTATAGATATGGTAGATGGAGATCTGACTCAAAAGTGGTGGAGTATTCCTTTAATATAAGTACTAAATCTGTGTAAAGCTCTGGTGGCGGTTTTTGGCAAAATGTCTTGCTTCGTCTCCAAGAATCCAGCTCCAAATGAAATACGCTGGACCCTTTTGGATCTGCTCCAAAGCACCTTATGCTAACAGACCAAGAGAGAAAGTGGCGCACACACACACACACACCTCTTTCACAAGGGCAACTAGTGAAGGGGTAACGGTTGGCAGTTTTACTGCATAATAAAGTCGGCTGCCTTCTGAAGACTACCAATCTCAGTTACATTAAAGCACAGAATCAAACCAGTTCACATGCACGCACATACACAAACCTTTCTTTGATATGTATATATCCTGTATTTTTTTTGGTGTGTGTATCCTGGAACTGGGACAGTATGTTTAGTGTGTTTTCCACAGAGTAAGAGAGTAGGCACATGAGAATGTGTGAGTGTTTTCCATTTACAGGATTGACCAGGGGGTGGAGTGTTACAGTCCGTGTCTCGTGCTTACTTCATTACAGTTTAAGCATCCATCAGGGAGCCTGGGCTGCTTTTCACATCATGCCACCTGTGATTCCCATTACACACTACATATACTCCATTCGCACACACACACACACACACACACACACACACACACACACACACACACACACACACACAGTATACATTATTACAAACACTCCCACCTCCTAGGGAACGTGTGGAGACTATATGAAAACACTCTGCATGCATATGCACACACGCATGATACATTGACTATGATGCAATCATTCACCGCCTCACAGTTTCAGTGTTATGACGTCATGTGTGCTTCTACCTAAAGTCCATCTGGCTGCCATATTTGTCCTTCCAATAAGTTAACAGCTCTCTGAAGATGCAGTGTAAACATATGATACGTTTAAATGAAAGTGAATTTGTTCTTTTCACACTAAAAAACACTTTGTTCTAGTAAATAAAGTCATAAAAAAGTTGCTAGGTCACTAGAAGCTAGTTAAAACGTACAGGTTAACAGTTTAACTACCATTTAACTTTTAATTCTTTATAACAGGCTGTCAAGTCACAGCAACAATGAAAACAAGACAAAAGGGCCAAGAATAGCAACATTTACCTCAGATATGATGGTAAATTACCAAACTAAAGACTTCTTAAAGATAGCATTACACTAATTCCTAATAGCACCAACTTAGCAATAACTTCTATTTGGCTTTTATAGCCATATTGAGAAGCAGCATTTAATCACAACTTTAGACATTGTGTGTTCTATATGTGTTATATTAAGTGCAACATAGCTTGCTAAACTATTTATTTTGTATATTTATTTAGCCAAGAACAGCAAAATCTGGTAAAGTAGCTTGGATTTGGGGAGAAAAAAAAATAAAAGTCACTCATTCAGACCAGCTTAAATGTGTACAAGAAATAGGTCAGGTGTGAGATGTTTACTTTGGGGCTGTTTTTATTTAAGTTGTCAAACCAAAAAACAAAACAAAACAAAAACAAAAACAAAAAAAATTTACATTATATTAGAATTAATACCTTCAATTATTTAAAAAAAAAGAAACAATTATCAAATATAATTAAAAATTAAGGCGGGGTAGATGGGACACTTTTTTCTGTGGACTTGACGTCACTGGATAAGCGGCTTCAGTAGTCGCCTAATAAATGGGATGTGATATTTATATCTGCGCTTCAACAAACCAACCAGTGGACAGGCCAGAAGTAAAAACTTCTTAAGAAAATAGGGCAGGCAAGCAATGGAGAGAGCATTTACTTAGGGTCCACTTTCTCCATGATGTGTGCTAATGATAGTAGCAAGCAGAGTGGATGGCTACTTTCTTAACACGAAAACAGCACACACACTGTCTGCTCTGCAGTGCACATGATACACACAACAATGTGCCTGGCCATGAACTATCTCAGGGATTCAGAGTCCTCGTGACATTATTTCCACTTCTCTGTCGCATTCAACACACCAAGAGCCTCTCATATTGTCACAGGCGGTTGCTTCTGCTCTCCACTCACACTTGTCACACTCATCATACTCGTCACACTTGTGGGTGGAGGAAATGGAGACTGCAGGGGCCTGTAGGTGCCCTGCGTAGGGTCCAGGAAGGCCGGAGTGGGTGAGACTGGGTGGGCGTAACCGATGTATTGAGGATGTAGGAACTGACCTTGGTGGGGCATGATCTGCGTTGCCTGTTGGCAGTTCAACACAGAAAAGTTAGTGGGCATGTTGACATAGACACTGGCGTCCGGTGGCAAGCAGCATGAAGCCTGGGTGCGCAACATGGGGGCAGGAGCAGGAACGGGAACAGGGCGAGTGGTGGCAGGCGGGGCTGAGGAGCTGGATGAGGTGGCTGTGCTTGATTGACGGGAGGAGGACCCCCTTGAGGTCATCATGGGGATGGACTCCAAGAGACGCCCACCCCCCGAGGCGGGTTCTTGTTTGGGTCGAAGGCAACGACAGCAGCACACAGCGACCACCGAGCCGAGTAAGACAAATGCCACGAAGACTGACCCCACAATTAGGAAAGGCACATAGATAGGCACTGCAAAGAAAGAGAGTAAGAGATTATTAGAGCATGGGAAATAAACTGAAATGTCCAGGAATATCTGTCCTATAACATAGTAAACTTCCTAAGGATTGCTACATTTCTCCATTGCCTGTAATTCAAACATATTATTTGCCTTTCCATTTTCATTGTCACTTTACGCCTGCTCACTGTGCAACCGCCCCTTTCTCATCACTGTGGAAATTGTATTGAAATATAACCTAAGATCAATGTTTCTTCACAACTGCAGAAACAACAGGCTTTCGCAAACAAAAGCAGCAAAACATCACATGGGAGAAGAGATCACCAGTCTCTCAATGTTTTGTGTAAAAACATGAGACATAGAAAACACCTTTCATGTACAGCTGCATGTCGACTCAATAGGATACACGGCTCCCACGTCCACAAGAGAGTGGGTGAGGCAGAGTGAAAAGAAATGGCATTCATGTGTCCCCAGGGGTTCCAAGTTGCTCGTTAGCAGCTATTAACTTTGTTTTGATCAGTTCTAATCTACCGTATGCAGCTGTGACCTTTCTGACCTTTCTGTCATGGTGTGTTTGTATGTGTGTGCTGCTGAATACTGTCTCAATAGTTCCTGTGTCTGTGTGTTTAATATGCTTGCCGTCTGTAATAACCATGTAAATAGACTTTCCATGGGATTGTGTAAAATGGATCATCTTCAGTCATGCTCTCACAGCAATGAATGCACACATGAATGACAGCGGGATGTTTCATTAACAAGTGACCTTCCCCTGGAATATGGCATCCACAGAATATGCTGGGATGTATGGAATGTATGTCATAGCTTGAAACAACACCAAATTAACCAAGCCCCTCCTTCCAAATCTGGACTTTGAACTTGTAACTATGGACTATGGAGTTTATTACCTCCTTTTATGATTAGCAAGTTTTATGCAAAAAAAGTTTTGAACAACTTTTGGTAGATTTTTTGGTGTGGGAGAGCACAGCCCAAGTAATACTCCAAAAGATTTGGTGATGATCTGGATCTGGGATCTTTTTAAAGGATTTATTACCATTAGGAATAGGGGCAATTTTGCATTCAACCTCATGGGTAATAAAGAAAAGTCTCCATGGTCACGATAGAGAAAATTATTGTAAAAATAATCTTTAGCAGAAATGAAAAAAGGGGACTGTGCTACCTTGGCAGAGTTTGCCCTCCCCGAGTGCTTCTATTTTAAAAACATATTTGAAACATATTCTGTATATGAAGATTTCCAGGATACAGTAGGCATTTGAGTTTGCTCCTACTGACCTTCTCCTTAAAAGGTACTTTCTTTTAAAATCACAGCACACCTGTTACATTTTTGTTCAGCATGGAGCAGCAGTCACAGAACCAGACATCATGTGTCAGAGCCCATGGTCTTAGACTGCAGCTGTCTTCTGTTTGCTCGGGTGATTCCCCTCCACCACTCAACTATGGGCTCACTAGTTCAGGTTTCTCAGCACTGTCATTAGTAAGCTCAAAGTAGAAATAAGATCGAAGGGAGATTTGGGGAGTTCTTGGAAATCTAATAAGAAGACGACTGAATGTTGACTGGATTTATGCACAAAATCCCTTGTGTTGCGTAAACATCTACAGAATTTATATGTGCAACTGGATGCAAGTGCATATTTCAAAATGTTAATTGTGGGCTTTTAGCAGTATATAGCATTTCTTCTGTTTCTATCAGACCTGCTTAATCCTTTCTTTCAAGGACGTAAAAGGTGAAGCGGCTAGTTTTGGCGACAAAGCATGCTGATTAAGTGGAAAAAATAGTCTTCTAGCAACAAGAGCTCATTCTTAAAACTTCACTGTTGATAGGATTTCTAAAATTTCTCCAGACTGCATTTTAAGCACTCAGAAAAAAAAACACAAAGTGAGACCGCCAGACATCCATTTCACGCTTGGAAAGTGTTTTTTGGGATTTGTGCCTCAGAGGTCTTAGACATGATCCATTGTTTATGAACATGCAAGGCGAGCAGTGCTGTCGCTATGGAGATCCAGTCAAGTCCAAACTGGATCCTCTTGCTGTGCAGCGTGCGAGCTGAGTGAACTCACCTATTAATAACCACGAGGGACAATTTAGCATATGTGTACGTGAACTGACCAGGTTTGCGTTCTAGGGTTGCAATGCTCCCTGGACTGAATTTACATTTCCTCCCAAGTGAGCTGTTAATGAAGGCACTGGGCAGGATAGGATGGTACAGGAAAATCTCCAGTGCTGAATTAACACATATAGTGTTAAAAGACCTCTTCATGTCCCACTAAAAAAAAAAGTGACAATTTGACTGATGTGATATAGTATGACATGAAGCAGAATTCATGTTATCAGCCTGAAGTGGATTACTTGCTTACAACGGCCGTTATAACAGAAGTGTTATATTGCTTTTATACCGCAACGATTTGTCTTTTTTTTATTTATTCAGAAATAACATATTTTTAAAGGTGTAAAGTTACATATACTGTTGTGGAATGTCCACCAGACAAGTAAGTTCCTATTATAATTTTCATTACAGCAACCCCTACCATTGTTCTCCCAGCCTGTTTTTTTCACTTGTCATATTAAATAAGAAAGAAATACAGATGTCACGTTACCATGAAACAGCAAAGTGCAAACTCCTCTGTCCAGAAGCAGAAGTCTATGGCAGAAATCTTACCACTCCTATCATCAGTGGCAATATGAATATGATAAGTGGCTATTAGATATGAAATAGTATATATGCATGATACTCTACAGTAACCTATATTTGGCAAAATCAAACATGATGTAAACTCTTAAGAGTTCAAGCTGAACTGGAACGGATTTTTAAATCCGTCACTGAGTTGGAATATTTCAGAACAACGAAAAGGCACCAACGTATTCAATGGCAGCTGTCACAGTCAAACACCATTGTACTGATAGCAAAGGTTGCAATATGATGGATTGTGAACTCCTTTTAATATCTCTATCCTAGATGCACGAAACCAAACACCTGACTTCCTTTTTTATTGAAGAAAGCTTTGGAAGCCCCTGAGGGCCTCCAACCTTTACAGAGCTCTTATACAGGATAAGTTACTTCCTTGCCCAGGCCTTAGAGTTTGCACTAAAGCTCACAGGGCTAAAGCAATCAGGGCCATGTAAAACTTGATTAAGCAGCGCTGCTGTGACTCGATTCAGACAAAGGACGTGCTGTGTATGGATATCAACGAGGATGATGCAGTGATCCGTAATTATGGGCGATTGGCCAACGAGTCAGTTTAAACAACTCCTTTAAGTGAATCGAACAAGCGAATCGATTCGCGAGTCGGATTAATCTAAAGTTGGACAAATTGTGGGTTTTTTTTAATAGTTTCCCCCCCCTCTGTATTGTCTCTATTCACTTAAAGCACAAATATAAAGCAAAGACGAGTGTACAGTATTTTAGTCTACTAGCCAGATATTGGCCTTTACATCTAAAAGGGTTTGTATCAGAAATGATGTTTGTGAGAATGTGAATGGAGCTGAACTGAATTGTGATGGTCTGGATGGAAGTTGATTCACCCTACCCTTTACAGGAATAAAATCAGTGAAAGGATTATTCTAGACGTCACTGCTTGGCAATATCTACCCAAATATGGAATTAAATTTAAGCAAGAAAAAAACAGTTTCTGTCACATCTCTGATCACACATCAGATCACTAAAAAATAATAATAATTTAATACATGATTAAGTGAACAGCATTGGCAAGGGTGTGGTTGTGTGGGTTGCTTGAAATAACCTGTCTTGGCATACCATTGCTACCCAAACTTACATTTCTGAGATTTCAGTTAGTGGCAAATCATGCTGCAGAATTCATGATGCATGGCTCTATCTAGGACATACACTGAATCTTCGTAGCTAAATGTGCACATTTTCAGAACATCCAGTGACATAGGTTAATGCTGAACTTTCCAAATGTACCCTCACTCCATCCTGGTGAACCCCTTTATATATATATATATATATATATATATATTTTTTTTTTTTTTGTTGTTGTTGTTTTGTTTTGTTTGCTTGTTTGTTGTTTACAAAGGTATAATGATGTGACTGTTGGTTGTAGAGAGGGATAGCAGCTTGTGGATGAGGGATAGCAGCTTATTATGCGCCTTTACGCATCAAAGAGCCACCTGGGCAGGAACATGGATGACGGACGCTCCAGTTTACCTGCCCCGGAGTTCTTGCCGTCCTCGTGGCCCGCACCCGGCTCTTCTTTGCCCCGCTTGTCGTTGTCACAGGTTCCCTGGTCGAGCCTGGCCTCAGTACTGGAGCAGCAGTACCGCAGCTCGCACTTGCCGCAGCAGATGATCGCTTCTGCGGCGTCGTAGCGTTCAGGACACTGAAAACCATCCCGCCATGCGCCCTGAGGATCCCGCCAGCCGTGGCAGTACTCCCCGCTCGCCTTCACGTCCATCACCGTTAACACGGACAAAAGCACCGCGACCGTCATCGGGAAGCCCGCGGGTTGCATGCTGCCGCTGCTACGGCTTTATGGAAGCCTAAATACGTTGGTAAAGAGATAACGGGTGTTTAAAAAGATCTTCACAAACGTGTCGGTCATTTGTCGGGGAATCAAAAAAATGGCTAGGTCCGTAAAGACGCCGGCAGGAAATCCATACCAACAGACATCCACAAGTATCCAGTGCGTCCCGTCATGAGACTTGCAGCAAGTTTGTACGAGTTTGAATGAAATGCTGCCGCATATTTAAGCTGATCGTTACCTGGTGATTTATTGTTTATTTGTTAGTAGGTCTACTCTTATAAATAGCAAACAAAGAAGATCCAGTGTGAAAAAAACTCTGCCAAGTTGGGCATCAATCCTTTGCAAAGCTGCAAACTCCTGCGGAAGCAAGGCGGTGTGTGTGTGTGTGTGTCCTCCAAAACGCGCTTCTCAAATGTCTTCCCCAGAGACAGAGCGAAACCAGCACGGACTTCTGGCGTGTAATCCACCCTCTCAATCTGCGTGCATTCTCACCAAATCCCCCTTTTCTTGCTTTCTTTTTTACGACTTCACTTAAATCTTCTTCTCACTGCTCCATTCCTGCGTTTTCCCCTACCGTCCCTGAAGTCCTCCGAAATCCGCCACTGATTTCTCAAGTGTCATCTACCAGAAACAGAAGGTTCTCCGGCTGTTCTCCGCTCGGAGCACGCCAATGATGGACTGAAGGTATTTCTGACATCGTGCCCAGCTCCAAGGGTTGGCCTTTGCGCATGCGCATTCAAGTGCGCTCTACCTTTTTTTGGACTTTTTACAGCTCTGCCAGTTGCCAGTGCTAACAAGTGTCATTGTATAACCCTGTTTGGACCCTGTCCTCTTTAGGCCTCATGTGGTGGTGGCTAGTATACAACCTTATTGCCCAAATTCCTTCAGGAATGATCAGGGAATTAATTACTAATAAGATTATTAGCATATAGGGTTGTGTAGGGGGTTGTAGAAAAATGTTTAAATTCCTTTTTAAATTCCTTTTACTATGTAAAGGTGCTTTGCGACAGTGTCAGTTGTCAAAAGCGCTATACAAAAGAAAACTGAATTAAACTGAGTATTCTTTCAATCATTCAGTAGAACAGCTGGAAAGTGTGGTGGGGTGGTGATGTATAGTCTGGTGGTTAAGATGAATTTGAACTAATTTCAAAAACGTATTTATGCATTTTTCATTTATAATTAATATTATAAGTTCTAACTGTAACACATTTAAAAATGCTGGCACTTAACTAGGTGGCAAGGTAGCGTAGTGGTTACCTCACAGGTAGACTCACAGTTAGAAGGTCCTGGGTTCAAGTCCCTGGTTCAGGTGTGCATGTTTTCCCTGTGTTTGCTGGAGGGTTTTCTCGGGGTACTCAGGTTTCCTCCCATAGTCCAAAGACATGCATGTTAAATTAACTGGCTGTTCCAAATTGCTCCTAGATGTGAGTGTAAACAGTTGTATGTGGGTAGACCCACAATGTCTGGGCTGTTCAGTGTGAACTCCGCCTTTGCCCAAAGTCAGCTGAGATAGGCTCCCGTGAACCTAGTAGGATTAAGCGGTTTGGCATGATGTATGTTGGCTCATATTCATAAACAAATCTATGCTGTGATTACATTTACAGCATTTGGCAGATGCTCTTACCCAGAGTGACTTACAATTATCACTTTTATACAACTGAGCAATTGAGGGTTAAGGGCCCAACAGTGGTGATAGTGGGGATTGAACCGCTGACCTTCGGATCAGTAACCCATCACCTTAACCTTCACCTAAGCCACAACTGACCTTGAGAAAATGACAACAATTACTTTGTGAGTCATTTATTCAAATAATATAAATAAAAATAACATCTTAATCCTTAAACTATACAGATATTGCCAAATACTGATTGCTGATGAAGTTCTGAGATGGAAACTGCCTATCTCTGGTCATATAAACTGTGGATGAGAATAACAATGTTTTTCCTTAAATGGAGAACAGCTGCCACTTCTGCTTCACCTGTTAAAATAAAGAACAGTTTTAGATTAAATAACAAATTACCCTGGTGTTCATTAGCAGGAGAATGGAGCCGCATTAGATAATAACTTCTTGACCAACATCACCACCTGATGGACAAATCTTAAAAAATGTGCAGACCTAAAAACAGAATTTCTGCCTAATATAAGGGAGATTTCCCTTAGAGATAGGGTGAGAAGCTCAGTCACTCGGGAGGAGCTCGGAGTAGAGCCGTTGCTCGTCCGCATCGAGAGGAGTCAGCTGAGGTGGCTTGGGCATCTCTATCGGATGCCCCCTGGACGCCTCCCTAGGGAGGTGTTCCAGGCGTGTCTCACCGGGAGGATACCCCGGGGAAGACCTAGGACACGCTGGAAAAACTATGTCTCTCGGCTGGCCTGGGAACGCCTCGGGGTCCCCCCGGAAGAGCTGGAGGTAGTGTCTGGGGTGAGGGAAGTCTGGGCATCCCTGTTTAGACTGCTGCCTCCGCGACCTGGCCCCGGATAAGCGGAAGAAGAAGATGATGATGATGATGATGATATTTAGGCCTATTTTCCATACTGCAGACATTCACATGAATTGCATGTGTGATCTTGAGGGGCACCCAGGAGTCAATGAAGCATAGTTGCTGGGTTCATGATTTTACAATTTAGTGGGTAATCACACTAGAGGTGTGATAGAAAAGCAACTGATGCAAATTTTTTGAATTTTTTGCTAACCATGCTGCCACCGTGCCGCCCAGTTTATTAATAATAATAATAATAATAATAATAATAATAATAATAATAATAACAATAATAATAATAATAATAATTATTATTATTATTATAATAAACAAGCAGCAGGTAAATATTAGTTTGGACTTCATGTATTCTGTGGGTAAGGGAAGGTTCAGCAACTGAGACTTTTCTGACCTCTTCTACCACATTTAAAGAATATTCCTAAAGAAACTTACAGTTTTAAAGGCAGCACAGATGTGTGGTGTAGGGTTAACATATTAGTTATTGTTTAATATAACTTTTAAGATTTTACTTTAAAGAAATAACTGTGGATAAAACTTGAAGCTAATTTTGCTAACAGGTGGCCGTTTAAAGACTTTTGTTTTGAAGGGCGCGCTGATTGGCGGTGGTTTTAAAAAAAAATCTGTTGCATTTCTCACCTTCAGCTCATAGCAACAAAACACAACTGAGTGCTTTTATATAATTTCTGAGAGGTAAATATACAATTCAGTACCGACCAGCAGCTATTATATTACGTTATATTCTTTTGTAAGTGGATTTGCAGCTAATTTGAGTTTTTAAAAACACCAGAGAAGCTCTTTAGCACCGTTAGCTAGTTGACACTGACTTACACCCAGCTAGCTGACGAACCTCTATAATTCGGGTTGCTAAAATGACGTTTAAATTGTTTTTAAATATCTTGGCGTCTTTTCAGGGGAATGTTAAATATTTTGAGTATGGAAAAAAACATGTTGGCACAGATATTAAGATATGTTATGGACGTGGTATTGTGCTTTCATGTTTTAAAGGCATGTCGTTTGTACGGATCAACCGAAGGCCAGTGAGAAGCAAGAAAGTATCAGTTCCCAAGAAAGAATGGGTGGTAAGAGGTTATTTTAAAGTCATCTGTATATAAAATGTACAGTTTTAGTCGTTTTGCTCATTCTGATTCTATCTGTTTGTATTTCAGAGCACAGTTAATGACCTGTCAGTGCACAAGCCTACCTCTGAGGAGCTGGTAAGAACACAACAAAACAGAAGAGACGAGAAAAGAAGGCTTTACTTGTCAGATTTTACATTACAGCACAGACAAATGATTTTCTTTGCACACATCAGCTTGTTCCTAACCCTACTTTGGGTCAAAGTGCAGAGCCAGCTTTGTTATGGTGCTCCTTGGCTCAAGGGCCCAGCAATGGAAGATTAGTGATGCCAGAGTTTGACCCCTGAACCTTGTGATCAATAACCCAAAGCTTTAATCATTTATCCACTTTTTTCTGTGTGTGTTCAGGTTTTTGTGCTGGTCTTTTATGTTTTTTTTTTTTCTTTTCTTAAACCTTGATTTGTCCTTCAGTCCAGGCGTCATGACATGCACCGATCACACAACAGAGCTGCTGCACGGTGGGAGCTGAGGGAGAAAACCCTGAAAAAGACAAAACCCCGGCCAGCTAGCCCTCCTGGACTAGACCAGACGAGACTTCGATTATTCAGAGAGGTGTATACACACGCACATATCCGCATCATCTGCCTGATTGCTGTGTCCATTTGTCTGTCTGCCACGATGTGTCACATGATTAAACACTCTGTGATGATGTATATGAGTTTTTCATGTCTGCCTAAACATATCCTCTTTACAAAAAAATCACATTTTCTTTGGCTAAGTACAGTTCAAGAAATGAAGTGGAGCTGCAAGAGATTATAACCCAGTGGATCAAAGTAAATGTCATAATGGATTATTGGGTTTGTGTTAAAGTGCTGGGTCATGTGAAGCTTTTAGAATCAATTAACTCATAAGTAGCTGCATCATTTGATTTTTTTTAATGAACACAGTATCAATTTTTAAAAGGGTTGTGTTTAAAGTGATCAAGGAGCTCACAGTTGATTAAAAAAAAAAAAAAGTCAATGAATTGATTCCAACCTTTGAAACCTGAGTCAACTCCAAAATAAAATCTTGGGGAGTTGATTCCACACACTGAAAATTATTTCTGTTGTGTCAGTAAGGTGAGTAGCGCATGTTTTAGGTAGTGAGAGATGGATAATGGCTTTAATTTAAAATGTGCTTGGTTTAATTTGGGCTTGGAATGTAGGTCAGGCCCTTTTCTGGCAAGTTTGTCTATTGGTCAAATTAAAAGTTGTAAACAAAAAAGTGTTGTAGCAGTTATAAGAAATTGTGTATACCATAACCTTATGTGCTATTTTACAGGCCTTTGAATCATACTTCTACACAAGCATTGTTTGTGTTTCTGTAGGTGTTCTCAGATCACTGTGTGCTGCAGGACGTTCTTGCACGGTCTGACCGAGCACTAGCAGTGGTGAAAGACCTGTTTGGTGAAGCACCTCGCAGACAGAAGGGTATAGAGTTATTTCCTCATTGTATTTTCTCACGCCTTCGAGGCTTCTTCCCGTAACTCTGTCTGTGGTTTTGTTCCAGGGTTTCCGAGTGTAACCATGGCGCCTGATTACGAGTCCGATTCTGAACTTTCTGTGCTGCAGAAACCGTATCCACCAACACAACAGTCACTGCTCAGCCAAGCGATGATGGACCGAAAGGTATTGAATGAAATTCAATCATTATTGAGATTTATGAAAGTGTTTCCAAACTCTCCTGTTACACTAAAAACATGTATATTTTCATAATTTCATCATTATTCAGCATTTTTTACATTGTTCTGCATTTCCCAATTTGCCGAGAGCACCCGATGAGCTGCATCACGCTGGTAAACCTTGCTTTGCACTGTGTGCACTGACGTCAGTGTATATGCTTATATACTGTAACAGGGCAAGCAACTGCAGGATCTTAGTGCTAGCCACACCTTCTGGTCTCATTGTTGTGTGCGTCAAAATAATGTGCAAAAATAAACTACAACTGTAGATAAATTCACTTTGCACACTTAATAGGCCATAAAATATCATGCTTTTGTGTATGACATGTAAGTATTTCTCTCAGTAAGCATATCCCTAAGTAATGTCACTTGCCACTATTTCCAAGTGACTGTGGAGCTGGTGTTAATGTTGACCGATAGTTAATAGATCGAACCATGTCTGATGTTACTGTTAGTGTTTTCTATTCGATTGGGTCATCCTCAATCTTGTTTTGGTTTATAAGTTGCTCTCTGAAATGGGCTCATAACAATATAACTTTTATTTTATTTTTCCTATGAATACCACAACTTCTTGCTGAGCAATAATAGGGGTAGATGTTTAGATTTCATCCCAGTAGAGGAGATAGTTAAAATAGTGTGATAATATGTGTTTTGTGTTTGTTTTTGGGTTTTTTTGTACAAATGCCAAGATTTCATGCCAGTAAATAATAGGGGTAGATTTTCAGATTCCATGCCCTTAAAAAAGCGATAGTCTAGATCTACTTCCAGTATTGCATATATGTTTACCTCTCATAACAATAATGTATCACATTTAAAGATGTGCTATAGTATTGCACATTGTATTGCAGAAAGTTGCACGTGATTGACGTGTATGCAATGGCAAACATAAAAGTAATTTGCATAGGAATAAACGGTGGGACACACCATCTGTGTATATATAAAGAGGCGCTTGGGTGTCTGATGTATGTAAACATCTTGTAAAAGCTCGTACTTTGTGTTGGTATGCCTAGTTTTATTTTATTCAGAAGATCACTAGTTTATATCTGATTTATTATAATAGCTGTATATTGTTGATTATTATCTTGCCTTATGTGAACTGATGAATTCATGTCCTTTTCTAAAGATTTCACATACTCATGAGTGAGATGGACTCCAAATGGTAGCTTTTTCAAACAAGCTAATGCAAACTAGCAGATTGCAACTTTTCATTCATTCATTCATTCATTCTCTGAACAGCTTAATCCTATTTAGGGTTGCGGGGAGGCTGGTGCCCATCTCAGCCGACTCTGGGCGAGGGCGGGGTACACCCTGGACAGCTCGCCAG
>JAQMYF010000025.1:10871994-10885812 GCA_030014195.1 Neosilurus mollespiculum | reverse complement strand
AGTCATGAAAAGAAAGGAAACTCATTGAATGAGAAGGTGTGTCCAAACTTTTGGTCTGTACTGTATATATATATAATATATAAAATGTGTGTGTGGATATGGATGTTGGTGGTAATTGTTATTACTGTTGCCTACTTTATATAAAAAAAAAAAAACAGTTCCATCTAGCAGGAAAAACATGCTTTTTACTTAAATAATGTGGATTATGCAGGCTCCCAAGTGGTGCATCGACAAGGTGCTTAATTATTAACCCAGAGATCGCAAGTTCGAATCCAGGTTGATGCCACAGCCATCTGTGATCGGGAGTCCATGGGAGCTAATTGGTTGAGCTCTCACGGGAGGGAGGGAGGGATGGCAGACATGCGCTCACTTCCCTCCCTCTCACTCACAGCGATCACCAGCCAGTCATGGGCGTCTGTGAGCTCATTTGTACAAGGGTTAGCGGATAGCACTTTCCCTCCGAGTGTGTTAGGCCGCTTCCAAATATGAATGCGCAGCAGTTCGTAAAGAGGCAGGTAGCAGCATTGCATGACACGGAGGGGGCATGTGCATTCTTACGTCTCTCCCTGGTTGATGGTGGTCGTGTGTTAGGGAAGGCAACACTTGATGGGTGGAAACTGGATACGACTAAAAACAAGAAATAAAAAATGTGGATTATGCTGTGTAAGGGATTTATAGAGGCCATCCAAACTCTGTGTGTGTGTGCGTGTGCAGAGCATAGGTGTGGATGGCCCCTCAGTGAGGCACATGGAGGACAGACTTCAGGAGCTGAACAGACAGAGTGCAGCTGCCAGGGCCAAACTACTGGAGCTTATCGAACAGCAGAAACCGGCCACATCTCACTCTACCTCTCCATCCATATCTCCCATGCCCCCTCACTCCAGTAGCTCGCACACAGGTGTGCTTCACACACATACTGGCTAACAATTTTTCTTTACATTTTTTCTGCTGACTTTGCTAATTTTGGGGCACTGATTTCAAAAAAAGCATTAGTTTTTTTCCTATCACGTGACATTTTTATTCTGTGGCATGTGCATGTGGTATTGGTGGCTGTCTTGCCCATCAGGTTTACTTGAAAAACTGCCAACTTAAACTTGAGTTAAATTTTCTGTTTGAAAATCAAGTTTCAATTGTAAATCAGCACGGCTGCTGCTCGTAGAAAGTGTTTGAATAGTCCAGATGCATTTTTTATATGTGGAAGCTTTACTGTGCCCTCTCAGAGGATGAACATTAGTGACTTTGTGAAGAGAGTCTACTTGGCTTACTTTAAGGTTAAACTTGGAGACCAGGACAAGTCTTGAGCTCCACATAAAGTATGCAAGCCTTGCATTAAAAATGTATGGCAGTGGACAGGCAAAGAGAGAAAAACCGGCATTCGGCATTTCTATGGTGTGGTGAGAGCCGAAGAATATAGATGCTGTACGGAAACTATAATTTCTTAAAAATCAAATACATTTCTATGCTGGATTACTTTATGAGCACTTTGTACTAAAATTTGTGTAAATCATGAGATCGATTTTAATTTTTTTTTTCAATGTTATGATCTGATAGGTCATTGTTATTCAGTACAAACTTGTACATATTCATCACATAAATGATTTATGACATTTTTGCTGAAACTTTGTAAATAGGTAAAAATTCTGGGGATTGTAGAAGTCATTATATTTTGATGCATACTCGTTAAATATGCAGTTATGCTATACAGTAAAAATATGACCTCCTAGCCAAAACCCATTGTGATTTTTGGATTCAGCACCTTAGAATTAGTCAAAAACAAGTCTCAGATAAAAATCAGCAAAAGCTGTGTTGGGCAGTGTTGTCATTACACAGCAAGTACCGTCTAACAATATAACTTAAAAAATGGCAAAATATTTTGGAATCATTCCCAGACTGAGCAGTACTGAGTAACACATTTTAGAAGCAGTAACGATAGATAAAGTGTTCCAGTTTAGGTTAGTTAAATAGGTTATTTCCAAATAATATTTTAATTTCATAATTCCACCAAGTTATTACAAGCCACTTTTATTTCATAATTCCATATTTATTTCCCAGGTCTTCGTATTTCTGTCTGTTATATTCAAATGAATGGGGTATGGTTATCTCCCAGAACTGAACAGAATCAGAACAGCACTTATGGTTTATCATTTTGTAAAAATTAAGGCCCCGAATAACACGAGTGTTTCTTCTTGTCCGGGCTGGAACTTCTGATTTGTGGGTAGCACCTGCCTCAAACTTAGGCAATATGTGTACGGTGCTAAGGCGGCATGTTGGGCACCAACATTAGGTGACTGTGACCTTGACCCCACTGAAAAGAAAATGCTTGTCCGGACCATATTTCATACCTGGTGGGCCTTTCACTTACAACACTAGGTACGGCCGGATCACTTACATCAACAATCAAACATTAAATATCCCTCAGTGAGTTGAAAGATATAGCCTGACAAGGGTAAATTTCATCTTTACCCCACCTTGACCTCAAATCAAATGACCAGACAGAGAGAAAGAGTGTCTAGTTCATGCAGTGTCTTTAAAATTCTGGTTTACATATTTTGAGTGCCTGTGTACTTGTGCCAGAGCGGGGTCCTCAGTAATGGTTGCCATGACAATGGTATCTATTTATCGGCCATGTTTCAATGATGCTGAGAGTCATGTGACTTTAAAACCTGCTTGTACAAGTCATTAAAAAATAGTGTTTATAATAGTGTTTTTTTCTTAACTGAAAAATATGATAATCACAAATGTATGGGTTTAAAAGGTTTTTTTTAACTGTTCCTTTTTGCAGTTATCGGAAGGCGGACTACTGAAGTGTGTGTGTCCGTACCTGAAAGAGCCCCGTCCTCTCACACCAGGACCAACGAAAGAAGGTGGGTGAAATGAGGCGCACTAAAGAATCAACCGCTTCTGTAAATCTCAGCAGCACTTTGACTGCACCTACTCAGGATTTTAAACCAGTTGGTTTTTGTTAAGGTCAGCTGAAGCAGTTTCTCCACAAAATACAGAGGGACGACAAAAGCAGTCCAGTAATACACAGGTACATCTACACACTTTACACACAGCTACAACACTCACACATTCGCATTTCTGTCCATGCAAGAGAAATTTTTTGGTTATTTTAAATGCTGAGAAAAACCATCACATTTGTGCTTTGTGCAGGTGGATACACTGATAGGAGAAGGCTGGCTTGCGTTGTCTACTCATGTCCGTTAGTTTGAGTGACTGGAGGAAGAAGGGGACACTACAGTTACATACACAACCTGCATTCTTGCTGTTTAGTTTTTAGTTTTGCACATGAATAAATTTTACTGAATGATTTTGTGGTAGATCAGTAAAAATGTGTGGTAACAAGAAGGGTTAGCTATAATTGTGTTTTGACCCAGAGTGGCATTGGAAAAGGCATTTGGGGCGGGGAGAATCTGTTGACTGAGGGTGTGTAGAGCTGAAAACGTCATCATGAAATTATTTCTTTCACTGGTCAGAAATGTGGTGATGTTAAAATGTAAACAAACCTTCACACAGAAATCCCCAAAATTACCTGAGCATGCAGAACAAACACATGGTACAGCTCTGTGGATCAGCTCAGTTTCTGCTTGAGCTCACAGATAAATTGCAACCCAACTTTCTCCATGTCGGAATTATTTCCTGCACATTAGTTGATTCAGAGTCAAATCACTCAAATTATCTTGGATCTTGTGTTCACATTTACTCAGTAGAATTCTGTTCAAATCGATTAAACCGAGTCAGTCTAATCAAGTCTCAGATCACCTTGCACCCTCTCTGTGGCGTTGCCCACAGCCTCCCGCGTCTGTAGATGAACTTTACTTCACACTCAGTCTCTGAAGTCTGGATCGTAAAACAGCAGCCTAGTTCCTGAATCTGTACAGAATATCTCTGTGCTATACACTGCACTTCCTCCCACCATTCACTTCCACTTTCTCTCATCCACATTTTATTATCCTCCTGTGCTAAAACCTCACCTCCTAAGCAGTGCAGCGCCCGGAATCCTTCCTCACTGAGCTGGGAAATGCACACACAACGTGGTTTGTGAACTTCAAAGCGCCCTTTGCTTTTCTCATAACCAAGGCAGTGCAGGCAAACCAGAAAGGAAGCCGGTTCGGATATTTTAAAATAAAAGTCCTCCTCTACACCATCATCAATGGCCACTGCCCCCCGGCTGCTGTTTACTGAGATCAGCCGTGGTGAGCCGAGCATGAGAACGGACTTCAAGACAAAGTGAAAACTGTGGCACTCTCCTGGCTGGAGGTAGCGCTTAAGATCGGATAGGGTCTCATGATGCAGCTGCATGAGGGAGCCCAGTCCCAGCTGTGCAGGATTGAACTCGGTCAGAGACATCAGGCGGTTCCAGACTCCTGCATCAAAGGCTTGTGGGTTAAACGAAGGTCCAGAGAGAACAAGACGAATATGCTGTGTGATTTTTGCAATAGAAGAATTTGCATAATCTCTAATACTCCTTTCCGCTTGCACCGTATCTAACAGTCGTGCAACATAAACACACACCTCTCTGTACTGTCGAGCTCGTGGAGTCGTGTCCTGCTGAGTAGAGGCAGCAACCACACTGTTCAGGACTTTCCGAATTGCCCGCACTGACACGCCCTGAAAAGATGTGACCCTGTGCAGTCGAGTCCAGCAGGAATATAAACCCTCCACAGGACTTGACACATAAAGACGATGTAGCGGGTGCAGGTCCCTCAGAATTTGTGCCAATACCCTGATGCTCTGGAGCAAGTTCTCAGCTCCTCCTTCGCTCCAGCACTGCTCCAACTCCTGAAGAAGGGCCGTGTCTACTCGAGCGCAGCCGTGCAGCTGCTGGAGCGTTGCAGCCAAGCCACAGCTGGGCTTCAGCCTGGGTTCTTCCATGGCCTCAGCCAGGCAGTCCCACACTAGGAAGCTGAAGATGGTCCCCAACCTGCAATCATCACTGCAGTCTCCAGTGTGTAGGTGACCCTGATCACTCAGATAATCCCAGGTGTGGAACTGACTGTGGTTCCCACTGCGGAGGAGAGCATCAGCGTCCTGCAAGAGCTTCAGGCACAAACAGCCTCGCTCAGAAAGCTGCACGCCTGGAGAACATGACAAATCATAGGTCAATATTATCTGGTGGAAATCTGTCACTTAGGCAAGGTTATCATGGTCACAGACCTAAATGACCTGGAAATGTGTTTAGGTAAATTAACACTATAATGTACATTTGTTTCTGCCTTTTATGCTGCAAACCTTTTAAAAACACAACCCTCTGTACTGTCTACCTACTTCGAATGTCGAGTTCCGCCACTCTGCTGAGGAGCCGGTCAGCGTCCCGAGTCTTTTCCATGAACAGAGCCACTAAAGCCTCCAGCTGGGCCGAGTCCTCCAAGCTCACCCCCTCTAGTAGACACTCCTTGACTGTGCGACGTGGAAGACCCACAGCGACCCCCAGCTCACAAATGTTCAGCCTGGCCTCATTTCCCACAGCTACTTGTAGCTGAGCCCTCACCTGCTGCAGCACTCCTGACAAAATGAAAACATTTTTAAGCACCGTAAGATGAAAAGTCACATATCGAACAGGAATATATTTTAATATTTGTTCACTTGAGTAAGGCAGGTGTCCTGCTGTTTTGTCTCGTGTCTCCTCTATTCCCACTCCCACGCTGCTGCTCTCTTTGCTGTTCAGCGACAGATCATTTAACAAACTAGTGACTGAAAAATAAAAACATATCACTCAAACTGTTAGCTGTCCTTTTTTAAATGTATATTATTTCAGAATATTTGAATAAATTGTTATGCTGGTCTGGGTGAAATGATGCTGGCAGAGCTTGAATGTTAAATAAATAATCCATATAATATGTCATGTGACCAGTAGATTTTGTTTCATGATAAAATATTACAGCTGATCAGGTTGTAGTATGAAAATGCAAGCAATACAACACTAATCTACTAAAAATAATCTCAAAGGTTCTAATTTGCATATTCATTTGATCTGGATTAAAGTGGATGCTTTTGAATGAACGCGAGACTGATCTGTGTGCTATTTGATCACTGTAATTTGAGAAAACCATCAGTTTCAGTGCTGCAAATCATCAACAGCTTTTCACTCTTCATCGAGCAGTTTCAGTTTGTTCTGTGATTCCTTACCATTTATGTCCTCGGCGAGCTGAGGGTCTTCGTTATACAGTGCCGTATAAAAGCTCCTGCATGCCGTCTCCCCTTTAGTAAGGCAGATGGTCAGCAGGACGTTGCTCTGCTGCATGGGGGTCGGTGCTGCCTGGATCCGCTCCAGATCGAACTGGGTGAGGACACTGTTGGAGAAGAGAGCCAGAGACACCGGCAGCACCGAGAAGCCCAGGCGGCTGCACAGACACGAGAACTGAGCCTGCAGTTTCCGCTCTGGGAGACACCAGAAAATATAAGCACAAATTATCATTTTATTTATGCATACACTCACCAGTCACTTTTATTACTAACTTGTATTATCTAATCGGCCAATCATGTCGAAGTAGTGCAAAGCAGGAAATAATGCTGATCCAGGGCACGATCTGGGAAATCTGAGACTGCCCAGTATGCAGGATCACTCAAACTAGACAGGTAATGTTTGGAATAATGCTGTCTCATCTGGTGAATCCTAATTCCTACTGAAGATGGTAGCATCAGGCTGCTGCTGGTGGTGTAATGGTGAAAGGAATGTTTTCTTGACACACAGCTCCTTACAACCAGAGGAGGATCATTTGAACATCACACCCTGTCTAAGTACTGCTGTCCAGAAGTGGCCATTGAGTAGAAGATTGATTGTTTAAAAAAAAAAAAAAAAAAAAGGCTTCCTACTCATACAGGGATGTCCAATCTTATCTGGATTTTATCTGGGTGCAAGTTTTCACTTTAACCAAGCAGTAGCCACACCTTCGACCTTTTTCAATCACTGAGCTAAAAAAAAACCCAAACAAACGAAAATAAAAATACTAGATTGCACATTAGTGGTTCAATTTTGAAGCAGGGTGGCATCCATTTTGGCAAGACTACTTTGCTTCAGGATATCAAAATGGAGCCATTGAAAGCCATCACAGTACGAAAACCCTGAAAATTTTACTGCTGATGGTCAGAATACCTTAAATCCATACAACTTTTACAATAATTTCATTTGTGATCAATTGAAAAAAAAAAAAAGAAAACAAAAAAGCTCTGCATAGCTGAAATTTGGGGAAAAAATCAAATGAAATGTACATCTTGGATGTAATTATTTCCATTTTCTCCATCTTTTAATGCTATGTGAGTATAACTTTCAACAATAAAGTGGTCTCACCAAGATGGCTGTCACCTGGCTTCAAAATTTGATTAAACCAGGTGGAAGGTGTAGTTACTGCTTAGTTGGACATTCCTGTACTAATATGACAGCATAATGTTTAAGATGAGTATAAAAAGCGCCTGACTATCAACTATCGATAAAAAACTATCAACCTGAAGACCGCAAGTTCGAATCCAGGTTGATGCCACAGCCATCCGTGACTGGGAGTCCATTGGAGTTAATTGGCCGAGCTATCACGGGAGGGAGGGATGGCATATGCACACTTCCCTGTCTCTCATAGCAATCACCAGCCAATCATGGGCGTCTGTGAGCTCATTCGTACGAGGGGGCGGATCCCTCAGAGTGTGTTAGGCCACTTCCAAATACGCATGTGCAACAGTTCGAAAAAAGGCAAATGGTGGGCATTGCATGTGGTGGTCATGTGATAGAGGAGGATATACTTGATTGGTGGGAATTGGATACGACTAAATTAGGGAGAAAAATGGGAAAAAAATCAAAAAAAAAAAAATGATGAGTATAAAAAGAGACAAACCTGTGGGGCCACGCTGGATCTCTATAAACATAAAAGAAAAATAGATTAAATCAGATACCACTGTTAGTTGATATAATTCTGGAATCATTTATAAATGAAATGAAATACAGGCTACATTCTCTAGTGCCGCCGTACCTCTTTCAGCAGACAGCCAGCTCTGCAGACGTGGATAATGCTGCTTACATTCCCACAGACACTCGAGGAAACGTGTTGCTCCGCTCTCATCCATCTGACCCTGAACAATCTCCAGCAGCTTGCGGGCACTCTTCTGTGGTGTCTTTTCTGCCTTCACTTCATGGTAGTTATCCTGAGACAGCAGACCTGCAGCCAGGACACAGTCTAACAGCGGCGCCAAGTTATACAGAGACGTCACCAGGACCTGCTGAGATGCTAACAGCTGTGCCTTCACCGACTGCCTCTGTCCTAAACCTGGGATTAAACATCAAGTACGAGTCGTACACTAAACTCATAAGGTTGAACAATCACTGCACATTATCCATCAGAAAGCCTAAACGTGTGTGTACATTTCTCAGGTTTAGTTCAGTTTAATGTACGCACCTAAATCAGGGCACGCCTGAGGGGGGGACGCCATCTTCAGTCCTAAAGTTCATTGACGAGGCTCCACTTCTGGAAAATAATGACTGAAATGTTGATCACAAATTTTTGACTTAAATGCGATTCAATTTTAGCAAATGTTATTTGGAATTGCTAAAAATATATTAATTATTATTCATTATTCATGCACACATTTCAAGAGTCCATATCCAAAATTTGTACAAGTTAGAAAAACTAAATAAATTTTGGAAAATCATTATTTAGCCTACAATGGTTACATTGTTATAATTACCTCCACCAAAGGGGTAGGTTATGAACTGAGGTCTGTGACTATAATAAGTCAAAAACTAATGGACGTATTTGCATGAAATTGTAAACAAATTTGTGTCTTGAGTCAACAAACATCTGACTAAATTTGGTAGTGATCCAGATCCGGATCCAGGAGATTCACGTGAACTTTACAAAGACATAACTGATTGATGATAAAGCCTCGATTGCAAAGTTTGGAGAGTTCCCAACCTTGGTAGAGGTCTACACTTTCTGAGTGTATTTGTAGTTCCAGCATGAGGCAGAACATTGGTACGTGCAATATTCGACTCTTAGATTGCGTTGCTGTCTGTATAGGGCAGGGGTGCCCAACCCTGTTCCTGGAAGACTTAAGCTCCAACCATAATGGGGCTCATCTGACACATCTAATCATTACCTCAAATCTGGATTCACACAGGAAGCCACGTGAGTCGTTTTGCCGCTGAACTACATATGAAATCGCTTATTTCACAGTCTATTGAAACAAATAGGGAAAGGTTTCAGGTAACTCAGTATTTGGCAATATCTGTCAATCAAATGTATCTTTAAGCTCTGATTGGTAATCTTGAATCACTTGCACAGAACTTTATGTTGCTTGGGAAAAAAACTTTTCACTGGCAATCACTGACCTTGCACGGTCGCTTCCTGTGTAAACGTAGCTTAAGTCTTAATTTCAAAGCCTTGGGTCTTGTTTTGATGATTAGATGGTCAGGTGGGACTGTAAGTCTTCATGAATGTAGATCTCCAGGAACAGAAACTGGCACTCTTGATATCGGGTTTCATTCATTTTCCATGCCTGTGTGGATTTCCTCTGGAGTCTCTGGTTGCTTCTCACTTATCAAAAAACATGGCACTATATGAACTGGCTGTAGGGTGTGTGTTGCACAGGATGAACTGGCATCTCTTCCAGGGTATGTTCCCACCTCACCACTTGATCCAAATAAAGCTGTTAATGAACAGGTCAATGTCTGTCTTCCCCAGTACCTATGTTCCCTAATCCCATAGAGACTGGAGAGCATAGAGACTGGGAAAGAGGGGACATGGGGACTGGGGAACATGGGGCTGATCCCTTAATAAACAGTGGATTTATTCACCTTCACTGTTTCATCAGATCAGTGACTGAATGAAACTAACACCTGTAAAACCCTCTAACACACAAATTCTTACAGCTACAGAGGAAATATTTCGAACTTAAAAGTCATGTGATGATACAAACGTTTCACTTGCTTAAGTTTCCAGTTTACCCTTTTTTTTTAATATCCGCCATAAACATGTCGCTGCACATTAACGTTAATCTTCGACTAATTCACATATATACAAATAAAAGAGCACGCGCCTCGGTCTACCCCAGTCCTGCCACGCGCACTGCTGACCGACATGGTGCTCGTTTTTCAACCTGAGAAACCAACAAGATAAAATACAACAAACTTTTAACAGTCACAAACTTATATATATATATATATATATCACACTAACCATGAATAAAATATAAAATCCTTAATGTTACGCGGGACTCACGATGCCTGAAACGAAAAGCTCTTCACTTCCTGGAAGTTGTCGCTAAACTCCAGAGGGGAAAAAAACAATCCAAACTTGATAGCCTTAGCTCGTTAGCAACCTCGTGTACTTATAAAGCTAGATTTAGATACAGTCAGGGTTCAATAATTACCAACAGAAACACGGCTAGTTGAAAAACGATCTGTTCTACACAGACCACTTGGTCCAACTTCAAACTTTTAGGCAAAAAGGATGTGGCTTCATTCGCTACAATACCAATAAACTACATTTCCCAGGATGCATTGGTAGCACGCGACACGCCGACTTATGGTTGCTAAGGTAACAGAATAAGCAATTGAAGCAACCGAGGTGAAAGTTTGGATGGGTGTCAGTAACTTTGTAAATGTTGCTTTAATATGCCACCCTGAAATATTTAATTAAAAATATTTAAATGAATGTATATATATATATATATATATATATATATATATATATATATTTTACATACACACACACACACACACACACACACACGTTACAAACTCGCGGTTAGCTTTGTGGACATTTTCTCCGGGATGTTGCCTCCATTCAATATACCTCTTTGTCTGCAGCCAAATAATATGAAAGGTGCACAAACTTCAGACCACAGAGTTCTGCCATTTGTTCCAGTAGAAAAATATATATATATTTTTTAATCTTTTTTCATTTACTACTGATATTTATTTATGCCTAAAACAAAGTACAGAATATGCTATAATATGCTCATGACTAGTGGAATCATCATCGACAGGTGAACAGTTTTTTTGTTGTTGTTTTTTTTTTTGACTGAAGTGGGTGAGAAAATCCTTTTGTGGGATGTCCCATGTAATGAGAGAGACCCTTAGCGACCCTTAGGGGATAAGACTGTGTGATGATCCTCATGATGTCCTGCCAGTGTGTCACATGACCTACAATGTGATTACCCCTCTCTGTGACATCATCAGCTACCGATTGCCCTACACCACAGCAATCAAACTCAAGGCTAGTGGGGCCAAATCTGGCATGTCATCTCATTATGTGGCCTTGTACATTCTTCGCATCGACCATTATTACCTTGAAACATAGTTTTTCATCCATTCACGAGGTGGCAGCAAACCTATTTCAGAATCAGAATACTTTATTGATCCTGGACGAAATTGTCATTTCAAGTTTCATTTATGGCTTAAGGAAGATTGCAAGCTAGCATGTTGCTGTCAAGGTTTGTCAGAGAAGAAAAGGAAATAAAGTTAAAGACAAATCACAAACTAAACCTCTAAACTAAACTAATAATTTTGCCATGCATGTTTCGTGGTTGCCATTTTGGAGTAGATTATCTGGGCCTTGAAATCCTTGAAATGTAGTGACATGGCCCTCAGTAAAAATGAGTTTGACCCCCCTGACCTGCACACTCCCTGACCCTGGGACATCCCACCCAGAGAGATTTACGCACTGCTCCTAGTTTTAAATGAAGTCAGAGAAAGTAAGCACTATTCAGCGAAATAATAATACATCTGCTACATTATTATTTATTTCTGTTTAATTTATTAAGCACTTTTAACAATAGCACTTTGGCACGTCCCCTCTGTGGTCTTTCCTGTGTGCTGGAGAGACTGAGCTGTCCGAGGCTTCGGAACTAAGAGAGAGAAATAAAGACAAAATTCTTATTATATATATATACCATCAATGAGAGCTTTTGATATAAACCATGTGATTGTGGGAAGTCCCATGTAATGAAATAGACCACTTAGTGATGCTCTTACAGGTGCCAGTGGACTCTGTGTCCCTCTATCGCTCTGTGTTTCTGTCACGATGATGATGTCACTGAGAAGGGTGCTAGAGAACAACTCTTGTCCCTCTTGTCATAACCCCTCTCTATGACGTCATCACCTACTGACTGACCTTCACACCCGATGCGAGCTTTACTGCTGCTTCTAGTTTTATATAAGCGCCCGACACAGTGAAATCTTCACAGTGTGTAGGTCATGTGACACACTGGTGGGACATCATGACAGACACACATTTTTATATTTGTCTCATAGATACTTTAAGAATCTTATGTCCGAGGATAGATATGTGCCTGAGTGGAGAGAGATGGGGATCAAAAATATGGTAATATTCTCACCACAATGTGTCTTAGGTAAAACACTTCTATGTTGAAGGGGTGTTTTGTATGGATGGAGCGTAAACTTGACTTACTCTCTGGCTGAACACAGACACCTCTGATATACAGGAAGTCGAAGTCCTGTTTCACTGGTTCTGTTTGATTCTGGATGTACAGCTGCATTCTCTGGGTGTCCTTTTGATAAAAAAAATCCTTTGGATTAAAAATTTACTTTTATGTACACAGAGTTCCTGCCTGCAATCTTCACACACACTTACCTGGGTGTGGTATCCTCTAACTCCAGGTGCAGGTGTGGTGGAAGCACTTTGGCGCATCCCCTCTATAGCGCTTCCTGTTCTCTGGTGCCTGGCATGAACAAGCTGTTGTGGCGTTAACAAATTCGCTGGATGCTGTGGAACTGAGAGAGAAAGAGAGAGAAAAACAATCATGAAATCAGGGTTAAAGGTGTAAGAGAGTGTGTACGATTTTGTGGTATCTAGTGGTGAGGTTTCAGATCTTATACTTCTTCCAAAAATTTTATTTGATTTGATGTACTCTATTAATCCCACAAGGGAAATTTAGCTTCTGCATTTAACCCATCCAAAATGAGCACACACTCTCATAAACAGTGAGCAAGCACACACTCGGAGCAGCGGGCTGCCACACACTGCAGCATCCAGAGAGCAGTTGGGGGTGAGGTGAGATGCTCAAGGGTACTTCAGCCATGAAGGTGGAAAAAGGGAAGGTGCTTACTCCCCCTGCCAACACACATTATTCCTGCTGGTTCGGGAATCAAACCAGTGACTTTTTGGTCCCAAACCTGCTTCTCTAACAATTAGGCCACAGCTGCTCCTGGACTGTTGTTACACTGTACATCCAAATTTACCCCTTAACTAACTTTAACCCTAACACTATTATTGTTTGACAAAAATATCCTAACATTTTGTTCTCCACCTGCTGTTTCTAATAATCCTGCAAGTTCTGTCTGGGATTGAAGAAGTATCTATCAGGTCTGTTAAATGAGTCTCTCTCTCTCTCTCTCTCTCTCTCTCTCTCTCACACACACACACACACACACACACACACACACACACATATACACCCAGAACTCTACAAGACCAAAATAAATGAACTGTACAAAACTCTCTGTCTCTCGCACACATACACACATACTCACACACACTCTCTTTCGCCTGTGTGAACACACACACAACTTACATTGTTCACTATTTATTGCACTACCTCAACACTGTAATTATTTTATGCTGCTATCTTTATATTTATAGCTTTGCCTATATTCTATTTGCATTACCTCAACCACTGCTACTCTGTACATCATTTCATTTTTTTTCCATCCCATCTTTTTCTTTCTTTCAGTACCAAGTCATTCATTCTTGTGCTGTCTTTTTCTTTTTGTACTGTTTGTGCACTGTATTGTAAGACTCTCTTGTCCATCCTCAGGAGTCTAGGAATTTGTGGTTCAGCATGGCAATGGTTTGCTTCCTACCTGGAAGG
>JAQMYF010000025.1:10800867-10815479 GCA_030014195.1 Neosilurus mollespiculum | reverse complement strand
ATATGTATATATATATAAAATTATATAACCAGTTAATCAAATCCTAAATCTACTTCTAAATCATACTTTTATTTTTACTGTTTAAGCGATCCCACAATTCTGCCTATGTCTGTACTCTCCATGTCATTTTCTTGTGTACACAGAGGTAAAACGTGCGCTGAGGGGACATTGCTTACTATACCACTTCAAATAATTAAGCAAATAATTTGGGGGTAATAAATCTAAAAGCAAATGCAAAATATTAGGCATTTACTCACCATATAGGGGCTGCCTGGAGCCTCTGCCATTGTCAGGAGTATGATCACTCCAAAAAACCCATCTGCACAGGTGCAGAAACTGTGTGTATCACATGTGTAAACAAAGAAGCATGCTTAGAGTGGACCTACAAGAGGTCTCAAAAAAGTTCACTTTCTCAGGAAGAATGCTGAGGATAAGTCTGTATATTATCAAGGAAACAGGAAAAAAAAAAAAAAGAAAAATTCAGATTTCCTCACAAAATGCCTGTTTTAGTCACATTTAGAGCTATACATGGCGTATCCAAGCTAAATTTTAGTGGTATAGAATAAATGATTTTGAATTGAGAAACTTTTAATACATTTAAAAATTAAACCTTTCACTGATTATCTACTATGGTACCTCCCTGGTGTTACAATTACGTTTTTAGCTATAAATGTCTCAGTTTTCCTCATGAATATGCATGAGGTTCTGATGATTCTATGCCACTGCTCATGTGTGCGGGAAAACAGCATTGATTCCGTGATGGAGGAAGAAGTGAGCGTACTCGCTTCTTTAGTTTTTATGGTTTCACTCAAATGAGGATGGGTTTCCCTTTTGAGCCTGGTTCCTCTCAAGGTTTCTTCCTCGTGCTAACTGAGGAAGTTTTTTCTTGCCACTGTCGCCGCGGGCTTGCTCATTAGGGATGTGTAGGGGTTGTAGAAAAATGTTTAAATTCCTTTTTAAATTACTTTTACTATGTAAAGATGCTTTGCGACAATGTCAATTGTAAAAAATGCTATACAAATAAAACTGAATTGAACTGAATTGAAAGTTTACATTACAAAATCCCATAAGTCGTACTTGTGAGAACTTGGGGTAGAAATTCAGACGTATAGTTTGTAAGAAGTGAGCAACACATTATAAAGATTTTTGATATATACAATGTAAAACAAGTGTAACACAATACATGCACCAACCATTGTAGTGACGGGGCTCACCGAAAGGGGAACGCTTATTTCAGCAGAAAGTTTTGGAAATAATGATAATAATCAAGGAAAAAAAGAAACACAATTAAAATAAAGTGGGGATTTGAAAACAGTTTATGAAGATAACAGCAATAAGTGTTCTGTTTTAATGGAGGTTCGGGGGGTGTTGTGGTGTTATATCATCCCCACAACTTCATAGTTAAACATCTGTTTCTCTCTCTCTCCGGCTGTCTTTTTCGCTCTTTCCTTTCTGATTTGGTAGATTCTCTGGTACCAGCTGGCCTACCTTGCTTTCTCGTCATCGCCATTGTTGTTGATAGACCAAAAATAGCGTCACGTGACTAATTTTAGGTGAGGTTAAACCAAAAGTTTGTATTTTTTTTGCCGACTCGGAAATTAAATATGGTATTCGTTGTATATTTAAATATCTTTGTTATGTGTGTAATTAGCAGCAAAGTTTTATCTTTATCTTAAGTTCTAATACTGATTAAATAATCGTCGTATCTTTTATAACAAAACTACATCATGTATAGCTTTTTATGTGCAATTTTTACAAAATAACAACACATTATTGTTTACATTATAGTCCTGAAGTCTTAACAGTGGTGGAAAACCTATTGCATGTTACAAACCTTTGACACAGGAGATTTTGCATGTTCCATGTTACATCTAAAGTCTCCTTACAGAAAGCTTTGCGTTATCACACATTTGTCTTTGGAAAAACAAACAACAACATGCAGTGTCCATCACCCAAGGCTCTTTTACTATATAAAATAAATAAATCAACACTATAATAATATAACAGTGGTTAATAAATGTACTTCCCTAGGAAAACTAGGGTAATCTGTTAGCTCATATACAGTGCATCCAAAAATGGCTCCTGAGACCCTGAGAGTACATGTAGACTCATGTTAATGACATCATACATGTACATCATTTTTGCTGGCACTCTTTTGTTGACCCTGGGGTTTCTTGAATTCAGGACTGTTGACTTGGTAAAAATCAGGATGGTGAGGTGACTGCAACATGTTTTCTCAATTTTCTGCAGTATTTGGTGTTGTGTTATTCAGCCATTATTTCTGTCACTCAGGAGGGGAAATTTTAGTTTTGCAGTGACAAGGTGACTTTCACTAAATTGGCCTATGAATTCATTCGTCTTAGGGGCTGTCGGGCTTAATGTGAAGTTTGATGAGTAAAACGATGAGTGATGTAAAGGGTGAGTCCACAAAGATGTAGACATGTAACAGGTAATAAAGTGACTTTCTCAAACTAAAAGCTTTACATAAACATCCTAAGGCAAATATGGAACATAGATGTTGCTAGGTTTCATTGTGGAAGGGACAAACAGATGACAGAGGGAAACCTTTTCTAGATCCACCATACTTTTACTGCATATTAATTATATAGACAACTAGCTATGATACACAGAAAATTATTAAAAAATAATCCAATTACATAAGACTTGTTACCAAATAACGTTAATACGAAGTGGAAAATTAAATGAACATGTGGAGACAGCACAAGGCAATGAGTGTGACCCATTCTCTACTTTATCACTGTGAGGAAGTGACACAGCTGCTTGGGTCACCAGGAGACACTACACACAAGGGTCGTTGCCATGACACTAAAGTAAAAAAAAAGGTAAGGCTTGTTGTAGAGAATCAGCAATGTCTATATTTCACTTCAAATGACACCTGTAAATTAATACACATACCCTACACAATGTGCGCAAGACTTTTGAATGACTTGACACAACATATTACATGTAATATAGTAATTTGCAAGAAACACAAACCTAAATATATCTGTGGACTGAACGGATGAAATGATGAAAGTGTGTGATTTTACTTACATTTTCATTCTAATGTCACACTTTTGCACTCCGATGATCTGCATAACAATCTGCTAGGAACTCAAATGACACTGCAAGGGTTAAGGGGGACACTGCTCTAAGAGAGAGAGAGAGAGAGAGAGAGAGAGAGAGAGAGAGAGAGTGCAGTGCATGCTGGGAATGCTGCATGCTGGGCCAGTGGCATTCTGGGAGGCTGTTCCCCTGCAGGCCCGGGCCTCTGGAGCAGCAGCATGGTTAATGGCCCTTTCATGGCTCGGCCACAAAGCCTTTTGTCCGTGCCTAATTCACTCAATGGTGCGTGGAAAAGAGGGGGAAGGGGCATGGTGAAAGCTCTCTCTCTCTCTCTCTTTCTCTCATTACACTGGACGACCGTGAAAGGTATTGACAGGTATCACAGTGCATATGATTTTTCAAGTCACTTAAGGCACAGATGACAGCATTTTCTCATAAATATAGTGTAAAGTCAGAGCCTTCAAGACACTAGATAACTGCTGAGTAAAGGCTAATGGGTGAATACTGTGCATGGACAAACAAAGAATTTGAAATATGTGGCTAATGACTAACCATAAGTGTGGTATAGCGGGATGTATCGGCACATCATAGCTATGGATGTGAGTGTGGGTTACTCTCTGTGTAGGTTTGTGTACATGTGGATATCCTGGGTTCTCTGGTTTCCTCCCATTTTTGGAGGTTTCTATTAGCTGCTAGGGTGCTATTTTCTCTTGCCTTAAAATAAGTGTATACAGACTTTTTCACTCCATTCTACATTCTGTGCAGGTCTGGGCTCAGGTTAGGTTTAGGTTCTATTGGGTTGCACCTGAAACCCCACAAAACCACATGAAAACATGCCACACCAAGAGCATATTAACAGTGTCTGTGTTGTGGAGTTCTTCATGTGAGAAGAGTGCCATAATTATGCGTAGTGCATATGTCATTTGTAACTTCTCATTAAATCTAACCCTTAAATAAACTCTCTTAAAACACTGTACTGTTCACACATGATCTGCCATTTATTACTCATGATGATGATGATGATGATGTACTACAATTACAATCAAGGAGTCAAAAGGTCTAACAGCTAAATGCTGCAGCTCTAATCATGCACTGGAATGCTCTTGTATGACGCAAAACAAAAAATATAATAAGAAACATGCAGAGATAAGCTTCAAATGGAAAGAGTATAATGGAAAGTATAATCTTAATTTTTTTTTAAACTCAACATACTCGTTGCTGATTGGACAGGATGCATGACTATCACAGGGTAGAAAAAATCATATTTTTTCATTGTAATGTAATAGACAGCCTAGCCAAAGTTACTCATGTTAGTACCTGTATAACCTGTCAAAGATACATATCTAATATAGTGTCGTATAAATGTCCTTGATGATGAAATCAGCACAAATAAACATGTCGATAGATTAATTAAGGCAAATTTTTCATTCTCTGAAAACCTCTCCAACTCTTTGTTTTGCCTTCTCTCACTCTGGCCAATCAACAACCAGGATCTGATATGTTCCTTATGGTTCTGTTGTAACATGTTCTCAGTTGTTTGTAAGTTTGTGATTTGTTACTGTGTTTTTATGTTGCTACTGTAATTTCAGCTGAAACAAGAAATCTCAGAGACTGCAAACCTCCACCAAGCCCAGCAATCCCCCATATGAACTAAAAATGTCCTATCTTACAATGTGAAAGAATCCTTTTTAAAAAAATCCTGTAAAATTTTTGATCCAGCTCATCTCCAAAATCTAACAGCGACTTCACTATTCAAAGCCCCTCCTCTGGAAGAAGTTTCAAGAAGATCTGCACATAACTTTTTGAATAATCTTGCTAACAAACACACAATCAAACTAATAGGGCACTCAGAGAGCGCAAACCTCTGCCAATCTGAAAATAAACAACAGAAAGTACACAGCATCCTCTGTTGAGCCTACTATAATACTACACTTCCAAACTATCTTGCAATGTTAAAGAACCTTTACAAAAATTCCAGAATTTAGAAATTGATCTGGATCATCTCCAGAAAAAGAGGGAGGGAATTTAGCCATACTCCATCCCATTCATACTCCATCCCATTCATCAAAATCAGACCATAACTTTTTTCTTAAAGTTGCTAACTAAAAAACATACAGACAAACAGACACACTAATCCTAGCAAATATATAACCTCTTTTTGGAGATAACAAACATGCAAACTGAAGGTAAGATAAAATCTTCTTGGTGAAGGTAATTAAAAATGCCCCTTAGGTAAACAATACAGATGTTCACTCTGTTTTCTATCAGATAGCTTTGAATTCTTCTTCTAACACCCTACTTTACTGTATATACAGCAACCGGCTGCATACAATCCACACTTTGTCTTCACATAATCATGCTGATTAATTTTAATGCAATTAAAAAAAACAAAAACATTAAATACAAACACAGCGTTGTCCAAAATATAGACTTTTCCAAATACAGCTTACTAAATCTTAACTGTCTAGCAATTTTGCTGTCTAGTCATGACAGAGCACCTAATCAGACTGCGTCAATTATGCGTGTGTGTGTGCGTGTGTGTGTGTATATATATATGTGTGTGTGTGTGTGTGTGTTCTAGTTGTTCCTGTGTCCAGTGCAGCTGTGTACACACTGGGGCAAGAGCCTAAGAAGCTAATGAAAATGGAAGTCTAATCCATCCTCTCCAGCAATATCGGCTCTTGTGCCAAGCAAACCAGCAAGGAAAACACAGTGGCTCTGACATGGCATGCGAGGATCAAATGTGGCCAACCACACACAGCGCCGCACAACACTCACACAGAAACTTTTGGCTAAGATGAAGTGAACGCTGTCTTCAGGTGGGGCTCAGGAAGCATTTCCATGACCTCTGCCAGGATGGCTGACAAAGACGTGCTGCTTGAGCTTCAGAGAAGCCAACTGTGATGCTGCACTGTGCGCTTCAGTGTTTAATCTCACCGAGATGCTGTAGATCTCCTGTAATCATGGAGACTGCTGTGTTGCTCATATTGATTCACATTATCTTGAGTTACCAAGACAAGAACAGGGTCCTCACTGACTCTGATTCCTCTCAGGTTTTCTTCCTCATGTAGTGCCAGGGATTTTTTTCTTCACCAGCATCACCTCTGGCTTGTTCATTCAAAAATCCAAACCAATATCCAGATTTCTGAGACATTGTAACAGAACACAATACTCACTCATACAATTCACCTGAAATTGAATTATGTTCAAAGTACAGGGTAATCTCTCTTACCTGATTGAATCCACCTGCTCCCTATACAAAATCAGAACCATTTTCATTCTATGAGGTTCATCATTTGGATATTACACCTAAAATGTGCACTGCACTGTGTATTTGGCATTCAGAAATGGGCAAAAGCACCTAAACAGTGTTCTCTTTGGTGGGCATAATTTCTGCTGGTTATACATGTCACAGGCCAAATGCAACAGAAACCATCATCATAACTGGCAATATTCCTACTTTTAGACACACCTAGGCCTACTTGGAACGTTTTAAGAAATGTTACAGCTGTGTCAGAGATGATGTTCTTAACCACTGTCCAAGCCTCCCATGATACATCTTCCGTACATGAATCTCAAGCAATGTAATGCGGGAGGACACAAAAAATGGCACTATGTCTTAAACTGTGAAATTTGTAGAAGATTTAATGAATTCTAACATGCACACTCTAGTGTGGGCTTAGAACGAGTAACAGAACAAATTAGTCATAAATGGGTGGTGGCAAAATATGGATCTATCCTGGGAACACTGGGCACAAGGTGGGGATTCAACTTGGGCAGGATGCCAGTCTGTTGCAGGATAACATGCACACCCCTCACATTTACACCTAGAGCTAGTTAAAAGGGGTTGGCTCACCCTTCCTAGAATCCAGTTCACTGCTTTTGTTTACACAGGGGTCACTGCATCCATGCTGCATCAGAACAAATTCACTTTAGATAATCTCTTTGCAAAAAACCTTCCTTCATCTATCTGTCATGGGAGCTTTGAACAAAAAATTTTTTCCTCCCACAAGAACCCTGACGCTTAGGATCCACGATGTTGGATGTTAGCGGATTGCTGTGGATCGTTGGAATTTTTTAAGAATATCATTAGCATTAAAAATGGTGAATTTGTACTTGGTGCAAAGGAATCTGGGAAGGGTAAGTTGGCCCCTTTAAGATAACCAAACCACCGACTGGCATAATTTGGACAGTAAGAGGAAACCAGAGAACCCAGAGGAAGCCAAGATGGGTGGAGGAAGAAGATGCAAAGCTCTGTACAGACAGTAGGTCTAGCTAAAATTTGAACTGGGGACCCTGAAGCTGTGAGGCATGTGACATGTCGATGTGGGTTTCTTCCAGGTTTTCTGGTTTCTTGCAAACTTCCAAAAACACAAAGTCAGGGTGAATAGTTTTGCTAAATTGCCCATACGTACACTCATAGGGGCTGCACTTTCCAGGACAGGATCTGGATCATGAGCTAAAGTAGGGTTAGAGAGAGAATTTCCAGATAATGAGAATGAGGGAGGTTTTGCATGCTCTCTATGATCCCTGTAGTATGAGTCTGTTGCTCCACCACAGCTGCACTCAGGGATTGTGAGCCTCAATCACACAGGGGGCACAATGCAAACCGGGGCAAAACCCTGAGGGGACGATCGCATACCAGATCAGGGGAAAACAAGTCAGAGAGTGCAGTGGAGAAGTGGAGGAGTGGAGGAGGGGGTCTCTGAGAGGAGGATTCTTAATTTCCTGGAAATAACTTTTGCGGTAGTGATCACTGAGGCTTAGAGTTTGTGCGCAAAAGTGCATATGTGCGCATTTGTCTTAAGTTTGTCTATAAAAATTGCAGGAGGTGTAGAAAGAGACGGGCCCAAGCTCAGATTTGAGATTTGGGGATCTATTGTTCAAATCCCTCCCTCTTTTTTTTTGGGAAAGTGGGAGGAGCCGAGGCAGAGCCAAAGGGAGAATTGTGTGAGAGCTCAGTCATCCAAAAACGGCCTTTCAATGGGACAAGTTTGGGGGAGCCGAAGAAAATGTCGGTCCCACCGCAGTAAATTACTAAACTGCTTGTAGCTCAGCGTTTTACGGGGTGGGGGGAAAGGCAAAGAAACAGTCTTACTTCTTTTTCTTTTTTTTTGGGGGTTTGGAATTAAATTCTGCACGAAGTTGTTGGGGAAAACCTTCGCACTCCATAACAGCTTCCTTCATCTCCAGCACTCGTTTTCTGGGTAAGTCTCGGGAAACACTCACGCTGATGGTTTTAACCTCGCCAAGAGCTTTGTGGTTATATCTTTCCACACCGCAGCGACCTAGAAATGTATCTGATATCTATTTCACACGATGTTCTAGCGCTGAAATGCTGTTCGGGATTGAAAAAGTGAAGCTTTAAAGGTAAGAGTCGAGTGTGTTGCATGATGCGCCTGCTAAGCTAGCTCAACACGTAACTTTGCCACATTGTTTTGTTTCGATGGTCGACTTTTCAAACGCTTCAACAATGTTTTCCGACTTTTGCAGCGCCAGAATACACCCTTAATCTTTTCTAGACAGCATTAGAATCTTTAAAAAAAGCCACGCGGACTCTTTTCCCTTCCCAGCAGCTAGTTGGATTGAAAGTTGTATTAGTGATGTGTTTCTGTGATGCTAAGCTCACTGGCTGCAATGTAACGTTATTGCCATCAAACACAGCAGGTATGACTCGTGATAAGGGTTTATTTCATTATTCTAAGGTTACAAAATAAAGTGTGTAGTTTGGAGGATAGTACTGGTATACTTTTGGGGTAATCAAAATGTGTGTCAAAATAATCTTCAGTTTTCAAGGCCTCAATACATCTAACAGGTTTTTCCTACTAGAAAGGTTTTATTTAATGTTTTCTTTTCTTTTCTCATTTTTATTTATGGCTTTTTTGCTGGAACAAGCAGTACAGTATGCATATATATATATATATATTTTTGTTGTGAATGAAACATTTTTGTTTATCATATTAGACAGATGCTGTACCTGATCAATACCTGATGCTGAGATTTTTCATTTTAATTTGGTTGCAAATTAATTTTTCCTATTAACTCTTGTGAATATACTCATTGCCTGGTCCTTGTAGCTAACTTTTGTTTAATAAAATTATTGATTGATTTAGTTCATTACAATAATCAGAGTACTGTGCTGTGTAGCGTATGTCTATGTGTAAGTTTTTTTCCCATTCAGAATATCTGCACATATATCTACCTCTCTGTGATTGGAAAAAAAGTGAATCCACACCCTGTGTCTGTTTATTACTGATTAGCTGGTACATGCTCTTGTATTAAGATTTTTTTTTACATTTTTTTTTTTTTGATCAGAGGACATGAAAATTATCTTTCTGGGAATGCTAACCATGTATGATACATATGTTAATCCATACACTCATAGTAACCCTTTAAACCAGTGTCTGATTGGGTCTCTTGCTAATACGTACCTTCTGTATTACTTTTCCTACAGTCATTAATCAGTTTGAAGTTGTAAAATAATAATAATCTGAATAATATGTTTAAGGTTTAAAGGGTTAATGCACAAAATCAAGAATGTTAATACATATTTATTTGTACATGATCAGCGCACTATGGTTTTGGTTGTTTTTTCTTTGTTAGTTTATGAAGGACACATTTTTTGGGGGGAATCGTAACCATGCATTAATACTCATATTGATATATTTGCTGATGACAGCTGTGACATGAAATGAAATGAGTGGTACTGTTTCATTATTCTTTAGATTATTTCATAAATATTAAGCGATCACATTGAAGTATTTAACAAACTATGTAATTACTAGATTATAAGCACATATATTAAATTATTATTATTATTATAACAATTAATTTATATTTTGCTTTATTTGCAAGATCAACTTGACTTTCATTTGGAACAAATCCCACCTAGACTTCTTTATCGAGCATCAAAAACATTCTCGACAGTAAAAGCACACTGTCGCTGCCACAAGTCGTTAAAATTCATCTATTGTATTACAGACATAAAAAGATGATATTCGATTACTCCAAACTTGGTTTGCAGAGAGGGGGGGAGCGAGGGGGAGAAAAAAAAATCTTTGGCTGCAGTGTTTTCGTTGATGATGATTGGCGGTCGGGTGGATCAAAGTGATTCTGTAATTGAATCCAGCCTGATTATGTTGTTGGCATTTGTGGCATTCTGACCTTATTTGGTGTTAGGGTGTTATTATTTGGGAATAAGGCCCATTAGCCGTGTGCAGATGTAGGCCCAGATTTTCGCCGACATGCCCTCACAGCCCTGAAATTCTTTTGGTGTAACAGGTATCTGGGGTAAGCAAGTTGGGCTGGGGATTTTTTGGGAAGTTGATAGAGGCACATTAGAGAGAGGGATGAGGGTATTATGTTTTAGAGAGACGAAGAATGATGAGGATATTGTCAAAGAAGAAGGTGCATGAAGGCGAAAAGCTGGGAAAAACATCTTCACTGATTGCTTTACAGGGTCGGACTCTGTTTTTAAAGGTCAAGGCGCTTGTTTTGGCACATCAGATTATTATGTTAAGTGTGAGGAGATTTAACGTTCTCCTTTCGAACTCTCTCTATGCGCTAAAAATGCTGATGCCTCAGCACTGTAAAGACTCTTCACCTACTTCAGGCATGTAGTAATAATAATAGTAGTAATAATAATAGTAATTATAACTCCAGCACCACGGAAGAGCCTTAAGGAACCCTCTTTTTTCTGGAAGAGAATTTTTTTTTGGGGGGGGGTAAAATCACATTTTATAGCCCTGTCCTTTCCCTCGGGTCAGCTCCTGCTTCTGATTGAGAGCGTGTTATGTTTCTGACAGGGAGGTTTTTTTTTTTTTTGAGATGCTAGCACTGCCTTTGGAAAGGTTTATTGTTTTCTTAAAGGGTGTAACTTCACTCTTAATTCACGGAAGGAGCACCAAAAAAAAAAAAAAAAAGTTTCCTCAGGGTAGACTTTTATGTCCGCTTCATCTTCATGCTCATGCAGTCATAACAGCCTGCAGGCAACAAGCAGCGAGCTCGCGTGTGTGCGGTGGTGGAGATGCTCTCCAATCAGGATTATCTTCTCATACAGGAATGTAGAGCTTGTCACTTCGCTGTTGATAAATGCCCTGAGATTATGCGTGATTGGATTTCATACAAGGCAGTTTCAACTTTCATTTATTAACCCTTTGAAATCTAAATGTGCAGAATGACATTCATCACCTTTTTTGGCTACATGACTTAGTTAGTGTCACTAAATAATATAATGTGAGTAAATGGCCTCTGTGTCAGTATTAAACCAATGCATGTAACCATTAAGTGTTCCATGTGGCATTGTTATTGTGGCATGGCGTGACTTTTCTGAGCATGTAGTATGCCCTGTTCCCTGATAATTCATTTTTTTTGTCTATCACACCATGATATTCCTGCACAGAAATGACTTTGCACAGTTCCTTCATGACTAGGTGGAACCATCTGTGACATTCTCTTTAAAGAGAACGATGGTGCGCTGTGATGCTGTGCGTGTGGCTAAGCACTTATGTTTTTGCTTTGAGCCCTTGGAGGAACTGATTGGTCCTGTACAGCATGTTGCATGCACATTGCAAACCACTTCTCTGATTGGTGGAGAGAAGGAGGAAGGTTTTTACATGCGTTTTTTCCCCTCTCATACTGTATGACTTTTTCACAGTGACTATCTGAACCTTATTATAGATATCTATAATATGAAAGACATCACAAGCACTCTCTCTTTCTTTCCCTCTCTTTCTCTCTGTCTCCTTCTGTCTCTCTCTCTTTTGCTCTTTCATCCACATGCACACACACACACACACACATAAACTTGCACACACACTTTGTTGATTGCATGAGTGTGTCTGGGAGAGGATCATGAGCCAACTGATGAACTCCAGGCTCATAAGTAAGCAAACTGTGTAAGTGTGAGTGTGTGTGAGCGTGTGACAGGACAAACAGCCCAGTGTGTGTGCGTTTGTCAAGTAGATATTTGAACAGAGATTAAGGGCCGCTCAACGAGCCAAGAGAAACCAAGACACACTCCATTCACACACTTGCACCAACTCTCATTTACAGAGCAAACACTGTCAATTTCACATTCACACAAAAGCACCAAACATTCACACACACACACACACACACACACACGCACACACACACACACACACACACACACAAGTCGTAAAAGTTCTCATCCATACCTCACACCTGTGTCTGAGTTCAAATATGATGGACATAGGGTTAGGGGTGGAGTTAACTGGGGTTATGGTTAGGGGCGGGGTTAAAGGACACCTTTTATCACAACCAATTAATAAGAAAGGACCTTAGTGTGATGCTAATCGATATTTAGTTGACCGTTAAGAGAATAACAGAGAATATTTCAGACAGTATTTGCTGTTTGTAAAGAAAAACGCAGACCCTGCTTGTAAAAAAATGAGTAGTGACAATCAGATATTAATAAAATGATATTAGTGAAAGCATCATCCACTTATTATCTTAGATTAGTAGCCCTTGAATGTGTTCATGAACACTTTACTTCTTTCACCCAATATTTTAGCTGGAAATTACCATATCAGTATGTTTAAAGAGCGCGATGCAGCAGTGCTTTGGTACTTTCATCTGTGTAGCTGTCTCATCTCCTCATCTGCTCTAAACTAATCAGCTTCCAAGGCTTCAGTATTCACGCTAATACTGTAGACTGTACATGAGCCGAATCTATGATGTAACTCACTTGCAATGCTTGAGGCCAACATCTGCATCAATGTCTCCATTACTTCCGTGTTGGATTTTCTGTTAGTGAGTTTCTTTGTGGAATCTAGTCAGAAAAGATGCTTTAGCAGTTTTCAGTTAAAAGTGAACAGAAATCTGACTATTAATGCTTATTTTAAGTTTTTTTTTACATTACAAAACCTCACTGACTGCCCTAGCAATAACAGTTTTGCACTGTGATAAGATGTGCTAAGTTTTCCCAGGAATAAAATAACTATAACATTGACCAATAAATTGATGTTAAACACACCAGGCACATTTCAGCATTAATATAATTAAAGTGTTTCGTTTTAACCTTTGCCACTGGCATGATGCCACAGTGTGTTCAGGAGCTCGGAGGCTACTGTAAGTCTTAGCAGCTCTAAGTGTTTGTTTGTTCGGTGGTTGGTGTTGACCTTGATGTGTCTACAAACTGTGCGGTCATGGGTCCTGCAGGTGTTTACAGAGGCCAGGGGTGTGTGCGGGTCTGTGTGTGCGTTTGCGCGCGCTCACGCGCGTGCATTTATGCCAACCCCTTATGTTCTGTTTTTAGATCACGCTTAAATGTTGCTGCTGTTTGCTTTTCTCATTTGTCATGTTTACTTCTGGTCATATTTAGAGTTGCTTGCTAAAGGCAACTGAGCTTTATCACCCCAAACCAGTGCTTATAAACAGTCTATACATGTTTTATTACTACTGCATTACGCTCTTTTCCCTCGCCCATTCTTTTTTTCTCCCCTTCGTCCTGAAAGGCTTATTGGTGTGCAGACAGGCAGTCTGAGCGCTCCGGGTTCCTGCTGAATAATGCGGAGAAATTGCTTTTGATTTCAAATTGGTTCCATTCACGGAGATGGAGGAGCTGCCAAAACAGCAGGGGCCCCTCCATCTCTCCATCCCTCTCTCCATCTCTCCCTCCTTTGGTCCCTCCCCTCACCTGCACAATTACACATTGCTAGTGTGTGTGTGTGTGTTTTGAATTTAATGTCGGCTTGTAACTTAGTGCCTGTGGATGTTTATTTTTCCCCTGGAAGGATTGGAATAGTAGATTTTTTGACCTTTAGTTCATAGCTTCTTAAAACATTGCCGTTATACTGTATTTATGACTTGTACTAATAATTTGCTTTATTTAAAAATGCCCACTAATCATTAGTTGAATGTTGTCTTTTTTTTGTTTTAGTGTAAAGGTCTAAAACCAGTTGTAGCCAAATTGAGCCGTGAGGTCACATGGCTGTACCAGGCCCAGCTTCACTAATTACAGCCTGAATGCTAATTGAAGCATGTGCTATAAATTATGCAAATTACCTCCTTCATCACTGATTAGAAACCCTGTTCTTAGCCTGATTTTTTGCTTGTTAATCCCCTGGGAATGTCTGTGTCTCATTAGTGTTTTTTTCCGTGTCCGGGTGGGGGTTTGGAGCAATCTGCTCATTAATACATACACCATGAGTGGAGAGGGTTATCGGGGAGCAAGTATTGACCTCATTAGTGGTGTTTTTGATGTCTGCTAGACAGCACCAGTGAGATTCTGCTGTGTTTCCACCTGCCACACAGCCTCTCGTCTCCGTCAGGAACATTCCAGAAATGGAATTGATTTCAGGAGAAGGGATTCGGATTGGTTGATGTGCACTTCAGTGAACAGCCTAGCATTTGGTCTACTCCAAACATAATAATAATGTATTGAAAAACTTTTTTAAAATTTTTGTTGGGGTTTTGGGGCAGCACCATGGCATAGTGGTTAGCACATCCGCCTCACAGCAAGAAGGTCCTGGGTTCGATTCCCAGCTCGGGCGCTTCTGTGTGGAGTTTGCATGTTCTCCCTG
>JAQMYF010000025.1:10773542-10795374 GCA_030014195.1 Neosilurus mollespiculum | reverse complement strand
TCTTCTCCACTGCATTCCTCTGGATTGTGTGTGTGTGTGTGTGTGTGTGTGTGTGTGTGGTGAAAAGTTCTGTCTCTCTGCAGTTTGTGTGTGTGAGAGAGCACGAGTGGCACATGGATATTTATAAAAAAATGCAATGGCTATGTACACATAGTGAGTGACTTTGCAGCTAGTTAAGACTGCAATCAAGATGAAGATGATGAGAAGTGATGAGGTCTCTGTCTCCATCCCGACCCCACAAACAAAATGAAAAACACTTTCCATCGCTAGTTTTCTTTTTCTCTCTCCACTTCTTCTCTCTGCTTCTCTTCTCCAAGTATTTTATGGAGCGTTAAATTTCGTTCCACTCAAAGAGCACTTTCAGTCCCTTGTCTTTTCCTCCCCCTCCTCTATTTTTCTTTTTTCCTCATTCCTTTTTTTGTTTTTCTCCCACTACTTCTCGTTTTCCTCTTGTCTCCCTGATCTCTCTCTCTCTCTCTCTCTCTCTCTCTCTCTCTCTCTCTCTCTTTCTCTCTTCCAGACTCCCATTTCCTGAAGCATAAAAAGCGAGGAGGTAGGGTGTGTGTGTGTGTGTGTGTGTGTGTGTGTATCAGATGTAAGTGATAAGTCCCCTCTCCCCTATGAATCAGACTGATGGAGCTGCAGATGTGGAATTTTAGCCATAGACTAATTTAATAAAGACCCCCTCTTCCATCATCCACAGAGGGGAACCAGTCTTCTGGGAGTGTGTGTGCGTGTATGTGTGTCCATATTTCACTTGCATGGCTTTTTTCCTCATTTTTCTTTGCTCTGTGAAAGATCTCGACTCTCCCTGGTATCTGCCGCTGTAGGAATCCTGTCTGAGCTCACTCCCACCAGGGAGAAGGCTGTGTTTTATTTCAACTTCTCCACTCGAATTCTTTTGGAGACAAGCAAGCCTCCCTTGCCTTTGCGCCAAGACACACTCCTCTCACGCCGTCTCACACACTCATATCGGGCGCATACAGTATAACGTGCCATGAATTCAATTTGAGGTCTGACTATGATCACTCACATGTGAGACATCTCACAGTGAGTGAATGTACTGAATATAATTTGCATGTCTAGTACATGGCTAATCTGACAACAAAGCTAATATTGAACTAAATAAGGAACACGGCAATTAAATAGCCAAGTTAACACAACTTCCTGATTAGTGCAGTTAATTTCTATTTAATAAGTTAGCTTTAGTAGCTGTTTAGTAGATGTAGGTGCTACTGTTTCCTCATTTATGAGGTCATGCCCACAATCAGATCAGTAGTTGATAAGAGAGATATTACAAACAGCACAAGTTTCCTGTTGCTTGTTGGTATTAATGCAGTCTATCTGATCTGGTTTCCATTTTTTAGATTATCCAGTAACCACACACACACACACACACACACATGTACACAATTTTCTGATGTGATAAAAGACTGTAGTTAGTTTCTTCCAGTCAGTTTAATGTCATACTCCAGTCTTCCCAAGAACAAGCGCGTGCGCGCACACACACACACACACACACACACACACACACACACACACACACACACACACAGGCTCCACAGCTTCCCCTGACACAAGAATGATGAATGCCAAGAAAGCCTGCAGCGTGTATAAAACGATTGCCAAGATGAGTTGGAAGCAAAGCAGATCCATTTTCATAAATACCATTAATCCTGAATGACTCCCAGCATCCCTTGCTGTCTCTGGCTCTCCAGGACACACACATACTTAAAGTGCACCTCGCACACACAATGTGCGCCATTTTCCACACACACACACACACACACACACACACATACACACACACACACACGCACGCGCGCACAACTTTGTTTTTGTCTGCTCTCTTCAGATAGCAAGTCTTTGGCTACACTGTACACCTAACAATCGACTTTAAAGGAAATCTCCAGGTTGAAAAAGTATTCCTTTAATAGCAGATGTTCTTTAACAAACATGCCAGTGTCCTGCCTTCCCTCCCTCCTTCCTTCCCTTCCTCTCTATCTCTCTCTCTCACTCTCTCTCTCTCTCTCTCTCTCTCTCTCTCTCTCTCTCTCTCTCTCTCTTTCTCCTCTCCTCTCCTGGTTCACCTGAGACTGAGTTATGAGGGGTACTGGGAGCAGGAATGCATGGGGGTTGGTGCTGGAGGGGGTTAAAGGTGTGCTGGGTGGAATTCGGGAGGAGGGCAGGGGGGAGCTATAAAAAGGCTGTGATTGATTTAGCAAACGGAGTGTCATACTGCCTTTCTCCAACCCCTCATCATCTCCCCCCCACCCTCCGCCCTTGCACCCAGTCTGAACACATCCTGGGATGCTCATCTTCTTTGGAATGGGGTGTGAGTGCGTGTGTGCACAAGCACTAGCAATTTATTCTACTAATGTTTTGGATCTCAAAGTGTGTTCTTTCATTATAAAAATTTATAAAAATATACTGTACATACATGTTATATTACTTATACAAACACATCTTATAAGAGCTTTGAAAGCAAAACTAACTCACATAACTGTTGAACACTGTACTGTGAGTACACTCCATGCACCCCACTAGTTCACTTTTTATTTCCCAGTCTTGAGTTATGTTTTGGACTCGAACCCTTACACAATTCCACCCTGACTCATCATCGTTCCACATGACTGAGAGACTTCAGAATTGCCAAAGAATGCAATAAAACCCGAATGAATAACAAGCGTTCATATAACCTCAGAACAATGGTTTTCATTAAAGGAGAAATCAACAATGTTGGAAAAAAGTTTTGATTGTTAGAACAGGGGACAATATATTTTTTTTATTCTCTAAAGGAAAACATTCACACGCACTAAGGGTTAGCTGTGTTGCTTTGCAGTCCAGACTGGTTTTCTTTTGCTGAAACTCAAGAGGAAGGTCACCTTTGGCCTCTGACCTCATTTTAGCTCACGGGCAAACAGGAGGTCGGAGTAAGCAGACTTTCTGGCTCTGTGGCTGAAGGCTATTGGGTGTCTGCCTATTTGATATCCTGCTAAAAGCCCCAAACGGCATGCAGTAATGTTCCCCTTTTCAATTAGAAGAATATCATTTTTTTCTGCTACTTCTGTTTATTTTTATTAATATGTTACCTCAAATGATTTCTATAGTTTATATGATTATCCTACATTACCTTGAGTGTTGCATACTGGCAATGCTGTAGTGGAATTTAGCCCTCGCTTCAGCTCTGAGAGAGAGAGAGCGAGAGAGCGAGAACGATGTTGTGTATGTCCAGCTCTCTAAACTCCTTATCTGTATACATCAGCTTCAGCTCTCAATCAACAAAAAAATCACGCTCGTTCAGCAAGCTTGTAGATCCCTGATTATCTAAGCCAAATGTTCCCTATAGTTCAGACTTGTATAGCCATGTTGCATTGTGGGACGTCCAGAATGCATCTCCATTACTTTACTGTAGATTTTTCCTGAGTGTGAAAAAGGAGGTAAACATCACTGAAATTGTGTTTACAATTACGGTGACACACAGACACTGTCTGCCAGCACTTGTGCTTTTCTGTAGCGTGCTGGATGCAAAATTGTTGTGCTTTTAGTTATGTGGGGTGTGTGTGTGTGTGTCTGTGTGTGAAGAGCTGCGAGACTTTGAGCCTGATGACCAGCAGGAGATTGAGGTGGACGAAGGGAACACAGCAGTGATTGAGTGCCATCTCCCCGAGAGCCAACCCCAGGCCCAGGTCCGCTACAGCGTTAAGCAGGAGTGGCTCGAAACATCAAAAGGTAAAGGCTATAAATCTCTGTAACCTTCCATCAGGTGTCTCTCATTCCTCCCTCACTCTATCACTCGTCTCGTCTCCTCTCAAGAACCTGCTTTCCTGGAACGCCGGTCGTTTTATCTTCAATCCCCTATCACTTCCATGCAGATAAACCGCTTATCAGGAATAAGTTGAAACATTGGAATACTTTTGTTTAATTTTTTTACTCCAATTATTTGTCATCTGTAAATCTTCCTCTCATGCCATGCCTGGTATGTAACCCTCTGGCAGCTGTGGTGTCTCTGTTAGCGAGTTCTCCATAATGTCTTTTACAGAATTTATGGCGCCCCTTGGTGGTTCTTACACGTTTCCTGCAATGTCATTTTTTACTGTTGTTAAAGCAAGAAAAGTTTAGTCGTGGTGATAGCAGTGCATTTTAAAATTAGTTACATTTATTTTTATTAATTTCAAAGATCAGTTTCTCTCTTGGGCATGTTAGCACATCCTCCTTTCAGAGAGAAGATTGGGAGTTAGAGTCCTGGGCTCTATGTTTTATGTGGATCTTTTTATGTTCTCCCCATGCTTGTTTGGATTTCCTCTGGGTATTCTGGTTTCCTCCAACAATCCAATGACTTGCATGTTAGACTAATTGGCTGTTTTAAGTTACCCCTAGGTGTGAGTGTGAATGGTTGTGTGTATGTTGGCCCTGCAGTGAATTTGTGAGCAGTTTTTTTAAAGTTTTATTTTCTTTAGATTTTTTTCTTCCTTTTTTTTTTACAGATCACTTCTATTTTATTTTTAGTGATTTTAATTTTAGCAACATATTTTAATTTGTATCTAATACAACAAATGTACAGCAAGAAATTTAATGTAAGAGAAAAATGTAGAAAGAGTAATCAAAATACAGCATGGAAAACTGTAGAAGGGAAAGTGATAATGAAAAAAGTCGACATTTTATTTGTTGTACTCACTGTTTCTAATTGGCATTCAGTTGTATTTTTTATGAAATTGTCTTCAGTGCAGTGTGTTTGTTGTGTTTGCTGTGTTGCTGAAATGGTAACCTCTGCCCCCTGTCTATGTTTAATAGGGAATTACATCATCATGCCATCTGGGAACCTGCAGATCGCCAATGCCACCCAGGAGGACGAAGGGCCGTATAAATGTGCTGCCTACAATCCAGTCACCCAGGAGATCAAAACTTCCACGTCTACTGACCGCCTGCGCATACGCCGTGAGTGCACACACTTAACTTTTAGTCATTATTTCATTGCTATAAATAAGATACATACGATATTAGAGACATTAGGTCAGTTAGACGATCCCTAAATGTAGATTGCATGCCATTTAAATTTCTAAAGTATTTTAAAGTAGCCATTGATTGCTTATTCCACAATTTTGAAACTGTTTAATATCTGCGTTTCTTTTGAGTAGGTTCAACATCTGAAGCAGCGAGGATCATCTACCCACCAGCATCTCGCTTCATGACTGTGCGTAAAGGCCACAGGCTGGTTCTGGAGTGTGTAGCCAGCGGCACCCCAATTCCTCAGGTGACCTGGGCAAAAGATGGTCGAGAGCTAAGCCCCCAAAACAACACTCGCTTCCTACTTAGCAACCTGCTGATTGATGCTGTAAGCGACAGAGACTCGGGCACTTATGCCTGCCACGCCCACAATGGCATGGGCTCTCCTGGCATAGCAACTGTTCTGTATGATGTCCAAGTCATTGGTGAGTGCTCAGGTCGTGTATGGACAGCATCGTATGTGTGCTGATGGAACACACTGTAAACATTAGTTATGCATTTCTGTTATCAACCAAGCTTGCAAGGCTATTGTTATGTTTTTATATTTCTCTCAGAGAGATACTGGCAGGAATTTTGGAAAGGGGTTTGGATTAGTAGTGATACTGGATAGCATGTTGTATCTGTTTAATAAGTGATGGCATTAAGAAAGCGAGAGCAGTGTGTGTGTGTGTGTGTGTGTGTGTGTGTGTGTGTGTGTGTGTGTGTGTGTGTGAAATCATGTAACTAAGACAAAGATGAGTTTTTTTTAGTGGCCTTGTCTCTTTTGCCAGATGTGATTGATTAACAACCAGCTCATTAGCAGTCGACCATCAAGTGAGAGAGAGAGAGAGAGAGAGAGAGAGAGAGAAGTGGAAAGTGTGGATAAGAGAAAAAGAGACAGGGAAAGCCAGAGAATCACATTCACACACTCTCTGAACTATTCCACAGCAAACACTGTATTTTATAATTGCTACTAAGATTCACATCCATAGACCACAGCTCCCTCATACAGCCTTCAAATTTTCCTGTGTCCTGTTTTAGAGCCCCCTCAGGTGTGGGTGGAGCTGCAGCAGAAGCCAGCGAGAGGTAACACTGTGAATTTCAGCTGTCATGTTCAGGGAAATCCAGAACCCACTGTGGTTTGGCTCCATAACGCTCAACCAATCACTCAATCATCACGTCACCGCGTCTTTTCTCACATGCTGACTGTCGTCAATGTGGGCCCAGAGGACGATGGAGTCTACCAGTGCATGGCTGAGAACTGGGTGGGTGGAGCCCAGGCTGCCACACGACTCCTCACTGTGTCTGCTGGTATGTACCATTCATTCTGTTTTTAAAAAGTAAAAGAGTGATGTTCATGGTGATCATTAAAGTAGAAATATGCCCTGGGTTAAATCCTGTTTGCTTTTAGCGTCCTCAAGACCGCGTGGGCCGCCCCCCAGCCCTGGCCATTTCTTGCGAGAGATGCCCCCACTTCGGCCTGTGCCACCGAGCACAGAGCTTTTTGTTGACTGTTCAGCGATCCCTGGGAATGTATCGCCAGCTGAAGCTCCGGTCATCCTCAGCCAACCACGCACAGGCACGGCCGACTACTACGAGCTTGTCTGGGAGCCTCGGCACGATGGCGGTGCACCCATCGTGGGATATGTTGTCAAGTACAGAAAGGTAATGCACTTTTTACTAAATTGATAAAAATGTATTTTATCAAAACCTTTGAATTTACAAGCAAACAGATAGATGTATTGAGGGACTATAGAAAAAAACAGACAGAAGTGACAGAAATTCAGAAATGTCCATGTCTGTTGACTTGTATTTCCCCTCTGGCTCTTTTTTTCTCAGGCTGGTGATTCTCTCGGTGAGTGGACCACAAAGAACATATCTGGTTTGGAGAACAAGCTGATTCTTGCTAAACTGCAACCGGCCAGCTTGTACGAAGTCGAGATGGCAGCGAGGAACTGTGCAGGATGGGGGCAGCCTGCCATGATGACTTTCAGAACTGGCAAAGGTACTGCTGTGTAACTAATATGAGTGATTATTAGACTGAGCAAGGATGCAGAAACATATTTTACAGTATAAACATTCTGTGTTTGGTTTTTAGGGCGCAAGAGTGTAAGTGGGACAATGGAGCGGCCCAAAACACCAGTGTCACCATCACGTCTGTCTCGTAAGTTGTACATACACTTTGTGGTTTTAATTAACTCTGCACACTAAGCCATTCTAACAGTAACCAGTTTAGTGGTAAATCTGCAGTATAGCTGTACAGCTAAACCATTCCACCTGTTTTATATTTTATACTAACTCTGGCTCTCTGTCTCTTGACCTCCTTTTAAACCTAACTCAATTTAAGGACAACAGTAAGTGTGTTATGGTGCATGTATGTGTTTGTGTGTATGTTTGTCTTTGTATAGAGAATTTGCATGCATAAGAGCAGCAACAAATCCATAAGATAAAAGTTTTTAAGTTGAACTCCTCGTTTATATTCTTGTAGCCCCTGAAGCTCCTGACCGACCAACAGTTACTACGGCATCAGAGACTTCAGCATATGTGACATGGATCCCACGTGGGAACCGGGGATTCCCTATCCAGTGCTTTCGAGTGGAGTTTAAGAAACTGAAGAAGGACGGAGGACCCGGGGGCGAGTGGGAGGTAGCAGAGGACAACATCTCTCCGTCACGCCTCTCTGTACAGATTAAAGGCCTGGAGAAAGGTGTGCGTCAGTATCAGTGCTCATGTACTGATACTACACAGTGTTTTTGTGTAGAGTCTGCATATTCTCCCTGTGCTTGCATTTGTCTTCTCCGGGTATTCCGGTTTCCTTCCACGCTCAAAAGACATGCAGGCTAATTGACTGTTCCAAATTTTTCCTAAGTGTGAATGGTTTTGTGTGTTGGCCCTGTGTTGTCGAATGAGCTGTTCAGGGTGTACCCTGCCTTCGGCCAGTGTCAGCTAGGATAGGTTCCAGCCTCCCCGCTAACGTAGTAGGATTAAGCAGTTTAGAAAACGAGTGAGTGAATGAATTCAAGGTGGAGAAATGTTGCTATCTCACTATAGTCCTACAGTCCTACACACTGTAAACTGTTTACATATTGGCAGGCAGAACAGCAACCCATGTGGTAGGAAAGAATGATTTGCTAACTTTGTGTAGAAATATTAAACAATTATTAAAATCAGCTTCACTTGTTTAAGTTGTAATACTGAATTGGGATATTTGTAGAATTGCAATACTTACAGACTTGCAATATAGATAGAATCGGCACCTAGATAGAGTGAATATATTGTATTGGGTGGTCCCTGGTGATTCCCATCTTTAGTTATTAATCTGTTTTGTGATCACATAAATAGAATGAGTTTACTCCAATCCTCTATAATTTAAAAACAAATAAACCAATAATTAATATCAAAGTGGTCCTAATGTTTAGGAAAAATTCTAAATCACTAATATATATTCAGAATTTTTATAATATATATTTGTATAATAATGCTAATATCATAATAGGTGGATATAGCATATTTGAAAAAGCTGTGTGTGTGTTTATGGAATTCATTTTACAGTTAGGGGTCCCTGCCTGCAAAAATTGCGAGAATTTCTTCATTTAAAGATTTAAGCTCAGAGTGGGAGTCAAAATATGAAAAAAAAAAACAATCAGGTCACAGTACAACTCTGATATTAGCTTGAACCGGTCTTTTGCATTTCAGGGACCTCATATAAATTCCGGGTTTTGGCGGTGAACGTATTGGGAGCGAGTCCTCCAAGTGCCCCCTCCAAAGCCTACACGGTGATGGGCAGCAACCAGACCAATCCCCGACCTGTCGACGGTCCCTACATCACCTACTCTGAAGCCATTAACGAGACCACAATCATCCTTAAGTGGACTGTGAGTAAACTCCAATTCTACTCCATACTCATGCAAATTGTTAAAACTCCTTAAACATGTCTATATTTAATCAATCAGAATCAGTTTGTAAAGAAACAGCTTGCTCTCTTCTCTCCTCAGTACACCCCACTGAACAACACCCCCATTTACGGCTTCTACATCTATTACCGCCCCACTGACAGTGATAATGACAGTGACTACAAGAGAGATGTTGTGGAGGGTAAGTCATCTGAAAAGATTAAACACTCATGATAGCCAGGAGCATGGCATGGTTTTGGAGTAAACAGCTTAAACTCTTAAACTCTGCGTTGTATTTTTTCAGGAGACCGGTACTGGCATGCCGTCACCAACCTGCAGCCTGAAACAGCGTACGATATTAAGATGCAGTGTTTTAATGAGGGAGGCGTGAGTGAATTTGGCAATGTGGTCATCTTAGAAACAAAAGGTGAGTTTCTTAGGCTCTATTTCTCAACACACACAAACACTCTCAGAAACACACACACTGTGGTCATGCAGTTCCATTACCATTACTGTTCTCTAAAGGGTTTTATTTGGACTTGCAGCCCGACCCAACCAGAAGCACACGACACCAGAGACTTCATCCCACCGGCCAGACTTGGGAGGTCCTGTGCCACGACCCAGTGATTTACCGTACCTCATTGTGGGAGTGGTGGTGCTAGGAGCCCTCGTTTTCATCATTGTAGCCTTCATTCCATTCTGCCTGTGGAGAGCCTGGGCCAAGCAGAGTGAGTGTACCACTGATATTTTTATTCTTCAGAGCTCTTTAACTCTTAACATCTCCATGCAGGTTATTTTGTTTTCTTTAAGGATTAGAGGTGTATTTCCTGTATATTATGTTTTTGTAATTTTCATGAGGTCTGCTGTTAATTCTTGATGTTTGTTTGTTTTTTCAGAACAAACGACAGATATGTGCTTTCCAGCTGTGTCTGCACCGTTGTCATCCTGCCAATACACCATGGTTCCAATGCAGGGTATGTCTTTAGTAGGGCACTGCCCTGTAGACTCCCATCTATCCCCTGGTCACACTTTGTACGTGCCCAAAGGAGGAGATTACCCCATCAATGGGAAACATCAAACACACCGCCTTCCTGGACTACACCCGGTATGTATTCGGCCTATACAGCAAAGTGAAGCATTTTATTAACACTTAGACTATTGTTTCTTTTTGTGAATAAATAACACACTTGTTTGCCAGATGTGAAGTTCAGTTTCTGTTACAGGAGGAAGAGTGTGAAATGGAAAATGGCTCATTTTTACCTCAAACACTCTCTAACGGACATGCTCATGCTTATCACTTTTCCATGAGGTAAGAATCATCAATGCAACTCAGTATTAAAGGGTCGAATCCAGGTTTATCACCTCATTCTAATGTTATGAATTAGTAGTAGACTTTGATTAAAGTGTTGTGTGTGTGGCTCTCCACAGTGTTCCTGGTCATGTGGGTGAGGATGGCTGCTGCGAGCCAGACGACTCTACAATGGAACTCCTGCACCCTGATCATCATGAACACGAACAGGAAAACCATCCTACCCAGTTTTTAGGTTAGTCAACCATCACATCAGTCATTACATTCTTGAACGTGGATTGGCTATGCTCAAACAGGATGACTGGACTATTGATTGATTATTGAAGGCGATTATATTTCCCCCAGATTTCTCACTGTTACCAGCATCAGACCCTATTGACATGATGGGGTCAGTTGAAGATGCAGCACATCAAGAAGTTGGCAAGATCCAGCGTGAAAGCCAGCTAGAGGAGCGGGTACTACATGACGGATAAAAAAGGAGAGTGCATGGTACATAAAAAAAAGCAACATAAAAACAGAAGAGAGACAGTATTTATTTTTGTATTAAAGATACTATATTTATATATTTATACTTATGTAAATAGTTTTGAGGCTGTATATATGGATTGTTTATATAAGAGAAAAGTGTATTACTATGTTCGCTTTGGTACCACCAGGAAAAACGAAGGTCCTCATTCAAGCCATTTTGCTATTGGAAATGTTAAACATCATAGCTTAATAGATAAAAGAAATCTCTTACATGCTGAAAATGCTTTAACGTCAAGATCTTGAGCAGACTTGTTTCTAAATGACAATTCAAAAAAGTATTTATCAGTGTACATGTTTCCCATATATTATTCAGACAAAATTAAAAAAAAAAAAAAAAAAAAAAAAAATCTCACTACATGTGACTTGTCAAACTCCTGGTGGTGCTTAGCTTTTTGGTCCAGTTTTCAAATGTTTTGTAGATATAATCACCTAAATGATGTATTTGATAAAGTCGTTAAGTATTAACAAATGTATGCATAAATATGTATAAACACCATGCCTTCAGTAATGTAGACTGCATGTTTTTGAGAAGTGAATAGGAACCCTGGGAAGAACACAACTACTTTAAAATTTTCAGATTTATGGAGCATCATTGTTTACTTTCTGTTTGTCTACCGTACTCAAATTGAATACACTAATTCGGTTTCCAGTAAAATATCATACAGGGTTATAATAAGTTTCAAAATTGTTTGTTATTCATAAATCACATGGTCATATATATAAATAAAATTTTGACATTTCAGTGAAAAGTATGTTCCAATGTTATATTTAGCTCCTTTAAATCTTCATAAATTCTAAAAACTGAAACGGTTTACCAATTAGATTCCTCGACTGTACAAAGAGTCAACACTATCAGTATTAAAAATCATACAAAGTGCTGAACCATGAAACAAAATGAAGGAAAACCTGTTTTTGAAGTGTACCTGGCTGTTGTGGTTAAATGATATAACATAAATGCATGTAAATAAAGCTGAAGAAATTACAGCCAATGCTTCCTAGTCCATTTTTTCCTTTAAAGAATACTTTGTTTTTTTTCTTATTTTTTTCAGATTTTTCTTGTATGTGACTTAAAAAAAATCTTTGAAATATTCAGCAAAATATGTAAATAATAAATAGAGACTTTAAATATTGAACATTACAGCAAGAAATTCCTCTTAAATTTTAGGTCAAACTAAATATTATATGGCGATTAAGAGAACTATTCAGACAAATATTTCAGAAATCACAAATAGTGCACATTCTGTAAGTAAGCACTGCTGTGTTTCTTTCTTTTTTTATACTGTATTAATTCCACAAAAGAAACCTTTGACTTCTGCATTTAACCCAACCAAAGTGAGCACACAACACAGAGCAGTGGGCTGCCACACACTGCGGCACCCAGAGAGCAGTTTGGAGTTAGGTGCCTTGCTCAAGGGCATTTCAGCCAGCAATGTTGATGCTGCTCACTCCCCTGCCACCACACTTTTCTGCTGGTTCGGGAATGGAACCAGGGACCTTTCGGTCCCAAAGCCACTTCTTTAACCATTAGGCCATGGCTTCCCCCCTCTGTAGAAAATGTACTACATTCAGTATTTGGCTTAGCCAAGAAAATCCACATAACAACAACAAACAATTTTCAACATTCAAATAATTTTCTTTTCCCCCTCATATAATTTGGAAAAGTGACATTCTAAAATGTCTTTCCACTTCTAAATACTGTAAACAATAAATGCCCAGCTTGAAAAACAGCACCAGTATGAAAAGTATGAAGGAATTATACATGGCAGGTCTTTTCTTTTTTATAACCATGGCAAGTTTACCATAACTTGCATTCCATTTGCTAAGAATTACACTTGCTTTGCATAAAAAAAAAATCCCATATTTAGAAAGGTACATTTGATCCAGTAAAACACACAACTTACAAAACAAAACCATTTTAATAATCACCTTTGTATATTTACATATATATACAAAAACACATTTTCCATAAATAAGTAAAAATATTTTAACTTGCATTCTGTTAATCAATAAAAAAGTTCTCAAATTAGTCTCTGTAAGAGATGGAGAACACTTGGAAACTCCCAAGTTCTTTAAATCCATATACCAACATCAATGAAGGCTTATCCGTTCAGGAATAAAAGGTGTATTTATTGTGGCATTACGTTCAATACTAATTGCTTTAGTTATGTAGGCATTGACACTTCAGTTGTTCTTCAAGCACATTAGTTAAACTAGAGCTGCTCTATGCATAGACCTTTTGCAGAAATGTAGGCAAAGTTTTTTTGTATGTCATGCGGCAGTTAATATGTCCCAAAGGAAAGGTAATGTCATTCAGCAATGATCTACATTTAGATAGAAATGCACAAAGCCAATATCTTTGTTACTGCAACTTTAAACAGCAGAGGTCCCATCATGCCCCAGAATGTGGCTGATGTTGTGCGCTGGACGATTAGACTGCTTGTTAGAGTCTGAGGAGGAAGTATTTGCAAGTGGCAGTAAAGGGGACATTGGCATAGAGGAACCATCAGGGGGCATTGCTGAGGCTATTTCAGGGAACAGAGAAGTCAGGTTAAAGTTGGATAAATGAGGAGTAATTCCTGAAGAGTTTGCAATGGGCATTGGTGTGATATCAGTCAGCAGCGGATAGCTTGGCTGTGCAAAGCCCACAGGACGGGGTGGAGAAAGAATAGATCCAAAACGATTGTTTAGTGGAGCAGTGCTACTCTTATCAGCACTTGGACTTGTAAATATCTGGTTAGAAAAATACTGTATCGGAATTTCATTTGGAATGCTTGGATGAGCAGCAGGAGAATATGAGGGGTAGAAAGAAGGAAGAGTGTTCTGAGGTTCTACCGGAAGGAGAGCCGGGGTACGTGAGGAACTGGGTTGCGTGACTGGGGGGATGAAAGATGCGTTTGCATTAATTGGAGGTGGAGGATTCATACCTCCCTCGCCAATAAAGGGAAAGCCAAAGTTCTGGGTAAGATGCTGATCTGAAACCAAGTTGCTGTCACTGCCGACTTGTGCACCATCTGGCATAAAACGCACAATACTTCTGCGCCGAGATTCACCACCTGTCTGTGGCCGTCCAAGCAATACTCCCCCACCCGATGGAAGTGGCAATGGACCTTCAGGCTCAAATGTGTTAATAGGTCGCAAATTGCCAGTCCTTGGTCTATCTCCTGGGCGAATTTTTGAGCTTTGTGGATCAGGCCCAATATGATGGGCTCTTTGACTGACAGCTGAAAGTGACCTGGAAGAGCCTTGAGCACGGCCTGTATCCGAGCTACTGTGTGGTGTTGTTGGAGGATGGGGCAGAACTGATCTTACAGATGAACCATGTAAATTTCCACTAACCTGAGAAACATGTCCTTTATTGTTGTCCCCAAGATGCATGGGAGGAGCAGATTGAGTAGGGTGAATATTAGGGCTTGAGACTTTAGCCTGTAGTTCCCCAGAAGAAACTCCAGGCACACAGTTGTACTCTATACTCACTGGGGGACAGCCTTGTGCAGCTCTCTGGTGTCCAGTTTGTTCTGGAAGATGTGGACCCAACAGACTATGCATAAAGCCCTGATGGCACGAGTCCTGCTCACGTGACAACCCTGCTCCAGTTTGTAGCCCCTGTGCTGAAAGATGCGCCCCATATGTAGCACGACTACGTCCATCACCAGAAGAACCAGACCCCATTCTAAATCCAGTTTGTTGCTGAGGACCCCTCTGAGGTGGAGCCACAGATTTATTACTGGTCATATCCCCACTGCGAGACACTTGAACCTCAAAGTTGTTTAACTGGGTTCCATTACCAAGAGTCTTGAAAGGTAAACGCTCTGATATCCGCTGAATATCTGGAGCCCCTGAATGTTCTTGGACTACTCTGGCTTGAGGATTATGACTAATATTTTTTCCATGTGAGGAGTCAACATAACCTTGTATTTCAGACTGATCCTGTGAACTGCCACGAGCAGTCTGCAATGCATGAATTCCCATACGCTGGTCACCAGCAGTTGAAGGCTTCCCAATAAGCGCCTCAGCAGAATAACTAGACAGTCGATGACGCTCCTGTCGCGATGGTGTACAAGCAAGGTCTGAAGACCGAGAAACAGGATTACTCGCCTGTGAAGTTAGTTGCTGCTCTAAAGTGCGAGAACCCATTAACCTTTGCATTGGTCCATGATCCTGTCCTGACTGGCGTTCTTGCTGACTCAAATGGTTGTTCTGGTGAGCCCTGGGGCCTGCTTGTGGACCCTCACAATTCTTTTCCTGTCTACTAAAGTGTTGTTGTTGAAGTTGCTGCTGAAGATGTTGATGTCTTGAGTGTGTACTCTGTTGCTGCATTTGTTGTTGCTGTTGAAGTTGCTGTGTTTTTTGTTGTTGATGTTGTGGTTGCTGTTGATGTTGGTGCTGCTGGGATTGCTGTTGTTGCTGTTGGTGCTGTTGGGCTTGCTGCTGGTGCTGCTGAGACTGCTGTGGTGGCTGATGCTGTACAGCATTCTTCTCCAAGTGATGCTGCTTCTGCAAATTAACAGGAGGTCCTGCCTGACCACCTCGCACAACTCTCTTTTTATGCACATTCTGATCTTGTAGCAGAGTCCTCGATTGAATATTGTGGATCTGGGTGTCTGGTTGTGTAAGGTGATGCTGAAGTTGGTAGAGATGTCTCTGTTGTTCTTGATGATGTTGATGCTTAAGATAATGGCTTCCTCCCAGTATCTGTCCAGATTGTGGTGTGCCATGTTGTAAGTGTCCCTGTTGTAGGTGCAAAACACTAGGTTGATTCTGTTCATGTGGTGCCAGTTGTGGTACGCAGTGTCCTTCAGACGGGCGAAGCACAGTGCTCATGAAAGTGTTTCCTGAAAACAGAGCACCTCCTCCATCAGAATGGTTCCCCGTCATAACCGATGAAGAATTCGGGGGCATTTGTCCAGACATTGCTTGGACATGTTCTGGTCCCTTAACATCTATCCGAGAAATACTAACGGCTGGGCATGGTTTTGAGCGCTTGTTTATGGGAAGAACTAGGTCGTCTTGGGCAGACCGTTTTGAAATATCCTTCTGATGACGTTCAGATATCCCAGGACCTATGTGAGTTCTCATGAGTGCACTTTTCAGAGGTGTATATTCATTAATGTGTGATGGGCCAGAGCAGTTTTGGGTGACCTGAGATGATGGCTGAGACACTAGAATTGCTGCTCCTCCTGGTGATGGAATGGATACTTGCTGACCAAGATTTGGAGACCCTGGGTAAGACTGGACAGAGCTTGGCCTGATGAGATTATTAACATTTAAACTAGTAAGGGTACTAGCTTGTGACTGAGAATAAGCTGTGTTCATTGGAAGCCGGGCACCAGATGTACTAATACCAGAAACCTCAACTAGTGATGGAGTCTTTGATACTGTTACATCACCTTGATTTGCCTGCTTTAAATGTTGATTTGTGACCCGTTCTTTGATTATGGAGGTTTGTTGTGCTTTTGGGAGTTCCCATCTGTTCGCAGTTGTACTTGATGGGTTATCACCACTGCAGCTATCACTCTTCCTTCCTGGGCTATCTTGCTCAAATATAGCTCGTGCAGCCATTGCTAAGATTTCTGCCTGTTCAGAGGTGAAACTAAAAGAGCTAAAAGTATTAGAAGATGCAGTAATATTCTGACCTGTTGGAAGCAGTGATGCAACTGAAAAGCCTCTGTTACTTGAAACCCCTGCTGTTGGTGAATCAGTCTGTTGATTTGCTACCAGTGATGAATCATATGATTCACTACCCATTGTTGATACCTCCTGTGGTAGAACAGTTTCTTTCTGCAAGAAAGAATCTGGCTCTGATATATTCTCTGTGGAGGCAGCTGAATGTTCATCTCTTCTAAGTTCTTTGTTGGAATTTGTCTGACTATGTTTCATACCAACTGAATGAATCTGACTAACAGCTGTCCCTGACATATGAACTTCTGAATGTTTAAGAAGCTTGTTAAAGGTGTTCAAATTCCTGGATTCCTGGTGTAAATCTGGTGGATCTGAACAAGTTGATGACGAGGAGTGCAAAGCAAAAGTATTCTGCATCTGTGAAGTTTCTGCAGCTTTATCTATTGTAGACTCGGTCTGAACTTGTGGAACCTTTTCTAAGAGGGATTCTGTTTCTAGACTCTTTGCTGGATCAGCACTTGGGCATAAAGGTATGCTTTGGGGTTGCAGAAGGGCAGTTTCAACAGATGAAACCTTCAAATTATTTTCTGAAGGACTTGCACTTGTGAGTGTGGTTCTGTTATGAACTAAAGTAGTACTTGATTTTGTTCCTGTGCAACTAGTAAAACTATTGACTGGTAATTTATCTTGAGAATTAAGTGCACTGGATGAAGAGTTATCATTCATCACTGATTTTGTGGAAGAAGTGCCACCTATGTTCAATGTGCTACACTGAGAAGAGACAACACTAACTTTTGATTCATTTTTTTGAAGCTCAATATTATTGGTTAAAACAGGCACACTACTGACTACTAAGCTATCCTCAAGGGGAGTAACAGAATTAAAGGAGGTAACTGTTTTGCTGTTAGATGGGGTAGTTGCATCAACACCTTTACCATGATTTTGTGCTACCTTAATGTCCCCTACGGAAGTGACAACTGTATTTGGTGCCAAATCGGCAGGACTGTGACTTAATTTACTATTTGAACTGACACAAATGGCTGTAGAAGTACTGCATACTGAAGTAGCACTGCTGACCATGGATGTACTTAAAGTACTGGCTTTCTGGTTCATATCCTCACTGGTGGAATTCCTTAATCGAATATCTGTTACAGCGGATGAGTGTCCTTGTGCAACCTTTGACTGAGATGACATACTATTTGCTGGCTTTGCAGCAGTCCGGCAGATGCTTCTCTTAGGTTCTTTTCTTTTGACTGGTCTGGCCCTTTTAATGGACATCTGTTTAGGTTGGTTTACAGATGCTACATTGCTCTTCTTTGGTAGAATGTTAATTGCACAAGTTACTGGTGTTGATTTGGCCACAACAGTCTTTGTGAATGTACTGACTCCTGAAACCAGCTTGGGTAGAGAAGATTTCACTGCAGTGTCAGAAGGTAGAGTAATTTGCTTTTGTACATTGCTTTGATTGGAAACCTCTGAAAGGCTTTGACCGGAAACCTGTGAAATGCTGTGGCTAAGGCTAGTGAGGGCACTCAAACAATTCAATGCAACATTAGTGTTAGGTTCCTCACAGGTGGGTTGAATGATTTGAGTAGCACTTTGGCTTACTTGAGAGCTCCCTGTGTCTGCTGATTTCACTGATTGTAAGACATATACCTGTCCATTTACATTGATAGTTGGGGGTGCCTGTGTCGGAACCTGTGCTGAAGGACGTGGAAGGATGTGAACAAGCTGTTTAGCTTGAGCAGCAGTGGGACAGGGGTTATTAGAGGTGGTTATTTGTTTAGCCAAAGTGGGAGCAGCAGATGGCACAATGTTATGGGTCTGTTGAGTAGGTGGCATTGTTGGTGTCTGGATTATAACAATGTGCTGGCATGCCGCCTGATTGGACACATCCTCTGCAATCACTTGTGGGGCTGGACATGTACCTGCCTGCTGCAAAATAACAACATTTGGATTGTTCTTAGACAGGGATGTCCTGATCACTGGTGTTCCATCTGAATTCATTTGTACAACCTGTACTGTCTGGAGTACTGGCTGTGTGGTGGCTTGAGTCTGGGGCACAAGTGTTTGCTGAACAGGAGGCGGAATAGCAGATTGGGGCTGGGGTACTGATGCTGGCTGGGCATAAGGCTGAGATGGCATAGTGGGTTGTGGGTCATGCTGAGGTGGTAAGGCATGATGGACTTGAGGCTTGGGTTGTATGGCCGGGTCTGTGTGGGTTTGAGAAGAAGGAGGGACAGGCTTGGACATAATTGTGGGTTGAAATTCAGAGGTTTCTGACTGAGTTATTAACCCTGTCTGGGGTACAAGAGGTGGTTGATGAAGTAGCACAGGGGTCTGGCATAGAAGTGATGCTTGAGAAACAGCAGGTGTTTGAGGACAAGGGAGCACAGCTGGTAACAAATGGGAAGGGTTAGGCCGAAGAGGGATACATGTAGTTTTGGGGCTTTTCAATTGCATAGAAACTTGTGTTTGTACTTGGAGAGGAATGGGATGGACTTGCGGATTTGCCACAACAGGACACACTGATAGTTGTGAAATATTATGCCCAGAGTTACTGGCTTCTGTAGCCAGGGCTCGACAGACAGGTTGTACCATGTTGCCAGTGAGCTGTAGTGTTGTCCATGTAGTCTGTGTACTGCTAGCTGCACTGGTCCTAAGATGAGTAGAGTTGCTTGGTAAAGGACGAGACATGCTTTCATTATCCTGAAGCAGTGAAGAACTATCAGAAACAAGTGTGTTACTGACCACGGTTTGAGGCAAGGAAGACAGACTAAATAACGACTGAAGTTGGACAGGCATTATGCAACTGGTGGGTGGTGCAAGAGTTGGTGTAGGCTTGACTGGCTGTGTTTGTTGAGGACTAGGAGCAGTGACTGCAAGCTTGGGACACGTGCCACGAAAAGTAACAAAATTCCCAGGAGGGGGCAATTTTGGAGCAACAGGTGCCACAACATCATACTGTTCCACTACTGCAAGACAAGGCTTGGACACAGCAGGAATAAGAGTTGCTACTGGAACGTGTGAAGGAGTAGTAGAGGTGACAGTTATTTCTTTGATCTGTGTTCCATTTGGGACTCCGAGGGCTTGACCTGAACCCATTTGAACATTGCAAGATGGCTGAACGGCTAAAGCATTTACTGGCTGCTTATCGAGGTGAGAAACAGGATTTGAAGAAGCGGACATCTTACTTGCTGAACATGCCAAATTCTCATTAGAGTACACAATTATTCCCTTTGACATCAAATGAGTTGGTGTTATTTTAGCTACTTTAGCACAGCGATGCTTGCCCTTCCAGTGGATAGTGGGGTCATCCAGAAAGTTGATCCCATTTGCTTTGAGGAGCTCAATGTAATGACCACTTTCCTTTCTCAAGTCCTCCACCTGCTTTCGTAAATGCTTTATCTCTTCAGCTGTAGAGATAAGGTCATAACATAAGTTTCAACAAAAGTTGTGTAAAGCAACTACTCACAATTTATATCAGTAACGCCCTGTATCCCAATTAAGCTTTGATTATTAGATAATTTTTCTTGTATTTCACAACAATTTCCAATAGGGACAGATAGCACATGCTGTCTACAACACTCACTTATTCAAATTACTAATCATAAAATATCAGCTAAGCAAATCTGGAGGAAAATATTCACTCCTCCTTTTTATATGCACATATTTAAAGACAACCACAATTGGCTAGGCTTTTCTATGAGAAAAAGAGGAGTATAATCGCTTCTATACACGCAGCAGGGCTAATTATGCTCTCTTGGACTTTCAGTAACAGATGACTGTGGCACTATTTAGATTCAAAATCACAATCCATCCATAATAGAATGAATAGACCACCAATCAGGAGACCAAATTAAGATAGTTAACAAAGTACCAATCTACCAACAAGAAAGAAGAAACGTTATACCTTGTACTTTGTCTCCTCCATTGAGCAACATTTCATCATTCTGTCGCTTCAGCTCAGTAATATAACGAAAGGCTTGCCCTAAAATCATATTCTTGCTCTAAAAAATTAGAAAGAGTTTAGAGTGCAAGTTATTGTACAGTAATTCTATTCAGTCTTGTGCTGTACATTACCTGTTTTAAGGCTTGAGAGCAAGGCAAGAGATCTCCAATTCGTTTGATACCAGCATTGATCTTCTTTTTGCGATGTCTTTCAACTAAACGATGATTATTTGTTCAACATTGGGAAACAAAGAAAAAACAACAAATGACGACTATAAAGTTGGCATAAACATTAAAATACATTTTGGACAGTTGTTGTCTTGTTTCATAATATGTGTCAGAATTTTCTAACCCAGTGACTGCACTGCCTAAAAATACATCAGCAAATACATATTGGAAATCACAATATTGCGTACAGACCTGAAGATCATGAACAAAACTTTTTTCATTTTATCCTATTAATATGTCATCTTAACAAGAATTTTAATTTACTTTAGCAAAATCCCTAAAGCTAAACAGTTGATGCTGAGCCCAAATGTGCCTAATTTTATGAAAACTGGTGGTGCCTGAGCCCCAGCTAATTTCAAATCTCTAGAGTAGCTCTTGGTGTTTGTCGATAGAGGGATGTCATGTCAGCTCAACCGTTTAGTGTCTGTGATCAACACTTGTTTACACTGAAAAGTTTACAGCTTTAAAAAAACAGACAAAGAAATGCAAGAATGTCACTAGAAGAAGATTATGAGATGAGATACACATTTCCTGCATGCACCCTTATCAGTTTTAGCCACTTATCCTCTAATGTGTACACTCTCAAGCTTCTAAGGAGTCCAATGTCAGTGACAATACAAGCAGCAATGAGGACGAGGTCCAAAATGTCAACAGAGCACAAGCAAATCCATATGTATGGCATGGCATGACAGCATTCGCCCAAGCCGCGCCTCCCTGCCAGAAAGCACTGGACGAAAACGGATACAATTACACCTTGCAATACGAACCAACTGCCAGTTCAAAACCTAAAAACCGACAGTGCAACAACATTATCTGGTACAATCCTCCGTTCAGCAAAAACGTAAGCACCAACATCGGACACAAATTCCTTACTATAATAGACAAGCACTTCCCCAAAGATCACAAGCTCTCACAAATATTCAACCGCAACACCATCAAGATCAGCTACAGCTGCATGAACACTAAAAAAAAATAAATAAAAAAAATCGACAAACATAATAAACGCATCCTGAACCTACCCAAGAAAACCAACACCGCCGGATCACCCGAAGAAAACAAAACATGTTACTGCCGACAAAAGAATACCTGCCCGCTCAACGGTAAGTGCCTGCAACATTCAGTCAATTACCAAGCTGCGGTCACGCGCAAAGACAACAACACAACAGAAACATACACCGGACTCACAGAAAATGATTTCAAAACAAGATATAGAAATCACACCACCTCATTCTGCCACGCCAAACACAAAAACAGCACAGAACTCAGCAAACACATCTGGAACCTCAAAGACAGCAACATTGAACATTCCATTTCCTGG
>JAQMYF010000025.1:10726710-10750977 GCA_030014195.1 Neosilurus mollespiculum | reverse complement strand
TATAATTGTTGACGAAAAGAGTTGACGAAAAAGCGCAAACCTCAGCCAAGCTAATCAGTCCATGTACTAAATGTACTAAAATATAAAAAAGTCATCCTATCTCACTATGTTAATGAATCCTTCAAAACATTTTCTGCATCCAGAATTTGATCCGGGTCCTCTGAAATCTAACATTGTCTTCCTTGTCTAAACTTTAATTTCTTCTAGTCTGAAAAGGTTTAGAGTTCTATTAGAGTCCAAGTTATGATAATTCTCCTACTTGATGTTTTCATCAGTATGCTACAATAAAATGTTAAAGAACAGTAGTGTAAATATTTTGCTGTATGAACTGAATGTTATTATTTATAATATAGGCAGTGGGTTTGTCCTTTTATTAATATGCTGCAAGAAGTAATTACACTAAAGAAGCATAAACTCTTTATTTACTCTTTAAAACTAGTATTATATTTTTAATAACATATTGTAATATTGTGTTGCATCACTAATATATTTGTCACAATTCTTCTTCTGCATGTCAGGTTGATAGTCACATAACCGGTGGAGACATCTACGGCCTTGTGTATGAAAACTCTCTAATTAAACACAAAATCATGCTGCCACCCAAAAACCGTGGTACTGTCACCTATGTGGCGCCGCCTGGTAACTATGATGTCTCGGTGAGATATGCAGCTGTTTTGTTTAGACTACAAATAAATATTCAATGTTCATTAAATTCAATTAGTATGGTGTGTATATGTGATGTGTGTGTTAAAATTTGTGTGTTTCAAGGATGTGGTGCTGGAGCTGGAGTTTGAGGGGATAAAGGAGAAGTTCACCATGGTGCAGGTTTGGCCCGTGCGACAGATTCGACCCGTGACTGAGAAGCTGCCTGCTAATCATCCTCTGCTAACAGGCCAGCGAGTGTTGGATGCGCTTTTCCCGTTAGTGTTTTTATTTGGTTGACCTTTTTCACGTTTCTAAAAAAGAAAGACTCCTTATATATTCTCACTACGAATGAAAATGCAACACTCAGAATAAATTAGATGTTTAATATTTTGTCTCGAAATGGTCAATACAATCATACATCATTTGTACAGTATTGATCAACAACAACCAAAAATCTTTGTGTCAAAATACTGCAGTTTAAACAAAACGGACTCAATCCTTCTTTCCAAAATCACAACAAAATTTCCATCCCAAAAACAAAGTTCAGTATGGAATATGAGTCCATTTGAGTTAATGCAGGCTGTAATTGGACATGGATCTGATGAGCCTCCGTATGTTGTCCTGTGGAATGTTTCTCCACTCCTCCTGCAGTTCCCCGATCTCTTCCTGTCTGTTCTGTGGTGCTGGTACTCAGCCTGTTACTCGGTTGTGTTTGAAGGGTGACAAATCAGGCGAATACACAGGCCAGGGAAGGACATTAAATGCATGCTGCTACCGATATTCGATCATTTATCATCATGTGACAGTCGAGGCATGGTCAAGATTCCACTGCAGAATGCTATGCATTTTTGCTAAGCTTTATGTAGGCAAAATGACCACTCGGTCAATGCACCCATTTCTGGTTATTGAGACCCTCAAACCAGCTTGGAGCTGTAAAAGAGTCTAGATCCAGAGCTCAAGCTCAGTGAAGTGTGACAGTGAGTGCTGCTACTGGAAATGAGCCATTGAGGTGTTTAAGATCATAGAAATACCAGTACTCACGCTCCGATAGGATGGTCCCAAAAAGATTACAAATAAAATTGTGTTGCGCTATAATTGGCAGTGAGTATTCAATGACTCCACGGAAGAATCCTGATCTTCCTGGTGTCGTATATATGTGTGTGTGTGTGTGTGTGTGTGTGTGTGTATATATATATATATATATATATATAATATATGCAAGTAAACACAAAATGCAGTTTTTAAATGAAGGTTCTTATTATTAAAGGAGAAAAATAAATCCAAACCTACATGGCCCTGCCTCTTCAGGCTCATAGAGTTTAAACTTTACTATTGAATTATTTTATTTAGGGAAATACAACCAAGTAAATTTATTAGAAAAATCACATGCAAGTAGAAATAAAAGTAAATAACTGTTCAAATGGGAAGAATAAATGAATAGGTAGATAGAGGACAGTCCTGCACACATCTATATTTAAGATCCATTATGAACTGGAGTGATATAGCTGAGGTGGAGGAACTGTCAGAACATAGTCATGGGCTTTATATATCTGATTGTATATGTTTTATTTGCACTCTACAACATGATGTACATGTTTATTTCTGTTTAAATTAGGTGTGTACAAGGAGGAACTACCGCCATCCCAGGGGCTTTTGGATGTGGCAAAACCGTGATCTCTCAGTCCTTGTCCAAATACTCCAACAGTGACGTGATTATCTACGTGGGCTGTGGAGAGCGAGGTAATGAGATGTCAGAAGTACTGCGAGATTTCCCTGAGGTGAGAAACAATAAAATATATTCTGGACGTGACATTAAACTGAGCACTTGCTGAGTTCAGTATGATCAACGCTGCTTTGTTTTATCCAACAGCTAACCATGGAGGTGGATGGGAAGGTGGAAAGCATCATGAAGAGAACAGCTCTGGTGGCCAACACCTCAAACATGCCTGTGGCTGCTCGAGAGGCGTCTATTTACACAGGTACTCTACCTGGAGCCATGTCTTCAAAGCCTCAGATTAGTATTTCACGTGTTGTATTTGTGATGGTTGTATTTGTTTGTTCTTTAGGAATCACTCTTTCAGAATACTTCAGGGATATGGGTTACAACGTGAGCATGATGGCTGACTCCACTTCTCGATGGGCCGAGGCTCTCAGGGAGATCTCCGGTCGTCTGGCTGAGATGCCTGCTGGTGAGATGATGATGATGATGATAATAATAATATTAATAATCGCTTAAATTCTAATTCACCATTTTATGTAATTAAAATTTGTCACTTTGCTTTGCAATATGTGCCAAAATAGGAATGGAATATTAAGAAAATGATAAGAATAAATACATAAGATATTTTTCTATTTTTCTTTCTAGGCATAATTATATTTCAGTTCCAGTTCTTGCAGGATTATGTTATAATATTATTATGTCCCTGTTTTGGTGGCAAGTCGAATCTTGAAACTATCTCCGCTCACTTCATAATTTTCAAAAAACATTAAAAAGTGGACAAGGGCTAAGGAGGGTGGGGTGGGATAGGGAGCTGAGGGTGTGTAAGAGTTGCTTAGGGAGGCCTGATCAGAATATATATTTGAAATTGGTTTCACAGACTCCAGCCCAAGGGTGAGGCTTGGAGAGGTGGGGGCTGGCCACTTCTTATGAGAGTGCATTTACTTTAAATAAATAAATAAATAGATAAAATAAATGGCATCATGTAGCAAAGTACCAAATAGTAAGCTGTCAGCAGGGGTCTTGCACAGTTTAGGAGGATTTTAACCAATAGGTGGTGTTTTGAACCATTTTTCAACCTATAAGTTGCTAATTTTTCATTAATATTAGCACCAATTTTGATTTGTTTCAACAGCATACAGTCATATAACTTAATTTATTAACACATTTAAGTTTACAGTACTGCTTGAAACATTTTCTAGCTTTGTGGAATCTCTCTATTAAAGGTTCATGAGTTTCAGGAAATAATTTAAAGGCTAAACAGTGTTATAATTATACTGATATTTTCATTACTGCACATTATATCACTGTGTGTGTGTGTCTAAAACAGATAGTGGTTATCCTGCCTATCTGGGGGCTCGTCTGGCCTCGTTTTATGAGCGCGCTGGCCGTGTGAAATGTCTCGGTAACCCTGAGAGGGAAGGCAGTGTTAGCATTGTGGGAGCGTAAGTTTCTTTCTGATCTGATAACTTTTACTTTTATCCACAACATTATTATTGTTTGTTATTCTCTTCCTATAAATAAGGTCTTTTTTACAACTTCAGTATGCAGCCAGAAATTCAAACTAGCTCTGGTTTAGTTACTATGAGAATGATGATGAAGCGCGTTGTGGGTTTTTTCCTGCAGTGTGTCGCCCCCTGGTGGAGATTTCTCTGATCCTGTGACATCTGCTACACTGGGTATCGTACAGGTAAGAATTCAACATGCTCTTTTTTTAAAAAAATGTAAAATTTATTCAGTACACTAGTGTTATTTACATAAACACTCTTGTTTTTTCTCTCTCTCAGGTGTTTTGGGGTCTGGATAAGAAATTGGCTCAGAGGAAGCATTTCCCGTCTGTGAACTGGCTGATCAGTTACAGTAAGTACACGCGAGCGCTGGACGAATACTACGACAAGCACTTCCCCGAGTTTGTGCCACTGCGCACCAAAGCTAAGGAGATTCTGCAGGAGGAAGAGGACCTGGCTGAGATTGTGCAGCTTGTTGGAAAGGTGAAAAAATCCCAGACCATTTCATTTGGAACTATTGGAAAATACTAAACTTTGTCATCCGTTTGAGTCAACAAACAATGTGATTTGCATTTTAACTTCTTTTAATAAAACTTTAGTATTTATTTTTGCTGATCCCATATTCATGAGATTATAATATAAGGGTACACCTGGGACCTTTTGTAGTGAACAGAAGATACACATTGTTAAAACAGGATTTCATTTTATTTTGTTTTTTTGTTTTCTTGTTTTACACCAGGCCTCCTTGGCCGAGACAGATAAGATCACACTTGAAGTTGCTAAGCTGATTAAGGATGATTTCCTGCAGCAGAACGGCTACACGCCTTATGACAGGTTTGTATGTTTACATAAAGCTCCACTGAACGATGATTTCAGTTAATGCTCAAATCAAACAAATTCTGTTTGTGTCCGTGATTCCCAGGTTCTGTCCATTTTACAAGACCGTGGGCATCCTGTCAAACATGATCTCTTTTTACGACCTGGCCCGGCATGCAGTGGAGACCACTGCACAGAGTGATAACAAGATCACCTGGGCCATTATCCGTGAGCACATGGGTGAAATTCTCTACAAGATCAGCTCCATGAAATTTAAGGTGAACGTTTGACTCATTAAAGCTCATTTACTTTCTGGGATCCTACCTCACATGTAGTCGTGTAAAACACAAACTAAGGTAATGGTCATGCCCTGAATAAAATCCAAAAGAAAACATCGGTTGTTTTTGTTTACCCTTTAATAAGATTTATTAATTATATTTAGGTATAAGGAAGGAGTTTTCAGTGCCAGTGGTTTGTAACAGTAAATGTTACCTCACAGGTCCTCCTGATGTCCTTCCAGTTTCTCTGTAATATGAAAAGATGCACTTTGTAAAAAAAAAACAAAAACAAAAAAAAAAAAAAACAAACAAATAAAAATCCTCAGAGGTTCCACAACCTTAACTGCATTTAATACACTCCTCATTTGAATACTTGATTCTGATTGGCCAGTTACAGCATTCATCGTCTGCCTGTCTGCCTGTTTAATTCAGTAAAATTACTTTTAAACCACTAAAATAGAATCTAAATTAATATTTTGTGTAGAGCACTCTGTCAGGGTCCTGATCTGCCTATCAGGGTTTATTTTGGTAAATAAGAAATTAATCACTGTAAATGTAGTGCGGCAGTGTTGATTTATCTTGTTTTTGTAATTGTTGGAAGCCAAAATTGTACATCAATTAATAGATTAAGCAGCGCTAATAAAAACCCTTCAGAAAGGTCTGTTATTTGAAAATGATCCAGTTTAACGTGGTAACTGGTCATTACACCACCACATCCAACTTAAATTATAATATATATGTGTATTTTTTATATCTTTTTTTTTTTTTAACCCACAGATCATCAAACGTATAGATGTTTTTTCAGGGGTGGGGGTGGGGTTATATTGTGATATTTTTAAGTGGTGAGATGAGATAAGTAAATAGGCTGTTTGTGAAGGATGAAATGTTACACACCAGTCATGCCTTTGCTTTGTGTTTCTCTTTCAGGACCCACTGAAGGAGGGTGAGGCGAAGATTAAAGCCGATTACGCGCAGCTGCTCGAGGACATGCAGAACGCTTTCCGTACACTGGAGGACTAGATCACTTTCTGTGTCTGTGTCAGCTGGCCTCGGCAGTCTTTCTCTCCCTGTCTTCGCTCCATCCAGCAACATTCCACTTCTTTCTTTTAACCCTTCTTTATGGAGCAGCAGTAGAAGAAAGTCCTCAAGAACTCCTCCAGTGTGTGTGTGTGTGTGTGCGTGTGTGATGTAGTTGGTTGTGTTTGTGTTTTTGTGAATGTTCCAGATGTATTTTCCTGGTGTATTTTTCATGCGCCACTTCCTCATCCTCCAGTGTTGTCGTTTTGTTTTTTAGTTGTTTTGGTTTTTTGGGATTGCTAGTTGTAGATTTCCTTCTGGTGTAATTATCATTCCACTGTTCTCTGTACAGACACTTTGAGAGATGTGATTAATTAAACAGAGTTAATATTTATTGCTCGGAGCTCTGGCGGTTGCTCGTGTATGTTCATCTGTTCTGTTTTGAACTGTATTATCCCATAAGGCCGCTGTGTAATATAATCAGGGCATCACACTTCTCTCCTGAACTGTTTGTGTGAGGGTGTTGACGTCATGCAACAATAAAACAATTACGGATGTGAAAGTTATGTGAATGATTTATACATCAGAGAAACGGTGCATGAGGATGTGTTTTATAAACATGTCGTAACTACTAAGGTAATACGAAGACATTAACACCAGGGGATGACAAACTGAAGACATACATCTGAAGAATAGTTCAGGTTTGGAATGAAACAAATGCTTTTTTTAAATTTATTTTGGTGCAGTATAAATTCATTTAAGGAGGCACATTGGTGTAGTAGTTATACATCTGCCCCGCAGCAAGAAATTCTTGGGACTGAGCTTGTGATCAGGGGGTGTTTCTGTGTGGAATCTACATGTACTCCCTGTACGTGTGTGGGTTTCATCCAGGTACTTTGGTTCCCCCAATAGTCCAAAGTCATGCACATTAGGCTAACTAGCCAAATTGCCCCTAGGTGCGAATGCAAGTGTGAATGGATATTTGTCTAAGAGAACAGTTTCTGCTCAGAAACCTCTCAGATAAAAGCATCCACTGCAAAGGAAACCATGAAAGTGGCCCAATTCTTCATGTGTGCATAATGGGATAAGGATAATGATGATCATATGGGGTGGGATAATTGCAAGGATTTCTTAGTGTTGCACTTGTGGTTCTCTGTATTCTCTATTATTATTATTAAAATAATATCCTATAGTTTGCCATACATTTATTTTGTGATAATGACCAGCAGTATTTATCCTGTCCTTGATGCTCATTTATCCTGCGGCTTGTATTACTTCTATAAATTTATTTATAGATGAATTTGGGACTGTGTGATGTAGCCAGAAGAGGGAAGCAGAAGCCCAAGTATTACTTCAGGTCTCTGAAAATCATCATCACCACCAACAAAAAAAATTTAATTAACTGATTTGTCTCAATATCAAGCATTTTAACAGAATAAGGACCAAATATATTCTTGTTCTGCTGCCTTAAAGGACTATAGCTCACTCTTGGACAGATATATTTATATAGAGAGAAACCAGCTGCTTTATATTATTTCTAACAGAAGAAGAAATAAAGTTCCATTTGTTTTTCACTGATATTAGTCTTATTAATATGTAAAGCGAAGGTGTAAGACATTTTAAACACAGGTTCCCTTCACGTTAGATTTAAAGAATATATGTCCTTAGCATGGATGCTCGTTTTGTTTTGATGCTAACCCTATGCTAAAACCCCCAGCATTGAACCCCATTAAGTATATTTAATTGTTGCCTGGAGTGGGTAATTAAATGGTTTTTGAATTGTTAAATACAAGTTTCTTCGATTCCGTTTCGAAAAACTTAACTAACTTCACCAGGTAGATTATGTTTTTGTTTAGGTTTGTGTGTTTGTTAGCAGGATTATGCAGAGTTATTTGCAGATTTGTACAATATTTTATCAAAATTTATACATTTATGAGGTGGGGCTTTGGACAAGGAAGTCTCCATTAGAATTCAGAGATGGTCTGGATCAAATTCTGGACTATCTTTGGCGTTGTGAGATGGGATGATTATTTTGAAAGTGTGGTATTACAGAAGGCCCAACAGAAGGTGCTGTATACTTTCTGTGATTTTATTTTTTTTAAACGCATACAGGTTTGCACTCTCCAAGCACCTCTTTTAAATAATAAGGGCTAAATGGCTACCGATAATAGAGGCACCACCTATTTAGACGAGGCTTCTCTAAATTTAATAAAAAATACAGAACTTTTTCTTCCACTGATGGAATAAAATTAAGTTTTGTTGTTTTGTAATGTAGACGGCATGGTGGTGTAGCGATTAGCACATCCGCATCGCAGCTAGAAGGTCATGGGTTTGAGTCCCAGGCTTGGAAAAGGCATTTTGTGTGGAGTTTGCATGTTATCCTCATGTTTGCATGTGTTTTCTTCAGGTACTCTGGTTTCCTCCCAGTTCAAAGACATGCACATTAGGCTAACTGGGTATTCCAAAATGCCCCTGGGTGTGAATGGTTGTGTGTGTTGGCCTTGCAACGGACTGGTGAGCCACTCAGGGTTTACCCCTACTTTGCCCAGTCGGCTGAGATAGGCTTTATCCTCCTTGTGACCTTAGTAGGATTAAGTGGTTTGGCGAATTATTGTTTTTGATTTTTTTTTGTTGCCATGTCCTGACTGGGAGAACGCGTGTAATTTCTGCTTCAGTTTTGTTAACTTTTTTGTGTACAACTTCAGAACTGTCCTGTTTTCCGATATTAAATACAGACCTGTTTTTCATCATTGTTTCATATGTAAAAGATTATTTTGCCACAGAGAAAGACAAGTCTCTCAGTGGACCTTTTTTACTTTCATATGGACTCGTAGATGACCACTATAAGTGTCGTTTAAGGACTGTAAAGGAACAAGGGAAGAATGGGGGTATTTTTGCCATTGCACATGACAACCACAGGCTTGCAGTGCATTATGGGTATTAACTCAACAGGTCCTTTGTGTAGGAAACAACACCCTTCTTCTTTATAAACATCAAAGGACATTATTTTGGGGTATTTTTGTACCCATTATGGTGCATCCTATAAGTTGTTGCAGTGCATTATGGGATTTCCTGAATGCATTCAACTTTCAGACATCAGCTCTTTAATATAATAAAATCCAAATATTGTGCAGTAAGCAGTGAATAGAGTGCAGTTCTGAATATTGTTGATGTCCAATTTATAATAGTTTTTAAAGATATAGCTATTTTAGCAAGAACACTGACCAGGCATTCATTATAGATTTTTGAAAACAGAATTAGGGTTTCCTCTGATTTTTGGCAGGAAACCTTCAGGTGACTAAAATAAACACCAGAAAATCTATCAAAATAAAACAGAACATGAAGGAAAAACAAAACAAAGGCTCCAAACTTTACAAAGAACAACAACTCCAGTGAATGATTAAAAAAAAGCACTGCACATTGATTTATTGAAATGAAAAACATTTACAAACTGTACACATTCATTAAAAATGACAGATTAAGTTGGTGGAAAACACCACAAAATAAAAACTTTCCGAATGATGATACAAAACATTAAAGATATTATCAAATTCCCTGAATATACAGTTGATATACTATATAAAAATATAATACATGTAGATATATATATAAATTAGGAAACATTTGCAAATTCAAAATGCACAAACTTTTCCCTAGTAAATCTTTATACCATGATAAAAATTCTGTATTATACTAATGCTTTAGAGAATCATGATACAATATTTTTGCCCTATTGTGCAGCCCTGATGTAACTGTTCCGAGTGTAGCCTTAAGCACTTTTTTCAGGGAAGTAATTTAGTTCATGCTGTTCTCTGGCTGTATTTCTGTTTCACAGGATGAACCTGTCACTGATGATTGATGTGCTTCTTCTACTGCTTCATGTGGTTCCATGGTCACTGGAGCATTCTGATACACAGTGTCACTGTTGTTCTTCCCATCAATGTTATAGTAGAGCTGTAGGAACACATCAAACCCATGAGTGGTGTCACGAGATATGGAACACTGCACAGCAAGTCAGTTTTGCCTTAAGTAAAGATTGAAGTACCTGTTGCTGAACGTCACTCAGTTGGTACTCCATGAAAGCCATGAGTTTGGAGAAACAGGGTCGGTCTTTAGGTTCCAGAGCCCAACAGTGGCACATCACCTTATACCTAAGAGCAAATGTGAGGAAAATGTGAAGGAGGTGTGGTCTGTATGTCTGTCAGTCACAGTGAGCGAGTGTGTCCTGTATGCTTGTCAGTCACAGTGTGTAGGTGTGGCCTGTATGGCTGTCAGTCACAGTGGGGAAGTACAGCCTCTATGGCTGTCAGTCACAGTGAGGAGGTGTGGCCTGTATGATTGACAGTCACAGTGGGGAGGTGTGGTCTGTATGATTGTCAGTCACAGTTGGGAGATGTGGCCAGTATGCCTTGCAGTCATATTAAGGAGGTATGGCCACTGCTTAGTTTCAGTCAGGAGGCATGGCCTATTTGTCTGAGTAAGGAGGTGTAGTCTGCTTGTCTGTCAGTCCCACTGAGGAGGCTTATTTGCTTGACAGTCCCTGTAAGGAGGTGTGGTCTCTGTTCTTGTTTGTGCCAGTGAGTAGGCATAGCCTGTTTGCTTGTCAGTCTTAGTGAGAAGTCACAAATCGTCTATTATTACTAGACGTCAATTATTATTAGACTAGTATCGTTAGTGAACAGCTGCATAATTTCTCAGCTAGCTAGTTCAGGTAAGATTAGGATAATTATCTGAAAAAATAAAAGAAATCAGTTGCAGTAAAAAAAACAACCATACTCTATAACTAATTTGAATAAGAAACAACAGCAGACAGTGTATTGTTGTGTAGGCCAATGGATATTATATTAATATAAAGAATTTATTATCTACAAAAAAGTAAAGTAAATGCAAAACAATTTTGCTTTTTATAAAAAGGAAAACAAGCAGAGATAAATGTAGTCTAATGGTGGAGCAGAGCAGCATGCTCCTAAATTATAGTATATTGAATCATTACACCACATGCTCTTTTTTACTAGCTCCAGAATTGATACAGACAAAAACTTACACGGACTCAGAGGCATAATATGGGCGCTCCATTTGAAACCCTCTCTCGATCATAACATAGAAGGTTTTATCCACTTTCATACCAGGATAGGGAGTCACACCTGATCACAAACATCAGTGAAATGTTATTTATATCCTGTTTACTGAGTAGAATATTACTGGATCACTTACAGTAACTTAAAATTTAAATATGTTTGGTTTCTTAGCTTCACGCATGGTCTTGTGAATGTGTGATAAAGTGTTTGGCCTGCACACCAAGTGAAAAGATCTCCCACAGTAGGATGCCATAGGCCCAGACGTCGCTCTGCATGGTGTACATCCCTTTAAAAATACTCTCCGGGGCCATCCACTTCACCGGTAAACGAGCCTTTAATGAGTGATGGAAAAGGGAGAATTAAGTGAAAGCATGTTGCCAAAATCTTATTCACCTGGATATAACTGGAATTAAATGTACAAAATTAAATGTGAAAAGTTTACACAGTTAAGGTTTAAGATAAAAGTTGTACATGTTCCTCTGACCTCATTTGTATGAAATATAACCAAATCCAGCCATGTAACTCTCATTTGTTTAAATTCATACTTTTCCCTTAAAATGTGGGACAACTAAGAATAATAAACAGTACTTGTACAAGGAAGATTGGTATGAATTTAATGGGATATTTTATATTTAAATAATAAGTAAGGGATATTATGCGGTAACCCCGGCAGACTGATCAGGACCCTGATACATAGTGGAAGGATCTTGAATCATGAATTATTTCATGATAAAGACCACTTGCTGTACATTATTCCACTTATTACACAGCTGGGAATTGGGGTTCTCCTTGTACAAAGCCCCACCTCTGGTTAAAATTTCATAAAAATCCACAGATAATTTTTTTTGTGATGAAATACCAAAGGAATAAATCAGTGCCCTGTGGTACTTACGTTTCCTCTCACCACATAGTTCGAATCGTTTTCAATATCTCGTGCCAGACCAAAGTCACCAATCTTCACCAGCCTATTTCGGGTCACTAAGATGTTTCTGGCTGCCAGGTCTCGATGGATACACTGGGGAAAGAGACACAGTTTTATTCACAAGTCAGCGTATTTGGAGGAAATCCCAACATACAACTTTTAAAGGAATTCTTATACATTTTACCATCATAAGTCTGTGAACATAATAGATGATATAGGTAACTTTTGACTATAGTCAAATGCATACTAAATAATCCAATATTAAACATCCTATTTACTGTTTTTTTAAAACTATTTTTATGCTAATAGTATGGAAGTATAAAGCCTGACACGAAGGAGACTTATTGTTGATTATTTTCCAACAACTGTGCTATTTTACTTCTTTAGGTTACAGTGATTGGCCAAAGTTTGCAAGTTTTAATTAGTAGTAAACAATCAATGATACTGATAGGGCAAATGTGACTCAGTGGTTTAGGCTCTGCGTTAGTAATCTAAAATGTCAGGGGTTCAATCCTCAGTACCATCCTTGCTGCCACTGTTGGGCCCTTGAGCCAAGGGAAAGGAACATGGATGTACTTTTCTGCAGATCTACAAATCTCTTCCTGCAAGTGGGTGCATGATGGGTGATAGTGCGAGTCCTGAAGATAGGAACATAATCAGCATGCTTATCATTTCTTTTTAAAGCCATCAGTTTAGCTTAATGAAAACACAAAATAAACTGGGAAAAAATGCAAAAGAAAGTATCTGAAATCAGTCTAAATGTTGCTATCCAAACTGTATTATGTAGTATGCCACGTTGATCATTTCTGATGGACAAACAGTAGCTACATTGCAGAGTAGTAGAAGCAGAAATAAAAAAAAACTACAAGCAATATATGAGTGGAAACCTCAACCAAGTCAGCTAATTTTCCACCTTATTTTCATTTATGCTAAATAATATTTTCATAGTTCTTTTCTCCCTCATGGTGATGGTGACCTTCATTTTTACATCATTTCCTCTGTCAAAGACAATATCATTTTGCTGCCACTGGTTTGTTTGTTTGTTTGTCTGTATGTTTGTTAATAATTTACACAAAAAGTTATAAATAGAATGTAATTAATTTTTTGGAGGGGTGGCATCTCAACTTTGGTGTTGATCAGGTTCAAATTCTTGATCCAGGAATTTGTTATTAGATTTTTTTAACATTGTCAGATATGCCATAAAGCCTGGTGTTGCAGCAGGGGGAGGTTTGCGCTCTGCTAGTTCTTTATTAAAATAAAGAACTATCCCTATCTCGCAATATTATAGAGTCCTTAAAAAACATTTCCCGATTCGGATTGTGATCCTGATCACCACCAAAATCTAATAGAGTGGTACTTGGACTGTTCTTCACCTCACCTAAAATCAATAAAATGTAATTTATAACCTTCTGTGTAAACCAACAAACAAACCAAACAATGCTTAAACATAACCTCCTTGGCGGAGGTAAAGATCATATTATTCAGGATGATTCATTTTTTTTTTTTTATTGTGCCATTGTGACACAAGACGCAGCTTACGTTTTTAGAGGAAAGGAAGTTCATGCCTTTAGCCACTTGATAGGAGAAGCTCAGGAGATCTTCATAGGTGAGAGTCTGGATGTCCTCATCATCATTTTCAAATATATCTTTAAAAAAAGTAATAATAATTTATAAGAAGAACCAGATGCAATATTATAATATAGTCCATACTATTCACCTAACGTTGAGTATCTATCACTTCTGTAGTGTATGTAAAATTAAGAAGAATAATTTCAACCCGTTCTTCTACACTTATAGCATTGCATCTATAGAGAATACATTTTTTGTCTTTTTTTTATAAACTGTGTTTAGTCAAAGGTGTTTGCCAACTAATAGTTAAATCTGTACAATTTGTCCTTTTAGACCAAAGTGTGCTTTTGCCAAAGATAAATGTAATTTAGTAGAATAATAGCAGAAACTGACTCTATAATTTCTTACTGGAAGTAAAGGTTATAATGGAGGTGAAGGTTAATTCTACTTCATGCTATTCCTTCAGTGTAAAAATAAAATGAAGTTAAAAAAAAAAAAAAAAAAAACCCCAAATGAAACAAACAAACAAACAAACAAACAAACACATGGGGGATGTACTGTTACAGGAGTGGTGTGATGAAACCTGACATGAGGCAGCCTTACTGATGTGTATTTGCCAACAACTGTGCTGTTTTTCTTCTTTAGACTACAGCAATCTGCCAAAGATTGCAAGTTTTAATTATTAGTGAACAATCAATGATATTTCCTAATCAATGATTCATTTATTCGCCAAACCACTTAATCCTATGGGGAGCCTATCAGAGCCTATCAGCCAACTCTGGGTGAAGGTGGGGTACATCCTGCACAGCCCACCAGTCTGTCACAAGGCCAACTCTGGGTGAAGGAGGGGTACATCCTGAACAGCCCGCCAGTATGTCACAGGGCCAACACACACAATCGTTCATATCCTTGCTCACACTTAGGGACAATTTGGAACTGCTAATTAGCCTAATGTGCATGTCTTTCGACTGTAGAGAATGCAGAAGAGACTCACACAAGCACAGGGAGAACAGAAACAGAAACATTCTCGCCAAGCCAGGGACTCAAACCCAGGACTTTCTTGCTGTAAAGCAGATATGCTAATCACCACACCACCATGCTGCCCCAGAACCGTTTATAGTATAGTTACATTTAAATGGTACTGCGGCCATAAACTCATCATTTGCCTGTTTTCTGCTCTCCTGGAGTTAATAATAAACATAACAGCAGCTTGTCATAGTACAGAGAAACAAAAAACTTTGAGGGAAAAACTTATTTTAAAATGCACTGACACTGGAGACTCCTTCAGTCATTAATTTATTCATTCATTGAATTTCTAAGCTGATTAATTCTAATTAGGGTCATGGGGAGGCTGGTGCCTATCTCAGCCAACACTGGGCAATGGCGGGGTGCACCCTGAACAGCTCGCCAGACCATTGCAGGGTCAACACACATACAGCCATTCACACTCACACTCACAAATAGGAGTGATTGGAAACAGCCAATCAGCCTACTGTGCATGTTTCTGGACTGTGGGAGGAAACCGGAGCACCCAGAGGAAACCCACGCAAGCATGGGGAATACATGCAATCTCCACACAGAAACACATGAGCCCAGGAATCGAACCCAAGCCATCTTGCTGGGAAACTTCTTACTTCAATTTTAAATAAAGTTCATGTAATGGTCTCTTTGCAGAAACTTTAAACTTTCTTTGTCAAAAAACATTTTTATTATTATTATTTTTTATTGGTCTTCAATTGTAGGGGTGTTCACCAGACACACCCCTGTGAATGAGATTTCAGATTTCAACAGCGCTGCATATGGGAAAAGGTTGGATTTTAAAAACTGCATGAGTGCAAGAGTAAATTCATATTTTAAAATGAAGTGTGAATGGAGTCAAGTATAAAAGTCAGTGAGATTGGAAACGGATTTTCAGTTCTTTTCTCAGTTCAGGGAAAAAGGCTGCGATTCTTTGTCTGTGGTCATTACCCATGTGCTACTAAAGTGATGCATAGAAATCAGATTTAAAAATACAAAAAACTGGTTTGATAAAACACAGATATATTTTTTGTAGAATGTGGTCCTTTTGTGGGATTGTCACCTAATGTCATTACTACAATATAATCATCCATGAATTTATAATTGACAGATCCAAAAAGAAGATTCACTGCTAAAAGGTGGCCATAATACCTTCATTAACATCTGTGGAACTGAGCAGCGCCTCCTGTTCTCTGCTGATTGGAGACATGGGTACATATGGGTTTTCTCCAGATTGAACAAAGTCACTGCAGAGAGACATCACGACAAGATCATGATCTGAACTACCACATATTGTAAATGTGTCCAAATTCATTTATGCTTCCTCAAACCATCATCTATTACAGTCTTCTACACTTCTTTATTCAAAAGGTCAACAGAAAGATCTCGGTTTTCAACCTGGAGTTTCTCTTCCGCTGGTAGCTGTTGTACAGGCTGCTGAATCTGTCCTTGTTGAAAGCATCTGTTAAGGACTTGTAGAAATGCTCTCTGTTGTTCTTCAGGTAATTCAGCAGGTCTCCATGTTGGCAGAATTGAAAGATCAGGTAAATGGGGCCTGTCAATCAAACGGCAATTACTATTCGACTTTAGTATATAGTATACAGTACATACGTATATCAAAGATCTGTTATCTATTGCATGGTTTGTGTACCTGTGCTAGTGCAGGCTCCCAGCAGGTTTACAATGTTAATGTGCTGTCCAATATAATTTAACATCTTCAGTTCAGACATCAGGGCTTCTTTCTCCACTGCTTGGTGCTTTTCTAGACAAAACACATCATCCGTAGGATTTATGTAACTCACAGAACTAAAAATATTAATAGTTTAAATCTCTGCTTACAGCTGAGAAAATTCTGACAAAAACTTTTAAGGCATTTGAGGGATATCTTACACAGTCAAGAGGACCAGTGTGTGTTATTTCTTGATAATTTCTTATTTCCTGGGGTTCTTACTGTTCTAACTGGAACTCATTTATAAAGGTTTATTCATTATAAGAGATGGCATAATACAATAACTGAAACATTTCTTGCTTCTTTACAAACTACCAAGTTTTCAAATAAATTGCACATAAAAATTATGCAAAAAATACATACTGTATAATTATAATATAATTTAAAAAAATCTATTCTAACAGCAAAAGTATTTAATATATGTAAACTTTTCCAATTAAAATTTTTTTTCAAAATTTTAATTCCAATCCTTTCTATTTAAACAGGATCAGAGACATGAACAGTGGTCTGAAACATGTCATTAACATGTCTGGGCTGCGTTCAGTAACAAGAATGTTTGCGAGTGTTCATAAACTTAATGAGAGTTTGCCCTATTGAACACGTAATTTACCATGAATGTTCTTTTTTTTTTGAGCATATTCTTAGGCTATAGCTCACTGAGAACTCACTGAGAATAAAAATGGCAGCTGTAACCCTAAACTCTGATTGGTTCCCCCTTTTTTCTGCAAACAACACATCAGTAATAATATGTATAAATAGACACACAGTGTTGGCCTTGTAATTCCTTTTACTGCAGCATCATTGAGAAAATACTCGTACTATGTATATATACTGAACGTGGCCCTGGCATGTTTTTTTTCTATTTTTATTTTTCACCATGCTATCTATGAGTAGGTTTACATGCAAACTAACATTCTGAACAGGACAGTATTCCAAAATCGATACGGGTCATGTATACAGAACATCCTATTTGGAAATTCTGAAATTCACTTTGTTCCGAAGTTAGCACTTTCTGATTAACACATGTAGGACATGCTGATATTATTTGGGTTTTAGGAGCATTCAATGAAATAGTCAGAATATGTGGTTAGCCCTGTGTGTTGCACATAAACCAATTATAAAATCACAGTATGACGGCATGTGAACAAGAATATAAGTGGAATATTAATTTTCATTAGTCATGTAAACAGCATTCTACTTTATGTTTTTTATTTATTTATTTGTTTATTTATTTAAAATTTTTTATTTTTAGAATTAATCTATCCTGAACATCAAAGTAATGCAAGACTGATCAAGGAAATCACATGACCCACCTTTTAGCATTTTCACTGCAACTTGCATGGACACTCCAGGCTTGCTGATCCCATATGCTGTAGCCTGCATGACCATGCCAAAAGCTCCAGAGCCCAGCTTTTTCCCTGAGCAAAGCAAATCATTCAGCCTTATTGCACAGGCACTTTATGTCGTATCATTCTTCAAGGAATACTTCAACATTATGCAACTTAATATCTATATGATACAGCATGTGTGATGACTAAAAAAAACAAATAATCTCATGCACTTAGAAATGAAAAGAAAACATGTTTACTCCAAGCTGAAAATTCACAAACAATTGCAGAATTTCATTATTAACCTGTAAAATTATTTTGTGAATTAATCTGTTAAAGGGAATTAAAACTCTTTAACTACTTTAATTCTTCCTTTTTAGAAACTGAAATCCTTTCGTTAAAAATGTACATTATTCCTTACTTATTACTTAGGCAAAATTTGTGTTCAGTAATTCTGCAATATGTGAGTTTGGACTGGATGTTTTCTATTCATTCTGGCAATGGAAATTGTTTGCATATAGCTGCATCAAGATTAAGTTGAAAACGCCCAAATTTTCCTTTAATTTCATTCCAACTTCTGTACCAAATTCCAGATTCTCACGAGGAAACTCCAATTTCTGATTATATTTAAAATCTTTGAAGTCGATGTAGATGTAGTCGTTATCGGATGGTCCCAACATCTGAATCATCTGGATCTGTGCCTCGTAACCTGGCTTCTGTTTATGGATTATAAAGACACAAGAGTGTTGTAAATGTAAAGTTGCACATTTATATGGTCGGTCATTCTGAGTGTCCATCATGTATTGTATATGCAGGAGTGAGGAAGAGGAGCTTTACTTTTTTGCGGATGAAGTGAAACAGGAGGATGCTGACCAGCATGAGGGCGAAGGCAAGCAGGCTGCAGGCCACCATCAGGAGTAAAGAGTTTGATAGAGCTGAAATGCAGAATAAATTGAATCAATCTCCCCGTGATAAAAGCGAATGTAGTAATAGTTTTTAGATGTGTGGCACAAACTTACATATTTTCACGAGGATGTGCTCACTACAGTTTAAAACTGTATTATTATAATAATTAATACTGCAGCATTTCACAAAGCGATCATTCAGGTCACTCAAAGGTCGAGAGACGACAACATTCTTGTGGCAGAACTTCTCGGAGTTGGAGTACTCTGGAATATCAATATATGCCACTTTCCACACTGAAGGGTCAGTAAAACTTTAAGAAAAAGACAAGATACAGTAACTGATTAACAAAAATGGGTTACATTTTAAAATGTAGACAAATGGATTTCCTCAGAAACACCCATATTTAAGCAGTGACTCACTTGGCATTTGATGGACAGGTCATCCATGAAATGGATAAATCAAGGACACTTTTAGTCATACAGCTGACTTGGGCCAGGTCTTGGAGTACCACAAACTTAGAAGTATCTGTAAAAAGATGTATTATATACAGAATTTGTCTTCAAATACATATTAACTGTGCAGTCAGTGATTATAATCCAATACCCTTTTTATTATATTCAGGAAATCTCTTTAGAGAGGTGGCACGGTGGCGTACTGGTTAGCAGGTCCGCCCCACATTAAGAAGGTCTGGGTTTGATTCCCGGGTTTGGCCGTTTCTGTGTAGGGTTTGCATGTTCCTCCTATGCTTGCGTGGGTTTGACCCTAATTAGAATTAAGTGGCTTAGAAATTGAATGAATGAATCTCTTTAGAGTCCTCTAGCTCTCCATTCTGTATGATAATTTAAATTTGGCTATTAAGTTTCAACAATCAGTTGAATCTTTCTCCAGAAGCAGTTACTGCACCTTTAAAGTTTCTTTCAGCAAAATATATCTAATATAATAAAAACTAATATATTCAACCCCTTCATGTATAAATGTATGGTGTTTTGGGTGATTATTAAATATGATGGTGCATTTTTCTGTAAGTATACTTTGGTTTTCCATTTGTAAAAAAAGTTAAAGTAAAGTGTAACTTTAGGTTAGCCTATCTGGTTTTCTGGGTCTCATGAATGAATGAATGAATGAATGAATGAATGAATGAATAAGGATATTCAGGTAATGACTCACCTGTCACACAGAGGGACATATATTCTGTGATGATTTTCCTACCAGCCCTGAGTTGGATCTGATACTGACCCGGTTCTGGGTTACACAGTGTAAACGTGCTACAAGAAAATAACAGAACGGTAATATGGTATAATAAACTGTACATTAAACACATCTGAGTTTACAGGAGCACATGTACGGCATACCTTTCACCCCAGAGGTGCCGAGTCTCACCACACTGCACAATGGTGCCATTCGGTGTGATCCAGTAACACTGTGCTTTTGGGTGAGAGAGCACCTCAGTTTGAAAGCAGAAATTTGCCTTGTCTTTGTCCTGGATTGTGATTTCTTTTTTCAGCTTCTTTATCTCAAGCAAATTATTTTCTACAGAGAGAAAATAGGCATCAAATCTTTGAATATGTAGACAGTTCTGAGGTAACCATCCAAACTGTGAAAAGTGCAAAAGGTTGTACACCCTTAGGAAAAAAAAAACAAAACGAAAAGGAAATGGGTATTGTTTTTTTCACATCTTCAGAAAACATTTTGTAGAGATACCTTTTGCTTTTTTGTAGCTAAAATAATTTTTTTTTTCTCCTCCCTTATTAATTTAACAAGGCACAAAGGACAGACTGCTGTAAAGTCCATGCAATAACAGAAAATACCTTGTATCATGAAATAAACTACGTAAATATAGATGGATAAATTGTGTGTTTCATTAAAAATAAGTTGTAATTGTTGTCAGTTAGAATTGTTTTGTCTTTGTTAAACTCCACATCAAGATCCACATTTCAATCGATTGCAAAAAGTTGGCACATCCTATTTTATAGAGTGACTTTTTTTACTCTGTATTTCACGAATAACAATGAAGTATCAAAATTGATCAGCATCATGATGTACATTTTCTGAATCTATAATATCTGCTCAAATAATTACTGTAGTAATGTCCAATATTTTCCATGATAAGTGCCTCTGAATCCTATAAACAGCTGTTCTTTTCTCTTATTTGTAATATTCACGCATATTGGTTTCCTAAAAAGATTCCATGAAGGTCCTCTTCCTTGTTTAGATAAGGTTGATAAACTAAGATCATAATCAAAAGCTATATATACTGTACACACACACACACATACACACACTTTTTTATTGCAGAAAATAACTTTTATTCTTACCAAGGACTTGAACCTTTATGGATTTTGTTTTCCTGTTACTGCTCTTGCAACAATACTCTCCACTATCATTCACACTGACCGAGGCAATAGAGTAAAACTCCATCTTTATTGTATAATATAGTGAAGGTACTCCTGTGAGCTACGTCAAGCCAAAGAAATACAGAAACAGAAACATCAGACACATAGAAAAACATATGGTGGCTTGCATAGGTATTCACCCTCTTGAGTTTGCCCTGTGTGTTCTGACTTCTTTCTATCATAGCCAGCATTAACTGTTTCAGCAGTCTGTGCTACTGTAGCTCTTCCAGCACATGAACTTCGAGAACTGACTTCACTTTCTGTCTAATGCATTCCACTCCTTGGTAGATGCCACTGTAACAAGATAATTAATGTTATTTACTTCACCTGTCAGTGCTCATAATGTTTTTTAATGTTATGGCTGATATTCTGAATATACTAAATATACTGAATATACTTGTTTATGGAAATTCAGAGTTATTAGCAAACAGGAATCATTACGACTCATGAAGGAGATATCAAAATAAATCAAACAATGTCAATTCACAGTGTGTCCAGGTCCAAGGGGTGAATACTTATGGAAGGCATGGTAGCTAAAATCCAATTTTCATACATTGCCCAGTTTTCACAGTACCTCAGTTTGGTTGTTGAAGTACCACTTCATGGAATGTTTTTTCCTATTTTTTGTTTTACACTGGAGTGAAAGAGACTGACCAGGATGCAGCAGAATCTGATGAACCTCACTTTCCAGCCTGCCACTGTCAAGGTCTAAACATTTAAAAAACTGTCTTATCCACATTTTATCTTACGATGGATAAAATCAACTGGAAAATTCTCCAAGTGTAATAATATTTTTTTTAACAGAATCATGATCTTACCATAATGATAACTGTAGGAGCATTCCTCTCCGTGGGAGTTTGTAGCACAGCACTTTATATTTGAATTAGGATTGGGCAAGTTCAGGTTGCTTGCAGTCACTTCGCTTTCTGTCCTTTTAACCTCCTCTGGATGTTGCCTTCACCATGCGACATCCATAACAAAGAACAACTTCTAAATAACTCATAAATGAGTAATAATGTTGTATTTAACATATAAAAAGCACATTGTGGGATTGTTCAATAACTGTATGTGTTCATAGTGTACATCATGGTTTCCAGAGTAACATAATGGACACCTCACATAAACAGATGATTAAATAAGTAAAATGGTGAAGCTTTCATGTAGGAAACGAAGACACACAAACATTTTTTTCAGCTGTGTTTACTCAGTGCAGTTTAGAGCAGGCAAATGGAAGATATATTATAATAACAATAATTTAGACAAATAAAAAAACAGAATCACTGAGATGGTTAAAGGATCACACCCTCCTAAAAATACTTGTAAACTCAATCAGGCATAAGTAATCACCCTTTCCATTGCACACAATCAACTAATCATACAAATTAGAGCAACAATATTCATTCCAATGTTTGACAGTGTAAATGAAAGCAAGCAATCAACTATGGCTGGCAAGGCAGTGTCAAAGGATTTTGGGGATAAAGTTGTGGACAAGCAGAAGTCAGGAGATGGATACAAAAAAAATCTAATGCTTTATCAATCCATAGGAGCACAGCAAAGTCCATAATCAAGAAGTGGAAAGTGTATGGTACTACTACAAGGACACTTCCCAGAGCAGGTTGAGAATGTGGTTCCACAAAGTACTAATAATAATTCATCACAAGTATTAAATCATTATTAATCTATATTATTCAACAAAAAGCAGTTTGTTTTGCTGATTCAAGCATATATGTATTGTACCTCAATGTAGCTTTTATAATTGATACTCTTTAATATGTTTACTTCAAATACTTTAAGTATGTTTGCATTATTTCAGCTACTATATCCACATCTTTAGCCACATCATTGTTCATGCAATAGTTGACAAAAAAGATCTCTTTAATCTTTTAACCTTTTCTTTCACTAAACCCTATAATAACATACCAGTGTTCCTGCTGCTGTACAGCACAAATAACATTTCACAGTGTTTCAGGCTACCTTTAAAAAAATTTTGTAAGTAGATTTTTCCATGGATTATGATCAATCTTATTCTTTAAACTTACCTCAAACGTGCTTCATTTTCATACCACGTAATTGTTGGCTTGGGATTTCCCCCAGAAACACACAGAAAATGTACAGTGGTAGCATCACTAGCTCTGATCGTGAGCTGTGGCACTGATGGTCTCCCTTGAAATGATCCAAAAATAAACAAACAAACAAACAAACAAACAAACAAACAAATAAATAAATAAATGTAGAAATAATTATGTTGTACAAATTGATTATAGAGAGATTTTTTTTTTTTGCTATTTTCTGTATGCTTAACATTTTACATTAGTACAGTGCTGTGCAAAAGTGTAGACATCCTTATATTTTACAATATAGGTTTTAGAAAACTCAAAGTTCCAAAATTCCAAACATTTTTTTTTAAGATTTAAACAAGCAAGCAAATTTTTTTCTCACTAAAGAAAGTAACACTTGGAAGTGAAATAGTTTCTCTTTACAATCCAATAGAATTTCAAATGAAATGTTAATATTTATTGTTATTTACTGTTGTCTTAATACCTCTCCATTAAACAAATGTATTTTTTCTGTATACTACATTACTAGATATTTAAAACATTTACATTCAACATTTTAACAATTATTTAATTGTTTATTTATATATAGTTATTATTTACTGTATACCAGTTTCTTGATACACAAAGACATATTCTTGCTATGATTTTTAATTTTATTCATTTGTTTGTTTGTTTTCTTTGTTTTCATCTTCCTGCTACAGATTTTTTCCACACGTGGTTAAGACTCTTGCACAACACAGAATAGAAAATTATATGTATACATTCTATTATGTAATAATGAAAAGATCACTGAACTCACTTGCTGATGAAAGAATGTGGACTGAAATGTTGGCAGTTTTGCTGTTGCCACAGATTACAGTGTATATTCCATCCATTCCTCTTTCGAAAGACTCGAACAACAGCAAACTAGACGTCCCTCTGTGAACAGGACATGATAGCAGATATTGTGCTACAATATTAACATCATTATTATTATTATTATTATTATTCATTCATTCTTTTTCTGAACCGCTTAATCCTAATTAGGGTCATGGGGAGGCTGGTGTCCATCTCAGCTGACTCTGGGGGAGGGCAGAGTACACCCTGGACAGCTTGCCAGGCCATCACAGGGCTATTATTATTATTATTACTATTATTATAAATAAAAAAATGATAATAATAATAATAATAATAATAATCATCATCATCATCATCATCATCATAACAATAATAATAATAATAATAATAATAATAATAATCATAATAATAATAATAATAATAATAATAATAATAATAATAATAATAATA
>JAQMYF010000025.1:10712198-10726610 GCA_030014195.1 Neosilurus mollespiculum | reverse complement strand
AGAGTTGGCTGAGATGGGCGCCAGCCTCCCCGCGACCCTAATTAGGATTAAGCGGTTCAGAAAATGACATGACATAAAGCTAAGGAGTAGAATAGATTCTGTTAGAATTGGAGATGCATGAAAGTTTAATTAGAGGATTAAGGCACCGCTTCTTATGCACACCTTCTTTTCCAGAAACATCGGGTGAAATTTTCTGCACTGTTTGATCTTAAATTAACTTCAACCATCTGCCCAGCTACAACCTCCAGCTGAGACACCTGAGAAGCCTGAAGATACCCTTCGGTCAGGTTGCACACCAAAGTCTGCGATGAAATAATCAACATACAAATAACCTGTAATAATAATGATAATAATAAACACATACATTATATTAGTATAGAATACTCTACAAATATTAAAATAATAAAATATAATTAAAAATATTGAGTCTTATCTATAAATGCCATGGAGAATTGAAGAGGGTATTGTAATTTTAAGACAGCTGGGGTAAGTTTCACACTTCTGCATTTATGGATAAAATGTCAGTTCTGCTTTTATTCTCACCCCGCAGATACTCTCATTTACAAATTTTTTAAATGTATGATCTTTCAAAATAGACTAAACTTTCCACTTTGCATTTACAATTAGCCAACTGCTACTTCTTTTTTTTGTTTTTTTGTCTTGTTTTTGTCCCTTAGACTTTGTTTTGTTGTTTCCAACCACCCAGTTTCTATATCTACACATATAAATTTAAAATAACAAATAGGCACAAATGCTAACAAACACAAAGCTCTAATCATAATCACATTGGTATCACAAAGAATTTTTTTCTTTTTCTTTTACAGTTTTCTCAGAGGCACAAGGCAGGTTCGCATGTTGCAGGTCCATCTGATGCAGTGTGTCATTGCACATGAGTGCTCTGAACTCCAACAGTAGAAACACTATGATAAAAACAAAAGTTTAAGATCTCTGGAAACAACAGTCAGCTGCAACTGATTTCAAGTATAATCAATATTCTTTATTCAATAGTATGTCATATTATATTGTATTACTACATATACTATGAACAATAATATGAAAAAAATTATCGTTGAACATCATGAAGATGAAAGTCAGTGTCTAGTAATTATGATTATTAAAAATTAAGTAATGAAACTTTTATTTTTAAGTTACTTACTCCTCAAAAGCGTGTCTGGTCCTAACTGCATTGTTTGAGAGCATAACAGCGTTAGCAGGCAGCGACTCAACCACAAAACTGGCTGGAGAGAAGAGAGACAACCAAAGACTTTGAGTGAAAAATGACGCATAATAATATGACAGGCTAATGCTCTCTCTCTCTCTCTCTCTCTCTCTCTCTCTCTCTCCCCGTCTCCCCCTCTTTATGTTCTTCTCTTACTCTCACTCAGTATCTCTCTAATTCTCTCTCTAATTCTCTCTCTCTCTCTCTCTTGCTCTCTGGTTTCTTTATACAGTTAAGGGTTTGAACTTTGAAGACAAACTATACCATTTTCAGAACATTGCTATCGCAAGAACAATTCATGATTTTTTTTTTTATGTCTGCCTTCATCTACACTAGCTGTTTTAGATTATATGTCAAAATCTCAGTTTACAAAAATAAATACAGCAGGTTTATATCTATTCAAATAATTCCCCCAATTTCATTCCACTTAAAGGTGTTATAATTTCTTCAGTTAGCGGTGGAGCTACATTTTTGCAGTGAAAAATTTGGTATTGTGTTAGCCTGGGCAGTGATGGGACATGGACAACCAAGCAAATGTGGTAAAGTGTTTTTTCAGACTTCTTTTACAATGTTGATCCAGTGATGGTAAGTTCAATCTCCAAGTTCAATCATAAGCACTTGTATATGTGGAGTTTCACGTTTGTCACATGACAGCTGTATGTGGGTTTCATATGGGTTCGCCAGTTTCCTCTTACCTCCCAAAAACAAGGCGCGGTGGTTTGATTGCGCTAGATTTCCCTGTGTATATGTGTGTGTATGTGTGTGTGTCCGTGGATGGAACCTGGTGATGAACTGGTATCCCTTTCCTCTTAGGGTCCAGCAATCCCAGGGTAGATCACAGATCCAACACCGTACTGACTGGGAAAAAAGTGATTACTGAAGATAAGTGAATGAATACCAAACCTCTGTAAGAAGAGTTTTTTAAGACTTTCCCAGCTCCTTTATCTTTAAATAGCATACCAAGCATGTTCGTGGTTCTAAACATTTGTTCAAATTAAACCTTACTCATGGACTGTTGCACTGCCACACTATCACACATGCGCAAGATCGTTGCTCCTGTCACATGGTCTTATTATTGTTACTGTAAACAGACAGAGAACCAAAACAAGATGTAAAATAGGTGAATAAAAGATACCAAGCCAGTGAGCTGGGCCGGCTTCACCGGGGAAACCCAGCCACCTATCCTATTTGTAGACCTGCATTAAAAATGTGCATGTATTAATCTAGACATAAATGATAAACATTTCATAATGGGTCTGCATTATTAATAGACCCAGTGCTGGCGGAAAATTCGTTTGTTTGTTTGTGCTTTAATTGAAGCCCTACTGAGCCTTGGCACTAATTGCAGCGTTACCCACAATGCACCGCAGCGCTTGTTGGTGCTTTTGCTGAACGGAGCCCGAAAACAACAACAGCGCCGAGCTGCTTTCTTTCTCTTTACTCTTCTTCTTTTTAACATTCAAACGTGCAGAGATTATTTCCAAAACGCGATGGCGGTCTAACGGTTCGGTCTGGATGACACGGTTGATATTTTTTTGTCGTTTTTTCCACGCGTTTGGCTGGAATTAAAGTGTTTTAGGTCTCCCTATGTTTGAGCCTCTTCCGGCGGCGGTGGCATCAGCGGTGCCATGAATAGTGGACTCCCGGTCTCTGCTGCTCCGCTCGGCGGTGTCGGAATACCGGGCGTCAAAGTGAAATTCTGCCGCTATTACGCGAAAGACAAAACTTGCTTTTATGGAGACGATTGCCAGTTTTTGCATGAGGATCCGTCCGCGGCTGGTGTCGTGCACAGCGGTGGAGGAGGAAGCAGCGGCAGCCCGGTGACTTTAGCTCTTGCCGGCGGGGCAGTGAGCACCGCGGCGGCAGTTGTAGGAGGGTATCCGCTCGCTGTGAACGTGGTACCGTCGTGTCCGAGCGGAGCTCCCGCGGGTGTCACCAAAAAGAGTGATGCTCTCGGGCCTGCAGGAGCTGCTCTGGAGGGACAGTTGTTGAACAGTAAGTTTGATCTTTAAGGACACACAGCGAGTAAGGCCTACTAACGCGCCCTTCTGTAGTGTGGAGACTTGACGCGCTTCCGCCGGACTGTGGTGCAAATCGAGAGCGGGGATTCAGAGAGGCCTAGTTTTCCCTCACCTTACTCAAAACGATAGGCTGGAAACCAAACACTGTGGCTTGCTTTTACAGACACACTGGGTAGCAATGTGTAAAAATTCAACGAATAAGCCTTTTGTCTCAATGTAAAAAAAAAAACATTTTTAATAACTGTGCAGACACGAATCAAACTGCACGACCTGTCATTGTTTTCACTGAAATTGGTCGATCGCTTTTAATCTATAGGCTGCATGATAATACGTTGTTAGCAAATATATTGTTTATACGTGTGTCTTTAGTTGAGGCTAAAATTTTGTTAGACTTGCTGATTAGTTTTTTACCGCGCGATCGAACAAAGTATCATGACTATTGCAACATCAGCTGCAGAAGCTTTGTGTTTTTTTCGTGTTTATAACTGTTTCACCATCAAATAATCATTTTTTTTAAATTAAGTAGTTACTACAGTGAATCTAAACTTGTCACCACTTCATAACAAATAAGCCAGAAATATGTAGCATGTTTATAAAATGAGTTATTTCGAGTACATGACGGTGTTTTGTTTTTAGAATGACTGCAAAAGCTTAGCGCGTCAGTTGACCAAACTGGTGACGTCAGAGGCAAGCATGCGGCTGATTGGCTTAAGAATCGTTTGGCAGGTTTACCTCTGAGCTCTTGCCTCTTTTTTGCTCTTCCTAACAACATGAAAACTCAAACTGTCATCAGATAAGAATGCAAGATGTGACAGAGTTTGAAAGCATTAAACGTTTACAGTATAATTATTTTTTGCTACAACACCAAGATTTCACCTTTTTTACGTTTTCTTTCTGAGTAGAAGCAGACTATTCTGTCCTTTCAGGCTTCTGATGAACTTATTTTTTCCATGCTGAAAAAAATCTGAGTTTGTAAAAACCACCTGAACAGGCAGTCTGGTACAGTTAAAGGAAAGATCAGAACGATATTATAACAGTTTTTTTTTGTTGATATGGTCTGTGTGTCATTTCAGTTGCTGCGATGGATGGTGGCACGCTCAGTGATGCAAATCTGACCAACTCCTATTTCAGCAGCAGCTTTATTGGAGTCAATGGGTTTGGAAGCCCAGCCGAGTCCAAGTACTCAATGATGCAGGTGTGTATACCCCCGTTTGTTTATATATCCAGGATTTCCTCACTGAAATGATGTTTTCACAGTGATTGTCACTTACAGCAGGGTTTGAAATGCAATCAGTGTCAGTTCTTGAAGTTGGTGAGTTGGAAGCAGGGAGAATCGGTAAGCGTAAGGATCTGAGCGGCTTTGAGAAGAGTCATATTGTGATGACTAGACAACTGGGTCCGTGCATCTCCAACACAGCAGGTCCTGTGGGGTGTTCATGGTATGCAGTAATTTGTGCCCAGCAAAGTTGGTCCAAATAAGGACTACCAGTGATCCGGCAACAGGGTCATGGGCAACCAAGGCTCACTGATGTGCATGGGGAGTGAAGGCTAAGGGTACAGTGTTGGCGTCAGAAAAGCGTGTAGAAATCGTAGACAGTGCTTTCTGATTTTATGGATTTGTGCGCTGGCGTCCTTAATGGTGTGCCACCCCCCCTTCCATTAGGTTTAAAAGTTGATCAGCTGTGCATGACACTGCTATATGCAGAAGGTATGTCTGGCTCAGAAGTTTATATTCATTTTGAAAAATTAGTTTAATGCCATCTTATTTTACTGATTTCAAGTGGCTTATTTACTAGAGTCTTGAGGAAAAACTCAAGTACAGATTGGCTTTATATTATACTTTTTCATTATACTTTTACGTTATACTTTCATACATTTATACTAACACCCCCCCCCCCAACTACAGACTCATACCATAATTGTGATGCCGTACTTGAAAAGACGTAAACTGAGAGACGATTTAGTCTTTTGGTGATTGCCACCACAGCCAAAGTCTACTCTTTTTTTGTTTGTTTTAAAAAATTTCTCCAGAATTCAGCTGCAGTGACAAGCGCAGAGTTTTCCTGTGACTGAACAATAACAGTGCCTCTGTATCCTACTGAGCCATAATGTCTGCCTCAAAAGCTTTTTATTCAACATCTTTATAAACTCTTTAAAGGGTCGTTTTAAAAGGATACAGCTGTGTCTTTTTCAAAGATCTTTTTTTTCCCTCTCGATGAAAAAATGCCAAAGTTCATTCTTCAGCCTGAGCTTCTTGTTTTTCTGTTCATTGAAATACACGTTGTTTTACAGAGGGTCACTGATACAAACGTCTTTTCTTGCATGTTGTTACATGTTGCTTCCTGCTCAGCGATTCTAATTTCTGCATGCGATATTCTGTTGTATTTTATCACCGCCATCATCATAATCATGATCAGCAGCATGCTCAGCTGTATGAAAAGGGGAAACACACACACACAAACTTATACAATTTCAGAGTAGCTGTAAGCCACCACTTCTCTACTTAGTTCTTTTTTTAAGTGTTAATTAGGGAAAATTTTGTCCCTTAAACACACATGGCATATTAATATATATATAAGGCCCGGCTTTCACCAAATACCTTTTTTTGTGCTTATTTCCTGTACAAGTCCTACTAAGTTCATTATTAATGGCGCTCAGTGTCCTCGGTCCAAAAATGTCCTCAGTGTGCAGGTTTATTTTCGTCCCACTGCGCTTAGGGCATTTTTCAATAAAAAAAAAAGTTCGACTTTTGGACCAGCAGCAAGCTCATCAGTGTCACTTCTCTCTCACGGACCAATCAAATTCAAGTTTGTTTACGTTCACTATCACCACGAAACTCTTGCACCAGTCAGTGTTCCTCTGCTTTCTCTGTTCCAGCAGATTTCTTGTATAGTTTATTTCATGCGTACCCTCTTCTTTGCTAAGGTACGGTATATCACTTCCCAGGTTGGGAACCGCTGCTGATGCCAGAACGCCATTGCTTTTCTTCATATTCACGAGTGAATCAAGTAAAACAAGACTTGATGTTCACAATGGAGTAATGCTAAAGTGCTAGAGAGAGCATCTCTAGAAGTCCTGTCCCTCCACTTAGCATCATGTGACCTTATTTCAGAAAAAACCTCAACAGTAGTAAACGGCAGGAGGCAACAAATAAATAAATAAATAAATAAATTTACTTTCGCTATGATTTCCATATGTTTGGAAGTGATATGTTTAGTTTTGTGTAATATGGCTCTCGTCTTGTACAATACACATGACCAATATGCCTGTCACGATGGCACATTTCAGTACTTTCTTCCAGAATTAAAAATTGTTTAAAAAAACGGTGAAAGTAACTACAAGTCTGATCATGTGGAGAGCTGCAGCAGTGACAAAATAGTTATATGCGTCTGTGAGAGATAGTGTGTGTTACCGGATGCACAGGGTTTTACTGACTTTTTGGTTTGTCACAGGCAACTGTTTGAGGACAAACTGTGACTTTCTTGATTTACAAGATTTTCATATAAACTGGTGGACACCATGTGTGTAATTCATGGCACAATTCAAACTGCATAAAAAAAATGGTTTATCTCTCATTTCTGACTACTGTACATATCTTTTCTGAAATGAGGTCCCATGATGTGAAAGTGGAGGGTCAGGACTTGGGCTCTCTAGAGGGATCTTTTTTGTAACCTAGCAGCAATAAGCCCTGAATAAAGCACACTGAAAATAACAGTAATGCGACTTCATAGCACCATTCTGTTTTTGTATTAATTTCCGCTTACAATCTCACCTGCTATTGGACATTGAGAAGAGCGTCTTAATTCATGACCTCTTTACATTTGAAAATGAAGAGATCCATGTCAAACATTTCCGTTAACACTGCCATGCTTCCTTGTCATCTATGCCGGCATAGATGTTAAACAGTACATTCATTAGGGAGCAACTGGCCAAGCCATGGTAGAGGAGGAGGTTGTAATGTATTCTATCAAGAAAGAGGCAGCATTGTAGGCGGTGATGGTCTGTGAGGAGAGAATTCTTTTAGTCAACTTTCGGTCATGCACAGACTGCCATTTTTCCTTCACTACCGTCCAATTCACGTTACATCTCTCAGCTCTTCTGTATGTTTGTCCGTCTGCCAGGACGAAGTAACAAAATAGAGATGTTTACGACTTCTTACAAACCTGCATAAACTATCAAAAAGTTATGCTATTAATGCAATTTCCTCCTGATGACTTTCTTAAACTATTAATTACATTTCCTCACAATTGCCCGGGGTACTGCATTCTGTATGCATCCAAAAGCTTTCCTATAACATGCGTGAATACCGGCAAAAAGAACACAGGGTTCAGACATAAGGCTATGTGCGACTCCACATCTATTTTTAACGAGTGTAAAATTAAGTTTTACAGTGAAACCTTTATAGTCAATACATATGGAACAGGTAAAACATGTAGCAGGGGTAAAAGTGGGCAGTATTTATGACTTTCATGTTTTGTATCTAGTTTGTAAAATTGGTTCAGTGTTAATTATATTGTGGTTAATTGCGTACAAAGATGCAAAGGATGGATCAGGAAGGGAACGTTGGGCTGTGTAATATTGATTTATGATTCAAGTTCAAGCGAGTGCTTGTCAGTGTGGACACTCACTCAGACATCAGACTGATGTTAATTAATTGTGTGTGTGTGTGTGTGTGTGTGTGGGTTTAGAGGATGACCAGCAGCAGCAGCTCTCCGAGTCTCCTTAATGACGGTGCCAAGAATTTCAGCCACAGTGCTCATGGTGAGCCACAATCTGCTGTTTGCTGTTGGAGCATAACACTGTTTACTGGCTTCGAAATGTTTCTCACTGCATGCTTTCCTTTTACAGATCCTGTAACGTCTCCCACTTCCTCCCTGTTTAGCGACTTTGGTGCTTTGAGTATAACACAGAGGCGGAAGGTAAGCGTTTTTACACGTTTTTATATCATTGGTCTAGAAGATCTTTACTTATTCAGTGTTAAATCATGACAAGACTCACAAACCCTGTTGCATACATTACTGAGTTCTTACACTTATGGAATTTTAATTTTAAATGGTTTAGTCTGACCTCTGTAACTTCAAAGGGCTTACAGGGAAGTTAATAATAGACTAATACTATTTATTTTATTAGTAAGTACTTCTTGACCCCTCAGATCAAGATGATTTTTACGCTTCAAAATCTTTTGTGGCGGATTTGTTGAGGGTAATATATTTTTTAACAGTCTGGTCTTCAAACTCTTAAAGAATCATTTAGTTAATGTTTATTAAAGAGGTCTCCAATGTGACATAATCTTAATTCTTTTGAGAGAAAAAAAGAGAGGCTGGCGAGGTATGAGTGTTTATAGCTGCTATAATGTAAGTGGGTACCTATTTCATAAATGTTCCAAAACATAAAACAGTGCAGTGGGTTCTAGAATAAATAAATGGTGAAGTCACTGGCAGATAAGAGCAATCTTTTTCTGCTTATCAATCAGGGGTAAGAGCAATAAAACACACCATGAGCACTTCTGCACCATTGGGGTCAAGTATGTTGATATACGTCTGCGATTTTTGTCACGTAGGCTCCTAACCCCGCTGCCACAGAGTTTATCCCAAAAGGAGCACCACGCATGTCCACAATGTCTCAGGCGGCTGTGCCGACATATCCCTCGCCCCTGTTTCCCCATCCCGGTATGGGCGGCTCAGCCGCAGCTGGACTTGCACCAGGTGAATATATCTCTCTATCTGTCTTAGTTTTATCTTTTAGCTTTAGAGGTTTTAACTTTTAGCACCTTCAACCCACAGGAATGTCTTTGTCTGCCGGGTCATCTCCCCTCCACTCGCCCAAAATCACTCCCCACACCTCACCCACTCCCCGGCGCCGTAGCCACACCCCTAACCCCAACCCAGCCAATTATATGGTGCCCACCACGGTGTCGGAACAAGGAGGTGCCGCCCACATCATCCAGAAGGAGACTGTAGGAGGAACCACCTACTTTTACACCGATAACACCCCTGCCCCCATGGCTGGAATGGTATGGTCTGATGTGTTGTTTCTGTCAAGCACTAGTAATATTCATGGTATACATACATCATATGATATTCACTTTGGCGCAAAAATAATCAGCTTGCTGTCACAATAGGTGTTTCCAACATACCATATCTACCCACAAACAGCGCCTCACGTGGTGTACATGCAGCCTAAAGCCAACGCTCCATCCTTCTTTATGGCTGATGAACTCCGACAGGTATTCCCTCATACTGTTTCTTTATACTGCTTTATATTGCATTGTGGAAGGGAGTAACACTGGGTTTAAAAAAAATAATAATACTGTGGACCAATATTACCGTTCTTTTACTCCAGCAGTGGTTTTTCACTAGACTTTTATTATGGATGGGTGAAAGGTTCTGATTTCAGGTGTTTCTGAGACTCTATAGAGGCTGTCTTTACTAAATAAGTAAGACATACAGCCACAATTTTGGCAACAGTAGCTGTGCAACTCTAAATGAATACAATGCACAACATGTGGTTCTGAAACAGAATCAGAATTGGCTTAATCCCAAGTTCATTCTTATATGCAAGTATTTATTTATTTATTTTTGGTGCTTGGTGCATGAAAAAATAAAATCTGAAGTCAAGGTAAAGTAAATGGTATAAGAAGGAAAAAAACATCTTGGGATGTGTTGTGCTATTTATGGTAGTTCAGCATGCTTTGTTGTTTTATTCCTTATTTAAAAAATACAAGACGAGCATGTTGCTACCATCAAATTCAAAAAGAGCTAATATTTATTATTAAGTAGTACAATGTCTTAGTTTCAACATTTTATGTGTTCTGTGTTCTGTTGTGAATAAAATATTTGTTTATGAGATTTGCATCATTGTATTCTGTTTAAATTTTGTACATCTTCCCAACCTTTTTGGAAATGGAGTTTTAAATTCTACTACTTTCCTAAAGTTCAAACGCGAAGACGGATTTATTTAATTAGATAGATATATAGAATGATTTTGTGACATGGGGACTTGTGCAGTTTATAGATAGTGGACAGTAGAACTTGGATTAGTTTTGACCTTCAGATTTAAGTTTTTTTTTTTTTCAAACCAACACTTTAAAACATCCAGAAAGTTCTTAGTAACTTTGTGGTTCATTTAAGTCATCATGTGTTACAAACTATTTAAAATTCCTGCTTAATTTAAGTGGCTCTTGGCTTGAAGGAACAAAGCACTGAGCCATGTTATACTGATAATTACAGTCATGCTAAGCCATCAATGTTGTTTTGAAATAAACTCTGTGTCCAAATCCTAAATTGTACTCTCTCTCTCATTCCCCAGGAGTTGATTAACAGGCACTTAATAACAATGGCCCAAATTGATCAGTCCAAGAACCCAGGTGAGCATGATGCATGTGTGTCCTGGTAGTGCTGATGATATGAATGTTGAATGCTCTTTGTCTCTGTGGTTTATGATGCTGTCTGAACTGTCTGTGGTCTGTGTGTCTTTATTCGTCTGGTGTCTGAACACAACCTGCTGTCTCAGATGTCAGAAGGAATTTATATAGACCCAAACATTACCCAAAAAAATGTCGTATGTCTGTGAGAGAGAGAGAGAAACTGAAAGGAATGTCTGCTTAGATTTTTTTTTTTTATTATTATTTTTATTAGGAGTCCCATCTGAGGTGGACAGCTACCACAGTCTCTTTCCCCTGGAGCCTCTTCTGCCCCCCAACCGCCTCCAGAAAACCAGCAACTTCAGTTATATCACTTCCTGTTACAAAGCGGTCAACAGCAAAGACGACCTGCCTTATTGTCTCAGAAGGATACATGGTGCGAGATGTGACAAACCACAGACCAACGAAGCACCAGATATTCATCCGATAAATGTTAAAAGCAAGCGATCGCATGTAAGTGAGCGTTATGCATTACAGCATGTGCTCCTGTTTACAGGCTTCCGACTGGTAAACACCAAGTGCATGGTGCTGGTGGACATGTGGAAGAAAATTCAGCACTCCAACGCTGTCACTCTACGCGAAGTCTTCACTACTAAGGCGTTTGGAGATCACTGTAAGGATGTGCACTATGACCTTTTCCACTGACACGGTACCCGAGCTGGACCCAAATTACAAACCGGTCCGGGCTGAGTTTCTCAAAAGTATCGCAGAGCAGGAATCATGGTTAAAGAGTAGAGTGAGCATCACATCAAACTCTCTCTCTCTCTTCCCCCCTTTCCCCTGTCCCCCCTCCCCTTGGCTTTCACAGCATTGGTGTTCTCGTATGACTTCCACGCTGGGGCTGAGACCATGTACAGCAGGCATTTTAACGACCCAACGGCTGACTCTTATTTCACAAAGAGGAAGTGGGGTGAGGGTTTTTTCTGTATTTATGATTCACACTCTGAAATTAAAAAGATCAAGCCTGCTGACCACTTTCTTTCAGCATTTTCTTATATGCTGCTGAAATAATGAAGTGAACCTCATTTGACCTGTTTATATTTAACTCAAACCACTAGTGATTTTTTTTTTCTTTTTTCTTTTTTTTTTTCTGTCAAAGCTTTGATTGGATGGAAATTACACAAGAATTGTGGGATTGTTCAAATGTATTCCTCTAGCAGCTTGAGGGATGACAAAGACATCTGCAGTGTCTGTTTTTGTGTTTGAGAGGACACACTGAATACAAGTGCCTACAGTGTGTGTGAGTGTAGAAAGTAAAATGGGGAAAGAGGAAATGGTGGTTGAAACCGTTCCTGAGCCAGGTGTGGTTTAGTACCTACACCAGTAAGAGCGATGGAGGAAGCAGAACTCCTCAGTTTCTGCATGATAATCACCAACTGCGCTGGAACCCAGGAGATTTTTATAACAGAAATGGCATATCGCAGCATAACACAAACACAACAAGCTCTTTTGTACAGCAGCACGTTAAGAAGGTTGCTGTTTATGATCAGTGATGTAAACAGAACACCTGAACTGTGCTTTATTCATGCCTCACTCATTTTCACATTACAGTTTGATACTGTAGCATACAATCAAATACATGATATTTACATGTTGTGCATCAGAACAACATGATCGTGGGACTTGTACCACTGCAAGGGTGAGCTCTTAGACCATTCATTTCCTGCAATGGCCTTTACATCATTTTGTAACTGCTCATGACAACGATGTGGCCGAAGCAGAAAGTTTTTTCTAAGAAAAAAAAGGTGTCCACTGAAGAGGTGTGGCCTCCTAAGCAGAACTCCAGAACATTGTGTTTTTGTTCTTTTCCCATCTGCATTCGCTTTTTGCTCATGAACACATTGAGGGAATGCCTCAAGCATAGCTTGAAACACACCACACCGCATTGCGTCTTTTTTCCCCCCTACCAAAACAATAGCTAACTCCACTGTCTGCTGCACCTGTGTCTTTTTCACCCCATCTTTTGAGGTCATGTGGTTCATTCGGCTTCAAGACCTCAGTCCTCTGAAGTCAATAATCTGTTCATCTTTGAGATAATTTGGAGCCGTGAGAATCCTGAGGTGTTATTCTATCATTTAACACCGTATTATTTTTATTGTGGATTTGGGTGTTTGTACACAACAAGATAACTGTGTAGGTATATGAGTTTTACTCTCTTCAGAAGTCCTCTCCTATAGAGTGTGTGTCCATGTTCCTGTAGGTCCGCATGAGCCCCCTCCTCCTCGACAGCATGCTGGTCTGCTGCCTGAGTCTCTGATATGGGCATACATTGTTCAGTTGAGCTCGGCCCTGCGCACCATCCACACTGCTGGCCTGGCCTGTCGGGTCATGGACCCCAGCAAGATCCTCATCACTGGAAAGACTCGGTATACATGCACAGTTTCACACTCACACACCTTTACCACTGACCACCTGCATCCATTTTAACACTAATTGCACTGAGGCATAATAGCATCAAACTAAACATCACACTCCTTTTATCAAATACAGTGATTTAGAATTATTAATATTAAAACAGGACTACAACCCCCCATACACACACACACACACACACACACACACACAGCACTTTTCTGTTCATTAGCATTTTACAGAATATTACTAAACAGCAATCTATGAGCATGTTTAAAAAAATTATTAATAAATAAAATTTATGTGGGTATATGGCTAGGGTTTTTTAATTTGAAAAATATTCACGTATTTGATATTATTTTTAACCCTACGAACCCCAAACTTTCACTACCTTTTATTTTGAAACTCAGTTATTATAAGAGTTAGCCATACATGCTGTATTTTATATATTTGTTTGTTTGTTTACATTAGAACAGCGTAATCTATCCAGATCATATTACACCATGTGCTCTGGTAATACTCACACATTTTGATATTAGCCTTTATTTCAAGGAAAAAAAGATTGCATGTTATGGAACATTTTTCCATGCGTCATCCCTGAAATAGTTTACCTTTTCTTAATTTGAGCAATTTTAAAACCATGATGGTGAAGAAACTTAGCAATTAAAAACAAACTAAAAAGTTGACCAAGAAACAACAAAAAAAAGCACTAATGTGTGTGTGTGTGTGTGTGTGTGTGTGTGTGTGTGTGTGTGTGTATATATATATACATACATATACATACACACACACACACACACACACTTCACCCTTTATTTCCCGAACCCCTATTTCTTGGACTTCGGGTTTCCCATACAAAATCTGGCACCGGATCATTTGGTATTGCCGGACAAATGCTCGGACGGGTCCGGGAATCAATGATGGAAGTCCAAACTTCAGTCAAACTTCCCTTCTGTCTGGTCCACTCGTGTCTGAGTGGATGGATGAAAATGAAGCGCAGAGGGGCATGAGATAATGTCCGATGAACAGATGGTGGCATCAGTGACGGGAGAGCAAAAAAAAAAGTGAGGACAGTGACGAGGAGCCGGAACCCGCATTTAAAATGAATTTGATAAAAGAATGTGCTGATACACTCCTTAAGTTTGTGGAAACACAGTATTGTGTATTGAGTGTCGGATAAGTGTTGTAAAAGTCCGGGACTACTACTGAATATTGCCGCTTGCCGGACCGATTATGGGACCCCGGATATTGGCGACTGCTGGACTTTTGACTCTAGACTCCTGGACAGCTTATCCCCCCTAATAATCCAGGAAATTGAGGGTGAAGTGTGTGTGTGTGTGTGTGTGTGTGTGTGTGTGTGTGTGTGTGTGTGTGTGTGTGTGTGTGTGTGTGTGTGT
>JAQMYF010000025.1:10682464-10703668 GCA_030014195.1 Neosilurus mollespiculum | reverse complement strand
CACCTTTTTTTTTTTTTTTTTTTTTTTTTTTTTTTCTTTCTTCTCCCCCCCCCCCTTTCCATTAGCAGCCATCATTGTCTCCTGATTGCCACCTCTTTTGCATTGATGCATGATGGGATGTTTGAAATCTCACTCTGACCAATCCAGGTAAAACGTCTGGGAAGGATGGTGGCGAGGTCGGTTTAATTGCCATGTTTTTCTTTCTATCATTATTATTACCCTGACCTGATGGCAACAGTGCATCCATTGACAAAACAGCAGGTAACAGAGGGGTTTAGGGGTGTGTGGGGGTGTTGGGGTTGGGGTTAACAGGGGTGGCGTTGAGGTGGTTTGTTTTTGCACTTGGAGCGGATTTGGCATTCTCTCAGGACGACTCGACCCGAAATGCGCCAATGATTGAATGTGTTTTGACCCGTCATTGGTAACCCTTTCCAATCATGAGTCGAGCTACAGTGGAAAAGACGCGACATGAGCAGGTCTGGCTGAGCCACACTCAACATGGAACACCGAGCTGATACAAGGATGCTGTTATCCATTTGTACTGATGGGGGTTTTTCTGTTTAGTGATCGACAAAACAGCAGCAAATCTGGTGCCAAGCCTTTCCTTTTTTCCCTTCTCCAAAATACACACTTGAGCCCTTCCATATCCAAGCCAACATACAGCTTATTCCATCATATCATGAATATCATGACCCTATACCCAAGTACCACACTCCAGTAAAAATGTGTGCTACCCTTACACACACACACACACACACACACACACACAAATATCTTAGTACTTTTAATGCCCTACTTGTTTCATTCTCACATTTTGCAAAATTTGTGTGTACAACAGTATTTTAATAAAGAATATAAAACTTTACAGTGTTCTCCAGTGTGTGTTCTGTAATACCATGTACAAAGATTTAATAGCTGTTATTTTATCCGTTATGTTTGCAGTACAGTTTCCATCTCTAACAGTGTTAAACACTAGCTTTTCATACTCCATGCTTAAAATAATTCTATGCTGATACAAATATACATTCCAACAATTTCTTTAGTATATAAATGTAATGTATAAAATAGTTTATACATTGTGTTAAAGTCAGTAATGGGTATTTAAAAAAAATGCAGTGTCTTGTGTAAGTATTGAGTTTAAATGTAATATTTTGTTTTATAAACGTTGCTGTGGCATGTGTATGCACAAAACTTTGCGTAATATGTCATAAAGAATGATTGCAAGAATGGCTAATACGGCATTATTAACAACAAATGTTTTCTTTGAAGCAGCCATCTTGGTTTATTTAAGTGTAAGGACATTAGATCCCAGCTTGGACTTCTGAGGTAAAATAAACACTGCATTATATCGAGGTCACATGACTACTGTTTGTATTGTGTGACTTCCAGAGGTGACTGGTTGCACCTGAGCGTAATAATTATTCAGTAATTTATAAAGTAGAATGGGTTTAAGGTTGAAAGGGGGCTGAATACTTATGTAAGGCAATGTACATTTATGAGCCTCTTGGGGGTGGGGTACGGGATCTAGAAAAATACACACTGTATAATTGCATGGCTAAGTTAATAAGTGTAAATAAATAGTGTTGTAGTCCAGCATTAGTTTAGGCAACACAGATTTGTGAGAGTTGTGATGCTCTACAGTTCAGTGTGATGCAGCTTCCTTACAAAACCTGTAGTCAGTGCACTTTCTTATAGTAGCTTAATGCTTTTAGCTGCTCAGAGAATAGAAAAATTAAACAGAAATAATGACCATATATATTTGAAAAGTACTTTAAAGGAGTATTTTGTAATTTTTATGCCCTCTGTTGGATGCAAGGTGAATTTCTCTTCCCCTGAAATTCCTCTGACCTTCTCTTTTTTTTAATCACACTTCCTAGTTTCAATTCCTAGCTTCCTTTCCAAAAATATAGCTCTTGCTATGTATGTAAAAGAGACAACCTTGCTAATAGAAGCAATTTATAGTTTGATCTGCTGCACCGCTGCATTACATGTCACTGGGCATAACATCTGTATTTGCAGATGTGCAGAGATGAGAGGATCCAAAAAGACTACTGCAAAGCAGACTCTTGCATGTGGGGTGCTTTTAAAATAAGAGAAATGCAGCACTAAGTTCATTTCCTGCTCATGGTGTAGTTTAGTTGTGGTCCTCTAGCATTGTTCCTCTAGTGTCATGTATTAAGCTGTGTCAGTATTGAAGTTCTCACTTTATAAAAAATTACAAACTGCCCCTTTAGTAAATCTTAAGAAATAGTGTAGAAAAAACCACATGCGAAATAAAATTAATACTGATGTTAAAAGAAAAAAAGATAAAAAGTGCAAAACAATGAATTAGTTTTGTAAAGGTCTCAAAAATAAAATTGATGCAACATTTCAGCACCACTCACTGTGGACAGCGCCAAAGGTGCTCACAATATTAACACATTTTTTTTATGTTTTGAAATGTTGCCGCACATACAGTTTGAAAATTAGAGCAATTTAATTTTACTTGGTTACCAATCTAGCTTTACTTATGTAATTAAGTTGTACTATGTACGGAATTCTTACAGAACTTTTTTTATGTAATGTGTATTTTAAATAATTTAATTCTTAGACAGTTTAGAAATAAAACTAGCATTAAAACACTTGGATTTAATCATTTATAATAAGTAGGCTGATTTAATAATTTTTACTTAGGCCATTCTTTTTTATTCCTTGTTTTGCAGATCTGCCAATGTTAATAATCACGATTTCAAAAATAAATAAATAAATAAATAATTTAAATTGGGGAGAACTATATTTATTCCCACTGGTCTTAATTTGTCAAGTGTGCAATGAATTTTAAAACTGGAACATTTTTTTGTCGCCATCGCACGGCAGCTATTGTAACTATATCATGTACATCTGTGCATGTGTACTTGCCTGTCGGAAGTGTTGCTTCGGATGCACAGCCGCTGTTTCGGAACCAGTGAAACAAACGTCTGGTGCGTGAGAGTTTCCAAAGTGATATTATCAACATGTGTGACAGAACTTGTCAATACAGGTTTTTTGGTTGTTTCTCTTTTCATCCTGAGCTGATGGCAGCAGCATCAAAATCTACCTGGAGGTCCAGTCACTTTTAATACAACCCTCAGAGGGGAGGGCTATGAAAGTACTTTTAGGGCAGCCTCCTTTTTGAATGGCATGGAAAACTTGTGACAGTATGTGTCTCTGGTCTGTTTAAAGCAGAATTTACATAGTATGAAAAGGACTACATGTACACCATCAGCTCAGGACCGACTACTGTATTAAAATTGTTACATGTTTAGAATACTTTAAGAGTACAAAAAGGGCGAAATAAAAATATTTATATTTACCCTTTCTTGTTTTCTTGTTCTGTTGTGTTGTTTAAGAAAAAACAAAATACCTGTTCTTAAAAATTCTGTCTCCTGTCTTGGGTTTACATAATAGAAGTCCGCCATACAAGGAATAAAAAAAGAATGGCCTTAATAACAGAGGAGCCATTTCATGGGCCTGCTTAAATAAAAATACTAATGATCTGGATGTTTTTATTATTCATAATAATAATATTAATAATAATAATAATAATAATAATAATAATGATGATGATAATAATATAATAAAAATAATACATGAATTTTGGATAAATTAAAATATTAGGTAAATAGTTATATAATGAGTCCATCACCTGACATATTATGAAAATTTAGTTGTTGTTTTTTTCCCCAGAACGTGGAGATCCAAATGTTAACCAAACGCCCAGTCATATTAACACGTGTGTGTTATAGAGAAGGGTAGAGGAGAGCGGTGTTGTAGTCAGGAGGAGGTACACCACATGAGACACCAGTGTCATTCTTCTCTTCGCAGCCACAGGGTACACCACTCACACAGCGCAGTGCTGACACAGGTGACGTTCTCTCCTGGTGCTGGCTTTTCAAGAAGAACCTGCACCAAGCAGTAAAGTAATTACTACCCTTGTAATTAGAAAATTATCACTGATAACCCAAACTGAGGGAAATCTGTAGGTCAGGGGTATTCAACCTTACTGCAAAAGGTGGCTTTTGGTGCAGGTTTTCTTTCCAACTGAGCAGGAACCACACCTTCCATCTGTTTAAATCAACTGATCTACTTTTTCAATAAACTCTCAGGTGTGGCTCCTGCTTGGTTGGAGTGAAAACCTACACCCACACCGGCCATTTGCTGATAAGATTGAATACCGCTACTGTAGGCATGTTTAACATGAATTGAGCAGGTAGTGAGTAAAAAGATTCTTTACATCAAATTAACTTGAAAAATGTGGCCCTTACAAGAAACATTGTTAATTCACCAGTCAGGCTTCATTAGTATCATCTACTGTTTTAGTTAATATAAACAAATGTGAACAAAGCAACAAATTTATTTAACACATTTATTCATTTACATTTAAACAAAACACACTTGTTTTGCATAATTTTTCCAAATATTTAGTGATTTCTAGTCTCCAGATTCATCTCTCGCCTGAAGTCAGCTGGGATTGGCTCGAACTTCCTCTTGGAACCTTGGTAGATAAATGGTAAAGATGATGGATAGATGGATAGTCTCCAGATGTAAATTTGCGTCTCTTTTTAGGATAACATTTTAATTTTGCAATGTAAATGTGTTCATTATGGGTTTAATTCTACTCATTGGTTAAAAAAGTGGTGTGATTTTTATTATTATTATAGTTATTATTGTTATTGTTATTTATAGCATTTATTAATAATGCTGGACTTTATAGTTAGTTTATGTGTAAAACAAGGTCAGTTAGGGGAACCATAATGGAAAGCATTACTATTTATCTATTTATTTTTAAATAAAACGTTCATAATATTTTATTATATAATGATAAATATAATATTGTCACATGTTTACTCCCGATGCCAATAATATGTACATTGCAGGAAAAAGAAAAGCGCAGTTACTTTTTTTTATTAAACTTATTTGATATGTCTTAAAGGCTAAAAATCATTCCTCAAATCAAAGGCCTACATCACTGTACAAATATACTGTTAATCATTGTTATTGTAGATTTTTCTGACTGCATCATTTAAATGTATATCCATAGCATAGAAACCTCAGACTGACAGGCATTTTCACTGTAAATGAAAAACAAACAAAATAAATAAAAACTCTACTGGACCAGGGTATCCAAATCATCACACTCACCTGCTTATCTTCGTGGTCTTGAACTTGCCAATCCATTTCAGATGGATGAACTCCTCAGATGGGAGAACCATTCCACTGTCAGTCTGGGAATCCTGCAAACAAAATAAGTGTTAATACTTCCTGTTATTATTTCAGTAATTCTGATGAATGTCACATGTGCAGAATTTAAGACTCATACTTCTGGGCCTTCTCCATTTAGGTCCTCTTCAAACGTAATTAAAGTGTCCATTCGGGTGTTGATGTAGCTGAAAAAGGTGAAAGGAAGTTATTTGTGCAGTTATAATATGTCATGTCATGTCATGTCATTTTCTGAACCGCTTATTCCTAATTAGGGTCGCGGGGAGGCTGGCGCCCATCATTATTATGTGGCTGCTTAAGAGCAAAGACATGTGCCTAAAACAATACTTCAGTTTAAAAAGTAGTTTAAAACTATCAGTAACTACCAGTTTAATCTGTTTGCACGTGCAGGTCAGGCGCGCGCACACACACACACACACACACACACACACACACACACACACACACACATGCAGTGTGCTGGCACTTTAAAAGATCTCTCTCTCTCTCTCTCACACACACACACAGCCCGTGAGACACTTTAAAAAGCGCACTCTTCCTGCACATTCTACATTCTACAGTAGCCAGGAAACTTGGACAAAATGTCTTTTTCAACTTTAAAAAGAGAAACTGATTGGGAAATGGACAGAGAAGTGTATCTTGACAACACCTTTGTTCTTTGTATTAATACTTTATTTAAATTGGTTTTAACACTCTCAGCTAAAAAATTCTAATTCGTTTGCCCCGCCTCCCTGTGTCACAACCTGCTATAATGGACCAATCACCTTTCGAGGAATCCGCACTCCTCCCCTCATTTGGGATTGTTCTCATGACCCGGCCTTCATTCCAAGTTAACTGAATAGCCCTGGTATAGAGCTTGGCTTAAACCCCACAATATTTGTTACAGTTAAAGCATATGCTTTGATTCTTTGACTTATCACAACCTGTTTTGCCACAGCTACTTAGAAACCTGTGAAAAATGTGAGGAATTTTTCTGTGTTCTACAGTTCAGCATGCCAGTTTTTGCATATTTTCAGGCAGCAGTTGCAGCCACATCTCAAAATTTCTTCAGGAATCTTTCTAGTTTACAATGCTGTTTGTATTTGATATGATAAATTATTATACGTAATAAATAATATAAACATTATAGATTATTTAACAAATATTACTACATATGTAATAAATAAGAGCTATTATAAGGGATAATGTACAGTAAGCAGGTCTTTACTGTAAGAGAAATAAAATAATTTTAGAAATTTAAACTTAAAATGTAAATAAATAAATAATTTAACATGCAATATTAATTATTTTTTTAATTGATTTTAAAAATAAGTTTATTTACTTAAATTATTTATTTGATTCCAATCATGATGTGCGCCACAGCAACAGACTATTATACTTAACACTGGCGGGTTATAAAGAAATAACGGAATGTTGTGATTGACCAATCAGAGTCAAGTATTCAGTCTTCAGAAGTGTGTAATACATTGCAAATGCAAATAATCAACTTCAGACATCATGCCGGTTCGTGTTAGTTCAAGCATCGTTGATTATCTTCCTATAACAGCACACCTAAAGTGTTTTGGTTGGTTGGATCATCCTGCACCAAAGATGCTCCCAGTCACACTGATGGGCAATTTAGAGTCAGGGATAACTAGCCTAATGTGCATGTTTTTTGACTTTTGTCTTATTGGAAGGAAACTGAAGAACCTGGAGGAAACCAATGCAAGCATCGGGAAAACATGCAAGCTGGTTGAACCCAGGACCTTCTTGCCCCACCTCCAAAGTGTTTATACCCTACTTAATATAATAACTCACACTTATGCTCCTTCTTCAACTTTTAAGCCTGTATGATGTGAGTGCTTTGTAATGAAAGCTTATGACCCTCTTGCCTCCCCGTTTTTGCATTGTAGTCCGTCCTGGATAATCTCATGAAAGGATGGATGCATGTTTACCTCGGGGTTCCTGGACATGTATATTTGTATTCTAGATGTTCTGTTCCACTCTCTCCATCCAAAAACGTGTTCAGGGGGATGTAATCCTTCCCATCCTTAAAGCCAGAAAGGACTTGTTAATGCAGCTCAGTATAATCAAGAGTCTTTTTGTTATTATTAGCTGTATGAGTCCAGACTGAATACCTGCTGCACACGAGCCTGGAGAAGGTCTCCTAGCGTTCCTACAAGCTCAGTGAAGGTGGGTCTGTCTGATGGATTTTTCTCCCAGCACATCAGCATGGTGTTGTAGCTGTGAAACAGCAGCTCTGGTTATCTTTCTAATCTTTATAATGAGTACAAAGCATTTGTGGTAGATACATGATGAATAAGGAAGTTAATTAATCAATAATGTTATTGTTATGTGCTACAGGAATAGTTGATGCCAAAAAAGGAATATGCAGTAAAGAAGAAAGCAATTGTTCACATTGTGTTCATCTATACCAAATACTAAATCAATAGGTATTATAAAACATAGGTTTAATCTGAGGACATTAGTAGAGCCTCAAATCACAAATTTATTTAAATGAGCTTGTTTGAATACTTTCGTTTCCATGGTAATTGCTCATTCACAGGGATTGTATACAGCAAACAATCTTCTATAATCTAATAATAATTAAATAAGATATGATTGCAGTAAATAAATGTTTACTTTTAAACGTTTAATTTTATACAGTATGATAATATTCCATGATTTTTTTCTTAAAGATGTATCAGGACTCTGAATGGATAAACAGTATGCAAGGTCCTTTGTTAATAAATAAACTGCCTTTGCTGTAGGATAAGAAAAAGAAAACACTCCAGGTCATGCTGCTACAGGAAATTAGTATTTATATTACCTGTGAATGGCACAATCTGACTGGGCTCTCAGGATTAAAAATCATTATTCAGAGTGGATAATACTTGAAACAAAATGATGGACACTTTCATATTTACTTGAAGCAGGTGTCATCATTATCATACTTTAAAATGGAAAAATGCACTATAAAAATTTGTTTCAGTTTGTTTTTTTTTAGTTTCCATCTTCATGGACCAAGGTTAACTTTAGTTTCGATGCAGGATATACTAAACTTTGAATAAGTAAGCTAAACATATGGTGTTAGCTATATTATGTTTATTTGGCTTGAAGTGCAAAGCTCACCTGACCTGCCTCTGTCATGGTTAAAAAATGTAAATATAAACTATGAAAACCTTGTTTTAGTTGATTTTTTTAAATGTTTCTAAGTAGTATAAACTAAACTTTTTAAGAGAATTAAAGAGATGCTGCTACACAGGTCAACAATTGCTCATGGGTGAGGTTTTTTCCTCAAGCTCGGTGGATATCTCCTTTGGTGCAAAACTGTTAATTATTACATATGAATACTAGATTGGGATTGGTCCGTTAGTATTAGTAGAATTAGTTTTATTAGTATTCAGCCTGTTACTAAGTGTAACAGACTGTTAAGTGAGATAATGAAGAGTGAGCCAGTCATTATGTTTAAATGAACACCTTCAGTGTGATGGAAGTCTTGTGCATTTTGCATTGTTGTTCTGATCTCCCTGTCTGGTAATAAAGAGTGGTGTTTGGGGAATTGTGCTACTTATCAACATATGCTACTTATTGAAAAGGTTAAGATTTGAGGGCTTATTGTAAGCTTTAAGTCTGAGGGTTAAGGGTTATAGCTCAGACATGATTAAGTTTGTGCTCTGCTATAGATTAGCGCCCTCTTTACTCTGTCGTTGTAACAGTAGCTCTGTTTATCATAACACTTCATCATGGACTATTTTCCTATAACAGCACACCCTGTAATGTGTTTCGTAATATTCCTAACATAGCTTCATCCACAGTTAGCGATATGAATGTTCCAGCTGCAGAATGTATTTAAATTGTGTTTTCTCACATTTCAGGGGTGCTGTACTCTGGAGAACGCATTCGAGTTCCTTGTTTTAGTCTGTGACAAAACTCCTCATCAATGTTGAGTCCTGGATACGGCGACGCCCCTAAAAGAGAAAGCAACAGGAAATGAGCTGAGTCTGAATTGTGCCGCTTCGTCCTTATGTAGACAATTCATTATTTATCTTCACATCTTCTGAAACAGTGGTATAAGTGATATAATGAAACAAGTAAATTGTATACTTCGTGAAAATGTTTTTTGCCATAATTAAGACAGTGATACCAAGTGAGAAGATTTCCCAGAGCAGAACACCGTAAGACCACACATCACTCTGAGTGGTGAAGACCTTGTCGAAGATTGATTCTGGTGACATCCATTTCAGCGGTAAACGAGTCTATTAAAGAAAAAGTACAAGGAATGAACAACTTTAAATGTTAGTCTCATATTCTGGTGTGTAGACAGCAAACATGAAGTAAATGCATGTGGAGGCACTTACATCTCCCTTGCGTATATAATCAGGATCTTTGTAAAGGTCTCGTGCCAGTCCAAAGTCACAGATTTTCACCACATTATTTTCAGATAGCAGAATGTTTCGTGCAGCGAGGTCTCGGTGTATACACTGGCAGACACAGAAACACAGTTTAAAGTGTACATTTACCTCAAGCTCTGAGCCTATCTCCACCCACTGCATAATTTCTATTATGCAACAGGTACGTCATTTAGTTTACAGATAATTATCCTCAGAACAGATCAAAGCTCAAGAACTGTCCATAAATGGCACCTATACCTGAATACCCCACAGGTATCCTCAGTGTTTCTTGGCATGATCACCGGTGGAACGAAGTGCTGTACACTACCCAACCCTGACTATCAAACATAATAACAGAGCGACAGCTTGCACTGTGTGGTCAGGTTATTCTTCACAATCAGCCTGCTAAGCAGGTTCTTCTCTGGGTGCCTGAAACAAATCGTATAGTTGGCCATCCTCACACCAAATTATCTAGAACAGGACACTGGTCTACAGGTGACCCGCAGCAATGCTCAACCAACAGGCCTGGAAAAAGATATCAATTCAAGTCACCGTCTTGCCACAGATACTTGCGAATCTGTAAAAAATTTCTTCAGGTGAAGTGTAAAACATTTGTCTTGTGAAAATTGATCCCTGATGCTCTTTAAAATGTTGTTGTCAGTGCACTTCAAATGAATTCAGATGGATTGATGAAGTTGGAATGAGAACTAAAGCCCTTCACCAAACTCTTCAATTAGCACTATAATAAGAAAGAAAGGAATCCTTGTACTTTTTGGTTGTTCTCTTACAGCCCTTTTATCTTGATGGTTCTCTCATACATGGATCTATTCATACTAGCATGAGGATGATTTCGATAGAGACAGTAAGCACTTCTGTAAATCTCTCTCGTTATAGATATCTGCCTGTGGCACTGTAAACTGCAATGAAAACGTCATGTTAGTTCAGATTTGAGTTCAACTGTGTGAAGAGACTTGTGAATTATTTTTGTATATGAGTAAGCATCTTAAATGTTAAAGCTTGAAGTATGTTCAAGTAGTAATATGTTAACATAGTAATAAAACTAGAGGGGCACTCGTAGATTGCAAGCTACCTCGCCCAAGCTCAAATGGATTATTAGAATTGGGCATAGTTATAATGAAATGTCTCCTCCTAGTGGGCGTCTAATAAACATTTTGCCCTGGGAATTTTTTTCAACCAATCCTATGCAGGGATCACCTCCAAAATCTAATTGTTTGTTACGTACCACACCCTACTGTGGAAAAAAAAAAACATTTCAGCAACCTACATGAATAACCTTTTCAGTTATGTTGTACACTAACTAACTACCATAACTAACAGAGGTAAAAATAAAAACTTCCTGGCAGAGGTAATAATGAATTCATTAATTAAATACATGTTAAAAAAATGATTAAAGGATTGTGCCTATCATCTCTCACGCTAGGGAAAAAAGTGTTTCATTAGGAAATTTTCTTCATGAAAGCACACATGGTGATGCGCCAGAGTCAAACAAATGTGAAAATGCCTTTAGAAGTAGAAACACACACATAGATACTCTTATACCTTGCGTGAGGCGAGAAACTCCATGCCTCTGGCCACCTGGAAGCTGTACGAGATCAGGTCCTCCAGGTGTAGAGTGTTTGAGCAACCTGAAAAAGGAATTAGAAATGAAACAGTCCAGTGATGTATTAACACAAACAGTTTTTCATATGAAAAAAATAAACATCTAAGGAAGCTCCTCACCACTTTCATTTTCCTCTCTTCTCTCACCCTCTAAGAGATCAGAGATTACTTTCTGACTCTTCTGGCTCACCACACAACTCGTACATTCGTCCTGCTGTCTCCTTTCCTCTTCTCCTTTTACCTGTCATGGACCAGTATGGTGTTTGTGAGAAAAACAGCACAATATACCACTTGACTAAAAGTGTTCTTTAATTATTAGTTTTTAATTGTTTCATTTCAACATGTAAGGTAACATCAACAGCTGATTGGGATTTTATACAGTAGATTAATATTAACATGAAGGTGCAAAATATACTTTTCTTAGTATTAACATTATGTTTATGAGCTCCAAAGCTTTGGACAAATCACATCTGTGATCAGAGTAGAACTGGTACACGGAAATTGTATGCTAATCTACCATGGTAGCTAAAGTAGCTAACATTAGTAGTGATTGCTTGCTAGGTGTTAGGACTAGCTGGGTGACATGACATAAAAATGATATCAGGATATTTTCTGACATTTTCATGATAACATTTTTTATCATAACATATTATGATATTAAAATATTGTTTAGAGATTAATGAACAGCACATGCAGACTGTTTGTAAGTACACACACACACGGCAAGGAGCCGGGGGGAGCTCACATGCTCTTGTGAACACATACATCCATTTCAGGCTCAGTGTCAGGGACACCTATTATAAACATGCACTACTTCCAACACAGGGTGCTTGTTCAGGAGCTCCAGTGCTGCGCATGCTGTGCTTTTTGCTCGCTGCATTGAAACGCTACTCATGTTCTTTTCTTTTGTTCTTGAATTTTTCACTGTTTACTCCAATTTTAGGTTAATAATGCCCTGTTTTTCTCCATCCATTTACTCCTCATCTCCCACTACTGCCCACAATAAGAATGTAATGTAAAATGCGTAATATTTTTTATGCATTGGTAGTGATAGCTCATTGATAAAGGCTCTGGGTTACTGATCTCAATTTTGGGGATTCAAGCGTCACAACCACCATAATGCTACTGTTGGACTCTTAAGCAAGGTCCTTAACTCTCAGTTGTATAAAAATACTAAATGTAAGTTGCTCTGGGTAAGGGTGTCTGCCAAATGCCGTAAATGTATTTATGAAACTGATTCTATGTATCATGCTTTTCACTGATGTATTAATGGGGCAAAAACACTGCGGGAAAAACCCTTTTCATTTAATCCTAATACTTATGATATTCATTTGGCTGAGATAATAAATGTCTTATCACATCCTGATACAATCTTTTATAAATATATTGCCCAGCCCTGAGTACAATGATTTATTTAACAAATAATTTTTTGGCTACTGTTCAATAAATTAGTTAAGACATGACACTCAGTACTTTGGCATTTATAATAAAGAATAAAAACCAATCAACCTTAGAAGTACATGTTCAGGGATATCTACAGTAAACTGCAGTGCACGAGGTGACTGTATGGAGAGTAGAGAGGGGCCTCTTTCAGAAGGAAATCATCAGTAAAGGAGATAAAACCAGACCAGAAGTGAAAAACTGTCACCCTGGAAACTGTGTTTGTAGTAAACAGAAAGCGAGGCTTTTCAGAAGGAAATGAGAACAGGATGTTGGAAAAAAAAAAAAGAAATCCACTTATACACAGTGGAGCTGCATCAAGCTGCTTGTAAAGACATAACCGGACATAACTGGCTGAGGGGTAAAAACAGACAAACTTCAACAAGAACAAAGAGAAACATTTGAATAGGAGACGGTGTATGCGATGAAGGTTAAAATTGGTGTGTGTTTGTGTATATATACTTATATATGGGACCAACCCTGTTCAGCATGAACACGTCCCTCTTGCTCCTTAGGTATGAGGACAGGTTGCCATACTTGCAGTATTCCACTATGACCATAAGTGGCCCTAAGGAGGATGAACAATATTTAAGTACCATTAAGTGATATTCAAGCGAAAAAACTTCGACTTGCCAACATCAAGTCATAACTTTTAAAGTAATAATTTCTCTCTAATGTAGAAGCTTAGGTATCTTAATGATGCCACTTGACTTTACATTGCTTTAGAAAAATGAATAAATACTTTAATTTATTGTATTATAAGAGATGAAATAAAAAAAACATAGTGGTATTAAACTTTGGTGAGAAATCTCTGAAAACTTGATCAATGTAATTGGAAAAAACTCTATTACAATCACAAGTGTATAATGTGAGAATGAAACACACACCTCCTGTTCTGGTGCAAGCACCAAGGAGATTAACTACGTTGAGGTGATGTCCGATATGGCTGAGGATTTTCAGCTCAGTCATTAGTGCCTTGTGCTCGCTTGGCGTGGCTCCCTCTGTTAGTGCAGTGAAGATTCTCATGACTCACATCACAACTATCCTTCATTACTGTTTAAGTCTCACATTATGACAGGTTGTGAAACAAGTGTTTTACTGTTTCTCAGTGAATACCTTTAAGCATTTTGATGGCGACTGTGGTGCAGCCGGTTGAGTTGCAGATGCCAAAAGCAGACGCCCGCATCACTTTGCCAAATGCCCCTCGTCCAAGTGGCTTTTCTGTTCAGAGTGAAAATGTATATCAACATAATGCAGATCTCGTACATACTTTACTATACATAGACATAACACAAATACATACCCAGCTGAAGACGCTCCTGTGGGAACTCCCACTTTTCAACGTCATACTGTAGCCTATCGCAATGTTCATCAAGAGGCCCCTCCCCCTGGTGCAGGATGATTGGCAGGTATTCTGTCTTACTATTTGTTGAGTTTGGCTGAGACACAGTATTTGGAAATAAGTATAAACATTACAATCATTATAACTGAAACTGTTATAACTGTTTCCTCCAGGTACACTGGTTTCCTCCCACAGTCCAACGTGCACAGTAGGAAAACTGGCTGTTCCAAATTGCTACTAGGTTTGTGTGTGTTGGCCCTGTGATGGTCTGGCGAGCTGTTCAGGGTGCATACCACCTATCAGCCAGTGTTGGCTGAGATAGGCTCCAGATAAAATAACCAAGTGTTTAATTTAGTATCTTTACTGCTAATAAATATGCTCGGGATAAACTGATTGGTGAAACACCATTAGACAATCTTGTATCAGCAATCCAGAAATTTTGAGTACATCCTAACTATCTAAAACTGCTTTTCTGCAGGTAAAGAAATCTTTAATTTGCATCTTATTTAATAAAATGAAGACTTCTATACCTACATACTCTGCTATAGGTATAGAAGTCTTCATTTTATGAATAAGTAAAATTTCCAGATCAATATCCATCTATCCATCCATCCTTCCACCCATCCATCCATCCCTTTATCCCTTCATCCATTACCTATACTGTATATTCGAAAGAATTGCGGTTTGATCCAATCTCAGTTAAATTAAGGTGACAAGCAGGGTACACCCTGGGCAGGTTGCCAAGCTATTGCAGGGCAGGAGTCCAGTATACACAGTGAAAGTACCAAATGGCCAAGAAATGATATTCCACTTCCAAAAAGGTTTACAATGGTCAGCCAGGTGATGTTGAGGGAGAAAAAACTCAGTTTCCATCAAATATTATTACTGCCATTTGGGAATGTTGCCATCTTGGGATGACATTTTGAAAGAACATTGCACACTATGCACAACCTTTTTCAACATGTACTATAAAACTGACAGAAGTACCTGACCAGGGTACAGATATTTTTTGATTTCAGATTAGTGACCGTTCCATGCCATTTTGTCTAGTGGAAAAAAGTGCTATTACTGTGGCTTGATTTTTTTTGTGTGTATACCAAACAGTAAATTTCTGTTTCTCTAAAAAGAGGCCCTGCGATGGCCTGGCGAGCTGTCCTGGGTGTATCCCGCCCTCGCCCAGAGTCGGCTGAGATGGGCGCCAGCCTCCCCGCGACCCTAGTTAGGAATAAGCGGTTCAGAAAATGAATGAATGAATGAATGAACTCTAAAAAGAAGGACAGACTGCTTCTTACCTGTCTGAGCTTCCGAATGAGAAGTGTTAGGAGCAACCAGAAGAGAGTGGCCACCACGCAGGTGCAGGCTAATGTGGGGATCTCCAGAGATAAAGACTCAGAATCTAAAAAACGCAGAGATCAGCTTCAAGTAACATGCTTCTCTAGTTGAGATGTTTTTTCATTTACTTAATTATAATTCAACCTACTCCATTCTGTTATTTCTCAATACTACCCGAAGGGGGCAGTCATATTTAAGTAACGCTTTCTGTCCAGATTTGTCACTGGCAGTCAAACATTGACCAGCCTCGCCCATTCATCAATTCATAAGCTTTTTTTTTGGAGATGTACAAATAGCTAAATAGTTTATGGATTGCAAACTAGACGCTTTCCGTAGGAAATTAAAATGGGAGACAGCTTCCTTCCTGACCTATTTGAACACAACAACAAATTCTTGTCTGCTTGTCTCTCCTCAGCAGCCTCAGAGGCATCCATTCTGAGTGTGAGACAGCCAGAGACAGACAGGGACAGAAACTAAGTGTAATTAATGTTACCCGTTTACTTCCCTAGATGGGGAAAGTGAGCACTTTTACAGTAATCAGAAGAGTGTTAAAACAATAAAACAAGTAGTAAATAATAATAGGACATCTTCTGCACTCTTACGCTCCACTGAAATGTAAGCCGAACTCTCCACAGTTCCTCTCTCATTGGTGGCCTCACATGTGTACAAGCCCTGGTCATCAGCAGTGATGCGGTCAATGTGGAGAGTGCCATCTTCTGGCTCCAACATAATGCCTGGGACATAAAATCCATCAATCTATGAGTTGAAAGTTGTTGTTGACTTGATTTACTGTGAAAGCATTAGTCTGGAATCAACTGAGAGCAATTTAGCTAATCATGAACATCCTGGATATCTTGAAAACGTCATTTAGTAATAATTTAAATACTTTATCCATGCAGTTGAAACTGGATGTTAAGATTTTATAGACTTGCTCATCGACTCAACAGCGACAATTTGGTTTTACTGTGATTTTTGAACTCACAACCTTCTGATCAGCAGCTCAGTGAGCCACTCAGACTTCCCGAATATCTTTCTCACCAGACACCTGCTTGAGCTTCCTCTGGTCCTTGTACCATGTGATAAGAGGTTGTGGCACTCCACTGGCAGGACACTGAAGAGTCACAGAGTCGCTGATGTTCACACTGCAATTGCTGAGGTTCTGCAGCAATACTGGAGCCACCAGAACTACAAACATCCCAAAAAAAAGTCCAATGTTAGTTCGGTGTTATGTTGTATCATATTCTGTCACCCAGCATATTCACCAATTCAATTTAAATATCACTGATATCTCTAGAGAGGAGGTGGAGATGTCTTGCACTTGCGTATTTCTGTCTGTTGGCATATAAGTAGCCATACTGGACCACATTAACAAAGCACTGAGTGATTTACGAACGAGGAAACAGAAAGAGAGCTCTATTTCTTTCATTACAAATTGTGATCTGGAAAGTTTGACTCTCAGCCAGTGGAGCTGCGGCACTTGATGACAAGTTTGGTCATTTCAGAAGAATGTTTTTGACCTGACTTGACTAAACCATGACTTCCTTGACAGCTGGCTTTATGCCTGTTAGTAGTCATTTGTTTTCAGACAAATTGTCTTAAGCGGGCTGCAGTTCTGTTTCAGTTTATTCATAATTATATGTTCTGGAATTGCTCATTTTTAAACGATGATGCAATGGGCTACTAGTTTCCCTTTGATCTAGAGTAGATTTCATTTCTGCAGCTATTTGATACTTCCTCGTTTTTGCAGAAGCTTCTTTGAGGAAGTCTTTGAGCTCAATAGTGCCAAATTTGACTAGGATAGGGGAATAAAGAAAGGCTCAACTCATGACGAGTTGATTGTTGTTGCGAATGTTTTCCTTTTGGAGACAATTGATTATTGTCTTTTTCCTTGGTCTTTGACAGTTGCTGATTGGCTGATTGTTCTCAGCCCCCGTGAAGTACTCTGTCTATGAGGCATTATGGGAAGTAGCATTGTGTGCTCTTCCTTCTGTCCAGCTCTCATTCCCACGTGAAAGAGGTGCTATTTTGAAACAGCCTTGGATTGAACGACTGCAGGAAGCTTAAGCAACTTGGTTCCCAAGACCCTCTGTCTTTCTCTTTCTTTCTTCCTGACTTTCCTTTTCTGTATTCCCCTTCAACCCCCTTCCCAACTCACCAACATATTTACTCAATCTATAGCTATTATGTGTGCATGCTTGTCAGCACATCCTTACATGACTCATAAAGGAGTATTTGATTGTTTAAAGAACTATTTGAATGAGCTTCTAAACAGCTGAGTGTTTCCGTGCTTTCTCAAGATTTTTTCAGGGACATCTGTTGGACAAAATACACCTCCACACATAGATAACGAATTGAAGTAACTTAAGTTGTCACCTTAATGCTAGAATCAATGTAGATATACTCATGAAAACCATATGAAGAGTAGTTAGAGTACCAAGACACACACCTGCAACTGTCACAAGTGCATCCCGATGTGAGTGCTGTCCCGTAAGCAGATGTGTGGCAGAACAGCGGTATGTCCCAGAGTCTTGCACTGTCAGGTTCTTCAAAGTCAAGCTCAACGTGAACGAGAATTCTCCCTCTGTCAGCTCTCCAACCAAAGGTGGACTGTCCATCATGTCTGCTGATCTGCCTGTCACTCTGTACCAGGACATGTTGAAATACAGGTGCTTATTGGCTACACAGGACAGGTGATAATCTCTGCCCTCTTTTGGCCCATCCTCTAACTCCTGAATGCTGAAGCCTTCCTGGACATCTGTGATTGGTGAGATGGAAAACAAGGCGTTTTAAAGTGTGGTTATAAAGACTGCTGGCAGTAACAGACCGCTATCTGGGACAAACAAAATGAAGCACAACATCATGAAAAGCACTTTGTAAGTGTTGACCGAGCTGTTCTTTTTTCTGAACCTTTGATGACAATGTTGAATAGCCATTGTCAGGAAAAGTAGCTAGAGAGCCCCCGTGAAAAGGGCTTTTATTTACTTTAGCTATTTGAAATTTCCCGTGGAAACTGCTCGAGGTTTTCCTGATGGAAGATAATGTTTATCTTTCCCAAACACCAACAGAACTATCCATATAAAGCACGTAATGCGGCATTGGGGAAGTGAGCTGATAAGGAGCACAGGTTCCTGTTCACCTCCCTAATCACCCTCCAGACATGGCAACAACCAAGTACACTCCAGTCACTGCTGGCAAAATTAGTGCGAGGATAAAGAATCTTAAAAAAGACACGATATTAGATAGGGTGCACAGAAAGAGAGAGAGAGAGAGAGAGAGAGAGAGAGAGAGAGATGCAGGAAGATGGAAAGAGGAAAATGACCAAACAGCTTTGACTTTGGACTACTAGCCCTGATCTACATGACGTCCACTGCAAATACTTAAGGTTATCAGTGGTAATATATCCTGCCTGCGATGTAATGACATTTCAGGAGATCTGTGGTAAAAGTAGCTGCAAGTGTTTTGTTCAATTGTTTAAGAAACTAAAAATACCTGTAACATAGAAGCGGATGTCCAGTTCATCTGTGCCCATTGAGTTGGAAGCCACGCAGCGATAGATGCCAGATATTAATGCCTTGCCAACTGTTAAAATACCTATAGTCTGAGAGCCAACACAAACACACACATACACACACAACCCAATTTATTTGACACATATAAATTGAGGTTTTCTGTAGGTTTTTAAAAATTCCACGAACCAAAGTTTACATAGATTTCACAGCATTTAAAAATTAAAATACTGTATTTATCACCTCAGCTTTATCTGTTAGAAATAATTTTTTTCATACCGTTGAAGAAATACCTTATGTTTTTTAGGTTATGTTTTACCCTTGGTTTGTTTGTGTGTGAGTTTGTTAGGGGAATTATGGAAAAAGTTATTCCAGAGTTGGGGCTTTGATGATGAAGACTCCATTAAATTTTAGAGATGATTCTGACTAAATTCTGAATCCATGATATTTTTTTTAAATGGATATTTTAACATAAGTCAATTTTTGACATTTTGGTTTATATGGGGGATTGTTGGGCTTGGCTGAGGTTTGCACTCTAGTTTAATTCTCCAAATTTCTCCTATATACATATAACATCATTAAGTTATCTGATATATTGAATCATAAGTCATAAGAAACTCCAAAGTGTAAACAGATATGTTGAAGAATTTCCTGTATTGGGGAAAACCTTATTTAGAAGCACTGATACTAGAGACTCCTTCTGTCAATGTTTAATAAACACTTCCTTACAGTAAATTCACTACATCACTACATCAATTAATTATTTTCTTCTTCTTCTTCTTCTTCTTCTTCTTCTTCTTCTTCTTCTTCTTCTTCTTCTTCACAATTATTTACCAAAGGTGGCATGGATGTCACTGCAATTACTGAGGCAGGTCTGGTGAGCTCTGTGAACACTGAGCACAGCTAAGTGCGATGTAGGCTTAATGGTGTCATTTTAAACTCATTCAAATTTTGAGAACACACTACACAGAAAAATAAGAAAAACTGCAATTACATTGTGGTACTGTCAAAGCTAATTTATACAAAGTTAATCAATACCCTCAGACCAATTAGAGTCACAGCACTCGGCTATAAGTTAAAATTACAGAAACACTGTCCATTATAGAAGTGTTGTTCTGCAGAGCCTGTTCTGACTGTTGTTGTTTTTTTCAGTAATACTGTAAGTTAAAACCCATTATAGGTCACTTGATCAATAAAGTGTTCTACTGCCCCCCTATGGAGAACTGCCCCGTAGCCAAAATGAAACAGTATTTAAATCAGGATAGGGCTATTTGTGCATTTACGGGAAGTGACTCATGCATTGATTCTTTGCGTTAGAGTAGTGCATTATGTGTTACTCTTTTCAGTACAGGCTGTACCTTAAACATGATGTAGTGTCAAGTAGTGATGAGGAACATTAAATGAACAACAACGTGTTCTGCACCATTTCCCAACTTCTACAGAAACAGACCCTTCAGTCAGCTTGCTAATCAAGTCTATCATTCGCCTTCCTCTTCAGAACATCCACCCATAAGCTGTTCTCACCTTGTTCTTCCCCTGCAACACTTCCTGTGTGTGCGTGACACTCAGGACGGGATTGTAGGTGGACATGACTGCTGTACTCTCTCTCACTTCAGTCCAGGAGGAGGAAATCGGCTCCTTGCATCTTAGAGCCAAAAGACAGAAAAGAGACAAGAGGAAAAGAGAGGAACAGGACTTAGTTTAGTTGGAGAGTGACGTCACGTCACAGGTGTGAGACACAGCTGCGGGAAGAGGGAACTCTGGATAGATCTCATCATCCTTTCTCCCCTGGGAATTGCAATTCTTTGTGAACACATTATTCTTGGTTTTCAAGATCAAGATTGGAGGGTGGTAGTGATTGTGCTTGTGTTTTGTATAGTCAGGACACAATGTTTTTTTTTTGTTGTTGTTATTTTGTGAACTGACCTTGTTCTGTAATTAGCAATGTCCAGTGCTTGAATGTTTTCTGCTGTGTCCGCTGTATAAACTTCCTCTCTATAAATCATCTCCATTAATAGCTTCACATACTCAAAACTCACTTTTTATCCAGAGCCAGGGTTGTTATATTTCTGTAAACTGTGTTCTGTATGTTCTGATGTGTTGGATATCCGTGTGTATAACTGTAACACCCCACCAACACCAACACCACCTTCCCCCCACCTTTGCTCTGTCCTGCCCTGGCTCAGACTTCTCTCTCTCTGATTGCTCTTCCTCTTGGCAATGATAGTGAGTGCCCATCTCCTGTGTCCCACCCTGATCATGACACCAGCATTCCTCACACACACACACACACACACACACACACACCCACACACACACACACACACACACACACACACACACACACACACAC
>JAQMYF010000025.1:10668820-10681320 GCA_030014195.1 Neosilurus mollespiculum | reverse complement strand
CTCTAGAGAATGTTCTGGACGTCATGTGGAATTGTGAATGGTGAGCTCACGTGTCCACCTCTCTCCGATTTGCTCACGCTGACATATTGATCCAGAATACATGATGCTCTGAACTCACAGCTTTTTTTGTGGATGTTAGAACTACAACAGATACAACAGACAGACTTGGGCTTGGAAACAGGCATGGTTCATACATCCATTATAGTACCACTCCAGGACAATGTATATTTTTAAAAAAAAAAAAAAAAAAAAAAAAGCAGCTCCAGAAAGGGTGGGCAGTGTATGGATGAAATTGCACATCTTCTGGCTCAAAAATGTCTGAGAGAGATTTAAGACAGATTTAAAAAAAAAAATACAAAGATTTTCACCATATGGAGGTGGAGAGAATAAATTAGAAAGCACTTCCATGATATGCATATGTGGACCCCTTCTTCTTGACTGCATCTCATCTGTGGTATGGTGTTGGTGTTTCCCAGCATGCAGCAGTGCAGCTCTGTCTTTGAAGTAGCTGCTGTGGAAATGATCCAGACTTTCACAGGAGGGTGCCATGAGCCCACAGGGCTCTGTTAGTGTCATTGGAGGTGGTGGGGTTAGGATAATGTGCATGACTGGATTGTTGATTGAACATTACATGGTGTGTTGGGTTGAGGGGTGACAGGGAAAGGTTTGGATGATGGTTGAAGATGCTGGTCAAGTTGGGGTGGGGGTGGTTGTGGTGGAGGCTGTGGGATGAGGGGCTCTCAAGAATAGATCAAGCCCTTGAGGAAGCGGACTGTGCCACGTTTGAAGACGCAGGGACAATCACGCTGCTGGGAAGCCGCCTCGCGTCGGGGAGGAAGCCAAACAACAAGAGGAAAAGCGCTCTGATTTTCGCACAGGAAGTCCGTCTGCGCCTCCTGCCCGGCTGAGATAAGAGCGCTGCTGTTCCCATGGCCGAGGCTTGAGCCTGTTCAGCGCTAGGAGGCCAGCCCGGCCCACAGCGCCCCTCTCCCTGCGCCTCCTCCGCCTCAGCGTCAGGCCAGCCGCGCTGGGCTGCTACAAAGAATAAGGGCCTCGGTCAGGATCCTGCCAGTGATCAACTCTCAATAACACTTTCAATAACACCACTTGAAATCAATGGCATCTTTTTTCCACAACAAATATTTTCTTATTGAATAAAAAAAATCATGAATGTACCTTTCCATTCTTACATTAGTATCAAATAATATTAAAATACAGTTTATAACATTTTGACAATTTACTCTTACTATTGTACATAACATGATAAAAAGAAAAAAAGGAGGTATGCAATGGCCCCATTTTAGGCATACATTCATACATTTTCCCCCCTCATTTCGTTGATATTTTTCTTTTATACCACTTGCAGGATGTGAATTTCAATAGCATGGCTATGATATAAACCAAGACAAAGGACTAGAGTCAGCGCTCTATGAAACTGGAATGGCATGTAACAAAGGGATGTAGTATTTTCACAATAATCTGCACTCTGCTTAGCACAAATCATACTAGCATTGGTTTGGGTAGCCTTGGGCTTGGCAGATATGTGTTGTGTATACGTGCATGTATATGTTTATGACTAGGCGTAATGGGAGTTTATCTTCTTGTAAAGAGTGCTAGCTCGGCTTTTCTCATGAGAATGAGAAATAGTTTGCGTATGACACATTAGGAAAGCCATGACAGGATGCTTCCGACTAATCAGAATAATAAACAGGCTTCATTCTGCAGGGGAAGTTCATTAAATCATAGTGTTTGATTTAGAAACAAGCTAATCGGTATTGTAAGCACGGAACTCGTCTCTTTTGAAGTGGGGTTTTTTTTTTCTGCTGCGCTTTCAACTCTAGGTTACACTGAGTTCTATGACTGTACCAGGCACACATTCATGCAACTACACACACTCAAACATACACACACAATCACTTGTTCACACAAAAAAAGAATAGACTCGACACACACATGAAAGAGCCCCTTAACCATCTGTTCTTGAGGCTAAAAGGAAACCCTGTCTGAACTCATGCTGAAATAGACAAAACATGTCTCCATTCACAAACAAACAAACATATGCGTTAGACACTGTCCCTATAGGCACAGGCAAAAAACGTTCTAATCGTACACACTATGACCAGGTTCAATTGCACTGGCTCAGTGCCCAAGTAAGATGTGTACAGTATTACTTGCATTAGGTATATGTGCTGAGAATAATGTGCCACTTACAGGCCTTTAGAAGGACAGCGACGCCAGAGCCAATGGATTTGAGGTGGTGGAATGCCATAAGCAGTGCAGCGGAAGACTTGCCTGCTGGAGCGTGGCATCGTTACTGTATCTGGCACTGTTAAAGCATTCTCCGCAATCTGAGGCTTAACTGTGAGTGGGACAAGAATGATATAGACCTTTACTTCACAGTCCAGCACAGAACTTATGGATGCCAACAAGAGTGCTATTGAAACAGGAGTGAAAATTGGTGTAATTAGAGACAAGCTTACCATTCACCGCAAGCTCGAGTGTAAGATTCTGCTGAAGACTGTACTGCTGGATTCGAGTGATAATGGTATAAACTCCTGCATCCTCCTCTGCAACGTCTCGAATCACCAGAGAAAAGCCGTCTACGTGGTAACGTGAGCACTGCTCAGCGGCCACCATCCCATCTTTCTGCCTGGACGTCGTTCAGACACAGAGAGGCTTACAGAATTGAAAGCACACACACAGATATATATATATATTTACATTTATGAATAGAGTATGCAGTATTTTTATCTTTCACTGGCTTACCAGATGACCTCAGGTTCAGGGAAAGCACGTAATTTGGGGGACAGGCGAAAGGATTTCTGCCCGGCATATGCTTTTACCAGTGACCCATTTCTATGCTTTAACCTGATGAAGGGCTTATCTGAGGAGCAAAATATCCATTTGTATTTATTTGTACACACATATGTAAATTTATATGTTTATATTAAATATAAATATCTATCTACCTCCACCAAGAATACAGTATTTTACCTCCTGTTTATTTATTTGTTAGCAGGATTATTAAAACATTATTTGCAAATTTCATGACATTTGTACCTGAGGTGGAGCTTTGGATAAGGAAGCCTCCACTAAGTTTTGGAGATGATTCGGATCAAATTCTAGATCCAGGACTTTTTTAAGTATTCTTTAGCATTGAGACAATTTTTTTGAAAGTGTGGCCCAGCAGGTGGGTGTTGTGTATTTTCTATATTTCTTCGAAGGTTTGCACTCTCTGAGCACTCGTTATATATTTATACACATATAAAGAGAGAACTTGTTCCTGTTTTTGCTCTTATGATGGGAGTTTTAAACATTACCATGAACTTTAACTGTGGTATTAACTTCCCGCTTTGCTGGTCCACTTGACACATGGCACGTGTAGTTCCCTGCATCAGTCTTGTGCAGTTTATGGATAGTGAGAATGCTGTAGAACACCACGTTAGAGCTGCTTTGTGTTATACGTCGAATGATTGAGACGTTACTGCTGGCCTATGGACAAAAACAATGCAGAAAACCATTATTCTCTGTCGACAAAGATTAAGAAGATAAGATGCTGAAAATATACAAAAAGGAATATGTCTAATATAAAATAAGAACTTGTGAAATACATCACACTCTGATATGCTGATGAATGTCAGTCTGACTAACCTTTCCAGGGTAACTCCAGTTGATGTTCACTCTCGAGTTCCATTCAGCTGTAACGGTGCAGTTGATGGCCAAACGCTCTCCTTGCAAAGCCTGGACCAAGCCAGTGCTGTTCAGATATACCTTTTGGATCTTATTTACTGCAGAGAATAAAACAAAAGTAAAAGGTCAGTTCGTTTGCAAGATCAATATTAGCCTATGAGTCATCTGTCAACAGTGTTCTCATACCTGGTCTGTAGGTCAAGAACTTATTGGTGTATTTTGTCCCATTGATTGTGGTTTCGCAGGAAAAAAGGCCAATGTAGAAGAACGTGGGGCTTCGGATAACAAAGCCCTTTCTGTTATTCCAAATGATGTTCTTATGATCAGTCCCAAGTGTTCGGTCAGGAAACTGTAATAATTAGAACATGAGTAATTCATCTTAACAGGAACCCTTGCAGCTATCAATATGCCTAAAAGATAGAGAGTGAAAATTAACCACAGTTAAAACAACCTACTTGCGATATCTAGCCAACCGTATTGTATTTTAATGTCTGCTGTGGTAAAATAAGACAAATTTTGTAACAAGGTAGTGTATGCCAGAAATTCTTGGAGAGCTGTAGTATGAGTTTTGTTTTCTTACAAATACAGAAGAGGAAATGTTTACTGGAGAAGCTGTGACAGCTTGGAAGTGCCCTGCCCTTTCTCAAGGGATCAGGTGGACACCTCTTTCCCAGTGCGAACAGGTCAATGTTCCGTAATGTGTTAGGTAAGCCCTTTCCAATGTGTTCCCATACAGACCTTACATAGCCAGTGTTTCCTGTTTTAAGTTCCTACAATCTACACGCATAGCATAAGATGCCCCTCCACCCCTCTTCTAGAATCCCTCATTCAGAGCCTGAGAGTGTTGAGGATGTGGAAACGTGACTCCAGTCCATCACTTCACATCCTGTTACTACAGGATATAGACACTGTGACTGGGCCCCTCAGGTCAGTCCCTGGAAGGGCCCGCCAGGCCACTTTCACAGCTTCTGTGAGAGTTTGGCCCCTGGAGTATTTTTCCCTAAGCAAGAGGTGTGAGATTAAAGTTATTCATCTGGGGGGAACGCTTTCCGGGAAAAAAAAAACACTCTAGTAATGTGTTACACTCCAAGTTTAAGTGGGAGATGGCCTTGTATTTTTAGACTGATTACCTTTGTGCATAGGGTCAAGTAGTACATAAACACAGCAAGCTGAAATTAAAAGGAAACCTTTTTTCAGGCCATGGGGAGCAGAGGGATGTCATATCGATGTCAGATCCTGAAACAGCTCCCATCCTGAATGTGGAGCCAAAAGGAGCGCAAAGGGAACTGGTCATTTTGCTCCTTTCTGCTCTTATCCACATTGAGATTTATTCTGAAGTGCTTTTTTAAATTAGTCTCAGAGGCACCGATAGCCATAAATGGCATGAGCAGCACCACTTGTACAATAGATGTCATATTCATTATTCCAGCTGAAGCCTAATAATTGGCTGAGTTCATACAACCAGCTGTAGAAGACATCTGCATTTCTCCAGGTAGAAGGGCATTAAAGAGGAGCACTTAAAAACCCCATGTCCTGTCTACATCTCAGGGGCTTTATTTGGTGCCAGCAAGACGGAGGAAGCTGGGGGCGCCACTCTCTCTGTCTACTGGCGTAAGACAGGTATCTTTTCACACGGAGGCCAGTAAAGGATTCTTCTCAAAACACACACCCAGTCACACGCATGCTCCCTAACACAAACAGACCCATGCTTCTTCCCTGGAGCCAGTGGGAAGACAGGAACATAGGCAAAGGCTAATTGACAATTAAAGAGTTGTAGGTGAAATGCTGAGTTGCACTATATAGCAAAGAATGGAGGTTGGATATGGTGGGCTGAGATCATGGGGATGAGAGAGGAACTGTTATGATGAACATGGGTGGAGAAGGTGGTGAGAGGTGAGGGAAGAGCCAAGGAGAAAAGGTTCTTGTGAAAGGAAGAATGGAACTATGAGAAATTGCTATGATGCTAGTGGTTACTGGGTGGAGATTTATGGCGTTCCCAAACATGTTTCATGAGGTTTACACAATCTTTCAGCAATTGCTCTTCAAAAAAAAAAAAAAAAAAAAAAAAAAAAAAAAAAAAAAAAAAAAAAAAAAAAAAAAAAAAAAAAAAACATTACTGGACATCAGAGCAGACTGCGTAATAAAATTATGGGAACATGTTTTGTAATATTGTGGTTTTAAGGGCTGTCAGTAAATAAGGGCAAAAGGGAAGAAACTGGGTGGAGCGCCATTATAATTATGTGCTCTTGATGATGATGACGACATATGGATGGTAGTAATCCATAATATTAATATGGCCAGAAAAGGTTAATTTGGGAATGATTTTGGATGAATTCTTGGAGCTACTCATAGCAAATTACTCACTTTGACCAGTGAGACTTTGGTGTCAGGATTAGTGACCCTGCAGGGGAACACCAAGTCTTGTCCTTCCTTCATGTAGACCACGGCTGGGATCTCTTTCTGCACCTTTACAAATGGCTGCTGGCTATCTGAAACCCAAACATTGGGGTCAGGAAAAAACATATACACATTCGTTTGAGCACTAAAACTTAGTTACCGAATAAAACATACAGAATTTGATTGTAGGTCACAAGTTGGAGTCAACAAGAAATATTGTTTATTAGCTATCAAAAAACTTTGGTTGGTTCCACTTTCTTTTGCAGCTAGAATCATCTTGTGATATTGAAAGCGCTTGGGTGTTGCTCGCTCCATTGTTTGTTACTCTAGCGTTATTAAAGGAAAGATAAAAAAAATCTCTGAACACTGTAACAAAAGTACCCCAAGGACTACTGGATGCAGGGGCTTCCTTGATGTGCTTTGATTCCATATAAAAGAGGGAGAGGCTTAATAGACATGGTCACAAGAGCAATTGATGGCCCTCAGAGGGCTTATTTTACTGACTCATAGTCCTTGTTTCTGCAATGTTTTTACTGCTTTATTACTGGCGATGCTGCCTTAAAGCAAATCTTTACTGCCCCTTAAATTGAATACTCATCTTTTTCACCTTCATTTACAAGCAGTGAGCCGTGTACAAGTGGTCCTTCTCTGCCAGGGGATGCATCCTATTCCCCCATCCATGTAACCCCCCCCTTGAGCAGGACAGGATGCGGACAGGGAGGCTGAGCGAGGGAGATAAGACCTACTGGCTTGGGAAAGGCTGTCCAGGAGCTGTGCCTTTCGACAACTGGGGCTATTTCTGTCAAGCAAACTGCCCCGGTTATATTATAGTTAGCGGTTATATATAGACAAGTAGTGGGAGACAGTGAGAAACCATGCCAGACCCATTTACTTAGTCGGATGTGCTGTTCTCAGAGAAAATGCTGTTTAGATATTATTGGTTTCCTTTTGCATCCTGTTTAACCTTAACAAATAGAAGTGGTTGGTGAGTACAAATGCACCAGGTCTTTGTAGCAAGACATTAAGAATTTCATTACCTTTGACTGTATATGGCACATGGAGTCTCTTACCTGTGATGAAGACATAGACAGAGGAGTGTTTGTGCTTCTTCTGGGAATAGCGGCAACGGTAGGAGCCTGTATGTTGGGCCAAAGCAGGGCTTATAATAAGGCGGCTGCAGTACTGGTTTGCCCGCTTGCCACAACGAGTCTCTTCTACATGGGCACTCGGGTGGCTCCTGCTCACACCTGAGGGGAACACCCACTCCAGCTCCCATCTTCCCCTGTAAAAATAGTGGTGTAAAATTGGTGGCCCTGGTAAAAGATGGTGTACTGATGCAACATTTCAACAACTCTTCATTACATAATCATCTTATCTTTGTGATATGATCTTGGTTTCTGAAGCCAGACTTGACAAGTATGGCTTCATTTACCCAACACAATTTTACCTCTGCCAAGATTATGTTGTATAGTTTGTGGGTTTGCTGTTAAAAGGATTACGCAAAAATTTATGTGTGGAGTAAAATGACATTTCTACAAAAGAGCTCTGGTTGAGGAAGACCATATTTATAATTTTTTATAAATATAATTCTTTAAGGAATCTTTCACACTGTGAGATAGGACTACTTTGAACATTTTGGTTCATATGGGGGGTTGCTGTGCTTGGTAGAGGTTTGTGCTCTCTGAGTGCTCTTATTTAAGACAAGAATTAATACATGTTGTACTGGCCAGAGTCATTAACAGCTCTCAGTATTCCAGATGTAAAAAGTCTGTTTCTAGACCTAATGAGCCTCTGAATTATTCTGGGTTGGTCACCTGCAGTTCAGCTGGAGCATCTGGTTCTTCTCCAGGATGATCTGTTGTTCAGTTACACTCAGCAGTGGAGAGTTGAACCTTCCTTTACTGTCCGCATCTTTTAGATGGAAGAGGAAAATGCATTTTTAAGAGCTGTTGTGCTTTGTATCAAGAAAGACTCTCATAACTCCTCTGTGTAACAGTTTAATTCCGTTCCTAGGTTCATACCCATTATTAATAAATAGATAGCCAATGACGCCAAAGTTATTTCAAGCGTGGAAAATCATTTAAATAGAATACTCAGAATCGCACTTTCATGTTTTTACATTGGATCAGCCAACTGTACATAACTCCAGCGTCTCTAGTTCTGTAGGGGTAAACTAAGAGGAAGTAAAATATGATTTCATAACTCTGGGATATATATGAGTAATATCTTACCCTTCAGAACCTCTATGTTCATCACATTTGATTTTAAAACCTTTACATTAATTAAGAGATTATGGTTTAATCCATGAATCCATTCCACTGTAATCCCTGATCATTTCAATTCACGTGTATGCAACATTTTAAGATCTTCTAAAAACTAGTCTAGTGAAGCTGAAACCTCAAGCCACAAATCAACATTAAAATATATGATGAGCATTACACATAGCAAATATGTTTTGACTCAGATGTATGAGGAAAAAAAACGTTAAAACGCTCCATTAAGATGCGGAAACGGAGCAGCATTTGGACACACTTTTCTGTTAATAGCCAAGGTAAGGCAAAGTGCAATATTTGCCAGAAAAGCCCATCTTTCAAGTCTGGGTCTACAAAAATTTACACCGGCACTTAAAAAATCAACACCCGACAGTAATTGTGTCAGATGTTTGAAACCAAGAGACTGAGTCCGGCACCAATGACAGTGGTGTCTCTATTAATGCACCTCCTTCTACCTCTGCCGTCTTAACATCAGGTAGTGAAAGATCCCAGACCGCTCCGACTCCATTTTCAGCGCCAGCATCACCTAATGCTCCTTCAGACACCACTGTGGTCCTATCACTACCTTGCCAAGCACCTTGTTCCTCCACAAAAAAAAACGTTCCTGACACACCAAAAAAACAAAAACAAAAAAAAAACAACAACTCTAAGTCAGTACAATTAGTAGTAGGTTTGCATTGATGTTTTTATTATGTCTTTCTGGTTTAATGATTGAAGTATTCTACAGAAACAAATACTGTGAGTTAAAACCTTGACTAAAATTTGCACTGATGTTCCTCAGGTTTATTCCATTGCTTGTTTAATTTTTCCTGTATTTTTGTATTTCCTTTAAATCTTTTATAGTAGTTTTTTAATTAGGGTTAAAATAATTTTGCATGGAAGCTAATTGTAGCCAGCTCAGTTTTGTTTGTGCCACAAAACCTTGGTCAGCATGGGGATGTGGAGCTTCGATTACCATGGAAACACAAGCCAACTGAAATATAATAATAACCAATATTTCAGAATAATTCCCACTAACACAGTATATATTGGTGTGGTGTGCCAGTTTTAATCCAAATTTTGCCATATGATCACTACCACTGATTATTCCCTTTATAAATATGAGTTACCCTGCATTCTTTAAAAGAAAAAAGAACGAGCCAGTCTTTTGAATGGCTCTTTGGAAGGAACAGCTCCTCAAGATCCGGCTGCCTTCAAAGAGCCATAAATCCCATCTCGTTCCTGAACACGGTCTCAATACATTCTGGACTGGAGTTTGCTGGTGGTTTTTGGCCGTTGCCTGTGCCAAGTTCACAACTTAATTTCCTTGCAAGCATTCTCACATGGCGCCTATATACTAAGCTGCTGTTTCAATTTAAAGAAGGAAGCTAAGTCAATTAGTTCCACATGACATAAAACCAAGGCAGTATAATGCCTGGACGCCCAGGTCTCAATCAGCATATTCTACACACTCCTAAGCAAGTCTTTGTTACTAATTACGCTGTAAAGGTCATTGCAGTAGTAACATAACATTTTACACTGGTTGGCTATTAAACCAGTATGAAACCAAAGGATGGGAGGGAAATAATTTTCCTGCACCAACACACCGGAGTCAAACCAGCTTTAATAAATCTACAAACAGGGAAATCATTTAAAGGTTCACTTCAGAACCGATCTTCCCTGTTGTATCATGCTAGAATGATCTGCAAAAAAACAGCAGCTGTGTACACAAATTTGTTGTAGATTTGTACTGCATGTGTTTTTCCCAGCAGCATTTAACAGTGACAAACATGAGAAAATGACCTAACGTCTGTTATCAAGTCCACACTGGCATTTTAAATGTGTTAAGAAAACATTATTTTACAGTAAAAAAGGGGAAATCGTTTTTTTTTTATATTTATGCTCACAAGTAAAATACATAAAATTAAATTTAAAAAATGTGATTTTTATAAAGAATTTTTTTGTGTTTTTTTTTTTTTTATCAACATATGTTGAATGGAAACTGAACACCTAAAGAAATCTCATTCTTTCATTTTCTGAACTGCCTAATCCTAATTAGGGTCGTGGGTATATATCATGATTTATAGAAGTATATTATTATTATTATTATTATTATTAATATTATTATTATCGACTCATTATGAATAGCAGCTTGACTAAATATTTTTGTTAAAGGCTCTCCCAAATTGATTTGCACCTTATGCACTCCTGCTGGAAGAACTGTGGTTACATAATAAATACAAAGAAATATTCTGATGTATTATTCCTTGAGTTTGCAAAGTTGAATTTTGTAGAAGAGGATGTGTTAAAAAGCTTTGCTGGCTGAAAGACATGTTTCAAAAACAGCTTTGCAAAAGCTGGAGGAGTGATGCAGGGTTTCGCCCTCCGTATTTCCTTCCCTCGGGGGTCTGTTTTAGTCATAAGCGCTGATTAGCTGCGGGGCCTGTACACGCACTTCCAAAGTTTCCTTGCGGTGGTCGTGACCCCTCAGTCATTTATATTAGAAAGTCATCAGGCTCAGGAAATAAACGCCCTCTGCGACTGAACCAGGGCCAAAACAGGAGCACAGAGCACTTTCCGTTCTAAAAAACCTTTAGACATTTTAGATCAATACAAATACTCTGGGGTAACTTTTACGAGGGCAGCAATCATAATAATTTAAACAATTATTATAATTAAAAAAGAATAAATGCGATTGTTTCTTTAAACCTTCTTGCAGAGGTATGTTGCATTGCTAGGTGTTCTTTAATTAGAGGAGGAAAAATCAGCTATTAAAATGTCGAAACCTGTTATATAGCCAATAAAATTCACACTTCTTGTCTACTTGTGCCACCACATTGTTGTAATTTATAAATTTATACAATAAGTATTTTACTCACTCACTCACTCACTCACTCACTTTTCTGCCGAACCGCTTAATCGTGGGTCACGGGGAGGCTGGGGCCTATCTCAGCCGACACTGGGCGAAAGCGGGGTAAACTTTGAATTGCTGGTCAGTCCAATCGGAGTCATTTAAAATTATTTCATTAATAAGAGCAAGTGTGTGTGTGAGTGAATGAGAGAGAGAGAGAGAGAGAGAGAGAGGGAGAGAGAGAGACCTAAAACTGCTTTGAATAAAATTATTTTATATATAAAAATATATTTTGAATTCTGAGTACATTGTTGGTTTTATGCTCCACTGAGCAGTTAAGTATTATTAACTCACTAACAAGCTGGGTTTACTGTGAAATGGAAATTGTATTATGCTTTTCCAGTATATATTATATATATTATTATATATACATATAAAGAATAATATTTGCATGCAATAAACATGACTACACTTTATGAATTAATTTATAATGAATCACCTACCTTTAGACTCCACGCGGCTCGTCAGTCCACACAGCATCACCAGAAAGATCTCCAGCATCTTAGTGAAAAGTTCCTTCCTCTCAGAAATGAGTTCAGATTTTTCTTCGCGATTTTCTTGCTTGTTTGTTTTTAATATAGCAGACACAGCCCGGTCCTCTGGTTAGCCTGTAATCAGTGCATTTCTCGCTGGAAGCAGATGTCTGGTATGCGTCCGTTCTGAAGAGATGCGAAATCACGGCTCTTGTGAATTCCCCGTACACATGCATACATTCACACACACGCTCTTCTCTCTCTCTCTCTCTCTCTCTCTCTCTCTCTCTCTCTCTTGACCATCGTGGGCTGTGCATTGGGATTTATTCGTTTCCCAGCGCTACCGTTGTTTCCGGTACGCGCGCGCATCGCTGACACACCCTCACTGCGACCTGCCACGAAGTCAGTCACGCGCGCGCTCACCAGCACTTGAAATTCTAACAGGTTTTCATTATTCTGTATTATTTTCTCCGTGTAAAATTGTCTACTCTCCATAAGAATGCTATAAGTTTTTTGCTTTAGTTTTATTTATTTCATTTTTATTCTGAAAAACTAATTCTTAATAACTAAAAAATTTAATTCCACATTTTAAAATGATTTTTTCAGTGCTTCCAAATTCCCTCCCTCATTCAATTACTCTCTCACTCATTCAATCCCCCCTCTCTCACTCATTCACCTACTCATTTAATTACTCTCTCACTCATTCAATCCCCCCTCTCTCACTCATTCACCTGCTCATTCAATTAATCTCTCACTTATTCAACCCCCCCCCTCACT
>JAQMYF010000025.1:10649106-10659578 GCA_030014195.1 Neosilurus mollespiculum | reverse complement strand
CGGCTGAGATGGGTGCCAGCCTCCCCGCGACCCTAATTAGGATTAAGCGGTTCAGAAAATGAATGAATGAATGAATGTTATGAAAGTATATAGAAGTAGAGAAATAGGTGCACCGTGCATGATTGGAGCTCATAGCTCACATGAAACAGCATCCCATAAAGTTTGGCATCTGTTTCAAAGGCAAATACTGTATACCCCTAGGATTATCAGGAGGGGAGAATCAGTATTTAGTATGGGGTCACCCTAACTGATATCTTTCCTTCACTGTGTAAAAGAAATACTAAGCAGAACTCACATGCTCTTGTGCAGTTGAGCTCATCACTGCGGTCTCTGCAGTCTATGACTCCATCACACACAGAAGACTTGGGCAGACAGATTTTGTTGGAGCACATGTGGTAACATTTACCTGCTAAGAACAGAACAGTTTCTGAGCAGAAACATGAATACATCCGAAAAGGAAAATCAGGTATCACACTGGTATCTGCTACTCTCTTAACTGATTTTACCAGAATAATGGAAACGAGAGGGTTACATTACCACAGTTTGTTTCCTCACTGCTGTCTCCACAAGCTTGCAGGTTACACTGGCTCCCATGTGGTCTGCACAACCCACTCCCACAATACACCTCACCAGGTTTACAAATCGCTGTCAAGAGAGCAAAATGTGAGTGATGGAGTGATACAAGGTCATAAACGTCACACAGGACACACAGCTCGGTATTTGCAATACTCATCTGTCTCAGGTTGCAACTTGCCATTATTAATATTATTATTTTTTTATTATTTCCTTTTTTACTAATAAACTCTGATATAAGAAAACTCTGGGAATTTTAACCTGGGTTCTATTTTTTTTTCTTTTTGGATCTATATGTTTTGTCTAAATGTCTAAAAAGATCAAAATCAGTCCATTAATACAATATGCTATAGCCGGCAACCACAAAACAGGTATACACTGTAACCCAATGGGGCAAACAACCACATCAAAATAAATCAATTTTTTTTTAACCAGTGATTGGCTTACAGTGTTATCATAAGTGTCAATATGGCAAAGATTCCTACACTTGACTGGCTGTTTACCTTAATAACTGAAAAGAAATGAAAGAAAACTAGAAGCAGTCGTAAAGCTCTGCAGGTGGGATGTGCCGGGGTGGTAGCACCCCTCTCTGTGACATCCCTTAATGACTACTTCTATAGGGTGACAGTGGTTAGCAATGTGGGCTCACAGCAAGAAAGTTCTGGGTTTGAACCTCACAGCCAACTGCAGCCTTTCTATGTGGAATCTGCATGTTCTCCTCGAGCATGGGTTTCCTCTGGGTACTTTGGTTTTCTCACTTTCTTTTTTGAAATATTTTGAGTAACTTTACTTACACAAACATATACAAGTTAGCATTATGTATAATTTTTAATAAACATCACTGGCTATTGTTGCAACAGCATATTTTGTAGCGGTGATATCATCATCATTGCATTGCACAGGCCTACTTACAGCACTTGGCCTCATCCCGGCCATCCACACAGTCCCTCTCTCCATCACACACTTTCCTCAGAGGAATACAGCGTCCATCTCCACAGCGGAACTGCCTCGGACACGCTGGAGTGAAACACACATGGTGTAAATACGGACAGTAAATTACATGCTCTGGTAGTCAACAAAAAAGATTGTAACAGTACACTTGACCTTTAGTGGCCCAGAAACATTACAAAGCATCCACCGCAAGACAAACATCAGTATCCAAGATGGCCACAGAACAAAGGCACTTCACAGAACAAACCACAGCCAAGTCGCTTTGCAAAATAAAGCCCAAACATTGTCATACATTCAGCAGACGCTGGGAGAACACAAAAGGATAGTGTGCTCACTGCTCTCTGGGGAGAAGGCTCTGTACACCAGGTAAAAGCCCTTGTGAGTCAGAGACTCGTCGGAGTGAAAGTGCAGTAACACAGGGGAGGAGTAGATCCTCTTCCTGCTGCTGTCCCCAATTGGATTACACAGCCTGAACACCAGGGAAAACACAAATACAGATACACATGCACCAGTATGATCAAGTGCAAAAACATGCATCGACATGCAAACATTAAAATCCACAAAACACCTATCAACTCTACAACTAGGATCACAAAACCTTCTGATATAAAGGCATAGAAATATGCATCCATTGAAAGAGGAGACACTCACTTGACTCCACCGATTTCCAGCCAGTCTTTCTCGCAACTGGTTGTAGTGGGCGAGTCCTGAATATCCAACATTAAAATGGTTATGGATAGCAGGTAGCTGGGCAGCGGAGCCTGAAAGAAAAATCACAGTCAGCCACCTTCAAAGGAAGCACCCTAGCACAAAAGAAGGCGCATCCCCCTTCTGGCTGTGAATATGCTTTACAAACCATGCTCACTAACACTGAGAACATGGGAACCATCCGTGCCCTTAACTTACCCTGATCTTCCAGTTACAGTCAATGTTTGGTGGGTAGTTGGCAGGATAGTAAGGGGATACCACGGTGCCATTCCAAGCTGACAGAAAGCCTCCACAATCTGTCAAAGAAGAATGACAAATGTGGTATATAGCAAGAAGTCAGATGTTGAATATCATCTAAAAGGGCATGCTGGATAAACACACACCGGCTTTTGGTATGGCCTGAAAGTAAGCCTTGAAAATAGCTCCATGTCTCTGTCGACTAAACGAAAACGTGATAAGCATGACATTTCCAGACGATGTCAGTTTCATCACTGGGGATGATCCAGTCACTGGCAATCCACACCACCTATCAACAAAAACATGCTTTCATACTAACTAGTATGCGACATAGGGTATAAATGTGATATAGGATTAACATAGGAGTGACAAATTAATTTTATATGATGCATAAAAAAATCATGTGTATATTCACCTGGCAATGATTTTGTTCTGAAGAGGGAGCAGGAAGTCGTATGCAGAGAGTTTGTTGGCTGAACAGCTACCGGGTTTTGCCCCCTGCAGTGTGACTACATCTAACCGTACAACATGACCTGAGGGAACTCGCAGCCTCCACTGATAATATGGTTTCTTTGGGCTCACCAAACTCAGTGTTCGATTGTTGCCATATTTGGCATAGAGGTCAAAAGACATGGCTGTGGATCAAAGAAAGGACATAAGGTATTGGGAAAGAAAACAGCAAAAAATACAGAACATAATCTGTTATTACCCTGAAGTCCAAGCTGCCACTTGCCACTTTGCAAATTATTGGGATTCTTTATCTTATCTGCCATGTCATCTTCATCATCGTCATCTTCACTATCTAAATTCAAGCCTGCAGGTGAAGACGTTGTGCATTATCATGCATTCGTTTCAAAACTAACTTCAATAAAAAGTACATAAATGTGCTCAATGCAGTTCAAAGAGTTCACCCAGGAGCCTTAGTGTGTCTTCATCCTTTGCCAGGTAATACTGCTCTTCCAGTCTGCTGTGAAGAACTTTGTTGGTGCCAGGTAGATTCCGCTGTAACCATGCAGGTTTAGATCGCTGAAGCTCCTCTGCAATGGCCGCTGATGGAGCAGAGAACTTAGACCAGAAGAAAACGTTGAGCCCATTCACTCCTTCACTGTCAGCATGGAGGCATAATATTCATGCAGGCCTTTTTAAGCATTCATACTGCATGTTGAAAATTTAGATAGGTATTATATAACAGTTTGTATAATATATGGAATTTTTGGGGAGAGTAAATATATGTGGCGTGCTTGGAAAACCTGTTAAAGGTTGGACCAAAAGGAATTTTTTTTCCACTTTCTCCTTAATTTAGTCATGTCCCAGCTCCCACCCAAAAGACAGCTTTTCCCAATCACACAACAGCAACCAACAAGGGAGGGTGTAGGCTATAACCCATGTCCATCAGGCACTCAACGGCAGTTGGCCACAACTTTTTGTACTTTTTTGTACTGTCTTGTACTTAAGCACTATCTGCCTACTTCCATTGTCCATAACTTCAAAGACACCCATGATTGGCAAGGAGAGAGAGAGAGAGAGAGAGAGAGAGAGAGATAAATAGATAAATTTAGATCCAGTGTGGAATATAGTACTCCACAGCTTAGGTGCTTATAACCCAATGGTTTCAATAAAAGACATGAGTACAAATCTAAGAATAGAGTTGTTTCATGCTGTGGTTTTGATTCATATTTACAGTAAATGCACAGTCACCAGGTGGGCAAAATAAAAGACAACAGAATCTTGTGAAAAACCTGACAACAAACTCAAAACAAACGAACAAGCTTAGATAAGTTGCATTGGACAGATATCATGATAAACTGATTGTTGCTGGATGGACGCTTCCTGATCCATACAGCATCACTAAGAAGACCAGTTAAAGTCAATAAGCTAAACGGCTGAATGTAAACGTTCTGCATTGAGGAGGTTTTAAATCATGGACTTTCACTAGAATTATTGTACTGTTTGGAATCACATCTTATGGGATGAACGAAATCACTGTAGGCGTTGATCTCAGTGAATAACTACCAGTAGTAAAGTTTTCCTCCAGAAAGCACGAGTTCGAAAGTAGTGGCATTTAAGTCTCTTTCAGGGCTAGCTGTAAGAGTTTGCTTTGCTAGTTTAATTTTCTGCTACTATGCTTTGGAAATTCGGTAAAAACTGATGCTTGAGCCTTTACCAAAACAATTTGTGCATCCTGGGGCTAAAATTACAAGTAATATTTTTTCTGTAATCATACGCGAACTGAATACAATGACTCATTTGTTCTGTTTTGCCCACCTGGAGAATCTGGTATGCTGGATCAGTAACCAGATCTACAGGCTTCATCATGGGTGGGATTATTATTAGCTTTTATTATTCTTTTTTTAGGTTGCTGTTCATATTAAGAATCCTTTCAAACTGTTATGATACTGGTATACAATGTTTGTGTTTTTAAATTGACGATAATGCTTTTGTAGTTCCTTTGTTGAGTTACTTGCGCTATTTAAGATACCATTCAAAAGCTTGGAATGTTCCCATAAAATTTCACATTTTCTTTAAAAAACCAAACTTAGATACATCATATAAGCTGCAAAATGAATATTAAATATAGTCAAGACATCGACAAGGTAAAAATAATGATTTTTACTTAAAATAATAATTTTGTATTTTGAACTTAACTTTCATCAAAAAAAAAAAAAAAATGCAGCTATTACAGCCTTGCAGACCTTTTTCATTCCAGCTATCAATTTATCCAGGTCAGAAAAATAAATTTCACCCCAAGCTTCCTGAAGCACCTCCGACAAGTTGGACTGGCTTGATGGGCACTTCTTCCATACCATACGGTCAAGCTGCTCCCACAACAGCTCAAATAGTTCTTGCATAGTTTGGAGTGTTTTGGGTCATCGTCCGGTTGTAGAAGGAAAGTCCAATCAAGCGCTGTCCACAGGGAATGGCATGGTGTTGCAAACCGGTATAATAGCCTTCTTTGTTAAGGATCCCGTTAACCCTGTGCAAATCTCCTGTTTTTCCACCACCAAAGCACCCCCAGACCATCACATTTTCCCTGCCAAGCTTGACAGATGGCGTCAAGCACTGCTCCAGCATCTTTTCATTTGTTCTGCACCTTACAATTGTTCTTCTTGGTAATCCAAAGACTTCACACTAAGATTTGTCTGCCATTAGCACTTTTTTGAATATTTCTCTGTCCAATGTCTGTGTTCTTTTGCCGATCAGTCTTTTTCTTTTATTGACAAGTCTCACATAAGGCTTTTTCTTTGCAACTGTTCCCAAAAGGCAGGTACCCAGGAGTCATCTCTTCATTGTTGAAATAGACACTAGTGTTCTACGGGTACTATTTATTAAAGCTATCAATGAGGACCTGTCAATTATCTGTGTCTCAAACTAGAGAATCTGATGTACTTCTTCTCTTTCTCACTATGGCCTACCAGTTCTCTCTCTCAGTTCTCTTCCTATCCTGGTCAGAGCCAGTTTGTGGTGTTCTGTGAAGGGAGTCGTACACTATTGTATGATATCTTCAGTTTCTTGGCAGTTTCTCGTATAGAATAGCCTTCATTTCTTTCTGATCAGTTACACTTTTTAATTAAAAAAAAGTGCATTTTTTTTTTATTAAAAAGTGTAACTGATCAGAAAGAAATGAAGGCTATTTCATACGAGAAACTGCCAAGAAACTGAAAATATCTAATGAAGATAGCTCTAGGCATGCCGTAAAGTAGACTGTAGTCTATCTAACAGAAAGTATCGAGAAAGTCTGAGATCAGGCGAATCAGTGGGCTAAAGGCCAACACATTCTGCAAAGGTAAGTCGGCAAAATGGCGAAGCTAATCCGAGTGTTGGCTGGTAGGTGACATGCATCAGAAACTTACAGTTACACACACATTGTGTTTCTTAGGGGAAAATATGTACATGCATTAACCTCCCGACATGAAACTCGGCAAAAAAAGTGTTTGCGTGCATACATGCCGACACTATTGAATTTATAGCAGACAGACAGGCATATTAGCAAATCAGTGCTCCGATTGGTCATTCTACTTCTGCTTACGGAAACTGGAAGTGATGTCACGCTTCTACATGCAAGGCTATCTAATCAAAATCAACTCACGGTTTTATATATTCAAGATCATGTATACATACACACACACCTTACTGCTCAAAAGTTTGAGGTCACATGAATACACTTAAAGAAATGTTCTTGTTTTTAAAAGAAATGCAATTTTTTAAAAATAATAAATAAAATTGACCAGAAAGACATTTTAAACACTGTTAGTGTGACGCATGACTATTATAGGCAGAACGGCTAGATTTAAAAAAAAAAAAAAGAAATATCTACATTAGTGTACAGAGGCCCATTTTCAGCAACTGTTATACTTGTGTTCATGTGGCACATTGTGTTAGCTAATCCAAGTTTGTCATGTTAAAGCCTTATAGATAATTCTAAAACCATTTTTCAAACATCACAGATGAAAACTGTTGTTCTGTAGGTCATCAATTGGCAGCGTCATTAAATACATAAATTACAAAAATACATAAATTAATCACAAAACACCAGTCTCAACTTCATGAGTGAAGAGGCAACTCCTGGAGTTGCAAAGAAAAACCCATATCTGAGACTGATCAATAAAAGAAAAGATTAAGATTGGCAACAGAACTATTCTAAGAAAAAAGTGCTTATAGATAGATGAATCCAAGTTTGCTGTGTTTGGGTCACAAAGAAAAACATTTATAAGGTGCAGAATAGAGGAAAAGATCCTGGAGGAGTTCTTAACGACATCTGTTAAAAATGATGGGGGAAATGTGATGGTCTGGGGGTACTTTGGTGATGGTAAAATTGGAGATTTGTACAGGGTAAAAGGGATCTTGAACAAGGAAGGCAATTATTTTGTTTTGCAACACCATGCCATACCCTGTGGACAGATATAAAATACACATCAAAAGGATATGGTTATATAGTCCTTACCTGAGTCTTTAAGTCTTTGAGTGCTTTTATCTTTCAACAATAAACCTGTCTTGGATCAACTACAATTGGAGTAAGGAAAAAAATCTGGGGAACTCTTACCTAAAGGCGACAATCCCTGAGCGGCGGTAGTATGGCCTCCAGGGTGATGACTCATATAACTCTGAGAACTGAACCAGCGCAACAAAGAATCATTCATTCGTTAAACATCATCCAGGGACTAAAAAGGAATAATAAAATTATCAACTTGTATGAACAACAGCCCCTCATTTGATGTTCATTAAGAGGAAAACTCCTCCCCCCTTTCAAATCATCTAGTATGGCATCATCCTGACTTCAGAGCTACAGAAAAAGTGACATCACAGGACGAGGTGTGACATCAGTAGCCCCGGCAAAGACATGCAGTCTTGGCACAAAAGGCCCTGTTCTTGTGCGATTGGCTTTGAGCAACAAGAGCCGTGGGCAACAAGAGCGCCATTGTCTGGAGCTCAATGTCATTCTGAAGTGCAGGGTGGCGGGGGCGGGCAGTGGGTTCAGGCTACCTTTAATAAGCACAGGCACACTCTCGCACAACTTCACCACACTTGCCCATTCACTCATATTAAACAGGATTACAGGTATTACATGAGGCATTATTCAACCCAGTGAAGATAAGATGGAACACTTGGAGCTTTTTTCACTTGCATATCGTTCTTTTAACCTCAACTCTTTCTTGTTGGCTCTCACTTGCTGTCCATTTAATCTCTCACTTTCTCTCTCTCCCCCTTCTCTCAGTCTCTGGCCTTCTCTCTGTCCCTGAGTCTACCTTTCCTCTCCTCTCGGCCTGCATCCCTCTCAGTGCACAGACACAGTGCATCTGATTGTGCACAGAAGCGCAGAGACAATGTTTTTATTGAGGGCCTGCTCTTCTTCTCACTCGGCTTGCCTGGGTCCTGTGGTTCTCACAAACGCCATTCTTGTCCTCAGCCCTGAAAAGGCAGCGCCCCTCTGGGACATGCTCTCACCGTGCTGCCTCGCACCAGGACAGGCTCCGGTTACAGCCGGCTTTACATTTAAGAGGGCCACAGAGTAGCCGAAAGCTTGGCGGGGCCCCGCTCATAGCCTGCTTTACATCTAAAAAGGGCCATGGCAAAGAGTGCAGCATACCACAAGGGGCGCATTTCTGGCTGACTTCATGTTTGAAACGGCAAAGGGCACAGATCAGTGTAGAGTGCTCTCTGGAGGTTCACTGCATTCCAAAGAGACCACATCAAGTCCCACAAAGGTACTGTTATATACAGTATGTGAGTATGCTTACATAGGAGCTGAGGGCCTGAGACTGAACTTGGAACTGTGTGGAGGAAGGATCAGCCAGCTCCGATGAGAAGCTGAAGTTGGAAAACTCCACACTTCCTCCCAAGAAGAACACTGTTGCAGACGGAGACGCTGTGGAGGCAAGAAATTGAGATTTAAAGCCATTCGTGTGAAACAGATGCATGCACTGATAAGGAGATCACAATCACTGCATTCTACCAATGCACAACGATTTAACTTACGTGCAAAGAAATGGAGAGTCAGTGCTACAGCAGTGGACAGAGGGATGAGAGGGGCAGCACCCAGCACCCACTTTCTCCATGCCCTGAAACTGTCTCTCCTGTCCCCTGGCTGCTTGATGTCTGACCCAGCTCGAGTCTTAAAGTCTGAGGCGCTTGGAATTTGGAGTGGCTCCTTTGCTTTAATATCCTACAAATAAAAGAGTTCAATAGCATAACACTGTTTAAAGTATTCTGTAACAGAGAAACAAAAAGCTAAACACAACATAACAATATTATATACCATCCAAATGTACATATTGTTTTGCAGACGTTTGCTGAAGTTAGCTTTTTTAAAGGTAAAACACACACACACACACACACACACACACACACACACAGCCATTCTCCTCAGGTGTTCCTTCAACCTTGTCCTTAAATCCCATGCCAAGCCTAAAGCACCTGAAGCACATGAGGCTGAGTTTTCTGAATTGCCAGACAAGGAGAGACGCCTGCTTGTCCTAATTGCTTGAATGCTGGTGTCCCACATCATTTGTTTCTTTTTCTTCCTTTTTACACAACCTGGACTGAAGAGAGATCTGAGTTTCTCATCTGAGAGAGTGGATATGTTAATTACCACTGCCTTAACGTCAGGAGAATGGACTATTTCAAACGCATCTGACATTTTATGTATAGATTAAAAAACAGGCATTTCTTTAATTACATCAAAATTAAAAAGTCATTCCCACAGTATGTAAAATAAGTATTCATCAAATTGGTTATGCTGAAGATATGGCATATTAAACAGAATGTCCAAAACAGACAAATACACACAAGAGCATATTAGGGATTATAATTTTATTTGAAACATACCGGATTTAAATAAATAAAATATTAAAAAAAAAACAACAACAACACACACACACACATATATATATATATATATATATATATATATATATATTAATTCCATACAGACCGTTTTCCTGTGTCTGGAGTTGTCCCATATATACAAACACTATAGACATTATTTGACTTGCATAATACTCATAACATTTGCTGTTTACACATGTAGCATATTTACATTTTGGTGTTATAGAAATAATTACTGATTAATACAATTCTGCTTTACATTTAATTGTGTGTATATTGGTGTGCGTGTGTGTGTGTGTGTGTGTGTGTATGTGTGTGTGTGTGTGTGTGTGTGTGTGTGTGTGTGTATGTTTGCAGGGGCACATTTTTATATTTTATATAATTTTTGATTTGATTTTATTTTTAATATAGTGAGGACTAAATAAACCCTTGTGAGGAAACAAATATCTGACCATTCAGACCTTGGAAGTGATGCTTTTGTTTAAAAAAACAAAAACAAAAACAAACAAAAAACCCCCAGCAAAATTAATAAAAGTTGGTAAATGACATCAATTAGCTACAGTTATCAAATGAAGATCCTTATAAGGATAGTAAGAGACAGACAGAGAGAGAGAGAGAGAGAGAGAGAGAGAGAGAGAGAGACAGACAGACAGAGAGAGAGAGAGAGAGAGAGAGAGAGA
>JAQMYF010000025.1:10634322-10649006 GCA_030014195.1 Neosilurus mollespiculum | reverse complement strand
AATGACGAAATTAACTTGATAGATAGATAGACAGATAGAGAGAGAAAGAGAGAGAGAGAGAGAGAGAGAGAGAGAGACTTCCGGGAGTCACTGAAACTCAGCCAGAGAGAGAGAGACAGACAGAGAGAGAGAGAGAGAGAGAGAGAGAGAGAGAGAGAACCAGGTGAGGTCTCCCTGTGGAATTGTGCTGAGAGTAACAGCAAGGGTCTGCTTTCCCACGGCCCTTCTCAGCAAGGTCACCACTCCATCGTCTGACATTCAGGACTGCCACATCACCTTTCAAAACCAAACTCTGACAACTATCAAGTGAGCTGCAGTCTGTCTGACTGAGTAAACAAACCCAGTAAACAAATCTCTCATCAGCACTACAGAGAAATTCCATGACCGATCCTGAGTCTGGGATATTTAATTCGTGTAATTTAAATTCATTTAAAATAACTATAAAAAACGTAAAAATCCCGATGTGGGATATTTAATTTTATTGTTCTGATCGCAGTACATAAGCTTGCTGTGTGCTGGTTTTCTGTGTGTAGGAATGCACCCCGCTCTTTCTAACACTGCACGAGCTTTCCTACCTGTACAGGTGAGTCTGCGGTTCCACACCGTCCTAAACCGGTTATGCTGAAAACATCGCAGCTTCTGTTTTTTGGGAAAGTCCTCATTCCTGGTCCCGTGTGGCTCCCCGTCGCAGTCGACACAGCACGACGCCGGAGAAACTAAGCTGCGAGGGGGAACAAATCCGGAGCGATGCCTCGCTTTCGGTGCGCGGAGAAACCCGAGCTGAGCGGGTGCAGCGCTGCGCGCGCTCAATGCCCGCGCCCGCCCGTGTACAGGTGCTGCACGGCTCCCATAATGCAACGCGGCACAAAGGCACCACTATGAACTAATGGCACACAGGCATCCGACAGCAACTTTGGACAAATTTGAGTTGATGGATAGAGTCGTGGAAAAATGGTTAATCATCATGTAGTGTAAAGATAACGTTTAATATTAACTTTCAGAATTTATTTATTCTCATTTTATTATAATATTAATAAACTATTTATTACCTATTGACCTCTTAATGGTTATTTGTTGGTTTGTCTTTTGGTTTTGTTTAATATAATTATATAATGTAGCCTGTGGTAGGCAATAGGTTTTTTTTCCTGCAATGTTGCAATTTGTTTGGTCAGGTTTTCATTGCTATTCCATAACAGCGACTCTGAAAGCAGCTTGACCTCAAAGGTTTCTATCCTATTAATGCACTCACTGTAATAGGCTACTTTATCGTTTCTATAGTAACTGCTCTTTCATAGGACTTGTATGATGGACAATCAACATTTTTTAGATTAAGAAAGTTGTATAATCATTAATATAAGGAAGGGGTGGCACAGTTAGCATTGTTGCTTAAGAGCAAGAAGGTTCCAGGTTCCAACCTGTCAGTCAATCAGGGTCTTTCTGTGTGGAGTTTGTGCGTTCTCCTCATACCTGTGTAGGTTTCCTCTCAAGATCCCAAGACATGCACATTAGGCCAAATAGCTATTCTAAATTCCCATAGGTGAGTATAGCCCCAAAATAGATTGGTGACATGTCCAGAGTGTACCCTGCCTCCAGGACAATGTCAGGTGGGATTGGCTCCAACTTCCCTGTGACCCACAATGGATATAAAGAGAACGGTATAGAGAAACAATGATATGGTGGTTGTCTTCATGCAGACATTTCTAAGATTTATTTATTCTTGATTCTCGATAGCGACATAGAGGATCTAAAATGTATTTTTGTCACTACAATGTCAGGAATTACAAACACGGAATTCTTTTAAACAAATACAGGACCATACTGGTCCGATTCAAAGTTTTTCAGGTGATGAGAGTAAAAATTTAGCTGCTTTCATGCTTTCTATTGTCTTGGTTGTATTTGTGCCCCTGAAAACAAGCCTTGCATGAATTTAACATCAGGTGCTCAGAGATGATTTATTTTGTGTCTCAGACTTGGATTTTTACTCTCATGACCAGCATAATAATGCCCATGGCAGCTTACAGGAGAAGAGAATACTGAACCTCCACTAAAATACATTACCTAAAACTTTCAGATATACAGTCATTTATTTTTGAAATACATGTATTTCATACGACCAGCATGTATTTCATGTATACATGTATTTCATACAAAGTGTTACAGACTTTTGAATCACACCAGACAATCACACATCGGCAAACAGTCTGTTCTTATTATTTAATAATGGCTGTGATTACACTGAGGTCTGCTTGAGGATACTGAGGTTTTAACTTTAATGTTCATTGTATGGAGGTTCTGATGCTTGGCTCTGAGTGTTGGAGGTTGATCATGAGTTGTAAATGTGGCTGTTGATCCAGTTGATGAACTTGGCCACCCTGGTGTACACTCCAGGAAAGTTAGGCCTGCCACAGCCTGAGCCCCAGCTTACGATTCCTGTCAGGAACCAGCGTCCACCTTCCAATGCCTGACATGACAAAGGACCTCCAGAGTCCCCCTGCAGTCAAAGAAGATACATAAATACAATTAGTATGCCTTTAAATGACAGGCAAGGACATAAATTTTTTAGCATAAGTGTAGGAGAGTAAACAAACCACACACACACACACACACACACACCTAATTTTTCACATTACAGACATTTGAGATGAAGTTCACGTTTTATTTGCACCAACCCGGCAAGCATCTCGCTCTCCACTGGGTACTCCTGCACATAGCATGCGGGGAGAGATAGGACCGTATGCCCTCTTACACTCACTCTGACTCAGGACATTTACTTCAGCCTTCTGCAGCACCGTGGGTAGGACCTTATCTGAGAATAACATCAAAGTAGGGCACGTTGACCATTTTCATCTAAATCCTTGTTGCATGTGTTATCAATAGCATTTTTTAAACACAGCAGCAGACGAACTGTGCATCACAGGCATATGTATTACTATTCATAAAAAACAAATTTTATGATCATATACTGAAACATCAGAAATGTTTAGGGAAAGATGCGTTGTGAGATTTTGATGGAAACTGATGTGGGAAATAAAAACTAAGGGTTTTTTTGTTTGTTTGTTTTCCCCTGCTGTCAAGCAATGCAAATGAATAAGGGAAAGTGGTCCATTACACAAACGTGTGGATTTTCATGATATTTCTACCAAGGGCTTTCAACAAGGAAAACTCCATTCAGTTTTACAGATGATTCAAATAAAATTCAGTGAAAATTTTTGTTCTACTACACCCATAAAATTCTGAAAAACTACCAACTACTGAATTTGAATGTTTTCCTTTGAAATATATCAAGTAAAGTTAAATTACTGTCATTTTCGAGAGTAAAGTTATTATAGGAAAAAAATCCCTTTGTCTTTTTTTTGGTCTGTTTTGCAGAAAATTCAGAAAACAACTATGGTCGGTACGGTGGCATAGTAGTTTGCGTGTCTACTTAACAACAAGAATGTCCTGGGTTTGAGCCCCTTGCTTGCCGAGGGCATTTCTGTGTGGAGTTTGCGTGTTCTCCCTGTGCTTGTGTAATTTTCCTCTGGGCGCTCTGCTTTCCTCCCACAGTCCTAAGATATGCATATTAGGATAACTGGCTGTTTCAAATTGCCTCTAGGTGTGTGTAAGTGTAAATGATTGTGTGTGTATTGGCCCTGTGATAGACTGGCGTGCTGATCAGGGTGTATCTGCCTTTGCACAAGATTGGCTAAAATAGGATCCAGCCTCCCAGTGGCCCTAGTAGGATTAAGTGGTTAGCAAGTGAATGAGTTAATGCAAACAATCATGTTCTAATGTGCAACTGCAGGCTAGAAAACAGAAGTTACACACATGGTAAAGGTGTGTGTGTATAGTTTGGAGTGTGCGCTTTACTACCTTTTAAATGCAAGCAACATGTCAGCAATGTGTTTTTTTTAAATACAGGAAAGGGTGTCATATTATTGCATTTTAATAAATCGACTCCGAATACCACACATTAGGAATTGCTAGCAGTTCTTATGAAACAGCAGGTCTGCATGCACTGTGCTCAGTATGAGCTGATGAAGTCATGAGCATCCAGGAAAGTTTTAGTGTCAGGTGATATAAATCCGTGCTTAGAAATATCTTCATCATCCAGTTGCATCTCACCCTGTTCGGAGCGGTATCCCCAGCCAGTCACCCAGCAGCGATTTTTCTCTGAGAGGGTCTGTGATGGGGCGGGCAGGCACACTGGCTGAATAAAGGGGGCCAGGCCACTTGGCCATGCCTTTTTGAGCTGCAGCAGGGCAATGTCATAGTCAAAGTTACGAGCGTTGTAGTATTCATGCACCACGATGCGGCGGATCTCTGACACGTACTTAGCACTGCCCTGAGTCAACATACCCAAGTGAGCCATCCATTGCCGAGGGTCTGACAGTCTAGTAAGGTAACAGGTTAAAGGTTATTTAAACATAAATAGCCTGGTTGTACTTTTTATATGTATAGTTCATAAACTTTATTGTTTACATCAAATGCATTTCAATGTCCTCATTAGTGTTTAAACTCATCAGCGCACTAATATACAAACCTACTTTTTTCCATGTACTAATCATCCACATTTGGGATAATACATGTATGTATTAGATCAAAAGCACAGAGAAACAGCTTTGTTTTGTGTCTTATTTTCAGAAAGATATATTAGGAAGTATGAGGAATGTGTGTTTACCTGTTCTTACCTCTCTTTGCTGAAACAGTGTGCAGCGGAGATGAGCCACTCGCTGGTGATTACCGAAGCGCCACAGTACAAATAGCCAGAGAAATGCAAACTGACCTGCCATGGCCACTCCCCTTCTACTGCATTGACCCCACCCACCACTCGCTCCTGCAGAGTTGTTCTGTCTATCACATGTCTCACAGGCCTGGATTGACCACAGGCTGCAAAATGCAACACGCACAATTATGGTCAAATTACAGGCTGTCTGAATAAAAAATGATGATCATGGTTTTAAGTATCACAGTATTGGTTTGTTCCTATTTGGAAAACAATGAACTGAAAGAAACTTCAGGTTATTTAAGTGAACTGGGTAAGCTGTGAAAAAATAGTCTGTTGTAGTCTCTGTTGTTGTTTTGATTTGCGTTTTCCGCACATTCGCAGTCGCCTGGTTGGCAAAAGAAAAGAAAATGGAACACAATGGTGGAGTCTCGTGAAAAACATGACAGTGAACTCAAAGCAAATTAACAAGCTTGGATAAAGTTGCGTTGAATATATATCATCATAAACTGGCTGCTATTCCATACAGCATAGCTGAACCCCCCCCCCCCCCCCTTTAAAAAACAGGGAGAATGGCAATATGACATGATGTGAACTTTCTAGATATTTACATCTACCCTATCTGATACACTACTCTGGAGTTTACACACAAATTGCTGAAAGCCTACAAATCTTTATATGGATATAAACATCACTCCACCTGCATTCAAGAGGTTTTATAGCATGGACTTTCATAAGAATCATCAGCTTATTTTATAAACGTTAAAAACCTCACCAGACAAACTGAGATTAATGATTAAAAATATTAATGTGCTTGTTGTTAACGGCTCTTTATCACCTAAATATTTAAATCGGAAAATACAAATAAAAAGAGTGCACTCCCCTTATGGGATGTATGAATCACTAGTATGCTTTAATCTAATACAGATGCCCAAACCGTTAAATAATGCTTTATGCATTCTGGGGCACAACAGGTAATCGCCATCATGTTAAAATAGTAAATATTATTTTTGAGGTGAACTGAACCTGAACTGAACACAATGACTCATTTGTTCTGTTTTTCCTTCCTGAAGAATCTGGTCCGCTGGATCAGTTGACCAGTGATGTCACTGGTAAACGGGTCTATTTCAAAAATTCATGGGCACATGTACCAAGTCAATGACACTAACAAAAACACTCACATCCCCCCTCCAGCCAATCAGCAACACTATGTCTTTGAACTGTGCATGAGCACAAACGACCTAATGTTGCTGATTGGCCAGATTAGTGTTGCGTGGCTTGTCCTGAGGCATTTTCTGTGTTTCTCATCAGGAGAGCCAAGATTGTATACGAACATAGGATCTTTTCAGTGCACACACAGAATAAACATCTTGTGGAGAGACATTTGCTGAATTTTACAAAAAGTGTGCTAGATTAGAATTGATGACTGCACCTTTAAATGCAGCTAAAAAAGAAAAAGATAGAAAGAAAATCTCAGATGCATGACAGTGTAAAATATTAGTAGCATCAAATTAAAGCTGGCAATCAGAAATATTCCTCTAAATGAAAGTGTATACAATAGCCCTTTCCCTGAAGAGCAGCGTCTTTTATTAAATTCTTCCAGGCCTTTACTACGAAGCCCATTTTTCAAATCAAGTCTCCCTGAAAATCACCGCCAACACTTACTGCAATTAACCCTGCGGGTTCAGCGCACTGCAGGTGAACCCATACAGAATGAACCCAGCATTAACAATGTCTTCATGGAAGCACAACAGAGATTAAAGGTTAGTCACTGCACTATTACAGTGCTTGCTATAAATGAAGTCTATGGGCTGTTTTCCAGCACAGAAGCTCAGAACGGTAATCAGTTGAAGCAGAAGCAGAACTGAAATCGGAGTCGACCAATTATTATTACAATCACTCAGCTTGGCAGTTAAAATAAATGTAAACTGTTAATATAATCAAAAGTAAAAGATGAAGGTTAAGTAAAGGCCACATGCTTTGTCAAAACTCACCACAGTCCTCCTCATCGCTGTGGTCGAGACAGTCATGAAATCCATCACACTTTGCATTTTTCTTCAGGATACACGCTCCATTGCTGCACCGATACCACATCCTGGAGCAACCAGTCTCTGTGGAGCATCAAGCTTTCTATCAGACCAACATCTCACTGGATTAACTCTTTCAGCCAGAAAATATTCTTTTATCATCACACATTTAGCCATCTTGGATTGAAAGTGATATTGGAGTGCTTAGGAAGATTATGTCTTCTGTTTTTTAAGACAGCCTGAAAGCACTGTGAATATTGCAGACAAAGGTGTGTCTTTTTAAGTTTCCGGGAGAATATTGTACCTTGAGTACAGTTGGTTTCATCTTGTCCATTGGGACAATCATTTTCTCCATCGCATACATAAAGAGGGTGAAGAGTTGGGCCTCCACAGTTTTTAAGGGGTTTCACTGCAAATCAAAAGAGTTTCAGTGAAAACTATATTCCTTATTGATTAACACTAAGAAGTTCATCCTATATGCATATATAATAATGAATGTTTATTGTTCTATACTGTATATACATCCTTATATTGAACATTTTGACATGCACATACAAATGATCTTTATGACTAAAAGTAAAACGTGAGTTTTAAATATACAAAGTTTTTTGTTGATATTTTTTTGTTGCACTTAACAAAAATTATTTTGAAAAGTTATCCTTCAATGTAGTGATGTCACTACAACATTTTTATTTGTTTGTTTACTGACAGAGGAAAAGCTAACATACAACAGAAAACCTCGTCGCTCTCATCCTGACAATCATCCAGACCATCACACCGCCTTTCCGGTTCCACACACAATCCTGTGGCGCACAGGAAGTGACCCTCAGGACATGCTGGGGGGAAAAAAGTCTACTGTGAGGACACATTACATCATTTGTGGTCTTGGTTTATGGCAGTGTGGGAGCTTTTTGGCAGAAATATAATGTACTATGAATAAATATACTCAATATTATAAATATAATATTTTTATTTTTTATTTATATCAGTATCAAAATGTAAAAACTTCCACTGCCATCTCGGCAGCATAGCTCTCACGTTGACTAATGTTAAAACTGCTGTAGATGGCGCTGAAAGGCAGCTCGGAGCTGCGGGAGCTGCAGCGAAATACCACCTCCACACTTCTCTCAGGAACACGGAAGACGGTTGCGTGACTCACATAGCGGCCACAGTATCTGCAGGATCAGAGTGAAGGAATGAACCTGCAGTTATCAACCTACACTGAACAAAAATATAAACGCACGAACCAAAAATGCTAAGGTAAATTGATCTATAATGAAATATGCTCATAAATAGTGTTTTTTGGTGTACTGTAAGATTTGTTCTGTTGAATTCTGTTTACCCACTTCACATACCACATCCCTATGGGATTATGCAATCACTGAGTTATTCCACCCATGAGTGGCATAATGCATAACATTGAGTTGGTCAGGCAGCGTGACCTATACACAGGCAATCCTTGACCCGGGCCAATAAAAGGCCACCCCAAAATGTGCACTTTTGTCCCTAGTCACAATGCCACAGACGACACAAGTCATGAGGGAGCGTGCCATTGGCATTGGCATTTCACCATCAGCCGATTGAAATGTTCTGGATCAACGGGTGGGACAGCGTGTTCCAGTTCCAGAAAACGTGGCCCAGCTCCGAGTTATGCTGCAGGAGGAATAGGACAACATTCCACAGGCCACTATTGATCATCTCATTAACTCTATGCGTCGGAGATGTACCACTTTATGTGATGCAGATGATGGACACGCTCGGCACTAAGTGCTGTGAACTTTGCCTACTAATCCCTGTTTGGTTCAGGTTGTGATAACTCATGAATTGTGAACAGAAAATTGTTAGTCATGTTTCTTTTGGTTCAATATTAAAGCATCAATAAAATAGTAATTGTTTTGTTGAAATATTTCAATATGTCTAAAAATATTTTGGGAAAAAAAATAATTGCGCTTATATTTTTGTTCAGTGTACCTTTATTACACTCAAACTAAACATACAGTATGATCACTCACATGATCTCATTGATCTTCCACCAGCCGTGTTCACAAGGAGTCAGGTCTTTGGGTGAGAGGATGTAGTTCTGAAACTTCAGAGCAACGCCAAGAGACGTGCCGTGGGTCTAAAATGAGTCAAACAACCTCAGAGTTATTTAGAACCTCAAACCAAAAAATAAATAAATAAATAAAAATACTGGAGCAATACAGAAAACACAAATATAAAAAGAAATTAGCAGGAGAAATCACCAGAGGGAGTGGTTCCAACATCCAGCCAGACACTTTAAATCCAGACAAAACACATGTATATAACTATTACATGTAACAAATATCTGATGCGGAGACGCACCTGAAGCCTCCACGTGCAGGAGCACAGTGAGGGGAGGAGACTGGGGTAAAACGGGCTGGTGATTTCTCCTGCTACACCAGCGGCCACTGGAATTTCAATTACATTTAGGCACTCTACAGAGACATAGGAGAAAAATGAAAGAATGATTAAAGATACAACACATCTTACATATTTTAATGTGCTGCTTATACAACAGTATACAGTACAGTACAGTACATCCTGTATCTCTAATCCTGTCTTTATCACATTATCTCTCTCTCTCCACACACATAAGTATGCACACACAACCTTCCTCGGGAACAGCCTGAAAGAATCCTCGGAAGCTCTTGTTGCCTTGTGTGAGTCTGAAGGAGAGCAGCATGACATTTGAAGTGGAGACGAGAGAAATTGGAACACGAACTGCCTCACACAACCTACAGAAAAAAAGACACTCACTGTACACACACACTTACTGTATATTACATTATATATCAACTGCTGGCAGCTATTATTATTATTGCTGAAGGCTGTTTATTTTATTAGTCTGTTTTAAAGATGAACCTGTGCAACATTTTGGCTCTCATAGGCAGCAGGGCATCATACACACTGAGAGCATCGTGTATGCAGTCACTAGGCTCGATCTCCAGACTGTTCACCGTCAGTCGGATGATGGTTCCCGGAGCAGACGTCAGCTTAATGTGGCAGCTCAGACCGCCCCATGATGAGAATACGTTCAGTGGGACTCTTACACCAGGAAGGCCTGCATACAGCTTATCCACACACTCAGAGCCTAAGAGAGAGGCAATGAGGTGTGAACTTTAATATACCCCAAAAGTCAGAGCTATGGGATGTGAAACACTTGCAAACACTTTACCGAAAGCATTACCTGCAGCGATTGATGTGTAATCTGAGCGAAGAGCAACTGCAAAGAAAAAAGTCAAACTGTAAATATACACTGGAATTTTTTGGCCCTATATGGGTACTGGTTTTAAATAATGTGCTTGTCTTATAATATGATTTTTAGTATGTGAATGTGACAAATTAGTGTTTGAAGCTATTATGAGATGGCTGAGGTTTGACCCTTCAAGGTCACTCAAGGTTTCATCTTACTGTTGACGAAGATGGAGTCGATGTCTACTGGCAGCCCCAACAGGAAGCCTACAGAGGATCTGTTCTTTAGGGATGTGAGCACAGAGTCTCTGAGGATAGCACTGACACACTCCTCACATACTGCTGGAGTCTTTAGCCTTGGCACCACAAAGATCATCCAGAAATGCACCAGCACACCACCTTTATCATTATTACTGAAGAGGACAAGATGAGAACACAGCACGTATATTCACAATGTTTTAAGCACTTTTGAAAAAAAGTTTTTGTAGATTAAAGAAAAACTTCAGATTAAGTGTTTAGTTTAAATAGTTTACCACATACACTTAATGTAATCACTCAGCCAAGAGGTGCTGGTGTATGAACTCATTCCAGGATTAGATTACATGACATTTTTTTGAATCATGTCAAATCAATGCGATAAATTCTTACACTAACAGTTACACCTTCTACATAAGTTTCACCTTGACCAATCATCATTCATGTCATCAGGAAAGATGGTCATAAAAGTGTCAATCATGGCTTTAGAACGAATGTCAAGGAACACATTATAGGACTTGTCAGCTTAGGTGAGAAAATATAAAAAACTCAGACAAGGAAAACTATTTTCTGGCGTGTCAAACACCATATCGCTATCACTACGTTTTTATTTATGTCCTACCATGGAAATTTTTCAACCACAACAAAATTATGTCAAACTCCAGCTGAATTTTGTGTAATCTGATCTTGGCATTGGCTGACAAACAAAATCTTCATCTTCTTCAGCTTGTTCGGGGTCAGGTCACGGGGGCAGCATCCTAAGCAGTGAGGTCCAGACATCCCTCTCCCCAGCCACATCCTCCAGCTCTTCCGGGGGATGCCAAGGCATTACCAGACCAGCCGAGAGATGTAGTCCCTCCAGCGTGTTCTGGGTCAACCTCGGGGTCTCTTTCTGGTTGGACATGCCCGAAACACCACACCAGGGAGGTGTTCAGGAGGCATTCTAATCATTCTAATCAGATGCCCATGCCACCTCAACTGGCTCCTCTCAATGCAGAGAAGCAGTGGTTCTAACCCGAGCTCCTCCCAGATGACAGAACTTCTCACCCTATCTCTAAGGAAGAGCCCCGCCACCCTGCGAAGGAAGCTCATTTCAGCCTTTGTATTCGCAATCTTGTACCCAAAGCTTGTGACCATAGGTGAGAGTAGGAACGTAAATCGAGTATCTTTAATCGAGTAAATTGAGAGGTTAGCCTTCCGGCTTATCTCCCTCTTCACCACAATGGACAAACAAAATTACAAGGCTTAAACTTTACTTATTGTATGTTTATGTAGCACCTGGTCCTGGAGAAACGTTGTTTCGTTTCACTATGTACTGCGTCAGCTATATGTGGTTGAAATGACAACAAAGCTTCTTGAACTCTTGAACTTGAAATTTGTAGCAGTGAAAAATTCCACAGCTAACATACATAAAACAAAGGAAAAATCTAAAGGCTAACACAGTTACCATTGAAAACAACAAGACTAACATAGCTAACAAGGAAAACAAAAGGCTAATGTAGTTAACAGTAAAGAGAACACTTGGACAATAAATATTAGCGGAATAATGCAGCTGACAGTAAATGCTTCGTGGCTTTGTAATGTAACTAAACATAAATACTACAAGGCTAACTTACCAGATAATTAATACTACAGAGCTTATGTAGCTAACAATAAATGTTGCAAGTCTTATTTAGCTAAATGAAAACCTAAATGCTGATGTGGTTAATGATGAAACCACAAGGACTGGATGCAAAGAGGAGCTTTGCTGGTAGATAATTGTATTACTCGCAAGCAACATTAGCTCCTGTTGGACACCAACTAATTGACTGTAAAATAATCTAATAAACAATTGTAAATCAGATGTAAAATCAAAACAAAATACAAGACCTGTGTGTTATGTTGTGTGTACCTCAGGTCAGATATGATGGTGTGCTTGTAGAGCTTTGATACTGATGATGATCTGTAAACTTTGCTTACCTGTATTGGAAACAGGAGATTATACACTGAATATTTACTAAAATGTACTGGCATTTCTTATGTTGAGTTCTTGATTCTGATTGGTCAGATGTTGATTATATCTCTGTAACAGCAGCTCTTCCAGCTTTATATTACAGTAATTCTAATACATAATAAATGTATACTACAGTAATGGCTCATTCACAGGATGCCCCACAGGAACAAGTTTAAAAAAAAAAAAAAGGTAGAATTATTATAATATCATTAATATAGTATGAAGACATTTAGTTATCACTTATGGAAGAAGTCTCCAGTGTCAGCTTTTTGTAACAGTCAGTACTTTTTCTCTTTCACATTAAATGCTGTTTCTTTTGTTTTAAAAGAACCAGAAAATGACATATACTGTATATATCTATAAATAGGAAAAATTTTGTGGTTTATACAGGATCCAATACTTTGAGATGTGCTCGAATCAGAAAACAATCAACTGGCAGGAACAGTAACTCTGTTGCATCACATGGTATTCTCCGCATATAATTCATTATTTACTTACCACATGCTGTATTTCATTTGCCATGGATACAAATTCACTTGAGTCAGTATACCGATACTCTGGTATGAACTCCACATTGGCAACACGAAACATCCCAGCGAAGTACACGCCACTGTTGCTCTCTCTCTGAACTAAAAATGTACAATATTTGACAAAGTGACCAAGGAATTATTGCATAACTTTTATTTGATAATTTCACCCATATTCTAAACAGTTTGTGTCTAATGCTTACATGTAAAAACCCACAGAAGTGACCACATGATCACCACGATAACAAACACCACGACTGTAATAATCAGGACCAAGTTCTGCAGCTTTACTGGTAGCCTCTTCTTCAGATTCTTCACCTTCTTTGCTCTCTTTCTATGTCGGCTGTGTTTTCTACATAGTTTATTGAGCATGGCATCGACTGTGGCCACCTCCACAGACACATCTGTCACCTGTAGTCAACAGATTAAATCCCACACACTTGAAACATGAAGATATGAAAGACATGAATGTAAATAAATAAATAAACAAACAAACAAATACATACATACATGCATACATACATAAACCACCTAACAAGACATTTTAGAAGTTGTACATGGAACGTCAGTTTTTATTTTTTCTTGTGGTACTAAAGGGGGAAATGTTTATGGTAGACATTAATAGTAGATGGCAGTGATACACATTAATAATAGACATTAGTGGTAGATGTAGGTGTTACTGGGTACTATTTGTGATTGATGTTGCTTGTAGATGTTAATGGGTAATGTAAGTGATCATTATGATGGTAGATGTTGTTGGTAGGGGTTAGCGAGTAATGTTAGTGATCATTTTGTTGGTATATGTTAGTGGAAGATGTGAGTGAGTAATGTTACTGATGTACTAATGTTGTGGGTTATGTAAGTGATTGTTATGGTGGTGAATGTTGTTGGTAAATGTTTGTGGGTATATGTTAGTGATTGACTTTGTTAGTTTTTCCAGGATTGTTACATCCATTGAGGGCAGTTCTATAGGTGAATCCCACCTTTTTCCTGGCCAGTCAGTGCGACTATCTGAGATAATTAACTCGTCCTGGTCTCTCCTTGCCAGGTCATATCATTCTTAATGGTGAAGAGGGCTGCCCTGGCAACCTGCAAAACCCAAAGTAGCCTAACAAATATTTTGCAAGCTAAAAATCCAAATCTAAAAATTAAAAAATCCAAAAAATGGTGGTATATGTTGTTGGTAGATGTTAGTGGGTATATGTCAGTGATTGTTATTGTGGTTGATGTTATTGGTAGATGTTAGTGGGTATATGTTAGTCTTATAGTGGCAGATGTTGTTGGTAGATGTTAGTGGGTATACGTCAGTGATTGTTATGTTGGTAGTTGTGGTAGGTGTTTGTGAGTAATGTTACTGATAGATATTTTTGGTATGTGTTACTGGGTGATGGTAGTGATCAGTGTTGTCAGAATGTGTTGTTGGTAGGTGTTAGTTAGATAATGTTAGTGACCAATGTTGCTGGTAGATGTGAGTGGTAGATGTTAGCGGTAGGTGTTGTTAAGTAATGTTAGCAATCGGTGTTGTTGGTAGGTATTAATGGTAGACAGTGTAACCCAGTTGGATCCCTTTCAAAATGTGATAGGCTGAACTGGTAATTCCAACCACTGCTGTTGTGATATCTGACAAGTGATAAGCAAGAACTGTGCCACTCCATGCTGTCAGTGTTAATCCAAATCTTTAACCTCAGATCACACACTCACACACACACACACACACACACACACACACACACACACACACACACACACAGTCTCGTTTGCATAACTTGTGGGGACAATACATAGACTTGCATTAATTTCCTGGAGAAATTTCCCTTAACACTACAAATTTCCCTAACACTAAACATAACCACTACTTGCCTTACTATAACCTTACCCTAACCTTAACCTAATCTTAAAACATCTTCACCTTAAAATGTAATGATTTACATCATGGGGACTTGTGGTTTGTCCCCATAAGGAAG
>JAQMYF010000025.1:10567707-10587995 GCA_030014195.1 Neosilurus mollespiculum | reverse complement strand
TGATGCCCCCGACAACATAGCTCCCAGGATCATTAAGACACTCAAACCCCTCCACCACGATAAGGTGGCGATTCAAGGAGGGGACATATATATATATCCTGTTCATGCAAACACATATACATTTATCCACACATTTAGAGACATACAGAAGGGTGCATGATATGTCGAAGGTGCATGGTATACACAGGGTGAGAGGTAGAGCTTTCATAAGGTGCATGATGCTTAAATGTTATATGATGTTCGAGACCTGCTCTAAACATGAGTATTGCACTTAAACATGAATATCGCATTTAAAGAGTAATATTGCACTGTCCAGGAAGATGGTCTGAATGATGGTTATTCAGTCAGAGTATGTGACGGTGGTGGTGGTGGGGTTGCATGTTTAACAGCTTGTGTATAAAAGCTGTGTGAGCTGTTCAGCTGTACAGCTGTTGAACGACACTGTACAGCAGTAGGTCAGGAGGCTCTCAATGGCGGAGCAGTCACTTGTAGCCAGTGAGTGTCTTGATCCCCTTCCACATATTCCTGGTGTTGTTATCATCTAAGTGCTCCTCGATGAATTGTTTATATTTGCGCTTGGCTTTTTTGATGCCTCTTCACAGGGCCCGGTGTGCCTTTTTGGTAGCTTGCTAGTCTCCTGACTTGAAGGCATCATCCCGTGCTCTAAGCAGGGTGCACACCTCACTGTTGAACCACGGTTTCTGGTTCGGGAACACTTTAACAGTCCTTGTTGTGGTCACATTCTCAGTGCAGTAATTTATGTAGGAGATCACAGCTGATGTGTGACCCTCCAGGTCTGTCTCCCCTGCGAATATTCCCCAGTCTGAAGAGTCAAAACAATCCTGTAGAGCTGCGGTGGCTTCCACAGTCCACACCTGAACTGGTCTTTGTCTACAGATTTTAGGTTTATAAGCAGGAATCAGGGACAAAGAGAGATGATCTGAGAGTCCGGGATGTGGCAGGGGAGGTGGCTTTATAAGCATCTGGAATGTTGATGTAGACCTGGTCCAGTGTGTTTTTTTCTCTCATTGGAAAACTTACATGTTTGTAGAATCTAGGCAGGACAGACTTCAGGTTCTGGTTTTTGGCTTCCTTTTCAATATTTCACTGAAATAAGATTATTATGGTGTTTTTTATGGTGTTTTTTATGGTGATTTAAGTGTTTTGAAAATAAATATGGATTGGATTGGGATTGGATATTAGCTGTAGCAAGTTGAACCCATAGACATTGGGAATTAACAAACCCAATCTGGCAACATAAAATCAGTAGGCGGAGCAAAGGGCGAGATCTCCAAAGAGAGCACTGCAATTGGCTGTGGATTTTGTACAACATTTTTTGATGAAACGTTATTTTGTTTGTTTTTTGTTTGTTTGTTTGTATCTTTCCATTTATTTAAACATTTTGCCATGAATTCTAATAATTGTAGCATTTTAAAAAACTTGAGATGAAGTCAGATGAATAAAAAATACAACCCCCCCTCCCCCCCAAAAAAAAAAAAACCCTCAAAAAATTCAATCATTACATTTATTATTTTATTTTATTTATTTATGTATTTTGTTGTTGTTGTTGTTGTTGTAAATTAGATTGAATACTTGACCCACGGGTAATTAAAAACCTGGATGTCTAAATGAAGACAAAGCATTGCTTTTTATGTCCAATTTTATTTTGATGAGTAAAACTACACACATTTCCTTAGAAAACTCCAGATATTTGGTTTGTCATTCAGCGTAGAGAAGGAACCCAGAAAACGTTGTGTCATCATCATCATCTGCATAGAGTCCATTGAACAGCTGACCTCCCGACACCTGAAGCCACACCTTGTCCCCAACCTCCAGATGAAGCACGGTGCCCCCGGCTGCTTGGTCTTCGCTGTTCTGGTAGCTGTCCATAGTGTGGATAACACTTTGGCCGTTCTTCATTAGCGCCACTCGGATGTTTCGAGAGAACACTGTAATGTGGTAGGTGAAATAATAAGTTCCGGTAATGGCACAGGTGAAGCGGCCCGTCTCGGCACTGTAATGATTCTGACGGTTGTAAATAATTTTTTCAAATTGGATAGGAGCGTTACTCGCAGGCAGCTTGCTTTGTGCAGTAAGTCCAACAGAAAAGGCACTTTGGGGTATTTCAGGCATGTCTCCTTTAGGTCCTTTTTCTCCAGTCTCACCTTTTGACCCTTTTTCACCACGGTAACCAAGGCTGCCCTTGTGTCCAGGAGGTCCAAGTTCACCTTTAGGGCCTGGCCTTCCCGTAGGTCCAATAGGACCTAGAGGACCTTTCTGTCCTTGGAACCCAGTGATTCCTTGTGGGCCTGCAGGTCCCTCTGGTCCTATATCTCCTTTGATACCCTTCGGTCCTGGAATTCCCATCTCCCCTTTTATCCCTTTAAGACCAAGAGGACCTGGGAAGCCTTGGGGCCCCATTTTTCCAGGTGGACCCCTTTCTCCTGTTTCTCCACGTCTTCCTTTAGGTCCATCTGTGCCTGGTGAACCTGTCAAATACAATAGAACATTTTCCTATAGTGAATAAAAAATACTTCACATCTCCTCCATCAAATATAAGGATGAGAAATTTTACCGGGTTCTCCTGTGTCTCCTTTTGGTCCTTCCTTCCCCATGGCTCCACACGTCCCAATCTCACCTTTAAAAAGAGAAGATTTTAAACTTTAAACTTGTGCATACTGCATACTCTGGACTCATAACATGTAATTCTCAAATCTGATTAGTCAGAATGTGTTGATTCATTTTCTGGGGGGAGCAGCTGGTACAGAAATCTAATTAGATACCGTTTTTATGGCAACGACGTGCATGGTTACTTTTATGTCAGGTGCACACATAAACATCAGAAAACATGGATATTCCACAGCAGTTAATGTAACAGTATAGGTGAAATAAATACACCAGGTACCCAAAATAAGCCTCTTCCTATCCAGCTAGGTACCATCCCTTTATTCCTTCCCTGTCTGAACTCAGTTCTTTAATTCATCCTTGTAATGTTGGTTTGATTGAGAAGCTTTTTCTCACCTGGATCTCCTTTATCCCCTTTGGCTCCATCTCGGCCATCACGCCCTGGATTTCCATTGTGTCCCGGGTTGCCTGGTATTCCTGGGTGTCCAGACACACAGGTAGGACTCTTTTCAGAAATGTCCTTCTCTGCAGCATGGACCACCACCACTCCCACTACCGCTAGGAGAAGGAGTAGGACAAAATGCCAGGAAAAGGACATGATCTGCACCACAGTGTCAGTTCAGAGTTCCAGTATTTTGGGTGTCTTTTCTAGTCTTGGAGCATAAACTTGCGCTGAACTTGAGAATGTGGTCATGCTGCAGTTATGCAGGTTACTTATTGAAACCATATTTGTTATACATCACCTCCTTCATCCTTTGAATTGAAATGACTTAGATAATAATCAACCAGGAATGTATGAGTCAATTCACCTTCAGCATAACATTCTGTAGGGTTTTTTAATTCAGGAAAGGAAATGGATTTGGTTTAATTGTTTAAAAGTCATTAGATGGTTAGTCATGTTGAAGATGATGTTATGTAAGCTGCGAGGTTGACTTGATCTTTGTATTGTTCAAATGTATTCAGTGATGTTGGCATTAAAGTGGAGCATTAAGGCAACCGTGAAAAACCAGTTCAATGAGTCTGAACGCCAAGTCACTAAGCAGTGCTATAGATTCATTGCTAAGGCTCAGAAGGGCGGAGCTTTTGAACCCATTTATGCATATTTTAGCCTTTCAAATTTACTTCTGCTTCAGAGGTAAATGCCAGTGGATATTAACACAGTGACACCATTTATAACATAGTGTAATGTAATATAACCCTGCTTCATTGAATATTACCCATTACATTCTGTATGCCACATCAGTAAACAGAGATTCAATCTTTTCAGTTTGATTGGCCTGTAATTATAAAGAAAAGCTTGCTAAAGTATATCTACTTTCGACAGAGACATTATGTTTTACCCTCAGTGTGTGTGTATGTGTGTATGTGTGTGTGTTAGCAGGATTATGCAAAAAAATATATGTGAATTTTCATGAAATTCCTACAGAGGTGGAGCTTTGGGCAAGAAAGTCTCCAATTAATGTTGGAGATGATCCAAAACAAATTCTAGATCCAGAACGACTTTGACATTCTGGTTCATATGGGAATTGTTGGGCTTGGTGGAGGTTTGCTCTTGTTATGTATTGACTTCTTGGAACTGCAATTTCATACATGACATCTAGGGCGTGACTTCACTGGGTTGCTTTAGATCATCAGTTTAAATGAAACTAAAAGAATTCTAGATTAATTATGTAAAGTATAATCCTGTGTACTGCGATGGCCTGGCGAGCTGTCCACGGTATACTCTGCCCTCGCCCAGAATCAGCTGAGATTGACACCAGCCTCCCCGCGACCCTAAGTAGGATAAAGCGATTCAGAAGATGAACGATGAAAATCCTGTGTATGTGTAACAGCTGATAAATGGTAGTTCATTAATGTATCAATTTATTAAATTACATCTTCACCAAGCACCAGCAAAACAACACACAATATGTAACATGGACATAAATTTATAACACAATTCTAAAACAAACCAAAACAATAATAATAATAATAATAATAATAATAATAATAATGAACATTTTTTAAAAGTTTTTTTGGGGTGGATACCCCTTAACTAAGGAAATAAATACAGCTCCTCCCCCACATGTGGTACAAAGCTGACAGAAATGTTTGTGTGTATATTTTTAATCATTATGCAACTTTTAGCACAGAGGTTTCATTTAAAACTGCATAATTAGACACTACAGAATACCAAAATAACCAGGTACAGGATGGAATATTACTCTGGTGAATTATTAATGTAGTGTGTGATTAAGTGTTTATAGAGATGTATGTAGTGTGTTATTTAAGTGTTTATAGAGGTAATAGCAGCTGTTTTGACTTGATTACAGTAGGGGACATTACACAGATCTTGGTATTGATGGTATATAATATTTTTGTATATAATATTTTAATATTTTTGGTGATTATGGACAGTGATAAGCTACATGTACTACAGTATTACAGTACAGTAAATCAAACAAAAAATGGGACAGTAATCATGCTAATAAGTTAAACTAAGTTATTAATCAATATCAAACATGGAATTCTTGGACATTTAAAAAAAATTTCTGATATTAAAAATGCTCTACTTCATCATATGACATCTGAAAGCGTTAATGAAACATGTTAGTGATCACTGATCCAGATGTTACTCCTCTGCAGAGAACAAATGGGATGAATGGGATTAAGGTCTTCTGGGTGTTTTCTGGGTGTCTGGGTGGTACATAGGTCATCTCGAGGATGAGTTACATGATCTGGCGGTGCATGCCATAACCCGTCATGCCAGCCTGGGAAGCCCCGCGGTTGCTGCCCATCTGCAGGCTGATCAGGTTCTGGCCTCGGCGCAGCTGCTCTTCTGAGAATTCCCTCCGGTTACTCTGAGACTTCCTGGTGTCAGGGGATGAAGCAGGTTTGAGTGAGATCAAAGTTCAACCACATACAGTGTAAAAAACTGGAGTCCTGGAGAGGTCTCACTCACCTGTGGAACCAGTCCCGGTTGCCACGGTAATGCCCATCATCCTTAGTGAGTGCTACACTGCCCAGGGCCATTAGCGTTCTCTGGACGGCAGCCAGGTCCTTTCCTGTAGACATCAGATCCATCAGACATCGTGGTCATGGATACATGTTTACAGATGTATTTTTAACCAATTTATTTATTTTAATCTGGACAGGTAGAACAAAAGGTTTCCAATAAGAACCCAATGAGAAGTCATTAACACTCTAATATATTTAAAAAATCTTTATAAATAAGCCTTACTTACATAAGTGATATCAGGGTCACCATTACCCCATCCATCAACGTACCTTCCCATAAATCTACAGTCTGGAAGATATCCGTGGTGATGACTCCGTACACCTCGGCTGCCTGGAGGAACTGCGAGATCTTCTCCATCTGCTTAAAGGCCATCTGTGTCTCTTGGATCTTTTTAATGGGCTCTTTACCACGCGGGTACAGACTGTTAATGAGTCTGCAGAGGATCTACAGCACAAGGAAGTAAAACAGACTTTCAACTCTTCAGCAGTCAGAAGGTGGAACAGAACAGAATCAGTGGAGTGCAGTAACTTACTGTGCCATCCATCAGCCACTTCTGGAAGTTCTGCTTCCCGGTTTGGGGTCTTTCCAGGTTTCCTCCACACTGTGCAATGATCCAGTCCACCAGCCGAGCCTCCAGGTCAGGATCATACTTCTGTTCGATTTTCTCCTGAACCTCACGGCTCAGGCCGTAACTGGGGCCTCTGTTTGCCATGATAACTCTCCAAGCAGCCAGAATAAACCTGTCTGATCTTTCTGTCCCTAAATTCTAAATAAATCAATAAATAAACATAGGATATAGTTTCCTCATATAGTAAAGTGTAGTAAAATGGAGATCATAATATTGATATAACCAAAATAAAAGTTGGGCAGTGGTGGCCCGGTGGTAGGGTGCTGGATTACTGAACCAAAGGTCGGGGGTTCAAGCCCTACTATCACCAGGTTGTCACTGCTGTCCCCGCAGTGCGGCTAACTGGGTTATCAAAGGCCAGCAATGTCTCTCACTGTCTGTGGTGAGAGGCATGTTAAAGAATTATTGCTGTCATTCGTAAAGAGTAGGCCACTGAGTTGCCGTCAGTGTGTTTCTGCCTGGTGAGCTGTCCAGGGCGTACTCTTCCATCGCCTAGAGTCTGCTGGGGTGGGCACCAATCTCCGCGCAACCCTAATTAGGATTAAGCGGTTCAGAAAATGAATGATTGAAAATAAAACTCAGTTTATGGGCTGTCAAAATGTTCTAGAGTCGAAATATAATTTACAAATATCATGAATTCATTTTTCACTTTTAAAACAACTTGAATATACATTGCTGGAACTTTACTTTTACTTCATTCAAAACCATTCAGACTTATATCTGGTATTTCAGCATGAAGGGTTTCCAGGCTCTCTCTCTCTCTCTCTCTCTCACACACACACTCACACACACACACACACACGTGTACATCAAACAAAAATATTAGCATGAACTCATCACCAAACACTGGTTTAAAATCAACCATGAATGCATATAAATATGAGGACTAATTCATATTAATATAATTAATATACAGGACGGATGATGTGATGATTATGATGTGACAGACAGTTTTACAGCAGTCGGGGTGTGGTCATTCGCTCATTTAAACCGACAGGGTTGCCAGATTGGCAGTTTTCAATTAATGCATTTAGATCCTAATTGCAGCAAAAAAAAAAAAAAAAAAAGTACTCTAAACTACTGTTCATTTATGTACAGTTTTATACAATTTATAAATAACATGCATTAGTACTGTACATATCAAATGGAAAATGGCTATACAATCCCTAATTATAGACGAGAACATAAACTAGTTTTATTTTGTTTTATATTTACACTGTTAGGTGAGTAATATACTAAAAAAGAATAAAACTTTGTTGTGTAGAAAATCCGGTTGAATGTCTCGGAAGAAAGTGAACAGATTTTTAAAATCCTGGTTAAATCTGTTCACTGTTTGAATGTAACACAGTGTTTATGATTTTAGCCAGGAAAGTATCGCATCAATCTGGCAACCCTGATTGCAGTTATGTATAAAGCATGCTTAGAGAAAACTTGCATCCCGCTGATGCGCTTTATTTATCAGCGGAATTATATATTTTCGAGAATTTAATTTAATATGACAAACTAAGATAAACATGTAAACAGGCCATACAGTCATTATAAAGCAGAAATATAATATGAATTTGAGAGGAGTAGTGATGCACAGTACGCTTAATTGCTAGGCTAATATAATAAATGTTATAAAGCTTTTGTAATAAAGCGCCTTGTGATGTTTTGAGACTCACCGGATGCTCCCGTTATAATCCTGATGTCCTGCGCGCGCTCTCCGGAGACGCGGAAAGGAAGCGTCCACGCAGCTTTGGGTGGGGCGCGCGCGGACACGCCGCAGCCACGAGCCCCGTTATATACACAAGCGTCACAACCAGGTCTCGGGACACCACTGGCCAATGACAGACCCGACATATAGTACTGAGCATGTGCGCAACATACATAGAGCCTGACATGTACCAAGCCTGCCATCCTGCACGAGGCCTTGGTCACATGCATTTTATTCATAAACATGTGAATATCACAATGAAAATATTCCACTCGTATTCCGTGCACGTGGAAGAAAAAGCACCCAGACCTCTTTAAAGTTGACTTGCATGAAGAACAGCCCAGCCAGGAGCCAGTCCCTGTCCTGATTAGATTATGCACATTACTGAGATAGCATCTGCAACCTCTGGTCAAAACTGCAACTTACTATCCTACATGATGCATTCAGCTCCAGAATGAATGGCGCCCTTCCACAAGAGAACGAAGAACCTGTCAAAAAGCTTCCCTTAGTAGTTCCCTGTAGGGTACCAGCTACAGAACATTTTAAAGACCTCATGCAGGGTGCAGGATTTAAGAAAGAACAATAGGAGCATTTGAAATTAGTTTGTAAAAACAAATGTTTAATAAAATATTTCTGGGAAATAAACCCAATCACCACTACTACATGTTTTTACTCAAAACAATACAGCACTCATCACATCTGCGTTTACTCACACACTTTCACCGGACACTAACAACTTCCTCAAGGCTTCTCACTCAGCCTCTTGGACCAGCCAGGGTGATAGGGTCCTACTTAGAACTTTTACGAGTTGTTCTAGATCCACAACTGGAAGAACTCCTTTAGGGTGGCACATTTAAGCTTTTATACTGAAATATATTCTTCTCTACAAAGGGTGCCAATAGTTATGGAATTCTGTGTCTGATAAAAAAGAAATGTAATCGCTCAGCATTTTAAACAAAGAAAAAACTGTGAATTGAAATAGTAATAATTAAAAATTAATCATAACACTGGCATGGAAAAAATAATTTTGAAAATCTTGAAAAGATGGGAAAACCAAGAATTAATATACAGTGAAGATTATACACCACCACTTTTGTTTAAAAGGGCTCCTAATAAAAAGAAGTAAAAAATGACTTCTCTATAATTTTTTGGGTGAAAACGTATTGAACGATGCCAATGTAGGCAATGAGAACCAAAAAAATCATTCCAACATAGAGCGATATTGAGGTAAAAATATGGCTAATAAACAAAAACACTGAAAATACCAATTTTTCAGGAAAATAACCCCATTTTTTTTTTACTTTTTCATAGCACGAATGAACTTCAAACCATATGGAACAGTTTAGCGACTGAAGAAATAAAAAAAAATGTGAATGCTATGTCTGAAAGGTTAAATGCTGTAATCAAAGTAAAGGGTGGCCACACTAAATATACACTAAAAGAGAATATGATCCAATATTACATGAAATAAATACTTGAATAGAACTTGGTTTCTGATTTATCTTCATTTCATTAAGTGTATAATCATCACTGCATCACTGTATTTTTTAATTTCTTCACTGTCTAAACCATTCCATATGGTTTGAAGTTCATTCATGCTATGGAAAAGTCAAAAAAATTAAATTTGCAACAAAAAAAAATTCAATATAGAGAAGTAATTTTTTACTTCTTTTTATTAGAAGGCCTTTTAGACAAAAGTGGTGGTGTATAATCTTCACTGCACACTACTGTGTTTGTATGTATATATATATCTTTAGAATAAAGGGTTAAATTTTTATTTACTTGTAATTTTTATTACTAAAAATACAGTATAACCCTTAAATGTTTGCCGAAAACCATTTCCTGTGTTTGTCGTGATGGTATACAGTTACTCTCCTAAGAACTGCATAAAAAGCAATTCAAGTCTTCAAAAAATAATAAAACGGAATAAACAGCTTTGCTAAGTAATAATTACAGAATATCTGCTTTTTATCTGAAAGCTTGTACTAAGTTAATGAATCAGTGTCTTGCTGAGATTTTCTCTTCTGTATGAGGATTTCAATATAACGAGTAGATCACCAAGGTATGTTTTAATTTGGCTGATTGTGTGTCAGACGGTGGTAACAGGCTGAAAGGTCACCCTGGTAGTTGGGGAGTGAGATGAAGCATCACGGCTCACAGCTCACTGCACACACTGGCTTAATCTCATGTTAATAAACAACGTGTAATTCCTGGAGTGCAGCGAGCGCTCAGTAACTGCATTATGGAGTACATACAGGACATGAAAGAGTGGGGATAAAAATCACAGTCAGAAGGTCAGCAGTGATGCGTCAGCTCCGTTAATCACCACAACAAATCACCATGGTGTTGAATGGGATCATTAATAATCTACAAAAACATAAATCGTAACACTTAAAGGAAGCTGACATGCCGTATAGCAAGATTTATCTGGTTAGTATCGTGAGGCGGTAAAGAAGGCACAGGAGAATGTACTGATGGACCGGGAGAGCAATTCGGTCAAAAAAGAACAGTTTTAATCAGACGTCTAATCCTAATCTTATCCTAATTCTAATGTAATCCTGATCTAAATTTAATGTAGTCCTAACCTAAATCTAACCTAATCATAATCCAATACTAATTCAGGCTGAAGTGGAACCCAGAAGGCAAACAACACAAAACCATGAAGGAGTACACATGAAGGCACTAAGGAAACAGGTTTTCTCTGGAAGTTCTTGGCTTTTTTTTCATCCGCGCCATCACTCCACGGTGGTCAGCTTATCGATGAGGTCATCGATAGTGTACACAATGAGCTTGAGGTCATCCTTTTCGGTCATGCGGTGCTGCCCCTGACGCCGGAGGATGACGTCCACATCATTACTCAGCACTCGATCAGCGACCTGCATGGAGATGTGCCAGGGCACGTCTTCGTCCTTCAGGCCATGGATCAAGCGCACGGGGCATGTGATGGGGATGGGGCTCTGCAGCAAGCAGTGGTTCTCCGCTTCCTTCAGCAAGTCCATGCTAACACTGTACATGCCTTCCTCATTGTTTTTGGTTGGGATCATCCACACACCCTGCTCTTCAAACTCCTTTCTCTTCTGACACATGGCGATTGAGAGAGACAACGCATTAACATCAAGATGAAAATGAGTGGATCTGATGTTTTCACTGATAATACAATAAACTGCTTTTCTATGGAATGAATCCAATAGGCTACTCAACACATTAGCTAGTAGAGTATGGGCCAAAAATAGCAATCAGGTTCATGTTTTTTGAATTCTTGATTGGTCAGAAGGTGTTGATTAATGAAATGTAACTTTAAACTTATTTGCTAACATCATTTCTCACCTCCAGAGGAAGTGATTTAAATGCTGTGACAAAATGATCGGCTGCTGTTGAAATGCCCACCAGGGCTTTTGTTTTCTCAGGCCTCGCAATAGCGGCAAGCAGCATCAGCCAGCCACCCATGCTGGAGCCAACCAGGATCTGCAGCAAATTAAAAAAATTAAGAAATTAATAATTAAAAAAAAAATCAACAAGCAACTGTAAAAACTTTATTCTTTTTAAATTAATAATAAAATTTTAAAGATTGAAGATTGATTTCTTAAAATATACTATTGCTTCTATTTTTAATATTTATTTATTTATGCATTAATTTTTTTATTATATATTGTTTCTCATATTATTTGTGATTATTAAAATTTTATTATTTATTTTAAAATTTTTACCTAATTTATGCCAGTTTTATTATGATATATCTCTGTATTATTCTTCTTCTTATTATTAATATTTATTATTAAATCAATAATTAATAATTATTGTTTTCTTTATTATTTATCATTAATTAGAATTTCTTATATTCTTTTAAAATAAAATAAAAACTTAAAAACATTTTCTTATTCTTATATTTTTTATTTATGCATTTTAAGTAATTTTATTTTGTAAATTAATTTATTCTGCATTTATTTTCACATAATTTTTTTAATTACTTTTCTTAATTTTTCTTAAAAAAGAAGAAGAAATACACAAGAAATAAAACGGATCATACTGTATATAAAAAGATCATTTCTGAAGTATATACTCTCTATCTCTCTCTAAATTACTCAATAAGTGAGTGCTGACAGACTGAACAATCTCCTCACTAATTTACCACATTTAATAAGGTTATTTTTAATCCCACTGGCCTGGGAAAAATGCTGTATTATTAATAAAGAGTCATTTGATAATGTCATTTACTGTCCTGTAAAACTATGTGAACAATCAGGTAGACATTGTGGTAGAGAGTTTAATCTATCTAGAGTTCTCTCTTTTTAGTTACTTGCACTCAGCACTAATAAACCATTACACTGTTATGAGCATACCTATCAACCTCTTTCTTTCTTTCTGTCTCTCTTTTTTGGTTGAGGTACACATGCTATTTCTGAGATACCAGTGATCCTGATCTTCCTGCTTTCTGAATCCTGTGATCCGTTCTGTGCTAGTACTCACTCCTGCTGACGATGATCCGTATGCACCTAAATATACACTCAGACACTGTGAAGATGACTTTCACCGCTGTTGATAAAAACTAAAATGATTTAGGACTGCAATTACCATTAAGGATATAACATAACCAGCTAGACTTCATGTTAAACTGTAGTGAATTTTCTGCTACATGGTTTGTATTTTTTCTGGTTTCACCCAAATGAGGATGGGTTTCCCCTTTGAGTCTGGTTCCTCTCAAGGTTTCTTCTTCGTGTCGACTGAGGAAGTTTTTCCTTGCCACCGTCGCCATGGGTTTGCTCATTGTTGATGTATGCTTTATCAAATTAGTTTTTACTATATACCACAAGGGGTGGTTTATTCAGAACAGCAAAGAACAGCAATTATTAACCTCCTTCAGGAGCAGATAATTGAACTTAATTTGAATAATTAATTAATTAATTAGATAATTTGGGGGGGAAAAAACCATCAATACAATACGAATTCTCCTAGCTTTTCGTTACTCTTAATAAGTGATCGAGCAAGACAAGCCTGACCACTGACTGGTTATATAGTTATCACCAATCATCAAACTCCAGCCTTCATACATTTCATAAAATGTCCTAACTTATGTGAGGGGTGAAACAATAGCAAGAGCTCCGACAATGCCAAAAATCAATTAAATCAATTAAATAAGATGGGTAGGAAAATATCTTTCAACTTTCACCTGAGGCCCTTCTGCAACTTCATCCAACATGAAGAGAGCGTCCTTCTTCCAGCTTCCAATTGTTCCCTCGGAAAAAACGCCCTCTGAAGCTCCATGACCGGAATAATCAAACCTACACAAGCAACCACACAAAAATATTCACGACCTGCAGTAAGATTACTTTAGGGTCATTCCATGTCAAATCACCCAGCTTTCAGAAAACTTCACAGGTGACCATATCAGAATTCAATGAAACTTTAACCCGACATAGAACATGTTTCAGCATGAACACATGCAATATTTCAAGGTCCTAGTTCAAAAACTTTCCGAGATATGCTCATTTAAAGATTGCAGGCTAGTACCCATTTGTCAACACGTGACTCGCAGTTTACTATTTTGGGCATTTTTGAAAGTTTGTAACTCGCCTAATAATAACTGTATAGGGCTGAAACCAACACCAGACTCACTCTCAGAATCTGCAGTCAAAAATTACTCTATTTGTCAGGGTTAGGTTACTATTGATACTGCAATTTAGTAAAAAGTGCAATTTCGAACAAAGTATTTTCAAATTTTTGACACAGAAAATTTACTATAAATATATATTTTGATGGAGATTATATACATGTTCTTTTCATAAGCTTAAGTGCACATAACTACACACACTCCCAAAAAGACTTACAACAAATAACTGGACTTTTGCCAAATTTGTAAAACTGAAACATGTATTCATGTACTGAACTCTCTGCAGAAACAGTTTAATGGTAGATTGTTGCACATACTATACTGAAGTTCCATAATATTTGATCAGAGCTTATGAAAATAAGATGTATATAATCTCTATAATAATATATCCTTATATTAATTATTTAGTGGGGATATAAATACATCATTTGAAATGATAAATATAAGTTATATAACTTATATTGTACATGAACTATTCGATAATATAATCTATGACATAATTATGCGTGGCATAATTATCATAAATATCACTTTTCTAATTGTTATAAAAGCAAATTTAAGACATTTGTTTTTGTTTATTATTACCAGTTTGAGACTATATTCTGATCTCATACCAAATATTTATGCGTATTTTAGTCCTCTTCAGAAGGAAAATGCAAAAACAAACAAACAAAAAATTTTAATTCTCAAGCAAAACTTATCTATCAATAGGAACCTAACCCTGACAAATAAGAATAATTTTGACTGCAGATTCTGACAGAGTGGTTCCTCTTCTGTTAGTATGCAAATGTAAAGTTTCAGCCCTATACAGTAGTTGTTAGGCGAGTTACAAGCTTTCAAAAATGCCGAAAATGGTAAATTGCAAGTCGCGGGCCAACAAATGGGTACTAGCCTGCGATCTATAAATGAACATCTCTCAGAAATTTTTTGAACTAGGACCTTGAAATTTTGCATGTGTTCATGTTTAACCAGACATAGAACATGTTTCAAGTTTCATTAAATTCTGAGATGGTCACCTGGGAACCTCTAGGTGAATTGTCCTGGAATGACTCTTAAGGGACATGTTGGATGAGTAAAATCATTATTTAAGAAACAAAACAGTTGGGGGGGATTCTGTTATATAAAAATAATCAATGACAAATCTACAATTTACAATAAAATATTAGTCTGAGTAACAAGATCAAAGGGTGTTTACCTCAAATACGAGTGACCTAAAGACCTGCAGAATTCCTCTAGAGCTTCTGCTTTTGGTCCATTCATGTTAGATCCATATCCGGGCAGGAACATAACGCCAGGACTCTTCCCTTTCACCTTGCGATACGCCAGCTTTGGGAGGTCTGGCCGGGAAATGTACTGTACTGTACTGGACTTCTGTCTGACCCCTGTATTTATACAGAAGATGTTCTTTTAAACAATGCTACACTTTCAAAGCAATTTTTAAAAAAGAAAACACTACTGTTTAGTAGAGCTGTTCTTGTCCTCACACAGGGTTGGCTTAGCATATCACATTGCTAAGAAAAGAAAACCCTGATTTTCAGGGGGGTCGGAGCCTATCTCAGACAACTCTGTCTTCACACAGGGTTAGCTGAGATTTTATTTTCTTAGCAATGTGATACACTTTTACAAAGGGTAGGGCATAATGTATTGTGCTTTTTAATCATGTTCTATATATATTTCAGGTACAAATAAAAAAAATTTACTATTGCCACACTAATAAAAATGGTTAAGTATAGCAGACTATAATATAATATATGAAAGTATATACAGTATAATGAACCATGTAGAGTACGGTATAATGAACTATGTATAGTACAGGTTAATGAACTACATAGAGTACAATATAATAAACCATGTATAGTACAGTATAATGAAACATGTATAGTACAGTATAATGAACTACTTATAGTACAGTATAATGAATTATGTATAGTACAGTAATATAAACCATGTTTAGTACAGTATAATGAAACATGTATAGTACAGTATACTGAACTATGTATAATGAACTCTGTACAGTACGGTATAATGAACTATGTGGAGCCCGGTATAATGAACTATGTAGAATACGGTGTAATGAATTATGTATAGTGCGGTATAATGAACTGTGTATAGTACAGTATAATGAACTATGTAGAGTACGGTATAATGAATTATGTATAGTGCGGTATAATAAACTATGTATAGTACGGTATAATGAACTATGTAGAGTACGGTATAATGAACTATCTAGAGTACGGTATAATGAATTATGTACAGTACGGTATAATGAACTATGTATAGTGCAGTATAATGAACTATGTAGAGTATGGTATAATGAACTATGTATAGTGCAGTATAATGAACTATGTAGAGTATGGTATAATGAACTATGTATAGTACAACATAATGAACAATGTAGAGTACGGTATAATGAACTATGTATAGTGCGGTATAATCAACTTTGTAGAGTTTGGTATAATGAACTATGTAGAGTACTGTATAATGAACTATGTACAGTATAATGAACTATGTACAGTATAATGAACTATGTCGAGTACGGTATAATGAACTATGTATAGTACAGTATATTGAACTATGTAGAGTACAGTATAATTAAATATTTATAGTGCAGTATAATGAATTATGTATAGTACAGTATAATGAACTGTGTATAGTACAGTATAATGAACTATGTAGAGTACAGTATAATAAACTATGTAGAGTACGGTATAATGAACTATGTATAGTACGGTATAATGAACTATGTAGAGTACGGTATAATGAACTATGTAGAGTACGGTATAATGAACTATGTAGAATACAGTATAATGAATTATGTATAGTACAGTATAATGAACTATGTAGAGTACAGTATATTGAACTACCGTGTTTCCCCGACAATAAGACACTGTCTTATTTTTTTTCGGTTCAAAAAACACCATAGGACTTATTTTCGGGGTAGGTCTCATTTTAATTAACATTAACAGCAATTTCAATAAACATGTAAGTGTGAACACAAAAATCTGCCTTTATTCAAAAATGGTCATGTCATCTTCTTCAACATCATCATTATAAGTCTCCATACCTTGAATTCCGGCCTGGATTTCTTGTGCCTCCATTTCTTTCAGAAGAAGTGGACCCAATCTGTCATGTCCAGCAATATAGCTCTCCTTAAATGAGCATGTCTTGTCCAGGTAGCCTGCTCGTAGTGCATTGGCGACACAGCTGTCAGTAATTTTATCCCATGACTTCTTCACCCAAGTCACGACCTCTTGCAGACACGGCTTCACAATGTTTCCACGCTGATCTATTTCCATTCTATTTTCAATGTAGTCGTTGACTTCCATGCGCAAATGGTCCTTGAATGGCTTTTTGATTGCAATGTCAAGAGTCTGGAGATATGTAGTCATTCCTGCGGGAATCATTACTTGATCTATTCCTCTCTCTGCAAGAAAGTTCTTCATGTCTTTAGCGCAGTGAGTGCTGGCTGAATCCCAGACTAGCAGACCTCTTTGGTCACCTCGCAAAACAAGTGGCAGCATTAAATCCAGCCACTTCTTTATAACTGCTTGTGTGCACAAGGCTTTTTCAGTTTCAAGAACGTAAATGCCTGAAACACATTCAATCTTATCTTTCTTGCCCTTACTGATGATTAGAGGTGTGGCTTTCTTTCCATCCAGACGAATTGCCAAAACACAGGTAACCCGTGCACATTCGTAGCCAGTGGTGGGAATGTAGATTGATGTGGCATCCCTGTGATGAACTGTCGTTTGAGATCCTTGACCCATAAACACCGCAGTTTCATCCATAGCAATCATATTGCAGGTCTGGTATTTAGAAAAGTCAATCCTATCAACAAAAGACTTGAATGCAAGTGCACGTTTAATAACTTCAACATCTTCCAGCTTAAACAGTGTTGTTGATCTTTTTAGAGACAGTTCATATCGCTGAAGGAAACTGTCCAACCAGTGTTGTGAAGCTTTAAATCCTTCTGGGACCATTTCAAACTGTGGTGCCATTGCAAGGGCAAATGCTTGAATATCAGCCCTGCGCACAACCACCGCCTTTGCTCTCCTGTCAGCAATCCATTCAACAATGATGTCTTCCAGCTCAGGATATAAGGGTTGCCGACCTGATCCAGACCTGCGCTTTTTAGCTTTTCCCTCATCCACCTGTTGACTGAGTTTATTGTACTCCGCTCGCCATTTTCGGACCATTCGGAGATCCAACATCTTTTCTTTACAGAAAGCTGAAAGATTCTTGCCCTCCGAGTCCTCCACAATTGCTTTCTTGTACTCAACGGTATAGCTCTTCCTTTTTGCACTCATGTCTGGGGTCAAAACAGACAGGATTATACCGGTAAATAAAATGATGAGCGTTATGCTCCCCCAGTCTTGCTTTTATCCCCATCATGCCCCTCAGCCCTGCTTTACAATACTTTACTTACCGGGTTTTTTTTTCTTAACTTCCTCTTTTTCTTTACTCTCCTCCGCGGCGCTGCTGTAAATGGCACTAGCACACATGCATTCACAGAAAATGAGGGGAGGGTGCGGACAAAATATGGATTTACCTAGGTCTTATTTTCGGGGTAGGGCTTATTTTGGACCATTCTGCAGAAGTAAGGGTAGATCTTGTTATCAGGGAAACACGGTATGTATAGTACAGTATAATGAACTATGTACAGTACTGTATAATGAACCTTGTAGAGTACAGTATAATGAACCATGTATAGTACAATATAATGAACTATCTATAGTACAGTATAATGAACCATGTATAGTACAGTATAATGAACTATGTATAGTATAGTACAGTATAATTAATTATGTAGAGTACAGTATAATGAACTATGTAGAGTACAGTATAATGAACCATGTATAGTATGGCATAATGAACTATGTAGAGTACAGTGTAATGAAATATGTACAGTATATTGAACTATGTAGAGTATGGTATAACGAACCATGTAGAGTACAGTATAATGAACCATGTATAGTACAGTATAATGAACTATGCCTAGTACAGTATAATGAATTATGTAGAGTACAGTATAATGAACTATGTAGAGTACAGTATAATGAATTATGCAAAGTACAGTATTATGAACTATGTATAGTATGGTATAATGAACAATGTAGAGTATGGTATAATGAACAATGTAGAGTACTGTATAATGAACTATGTAGAGTACGATAAAATGGACTATGTATAGTACGGTATAATGAACTATGTAGAGTACAGTATAATGAATTATGTATAGTATAATGAATTATGTAGAGTACAGTATAATGAACTACGTAGAGTGCAGTAAAATGAATTATGTAGAGTACGGTATAATGAACTGTGTATAGTACAGTATAATGTGCCATGTAGTACAGTATAATAAATTATGTACAGTATAATGAATTATGTAGAGTTCAGTATAATGAATTATGTACATTACGGTATAATGAACTATGTATAGAACATTATAATGAACCATGCAGGGTACAGTATATTGAATTATGCAGAGTGCAGTATATTGAACTATGTATCGTACAGTATAATGTACCATGTTGTACGGTATAATTTATGTATAGTATGGTATAATGAACTATGTATAGTATGGTATAATGAACTATGCATAGTACAGTATAATGAATTATGTAGAGTACGATATAATGAACTATGTATAGTACAGTATAATGAACCATGTAGAGTACAGCATAATGAATTTTGTACAGTATAATGAATTATGTATAGAACAGTATAATGAACTATGTATAGTATGGCATAATGAACTATGTAGAATACGGTATAATATACCATTTATAGTACGGTATAATGAACTGTGTATAGTACAGTATAGTGAATTATGTACAGTACAGTATAATGAACTATGTATAGTACAGTATAGTGAATGATGTACAGTATAATGAACTATGTATAGTACAGTATAATGAACTATGTAGAGTACAGTATAATGAGTTATGTAGAGTACGGTATAATGAACTATGTACAGTATAATGAATTATGTATAGTACCAAATAATGAATTATGTATAGTATGGTATAATGAATTATGTATAGTACAATATAATGAACTGTGTGTAATACGGTATAATGAACTGTGTATAATACGGTATAATGAACTATGTATAGTACAGTATAATGAACTATGTAGAGTACAGTATAATAAATTATGTATAGTACCATATAATGAATTATGTATAGTACGGTATAATGAATTATGTATAGTACGGTATAATGAATTATGTATAATATGGTATAATGAACTATGTAGAGTACAATATAATGAATTATGTACAGTACCATATAATGAATTAAGTATAGTATGGTACAATGAATTATGTATAGTACCATATAAGAATTAAGTATAGTACCATATAATGAATTATGTATAGTACGGTATAATTAATTATGTATAGTACGGTATAATGAACTATGTAGAGTACAATATAATGAATTATGTACAGTATAATGAATTATGTATAATACGGTATAATTAATATTTATGGTACCATATAATGAATTAAGTATAGTACCATATAATGAATTATGTATAGTACCATATAATGAATTATGTATAGTACGGTATAATTAATTATGTATAGTACGGTATAAAGAACTATGTAGAGTACAATATAATGAATTATGTACAGTATAATGAATTAAGTATAGTACCATATAATGAATTAAGTAGAGTATGGTATAATGAATTAAGTAGAGTATGGTATAATGAATTAAGTAGAGTA
>JAQMYF010000025.1:10555517-10567607 GCA_030014195.1 Neosilurus mollespiculum | reverse complement strand
TGCCCTCGCCCAGAGTCGGCTGAGATGGGCGCCAGCCTTCCCGCGACCCTAATTAGGATTAAGCGGTTCAGAAAATGGATGAATGAACTTGCTCTAATCGTGGTCATCAATCATTGAGCTCCACGCTTTCAGACATCATGCCCCAGTGTTACGCGTCTTTCCCACTCACAAATTTTGTTATGTTAGAGCACGATGTATCCATCAGTAAAAACTTGTTCTATCATAGCATTTCTTTCAAGTTCACTGACATTGATCTGTACGTTCTGGCAAGATGTTATCAAAATGTCATCATGATGTGATACCACAGTGATACGACAGTGTCCCTGGGTTTACACTGGGATTAAAAAAAGCACGGAGCGCCACGATTCATGAGCACACTTGGAGCACGATCAGGGTATGAAAAGGAGACAGCTTGCATCCATGAGTTGAAACTTGAAGGAATCGTGTTGCCCAATTCATCAAGATCCCCTATGATTGCACATCAAGGTCTGTTGCGCTATATTATGGTCTGGTAATCTCTACTGCACTCTACCACGTCCTATCACGATCGGCATCAAATCGTAATAAACGTGTAAAAATTTTTGCCACCATCAGCACGATCACCACCAAGTTCCCTCAAGATCATCATGATTCGACCCCACGACCCTACGCTCATCACGATTCTCTCAAATTGTGGACATCCTGCCCCTGTGTAAACTCAGGATATGGTCAAATATATATGGTTTATCAGAAGGCACAACATCAGTACAATCTTTAAGATTTCCTTGGTCACATGACCAGAAGGTTCATATATATATAATAGGACGGCACAGTGGCATAGTGATTTGCATGTTCTCCACACAGCAAGAAGATCCTGGGTTATAGTCCCGTGCTCGTGGTTTTTCTCGGGCTTCATGTTCTCCCTGTGCTCCTGTAGGTTTCCTCCAAGTACTTTGGTTTTCTCCCACTGTCCAAAGACATGCATATTAGGCATACTGTCTGTTCCAAATCGCCCCTAGACGTGAATGGTTGTGTGTTGTCCTGCGATAGTCTAGCAAGTTGTTCATTGTGCACCTCGCCTTCACCACGTGCCACCTGAAATAGGCACTGCCTTCCCGTCACCTTACAGTAGTAGGATTAAGCGGTTCAGCAAATGAATAGTGACAATATAATATCATATAATTAACAATTATGCAGAGAAGACGAGGGAGAAGTCAAAGATTTTTCCTAGAGATAGAACGTCAAAGAGAATATTAATTTCCCCAAACCTAAGGTGCAGAATTGTTTAGTAGAAAAAAAACATTTACAAAGCACAATGTATACTCTGTATAGTATACAGTAAAACTTTGAATAAGTACAAAAAATAATTTGCTCTGCTTAGAGCATTCTTAAACTCACCTGATCTGCCTCTGTCATGACTTTAAACTCCCATTTTAGTTTGCTTTTCATGTTCCCATGTAGTATATACTACAATTACTCACCTCAGCCTTGTGGATGTCACTGTGGATGTCTATATTCAGCAATATCCACCTTACCTGAGGTAAATAATTCTTATATAATATAGCGTTTGGTGTTATTGGTATATTATTGGTATTTGGTATATTCTTTTTATTATTATTCTTGCTTTCTTCTTGTATTTATTGAATTTACAATCAAATTGCACATGCTTCATATAATACTAATACCAAAAATAGTAGGTATAGAAAATACCTTTTGTACTAAGTTTAGACCCAATCGCAGCAAAAATATCTTCTGTATGAACTTTAATAATCACACGAAAAGCATCTTTGATTAGATTTTATCAAAAGACTGTTTAACATAAAATATGAATATTTGAAGAGTACAAAATAAATGAATGCAAAAATAACTAAACAAAAATCATAAACACAGCCAACATGCATTGGTAATGTTTGCTTAGCTGAACAGAGCTCATGTGCTGTATAGGTGAAGAAAACCTGCTCTGCTGAGCACTGTCAGTTTACTGTTAACCAGAAACATTTTCTCCAGAAAGCTAAATAAATGCACTTGAGGTTTTTTTTTTTTAAATCATTGATCGAGAGCAGCGTAACAGAACATGTTCAAATCTTATATTGCTTTCTTGCTTCATGCCTATTTCATGATTTATGCAGTAAGATCTGGCTGTTAACCCTTTACCAGCCTAAATCCTGTTTGTAGAAATATATCATGAAGCTAAAAGGTGTAAATAATTATATGGTTTAAACAGAAAAGCAAGAAAAAACAAAACACCCAGAAATGACATTTCTGTTAAACCTTTTCATGGAAAAACTATTACATACACTCAACACATATCCATATAGAGATCCCAAAACATCTTTCATAAAGTAACGGACACCGTGTGACAAACATAACTTTTGTAGTGAGAGTGTTTGTTGGAGCACAAGTGTGTAAAAATTATTTTTAATAAAATAACAATAATAATAGTATATTAAATGTGACTACGAGTACAAATATTTTCTTTTGTATTTCTAAATGAACAAACCCAGAAACAAACAAACAAACAAAAAAAAAACTTATCCCCCTCTGAAAAGGTGCAACTCAGGTGTCTTTTTTTTTTTTTTTTGGAAGAAATCTTTTCTGGACAGAACATATGCAGAATGTTCATCATTGGCTCTTCATTGTCTCATCGAAGTGTCTTTTCCCATCAAGGTAGAGCATGGACTCTAGAGAAGACAAGAACAGACATAATGTATCTTTTCTTGCTCTGTGTTAATCCACGTGATCAATATAATCATCACAGAAATACTCTCACAGATGAAGACGGAGAAGGAACTATATATATATATATATATATATATATCTTACTTCATGCATGATGTCATTACAGCACCTTATCTTTTAGCCACTTTCAAGGTCTTGTAGACCGTTTTATCCGCTCACCTTGAAGTATTTCTACAGCACACCTAGAGATTATAAAGCAGTGAAAAAAAAAGACACGACGTCTAACCTCCGTAGCTCTGCGGTATCACAGCAGGAACGGGCTTCTCCACTTGGAAAGTAAAGTGAAAGATGTTGGTAGTGTTGTGCTGCCGGGTCAGAGGGTCAAGCACTTCAGTGTGAACTCTGACCTGCACATGGTTTCCTTCAGTGTAACACACCTAGACCCAAAAACCAAACCAAAACAAACCCCCACCAGTGTCAAACATGAGCAGTCTAATATCTAATAATATAACATGGTGTTTCATTTGCTTTATATCATAGTGCTGCTAAATTCTAGACTCTGGTTGGTCAGATAATGTTTTTTAAGTAAGAGATCATGCATAATGTGCCAGCTATTACCCTGGATTTACACTCTGGCCATGATGTCCACGATCTCCATGATTTGAGAGAGTCGTGATGAGATTGGTGGGTTGTGGGATCGTAATGCTTTTGAAGAAACTTGGTGACACTGTGTTGTCACAATTATTAGGTCTTACTGCTAATTGTGACAGAATGTGGGAATTGTAGTATTCATCGTTCTTATTAAACAATTACTTACAAAATACTGATTTAAAAATGTTTTTTCTTGATTTTATCGATTTAAAAACTATTTAGATGATTTAAAAAATATTACTAATATTATAATTTTGTTGATTAAAAATATATATTTTAAAAACATATTAATTTAAAATGATTTTATTGGTAATGCTCATGACACCATGTAGCAAAAATCTGTTATAATTCACAACCAATGAGAAACTAACTGACCAATCAGAATTGAGTATTCAATATATGGGAAGCGTAATAATCATCTGTACCTGCAGCTTGGACAGTAATGTTGGCAGCAGGTTTGTATTAATGTGTTTGCGTTAATGTGTTACCTTTTCTATAGCAACAGCTCATTCACATGTATAAGAACTAATAATTAAAAACTGTGTTTCTTCATAACCACGAATGTACATTTTCATATGATGAATTTTTATTTTTTTCATTTGGAAGGAGTCTCTAGTGGCAGTGCTTTGTAACACCCTGTACTTTGTACATCATGGGTTACTAAAAATATATATTTAAAAAAAAAAAGAAAGAAAGAAGATTAAAGAAAGAAAGAAAGAAAGAAAAAAACACCTTCTACCTGTGAGGATAACAGCAGAAGGGAGCCGATCTCCACCGGCTTACGGAACAGGATGTCATCGACCGCTACCAGAACTGGTCGACAGCCACTGTGAGAAACACAGCAATCAGAACACGTCAGTGAGCAAAGAACTGATCATGGAGTTAAGAAAGGGTATCGAAAAGATCACAAGAGAGAGCCGAGACGTACGCAAACACACAGGCGTTGGTCCAGCCCAGCTCGTACGCCTTCCTCATCAGGAAACCACCAAATATCCGATTGAAGATGTTCCGCTCCTGGATTGTAGACACACATTAGAATGCTCATCATCATGACAATAGCTACACCTCATTTGACATCGCTGGCTTCTGGCTGACCTGCGGATGGCATATCTCCAATCCTTTTAGCTTCGCGTCCTCCATCCAGACAGAGTCGGGAGGAAGGATTCGACTCCGGAAGCTGACGGTTCTACACAGGAGACAAAAACATTCCTAAGATTTAAAGGGAACCGTTTTAGCATGACCTAACGCGCTGGATTCAGAATGCTGCTCGTGATAAAAGAATGCGCTGCAAACATTCATAAATGAACAAAGAGAACACATGAATAAACAGAAACGTCCGTTGCTCAGGCATGACATAAAAGTAATAATCAGGGCTCCTGTTTCCTGCCTGCGTCTTTCTTTACACATCCGCTAATCACAATACATCCTACAATAGAAGTGATGCTCAAATAAAGATTTATGATACGGAAACCAACGTAAAAATGTTTTTATACAAGCAACTAGAGTATAATCTTTGATTCTAAGTGGATTAGTTTTACTGGTATTTCTTTATATGGAGACTTCAACAATGTTCAAATCTATCATCTCAGACTGCCTGGAAAGACTGTACCATTGATTAGATTATTAGGGAAACAAAAGGAAGTGAACAATAGTGTGATGCAAACAATATTCTGAGAAAGTTAAGTTGCAATAAGTTATCTAGTTGTGAAGGATAACAAGTGTGATGCCAACGATGGACAACACATAGTGATCAATACACATCAATCCAGTTTCGCTTACAGGCGACACAATAATGGCCGCGTCAGTTCCAATTTTGGCACTTGGTAGCACTCCAAACTCACAAAGACCAACACACAAAGGATACAAACATGGCAGCCATCATTTCATTATTGAATGTTTTAGAAGCATTAAAGAATGCAAAATATATTTACCTTACTGTCTCAGTTGTAAGGGAATGATTGTGAATTACACTTTATCAAAACAAACTGACTGAGAATTAGCACATTTATTATTTTTACTTAAATAATTCATTTTTGAAGTTTCTCCTAAATTAGTAAATTGAAAACGACTTTTTGCTTCAAATTATTCACCAAAGGCGATGTGGATATCGCTGAATAGTCCTTGAGATGAAACTTCTATTCGCTGCTACCCACTGAGCCCGAGGTGAATAACTGTTTTCGTATATACTACATGAAAACATGAGAAAAAGCAAATGAAAACAATCCTTCGATTTTATACTTTACACAGACACCCATGATTGGCTGGTGATTGCTGTGAGTGATAAGGAAGTGAGCGTATGCCATCCCTCCCTCCTGTGAGAGCTCAGCCAATTAGCTTCCATGGACTCCTGGTCACGGATGGCTGTGGCATCAATCCGAATTCAAACTTGCGATCTCTGGGTTGAGACATTTTCTCATTTCTGATTGGTGGAAAGCCATAGAATAATTATTGGTATTGCACCATTGCCATGGGATAACTGAATTGTTGCACTGTTGCCATCAGAGAAGTTCTACAATTACTGCACAACTGGCACACGCAACATAGTAATGCGACTGTCTACTTTGAAAATGTTTTGAATGAATGATAAAACAATAATAGAACTCGGCTTTCAAATGAGAAAATTATTTGGTCGAGGGGTTGTTATTTGCCATGTTCCACCAATCAGGAACCAGAAAAGCTTTTAAATGAATAATAACGACAATTATCCTGAGACAGTGAACCAATCAGATCACACCGTTCTAGATGTGATACTACGCATCCACATGGATTAAAGTTGTTCCAGCTACTCTTACACTAAAAACACATTTCAAGGACAACAAAAACCTGATCCTGAATTCGAGGCTCTTTATATAGTGTATAAGTGCATAGATACAGAGGATTTGTTTACGTGTATGCATATTTTATAACTTCCTTAATAAAAACATGTCCGGTGTCTCAGATTATAAGTGACATTCATGGTAAGTGGCTTTTCACTCTTTTGTGTGTGTGTGTGTGTGTGCGTGCGCAAGTGGTACTTGGTGTCAAGTGTGTTGAGGAACAGGCTGTGTATGAGCGTCCTCTCTTCTGCTGTAGGAGCCACTTTGAGTAACGAGGCTGTGCTCAGCTCCACGCGCCGCTTCTTATTAACTGAAACAACGAATAAATCCATCCTGAGTTTACTTCATTAAGGATAAGAAAGTGTGTATCTAACATTCACACAAATACACACAGTAATATAATGTACTACTCTGATTCAACTCTTACTCTCTCCCTGTTGAAATATCTTCTCCTCCTCCGGGTTCTCCAGTTTCAGTGGGTTTACAAACGCTGCCCTGAAGAGGATTGGGTTATTACTCTACTATAGGTGCACAAGATTCACAAATCACTGCCTGATGTTGTACCTTTTATTTTCTGGATCACGAGCAACCATCACAAACGTCGCATCTAACACGGGAGTGTACGCGCCATCATGGAACTGCAGAAACAACAAAAATTAGCGCATGTGATGTACAGCGAGATCTTAACAATATTCATCCTGGTCCTGGCTGGTATCAGAACTAACTAGGCTTGACTTTAGATTCCAGTCATTATTGTCAGTAATGAAGATTAGAATGAACTAATTTTTTTCAGAAAATATTCACTGCTCATCAAGAAAAAATTGCTGTGACATGTGCAAAAAAAAAAGTATCTAACATATAATTTAATAATCATAAGCTTTTAAAACACAAAATAGGGCTAATTAATTCATCTTTATTACTTAAATATAGCACACGCTCAAAATAATCAATATTAAAATAACTGAGAAACACTAAAGAATACTTCAGTCGTTTATTTATGTACATAGGAACTATACAAAATAATTTCTTTACATGTTATTAATGTAATATATGTCCATGTCTGAAACGAACATGTTTAATTTTTTAACAGCTGAACACCTTCTTCTGTTTGACCAATTCCTGCCATTCTGTTCGGTTCAGCTGATTGTTGTGATTTTCAGCATTCCCAAACATGCATGCAGCAAACCATAGAGGTGCAGTGTGCCCTCTGGTGGCCAGTCTATGCAAAAAACACTTTAATAGCATTTTATTGGCAATTTTCTCTTATCAGCTGATAATATCATCATCCTGACTCCTTGTTCTGTCCCTAATTAAGATCAGAGTTGGTAATGTGATCGTATGAAGCCACAGATAAAGTAGTTTTCCCACCTGAGTCATGAGTATCTTGGCTTCAATTGACGTGTTTCCCACCCAGGTCACATGGCCTGTGAACTTTATATCGCAGTCTGGGTAGATTATGTTCCTTCGCATGTCTAGAAAACAAAAAAATAAACAGGATGTTACATGTATATAAGATTATTACTGTTATTACACCTTCATAAGAACACTGATTAAAAAAACCGTAGGCCACTCATTTACCAATTTTGTCGACCAGAGCTGTGACAATGGACAGAGGAGATTTTGCCAGCTCCTTATTCCATGTGTGAGAGTAACAGATGAGCACTGTGAGGTGGGGAAAAAAAAAATCCAACATGTAATACTGTACATAATACTGAGAATTATCTGAAAATGATCTTTAAAAAAAAAACTTTTTGGTTTTGGATTTTGGTTAAAAATACTTAAGGTACCTGCTAAACTGTCCAGATCCTCCAAAATCCGTCCAAACCTTTTTTGATAAGAAGAGAAAGCAAACAAACCCCGAAATCAGCACATTCTCAATACACATATATTTTTTAAAGCACATATTTAACTGTGGTTACCAATGTTTTGACAGTGAAACAATGTGATGTCAAGTTTTTCTCCCCCTGTTTTGCTTCAGACTAAACAACCTGCAAACTTCGGGGTGGGTTTCACTCCAATATACTTAATATATGAGATTCACAGCTGCCCCTATTACACTACTGCTATTATTAGGACATGAATGACAGAATGGTGTGCCAACATTATCAGCCAATAGTAGCTAATTTCTAATGAATCAGTATCAAAGTTTATCATGGGTGATAAATGATAATTACAACAGAAACAGAGAGACAGAAAAAAACAACAACAAAAAACAATTCACCATTAGGAATGTAGTTGTTGCACAGTCTGTCCACCAGAGGGCGCACAGCTACTGTATTATAAAGTCATTTACAGCTGCAAACAAAAAAAACCTGCCATATATAAATATTGAAATAACCTAAATTACCCAAAAGTGTTTCACAGTCATATTAACACTGCATTAATAACTATATTTCAGGGATAAAACAGATTTTTTTAATTTAATGTACTACATGTATATAGTGCAACACAAGCATATAGATTTAATACTTATGTATTTAGTTATTCTGTATACACTCTACACAGGAACCTGATAATGGACCTAATCCACCTCAGCATATTACTTCAATCAAAATATGTCCAAAAAACATGAAGAAAGCTACACAGTATGTCATAAGGAAGCTAGTGTGACCATCACACTATAAAAAAATAAAATAAAAAATCAACCCTAATTAAAATGATAGTGTTCAGAGTACATGATGTTTATGTACATTTAACCCTTATATTCACACCACTTTAATACATTAATGTTAGAATGAAGATGTGTTGTGGATCACGACTGATAATCAGTGTCAGACCATTTGTATCACTTATTCGTTGCCAGAATTCCTGTGCCCCAGGTATTCCAGGTGAATTTGGACGGGAATCTGCAATAAACATGTTGGTAGTAATCAGACATGCAGCTGGTGAACAGAGACCGGGACAAAGAAGGTTGATGAACCGCTTGCTCAAGATCCTGAAAGATCGTAAAGTCGCCGATGAAGCGTTGTGGTGTATCATAGGTACCTGACGCTATTGTGGTAGTTGAGGTATTTCTCCCGGAGCGACGGCTGCGTCCCTAAAGGAAGATGCACTTCCACTTCACTCTCCTTCATGGTTTTTGGAGGAAGTTCCTTCTGACTATTCGCAAGGTATTTACTCAGGGAGATTCGTTCAGCCATGGCCTGCTGATGATCTCTGAACAAAGAAGTGATTATAGAGAAGCTTAAACTGGGCTCAGGGTGGGAAAACAACAACAACAAAAAAAAAAAAACCCCAACTACAACAACCAGAGAACACCAGATGTTTAAAAAGACTTCCAAATACAACAAAGACGTACTTCCAGTTGGTTGATGCTCCTACAATCTGCCTCAGCCGATTACGTACTGGATGGAACAACGGTGAAAGGAAACAGTTAGTCCACCAAGTGGAACATGGAATCTTTACAGACGGCTACATGCAGAAGCATAGCACTGTCTCATATCATCTCAATCAGTGCAACAGATTTATTCATACATACCAATATACAGACTGGTCATCCACTACCAACTAAAAGAACTGGCCACTAAGTAAAAATCAATGAATGCTATAAAATTCCCATTGTGGCCAAAAATAATACTTTTCATGGTGTTCCTCATCAAAATGTAGTCCATCAGTCCAAAGGTTTGTGCTTGGTGCTACAAGGCTAACGTGGTATAGAGGTGTTTAACACTGTGCCAAGCGCAGATCTAAATCACCACACACTGATGCGGTTTCTGGTGGCCTGATGCTCTGCTAGCTATACACAGAATGCAAGGAATCTCTGCCACACATGATTCCCACCCATGTGCTAATCTTACAACATGTTGTATAGCAGGAGGACATGACCAAATTAGCAAGGAAAACCCTATCCTCTTGTAGGGTAGTGTCCCCACCAAGTCTGGTGAAAGTCTGTGCATTGGTTTGGTCAGGGTTTTGCTCACAGACCAACAAATGCCGGCGAATACAAAACTGTTTTAGAAACATTAGCCTCGCAGCTTCAGCACAAAACTCACTGGCTGATAAAGGCTGTTTAGGATGAAGAAAACACTACGAGCTACGTCAACGTAGGGGATTGTGGGAAAAGACCTTTTCACTGTTGAGACGATATGAAAAGCCTTTAAAGAGGAAAAACACGTGAATGAAGAACGAGCGTTAAATACTGACATACAGCAGAGATAAGAAAGAAAAAGCATAAACTTGAGAGACTGGCAATAGAATGACTGAGTGGAAGGCGAAAAAAAATACAAACGTCTCTAAAGACCACTTCTGGAAGGGTTTATAAATAGAAAAAAAAGGGTTGAAAGAAGAGAAGGGTGTTTTATGAAGCATCCAGAGTTAATGTAAGGGCTGCTCAGACGGGAGAGAGGTTTCATTTTACCAACAACACACCATTGGTCACAAGCAAGTGTGCGTTTCCTGTAGGGATACACAGGTGCATCAAAACAAACAAACAAACAGAGAAACAAATAGGCAAAAACTTTTGTTGGATTGTAATCTGACAAAGCCAGAGTGATTTTTTCTCATGTTAAAACAGTGACACTTTGCTGTACTGTGTTTTATACTTCACAGACAAAATGTTTCTGGAAGGAGTCTCCAGTGTCAGAGCTGTACGTTTTCCTTCATTGTCAAAGCTTCATAACAGACAAGTATACACTGATGTGTTTTTTTTCCATCCTTCTATTTTTTACTTTAAGCCAATAGGAGAGACGCTGCTGAGGGAAAGTTTGCTGATTAGTGATAACAGAAACTATCGTAGTTCATGGACTTTCCAACTAACTACAGCATAAATGGATTTAAGAAACTATAACGTAACGTTTAAGAGATTACTCAACTGTAACTGATGCTAAATTGCTATCATGAGGGATTATGAATTTATGACGATGAGAAGAAAAGGATGTAGTTTGGGATGTTTACAGTAAAGCCGCTTCATCACATCATTTTACTGTTGATTAATTTTTCTACAACAGCACAACACAGTGTTTATTCCTTAACAGACAAATAGAATGCACTCTTTACCTTTACTTTAATTATAAATGTGTGTAAGAGAGAGAGAGAGAGAAATAGTGTGTGTGAGTGTGAGATAGAGAGCATGGGAGTGTGTTAGAGAGAAAGAGAGAGAGTTAAGAGTGGGTGAATGAGACAGAGAGAGAGAGGAAGTAAAAAGAGAGAGAAAGAGAGAAAATAGAGAGGGTAAGTGAAGAGAGAGAAGAGTGAGAGAGAAATTGAAGAGTGAGAGAGTGGGATAGAGAGATAGAAAGTAAAGAGAGAGAGTGTGTGAAGGAGTGAAGACAAAAAAAGAGAGAAAAGAGAGAAGAGTGAGAGAAAATGAAGAGTGAGAGACAGAGAGTGAAGAGAGGAAGAGAGTAGAGAGAGTGTGTGTGTGTGTGTGTGTGTGTGTGTGTGTGTGAAATAGTGTGTGTGAGAGAGCATGCGAGTGTGTTAGAGAGAGGGAGAGAGAGGTGTGTGTGTGTGAAATAGTGTGTGTGAGAGAGCATGCGAATGTGTTAAGAGAGAAAGAGAGAGGAAGTGAAGAGAGAGAGAGGTGTGTGTGTGTGTGTGAAATAGTGTGTGAGAGAGCATACGAGTGTGTTAGAGAGAAAGAGAGAGGTGTGTGTGTGTGTGAAATAGTGTGTGTGAGAGCATGTGAGTGTGTTAAAGATAAAGAGAGAGAAAGTGAAGAGAAAGAAAGAGAGAGAGAGGTGTGTGTGTGTGTGAAATAGTGTGTGAGAGAGCATGCGACTGTGTTAGAGAGAGAGAGAGAGGTGTGTGTGTGTGTGTGAAATAGTGTGTGTGAGAGCATGCGAGTGTGTTAGAGATAAAGAGAGAGGAAGTGAAGAGAGAGAGGTGTGTGTGTGTGTGAAATAGTGTGTGAGAGAGCATACGAGTGTGTTAGAGAAAAAGAGAGAGGTGTGTGTGTGTGTGAAATAGTGTGTGTGAGAGAGCATGCGAATGTGTTAAGAGAGAAAGAGAGAGGAAGTGAAGAGAG
>JAQMYF010000025.1:10484304-10516136 GCA_030014195.1 Neosilurus mollespiculum | reverse complement strand
TCCTCATCACTCCGCATTGAGGCAGTAATTCATGCAAAAGGGGCCCAATCCAAGTACTGAGTACAGCTGCATGATTACACTTTTCAGAGGGCTGACATTTCTGCATTTAAAATCCTTTTTTAAAAAATTGATTTCATGTTATATTCTAATTTTCTGAGATTTTGGATTTGGGGTTTTCACAAGCTGTAAGCCATAATCATCAAAATTATAACAAATAAAGGCTTGAAATATTTCAGTTAGCGAGACAGAATAAGCCTTGCAAAGTTAGCCACATCAGGAACTGTAATCACAAGAGCCCTGCACAGGAATGGACTGTGAGATTGCAGACCAAGAAAAAAACTTCAAGCCAAAAGTGAAGTATGCTGAGGCCAACCTAAAGAAAGGTTATGCATACTCAAGGTGAAACGTAACTAGGCCATAGAGATGTTGCTTATTTGGAGAAAGAAGGGAAATGTGCATAGCAAAACTGGGTCTGGGTTGTTGCTTTGTCTTCCAACATGACGACGACGAGTTTGAGAGACTCACTAAAGATGAATTGGCTGGGATTTCTTAGGGGACACGTCCAAGAATTGTTAAAAATTACAACAAATGACTGCAGGCTGTTATCTGGCAAAAAAGATACATAACTGTCTGTTGGCTTCGGGTGGACGAATAATTTTGGACGACCACAGAGGAATTCACTGCTGTCCTGAGTGAGCTGGGAGAACCTACTGCTTATGAATAAAGAGATACATTTCTCAGTAATCAACCAGCAGAGAGTGCTGTAGGACATCTCCAGAAATCTAAAACAAAAAGAAATCTGTTCCCACTACTTTTCTGAAGCACTGAATAACTTGCTTGTACCCACAAGCTTCTATTTGTTTCTATATACTCGATGAAATCAAAACGCATTTATGTTTAAATATAATAGTGCTATTACACTGTTGGGTGCAGAAGCAAACCGCAGTGTGACTTGGTGAAAAATGCACCTTTATTAATGTTTAAAGTGGCAGTGAACAGTTAATTGTGTGTATTGAGCTGTGTGTATAATGATAGAAGAGATAGATAGACAAGTAAATAATTTTATTTATTTTAATAAAAATCATATTTTAAGGTTGGGGCAGTGGCGGCTCGGTGGTTAAGTTGCTGGCTTACTGATCCAAAGGTCGGGGGTTGAAGCCCCACTATCACCCAGTTGTTACTGATGTGCCCCCCAGTGCAGCTAACTAGGTTATCAAAGGCCAGCCATGTATCTCAGTGTCTATGGTGAGAGGCATGTAAAAGAACCATTGCTGTCATTCGTAAAGAGTAAGTCATTAGGCTGCCATCAGCGTGTTTCTGCCCTGTGATGGTCTGGCGAGCTGTCCAGGATGTACTATGCCCTCACCCAGCTTCGGCTGAGATGGGTGCCAGCATCCCCGTGACCCTTATTAGGATTAAGCTGCTTAGAAAATGAATGAATGAATTTTAAGGGTTTGAAAATGGTGCAAAACGCCATCTAGTGGTTAGAAACTTGCAAAGCATGCTCTGATGCAGGGTCAACCATTTGGTACTTCTCTAGATCATGATTTTTAAAAATAATAAATGTTGGTGCCCCCTCTTTGAATCGTCACCTTATCGTGGTGGAGGGGTTTGCATGTCCTAATGATCCTGGGAGCTATGTTGTCGGGGGCATTATGCCCCTGGTAGGGTCACCAAAGGCAAACAGGTCCTAGGTGAAGGTCCAGACTAAGTGTTGTTTAGAAGACCCCATAGACTTCCATCCAAAAAATTGCAATTGCTCACCTAAAATACTCAAAAAAATAGATTTTTTCCCCCCACAAATCGCTTCAGTTCGTGTATTACGGTATATCCTTCTTATCGATTTTGCATGTTTTTTTCTTCTTATAGTCCCATGATTAATAAGATATTAGACCTCACGTATTTGCCTATTTTGGGGGTGTGTCTTTCTTTTATTGACATCTCTGGATGGTGTGAGTGACAGCAGGTGTTTGCATGAAGCTAACAGTGTCTTCACCAGGTAACTGGAGTTTTTTACGGTAAGTAAATATTTGTCTTCTTAATGGTTTCCAGTTTTAAAGCCCAGTATATAAATTTTTTATTAAATATATTGTTTTCCAGTGCACTCTAGAAGCTGCTGCATGTTTCTCTTGTTTAGTTAATATGAATAATAGATGCAGCTTCCTAACAGAACTAGTTATCTAGTGGTGATATCTGATGTCTTTACAAAGCAAATGGTACTTTAGTGTTTAGGGTTTTAGGGTTCGAGTACCAGAATCAGTCTGGAGGAAAACCTGTGCTAGTCCCTGAGATTAACTGTACTGTGTTGTTGTAATGCACTGCATTAATAATTAAAACTGTAATGATCAGGACACTATGACAGTTCAGGTTAAGATTTCTAGTTCTAGGGGATTTAAATGGGATTAAATCAGTAATGTACATTTATGTAAGTTTTTTATATGGGATTGTTTAATTTATATTTGGTACAGGTAATACAGTATGTGATGTGTAATGCTTGCTCTGCATGTAATGTTTGAGAGCATGTGTTAATTTATTTGAAGTTTTATTGAAATATGTCTGTCCTGTGTTCCCACTCTTATCCTGAACCTAATCGTGGTAATTGGGCTTTAAACTGAGACAGGATTTAATTATATGAGCTTTACACTTGTAACGTTTTTTTCAGGAGATCAGATGTCCTGTCTGTGCTCTTACCAGAACACCTGTCAGACCTTGAAGGCTTCTGCATCACTTTGCATGAAATGTCTTACAATTTTTAATACAACTACATTATGTTTTGTTGGTAATATACCTAGCATGCTTGTACTGTAAATTGGAAAGATATCCAGTAAAAACTGAGAGATTTGATGCCATTCATCTGGTTTTAGAAGCGGGAGACTGCATGAACATCATCCTTAGTTCTCAGATATTTCATAAATATTTCTATTGTTGTAGAAAGCTAACATTATTTACAAATTCAGGCAAAAAGTCCATGGATGCATTTCTTGCATTAATTTTGTACCATGCTGCTATTGTTAAAATCCATACGAGATATGCACCTTAAAAACCAATAACAAACTTGTAGTGTGTGAACTTTATTAATAAATTAATTACTGGTGAACTGAATCACTTTGATAGCTGTGGATAAAGGTGGTAAAAGTGAACTTAACTGTTACAATTTAATTTTAAACAATAAAACCAGGTAGTTAAATCTCCAGTGCAACATAATTTTAATAATTTTAAGTTACAGTCTAAACAGTAAATAATTAATAAAATACACATATATAAAATACAGTGCTTGGTAAAGCAGTCTGTAGGTTTGTTGTACATTAAAAACCTCTGCTTCAGCGGTCTACAATTAAGGTGATAAAAACTCCCGTAACCATCATTCATCATGAGTCCTTGTGTGCAATATGTAGAACCCCAGCTGAACCAAAGGATGGAGATATCATCAACACCAAGGTTTCTCCTCACGGTCTCTGTGGCTCTCTGGCCCCCACACTGGACAAAGCTGTCCCTGATGATCCTGACCTAGAGTAGATGTAGTTAAAATACAGTGAAAGAGTGAGAAATACATTATACTGAAGGCTATAGTGAAAAAGAGGGAAAGAAGCAGCACTCAGATGAACACTATCTAAAAATACATTATTCTCTCAGATTAGTTTTTTTTAAGTCTTTTGTACTCTTTTACATTAAAGTTCAAGTCTTTTATACTCTTTTACATTAAACAACAATAGAAAACTAACATATACTCACTTCAGTAGCATTGTGTGGATGCACCTGCCATTCCCAACACATAGAAGTTCTTTATTCTGGAAGAGATAAAGAAATCATTTAAACATATGTATTAACATTCGTCATAAGGAATGAAAAGAAACTGACCTACAAATAATATTAATAACTTACAGTAACAGAGCTGAACCATGCATTCAACTTTAATTCATAGTATATGTTACTACAATGGGACATTCCACCAGCAGACCCTTAATCACTCTTTAAAATAAATAAATAAAACAAAACTTTATATATATATATATATATATATATATATATATATATATATATATATATAATGGCAAATCATTCTTATAGAATATAAAAGGGTATGGCAGGATAAAAGCATGTGGAGAACCTGAGTGTCATGCACATTTTTTCCCCCAAAACTAACACACCTAATTCAAGTCAGGAACTTTGTTAATTAGCAGAGTTGGTAGAACAGGTGTGGAAAACCACAGCCATGTGCAGAACAGATTGTAGAAACCTGAATGGTCATCCTGAAGCAGCGGTAGGGTGGTAGTACCTGCTATGTTATGACTCTCTTTGGTCTGGAATGCATGTCTCTGGGACTGTGGGCACACATATCTGGAATAAAAGAGATGAAGGAATAAGTCAGGGAATGGGAAAAGCAATTGTGTGAAATATGTTTTTGTTTGGTTTTTTTTTTGGTCCCAAAAAATCTGGATAGTGACAAACTTTAACTGACTCCCAGTCTGAATCGCTGGTAGACCCCTGAAGCAGCATCCAAAATATCAGCCTACACCAAAAACATTACTATAAAAAAAAATCTGGCCTATAAATGGAAAAAAAACGTGATATGTGTACACTAACCTTTCAAACATTCTTTTGAAAGATGAAACTTTCGGGAAGCAGGTTTTTCTACTTTGGCGTTCTTCCTGTCAGGAGAAAAAAGCTGAAATGCGATACTGAAATGCAATCCTTTAATAGCAAGAATAAGAAAGTGGTTGCCTGGTGGAAAGGTGCTGGCTTACTGGCATGTAAAATACTTAGAGGCATGTAAAATACTTAGAGGCATGTAAAAGAACCATTGCTGTCGTTCGTAAAAAGTGCGTGTTTCTGCCTTGTGATGGCCTGGCGAGCTGTCCAGGGTGTACTCTGCCCTCGCCCAGAGTCGGCTGAGAGGGGTGCCAGACTCCCCGCGACCCTAATTAGGATTAAGCGGTTCAGAAAATGAATAAATGAATATATATACACACACACAGATTTCCTGAGTATGATTAAACACAAAAAACGAACATTTCGTCAGCCATCATTTTGTGTCCCTGCAGTGGGAAATAAGTGGTGTAACCAACAGAAAGCTGTTTTTGAGGAAAAAAATGACAAGAAATGAAAATGCAATGTAATAAAATCAGGTATCATTAGCCTCGACAATTTTCTTATGCCGCAATGAGGATAAATATAGACCTTCTGCACATGTCAAAATATGACTCTCAGTTATCTAATTTTTCAGTTTTTTGGGGTTAGACCACTGTGGCTTTCAGCCCTTCATATACATTTGAAGTGCAATTATAATGCTGTATTCTATGTATGTGTTTTGACACCCCAGTACAATCTCAGGTGTTTATAATGAGCTCTTGTATCTACATAGAGAAATTAAGGGCAGGACAGCTCTTATCAGTGCTGTAGTCCAGAACCGACATACCTCAAGAGATCACCTTTAGCATTTTGTGTCTTAATAACAGGCAGGGAGAGTCCCAAAGGATGCACCAGAAGGAAGACGAAGGAAAAGAAAGAAGAGGAATCAGTGTTTGCTGGTGCAGGATAAGTTTACTAACTCAATTTTTAATAAAATTTTTTTTTTTTTTTTGTTTTAGCAAAAGACAAGGGAGCATGAAACTAAGTACTTGAAAGTGTGCTATGGACACGAAGTGGCCATAGTATGTACCTGCTTGGAAAGAGATGGGCATAAGTGGGAGGGGCATTCAGTTGAAATGATGCATAATTATATATTATTATTTATTACCTTAAATATAAACCTGTTATTTAAAGCTACTGTCAAAGCTGCTGTTACAGAAAACTACTCAACACTTTGTGACGGATCACCTTGATTACTGAAGTTCAGAAGATTATTGAAGTATTTTAAAAAACAATGTTCTAAGAAAAACAATAATGCCACAAAAGTGTGAGTGCGCGCGCGCACACACACACACACACACACACACACACACACACACACACACACGGGCACTTTGTTGACAATGGAAGCATACAAAAGAAGATGCATGTGTGTTATGTGAAAGCCACTATCAGAATGCTTCCTCCATGTTCTTTGGATGAGCTATTGTAAGTGCCAACATTTGTTTGTCAGCATGCCTGTGAACAAAATCCTGACCACACCCATGCACTATTTTTTATTAACCATGGTGGGGAAACTACCCTACCTGAGTACCGGGCGTGACCTCATTTTGCAACGTCATTGTCAACGGTGACGGTGAGATCAAGATTACAAAGTTTTAAAGATCTTAGAGCGCTTATAACTTCAAGCGCATGCTGGTAGACATGCCATTACTATGGGACACTAATAGGAAAAAATGTATGGACTTTCATATGAAACAATTCCCTTGATCTTGAGTGATCAGGAAATGACAAACGACAAACTCAGGCCATTTGAATGTGTGTGTGTGTGTGTGAGGGTGTTTGCTGATAATTTGGTCACATGAATGGAACATACTGTAAAATGAGCACTTTGGCTCATTTCCAACATTATCCATGCTGCGTGGCAGGGGTACCTTGCACTACATAAATGTGTGTAGAAAAAAAAAAAGGTTTTTTACATTTTCAGCCTCACTGGAACATTAGTGAAATTTACCAATATAGCACTTATAATAAATAAATAAATATAATAATGTAGCATCATGTATTACTTGTAAACATTGTCACACTGCCTTAGTGGTTAAGGTCATGGGTAATTGTAAACATTGTTAATAATTGCAATGGCTTTACCGGGTCTAATAACCAAACATACAGCTTTACCTCAAACTGCTACAAAGTACTGTCACTGGAGACTCCTTCCTTAAACAGGCATTAAATGAACATCTTATAGAAAACATTTGTATGTGTTTACACAAAATATTTGCTCTACAAGTCCCAGTGATGCTGTTGCTGCTATAAATCAACATTTACCAACCAATCAGAAGGATCCAGTAGCACCATGCTGCAACTGTCTGTGAAAATATTTGAACATGAATAATAATTACATGTTAAACGAAAGCTAAATTTCTGATCTGACCTTATCAATGATGGCTTGAGAAATATTAGATCTGTCATTACTTCTACATGCCTGCTTAGTATAGGGCTCATTCTGGGAAAAACAGCAACATTTCCATGCCATAGAATCTCAAATTCGTCTGGATTTATTTAGTTCTTTTTCATCTATTTCATTGAATCTTTGCCTGCTGCTTGTCTGGGTCATAATATTCAAATACAAATTAAACCAATGAGATGGAAACAAGGTACAAGAATATTAAACGTTTTATTCCATCATAATCGCAACTGTGTTGATTACTAAAATAAACCAACATAAACATAAAAATACATTCCACATATCATTCCTACACTTCATTTAAAAAAATAGAACATGTTTAATTATTAAGGATATATTAAGATCTTAGATGTGTAAACAAATAGAAGGAATTTACTATGTTATAAAGAATATGCTATTTCAATGTTAATTTAGTACAAATAAATGGCGTGGATTTTTATTGCACAGCAGCACACATCCAGCTTCAACACAGAGAATACAGAAGCGTACACTCTAAAGACACCTTCAGTTTAATCATTTAGAGGATAAAAAAAAAAAAACAAACAAACAAACAAACAAAAAACAGACACCAGGATCGGTGATCAAATGTAAGCACCAAGCTCATCAATCTGATCCACACCCTTCTCCTTGAAGGTTATAGATACACAATAACATACTGTGCATATATTTGCAGTGATTTTTTCACTAATAGTTCTGCCAAACCCTAACCCTCATTTTCCACTTTTGTACTTGAGGCAAATAAACAAACATCACCAAAACAACATAACTAAAGCTCATTGGCAGTGCTTAAGGTTCTCAATGTACACACACACACACACACACACACACAGCCTGTTTTTGATCTCAAAGCTGGCTTCATTAATGACATTCATGCTGACAGAGTTACTGTATGGACCTGCCAACCACTCCTTTCCCACAGGCTCTGCAAAAAACTGTACAGTGGTGGGGGTGTAGCTGTAACACAACAGTGAACACACTTTTGAAAATATTGTCCAGTCTGTGATGACGTTTATTAGTGACGGTGACGCTGTGCGTTCCTCATTTACCAACACAAATCCAGCCTTTATGTATTCTTAGTGACGTATTAGGGTATTAGAATGGTAGCTATTATCGTCATTTTATTATTAAGCCTAATAAAGACTCTTGTATATGTGCTTATTATCTATTGTTATAAGGGCATAGTTAAGGATCTAACAGAAGTCTGATTGGCTGAGTTCTGGTTGTGTTTGTGCATTAGGTCTTATAATAGTCAAAATTTTAAATGCTACATTTAGACACCTATTCTGTCCATGGAATCGCTTAATTTTTGCCTGGTATGTTGCTTAGCAACTAAATCTGACAGTTGTTTTTAAATTATTATTCAATTCTACCGGGGCCACATCAGCCCTGAAAATCTGGGGAAAAAATGGCAATATATGACTACGGACATTAAAGGTTGGTTTATATAATACATAATTACATATGTAGTGTAACAGTCCTACATCTGGTAATATTAAAATTTCTGCTTCAAAGTAGTTGATTATAAACCACTGCAAGCACTAATGACTTTTCCCAGAATTTTCATGTGTACTGGTTATTAAGTGGTTATACAGCATTCTGCATTTTTGCTTTCATTTTCCCAGAAATACTGTTCTGGTAGTATACAGTGTTATACTATACATCCACATACTGCACTGTGCATTGATAGAGGAGGACAAAATGGCAAAAGTAGCTAAAAAAAAGCAAGAATTACTCGTGAAGCTGCTGTTATATTTGGTCTTGGTGCTGGCATAAGAAAGAAGGATGAAGAGATTACAGGCTGCAGGTTACCAACGAACAAGCAGGTTATAAGATGTAAGATGTTTCATCAACATGAAGGATCTGCACAAGGTACAGTATCCCACAGAACAAAAAGGGACAATGCAAAGATTGTTCTAGAGAAGATAATTCCATTTTATCTCAAAGAACACATCCCCATGGTTTCAAAGAAAAGGGGTTGTGAGAAAATTGTAGAGTTGTTTGAGAAGAATGCTAAAATTTGAGAAATACCAGTAGACTGCTGTTCATCTCCAGGTGTATTGGCTAAGCTGAAAGATATGGAAAATGAACTGCAGAAGACTTTCCCTTTGTGGGCTAGAGATGCAGAGCAAGTTATGGAAAACCCAGAATATATTCAATTTCATCAGACAATGAAAACTGACAGAGTTGCCTCATTTGGTGTTTTCAATCAGGAATTGCATTACAGCTGAAGCTTAAGCAACCGCGAGCACTGAAACAAATAAAATTCACTGGTGCTGCCAAGACAGAAGAGCACATTCTGAAAGTCCTGTAGGTAGTGGAAACTGACAGAAAGGACAGACCAAACCTGCGGAAAGGAAAATGAACATGTGGATAGTGTGATTTTCTGGATTTTGGATGTAGAAAATTGGATAAAAACACTAACAGTTTTCTGTAAAAAAAATATTGTTGCTATGTTTTAATTACTTTTGTCATGTGGATTGTGCAATAATGTGTGAACAACTTTAGATACATTTCTTAATTTTTTAATAAATATTTTCTCTTTTCCGCCATTTATCTTTCCTATTTTCTATTTTTTAAATATCTATGTGGACCCGGTAGATGTCAATCAAAATGAATGAAATTTTGACAGAATTATTTTTTCATGAGGTAGAACACTATTATACCACAAGAATATAAATACATTTAAAAAAATCATGGGGGGGTTTGATGCACCCTAACTCTTATACCACACACAGCGCTGTTAAATTCTCTAATCTGATTGGATTTATACAAAAGAAACCTTTAAATATCTCTGACATTTTATATGAATGCACTCACTAGGATATGGACATTCCACAGTATTACAGGTAACTGTTGGTTAAAAAGCTAAAAAGCACACTTTGGCATGTAAGAGAAAGGAAACACTTCAGGATGTGCTGTTCAAGGAAAATAATCCACCTCTGGGTGGTTACCCTGCTTTACATCAGGCCACACCCAGTTGTTAATCATTTTTCTATAACAGCACACCCCCAAGTGTTTTATTCCACAGTGATGGATTACTGGGTTATACAGAACAAATCCTCTCACTACATTCATCTGAAAACAAAGTGAACTGTTTTTTTCCTGGATTACATCACGGTCCAATTTTAAAAAAACACCTACAGAGACATGTGATTTGTTAAAAATGCTGTGTTCGTATTTTCCTGCTGCAGCAAGATCAGAACTAATATTCATTCATTCATTCATCGTCTGAACCGCTTATTCCTAATTAGGGTCGCGGGGAGGCTGGCGCCCATCTCAGCCGACTCTGGGCGAGGGCGGGGTACACCCTGGACAGCTCGTCAGGCCATCGTTTTTTTTTAAACGAATGTATGAAAAAATGTAAACAAAATATTAGTATATATTCATCATTAAAAGCTTTGATGTCAGATCAAGTTTTATCCGGATCTAATCTAGATTGTGCATTAGCAATTTCAATTTATCACGGGAAGTAAAATTTTTTGGAAGTGTGTTTGTATAGCAGGTCTGGCAGGGGGTGCTGTGCACTTAATTACTGTGGCTTGGTGGAGGTTTGCGCTCTCCAAGTGCTGTTGTATGGTTTGTTCTGGTTTATATTCAGTAAACAAATTGACATACATTGTTATTCAAAAATAATTTTATATGATGTATTACTAATTTCAAACTCTTTTAATCCAGTACGATCCAAATCAACATTACAAATATTTCAACTCCTCCTTCTTCTTTTTTGGCTTGTTGTTTGGAAAATGATATTGAAATTAAAACCAATAAAATTACTTTTACTTCATGTCTTGCTTGGGTAGCAAAATCTCAGCAACAAATTAAAATAAAATTAAAAATAATAAATAATAAAAATTTTAAAATACTGTTGAAACATGTACAGTTTTTTTAAGCTATAGTTAATTTATCTTAATTGAGCAAGTGCTCTACAGTATTTGTTCTGTGGTTCCAAAAAAAAAAGTTTTTTTAAAATCTTACTTTTAAACCTTTTTAACTAAATGAGATCATTCACACTATCAGTGCTCTGTCTCTGCATCTGATACTACAGTGCATCAACTATCATGATTGATCATCAATAACAAAATCTGAAACCGAGATGTTCAAAAGGTTCAAACATAGCACTTGGGTCGAAGCAATCAACCATGCCAGGGCAAGCATAAACAAAAGCATGGAGAAGTGCTTCAGCTTGCTGATTTTGACTGCAATACATTCACTAATTTGGTCATAATGGGGATGGGGTTGTGTTTTTTTCTGGAAGGATATGACATTCTTAATGTGTTGTGTTCCTGAGAAAGACTGATCAAAGTGCACACATACAAAACATTCGCATCCAAAAACCTTAACCACACAAATAATATGCACAGCTTCAATGACAAGACGTGATTTGCTATTATCCGCTAAAATTCTGTTTCTTCCTCATCATCATTATCACTGTTCAGATAGTACTCATCATCAGTAGTGGTCTCTGAACTCGACTCCTCGAAAACAGACAACATGGACTTATAGTTCTTGGAAGGCAAAAATCCACGAGGAGACAAGCTATCTGGTGAGGGGCTGGAGACTTGGGATATTCGTCGGGAATGAGGTGGAGAAGGTGGCGGTGTTGGATTTGTTTCCATATCCCATAGGACAGAGATAGGCCCCATGTAATCTGGGCTCCTGGGATGGCCCTCTGATTGTAACTGTCCTGGGGGTCCTTTATAAGTAATATAACCACTGGAAGACATGCCATCATTCTCAGATGAATCCATTAGACTGTTGATACTTGAATGTCGGCCCTTGGTCACGAACCCGTCCAAGCTGCTCAAGTCGCTCACACTTCCTTGCCTTGATCCTGTCGAGATTCGCCCAGGACCTGACGGACGCCCAGAAACCACACTGCTAACCGAGAAAGATCGTCCACGCTGCAGTCCATACCTGATATCAGCACAGGGAGAAGACATCACCACCCCTGTCGAGCTCTGTCTTACAACTTTTATAACATTCTCTGGGTGTGGAACATTCTCAGACTCACCAAGAGAAGTCTTATTTCTTTTTGTTAGAACATTGTTAAAAAACACGTTATCATTCAGTTCATCATCTGAAGAACATTCATATGGAGAAAGCGTTGGAGACGTCCCAAGTCTGGACCTTTTGCCAGGTAGTGTGGCATAGGAGTTGATATTATTAGGCTTAGACCAGTTAGGACTAAGGGGTCTACCGAGGAATCGATTTCCTTTTTCCTCCAGCCGTCTCTTGTGATCGTTCATATTTGGGGAGCTGTCTTGCTTTTCATGTCTGAGATCTAAGCAAGGTTCAAAAGAGTCGTAAGAGTCTACCATAAAGATGATTGGGGTTTTTGGGGATTTCTTCTGTAACCTTGTACTGTCTAACATTGTTTCAATTCTGATCTTTCTTCTAACTGTCGGATCATCTGCTTTGTCTAGTTCCATACTAGCTTTGGGAGGCTTGCTGTCTAATAGCTCTTCAGGTTTACCCTGTGTCATAACCATCAGATCATCCATTTGGTCTAGCTCCCTCCTTCTTTCTGGACCCTTGCTGTCTAATATCTCTTCTTTAGTCTGTCTTTTAACTGCCAGACCATCCTTTTGGTCTAGTTTCCCAAGACTTTCTGAAGCCTTACCCTCTAAAACATGTTTAGGTTTAGTCTGTATTTTTACCACCAGATCATCTATTTGGTCTAGTTCCTCAATTCTTTCTGGTGCCTTGCTGTCTAAAACATCCCCAGGCTTAGTCTGTGTCCTAACTGTCAGACCATCTGTTTGGTCTAGTTTCCTAGATCTTTCAGGGTCCTTATCAACTAAAACCTCTTTAGCTTTCAGTTTTTTCACTGTCAGGTCTTTACTTTCTTTCCCCTTCCTTATACTTTCATAAGGCTTAACATTTGAAGCCACCTCTTTAGTCTTTCTACTTGGCGTATCAGTGTCTTCCGAAGATTTGCTACCGAATGTTTGTCTCAAACGATTCCACATGTGATCCACTGTCTTGGTGGGTTTACGCCCTGGCATCTCCCCCTTTTTAACAGCCACACCCTCTTTAGCTGTAGAAGGAGATGAGGTCAGAACATTAGTTTTCTTACTTCTTAATAAGAACAGGCTTATCTTCGAGCTGGCCTGTCCCAGCCTGTCCCGGACTGCCCCATTGGCTTGTAAGATTTCTGTTAGTCCTCCTGTTTGCCCCACCTCACTAACTGGGGATGTACCTAGTGACAGAGAAATTTCTTTGGACCTCAAACTGTCAGTTGCAGATGTGTTACTTTTGTCACCATGAGACAAAAGTGTGCTGTTAAGTCCCTCAAGTGGGATATTTTTAATGACAGTGTCATTCTGTTTGGGGTGTGTAGCGTATGGAATTAAGGCGTTCATTTGACTGTCTGGGAACTTTGAATCTGCTGAGCTGTTTGAGATGCCATCTTGACAAACTGTTTTTTCTGTAAGCAGGATACCAGTAGAACCCGCTGGCTCTCCCAATTTCTTTTGATTCAGTCGATCTCTGAGGACGGAAGTATAAGATCTTTTCATAACCTTAGGAGAATCAACTTCTACTGGTGAACTATCATAAGAAAAAGATCTACTATGCTGGTTCATCACAGGTGGAGATGAAAGGCTATTCGCTGCTGCTCTTGTAGAGATGAGGGTGGAATAAGGAGATTTACTAAGACGACACTCTGACCTTCTGTCTGTGTCAGGTGGTAGAGATTGTGGTGCACTGGTGGGATTGGAGTCAGATTTTAAATGCGGATCTTGTGACTCGACTGAACTGTAGTCAAAGGTGAACCATTGGTGCCTTGATTTTCTGTCCTCTTCCTGGATCTGTTTTAGAGATGAGGTTTTAGGACTAGGAGAGTTCAGTGCTGGTGATGCTTGTGTGCCCTTTAGTGGACTGGTTTCCCTTAGGTATTTGTAGATGCTTGGAGTACAAACACTTCTGGGCTTAAACTCAGAAGGGGATAAATGACTTGGCTGATCTAGAGGGCTCTGATGTGTCTCCTGTTGCTGTCTCATAGAGTTCAGATAGTTTGACCATAAATGAGATGGGCTTGTTCCTTCTACAGACAAATCTTTCCGAGGCGAGACACTAAGGTTCTCTGTAAATGTTCTCATCCTTATAGAGTTCATTGGGCTCGATGAAGACTTATTTAAACGACTTGAGTTCTGAATGTTGTTTTGGTCAGACTGAGTCAGGGGTGTAGGAGTTAAACTGACAGAAGGATTGGTGGAATTTGACTGAATGGTTCTGGGTTTAGTTGTGCTATTTATAGTGCTGGGCTTGTTTGTGTTGTTCATATTGTTAACATTGTTAGATTGCACAGAAATGCTGAGCCCAGGATTTGTGCTCGTCATTACCGTTTTGCTGACTTGTCTCTTAAGTATGTTGTCAGAATTCAGTTTTGCGGGAATTTTTGGGAAAACAAATCTACTATTTGCATTTACCTGTGGTGACATCCAAGCAGGTCTTTCTAGGATCTCACTATTTGAGTCCTGTGTATTTTTGTTGACACTGATTCTCCTCTCAAATGCCCCTTGTTTCTGAACAGATTTCAGAGTCCCTGACTGGTTCATTATTGGTGCATAGTTTGAAAATTGTCTTTCCGTACTTGTGTCATTTGTAGCAGGAGCAGTTCTGTTGGTTATGTCAAAATCTCCTGTGATTAAATATCTCTGCTTTCTTGACTCCATCTCTTCCCATTTGGGAGAGAAGGGCTTGGGTTTGAGGGTATCTGAGAGTTGTTCACAAGATGCAAAAAAGTTTTTTCTTGCAAGTGTCTCTTTGGTAGGATTATTTGTGCACACCAGGTTGGACTGTGGTTGGGAAATCTTAAATATGCTTTTACTAGGTACATTTAGAGAGGTGATGGATGCAGAAATCTCCTTGTCCATTCGAAAATTCTCAGGAATGGGTTTTCTTGAGTTCAATCTCCGAGAAGACAAAAGCAAAGTGCTTGTTGTTGGCCTTGACCTTAGTGAAGAGAAGGACTCTCCCTGATCCATTGACTGTGCCATCCTTCTGTGGTCACTATGCTGAAGGGACAGGGTGGACCGAGGCACCTCACTGGAGTCCACTGACATATAAATAGGGTTGCCAGATTCTGTTCTTTGGTCCGCTACATGCCTGTTCATTCTGTGGGTTTTCAAAAATTGCTTTGTTGACTCCGAGACATGTGAGAAGCTTTCATTCTGCCATTCAACAGAGCTCCTGCTGGTTCCTGTTGACCCCCTGAGCCTATTACCGTAGTCATTGACCGGTTCACCCCGTGCCTGTATCTGTTGAAGGGGAAATCGTTGTTGTTGTTCATCCTGACTCAAAGCTGACATGTTGGTATTTTGTGCAACATCTGGTCCAGCATTGCTAAGTTCTCGTTTGTGTTTTCGAAGGCGCTCGCTCCAGTGAGGAGCAAGAACGGAAACTAAGGTAGAAGTAAACATCGCTGCAGTGGAACTGATAAGATCAGATTTCAGATTACTACCGTTATTAGAAGAAGAGAATGAGGGCAGTGACAAGGCCTGGTTTATGGCTGTGAGAGAACATGCACAGACCTGGCAGTCAGAGTCGGCCTTTGAACCTGTATCCTTTCTAAAACGGATTAGATTACTGTGAGAAATCGCTCCTTTCGCATTCTGTCCGAGAGGGTCATTAACTCCTGATTGCTCCTCTTCAGTTTCACTCGCTGTGCTTCGTAGCTTTGTCAAGCACTCCCGACCTGCAGATTGTCCCTGTGTGCACTTTTGTCCAGGCTGACCTTGGTCACAGAGGGCTAAGCAATGCTGTATTCCACCCGTGGGTTTATGGTTGAATATGTCATGCTCAACACAGTTTCCCCATGAATAGCCTGGATCATCAGTTTGTGGTTTTGATTCGCCGTCATCTTTCGTTATGTTACCAGTTGATGCATTGACATCTTTTTCACCAAACTGCTGTTAAAAAAGTACAATAAAAATAAAACAGGACATATAATTCCTAAAGTCTGGATATAAAATATATGCATTTCATTGTTTACAACATTGCCTTAAGCTTAACATAACAATCATTCTGCAGGAACTGCAAACATTACTAAGATGTCAAAGAGCTGTCATGAAAAGCATTAAGCAAAAAGATGTCATGAACCCATTAAGGGATAATGAACTGAGTTGTTTCAGGAGTCTGCTTTTACATTTTTAGAGAAATCAGATCTTTAGGTTAATCCCTACCTCTGGATGTTGTTCAGCAGCTACCTTTGCTCCTGAAACAGATTTTGCATACCTGTAGAGAAAAATAAAAATTTACAGATTTGCAAATTGAGTACGCAGCCATCTTCAGAATTAATGGCACCCTTCTCAAATAAATGGCAGGGTGCCAGCTTCCCCGCGACCTTAATTAGGATTAAGTGGTTCAGAAAACGAAAGAATGAATAAATATTCTATATCAAAACATGGTTGCCTCTGCCAGGAGGTTAGGACAAGTATCTCCAGACATGTTAGAGATTTGAAGTTTGCAGTTATTGTAATGAAGGGACATTTAAATTAGAATGGGGGTACCAGTGTTTAATGTCTATATGTTTAACATTTTAAATGAAACATTAGCGTTTAACTCTTAGGTTTATGTTTACATTTAATATTTACCTTTAAAATTTTATTTAAATATAAACCCATTGTTATAAATATTGTCCCATTACATAAAAACCAATTGTTTACATTTAGAAATAATGAGTCCATTAACAAATATGTTTTTTCCCTATGACTTCTTTATTTATCTTTATACATATAAAAAATAATCCTCAAGAATAAAAAAATGACACCCAGTTAAAAAGTTAAACTATTTATGTATGTGTATGTGTAAATGTGTGTGTGTGTGTGTGTGTATATGAATATGTGAACAGCGCAGTGCTTAGAATACAACCCAGACATTCAGGACACTCGCTGTATTTCTGAAACTGATCTGAAGTTGTGCCTGGGAAAAAAGGCAATAAAACACAGCACTTCTGCATACTGACTGTTTCACATGCTCAGCTTGGGCCAGGACTCAGGCTATGTTCATACCTTGCAAATGTTCAGAGAGTCAACTGGGCCAAACAAGATGAACCGCATTCCGGCTAAATATTATAAAAGTAAACAGTCTGTACACAACTGACAAGCAGGGAGGGGTCAGGGCTTTAACTCTTGTCTGAGCTACCCAACACAGACACACACACACACACACACACGTTTACACTCGCACGCAACTCTTTAGTGTTGCTGTGGACCTCAGGTTCCATGCCTGCCTGGGCTGCTGGTGGCCACAGTTAGCCAGGCAGTTTTAGATCTGAGTCAGTGAACTAAATGCTCCCAGTTCATATTTCACATTTTATTGGTGAGTTTTAACATGCTCATGAAATTCTGCCACACCCTCTTACCTCACTTTACCCTGCATAATAACTCTTAACACAGCATGTAAGCAAAACCGTGCTTCACAAACTTACACACCCATTAGGGCATGACTAAAGGTTGTTCTATATCAGGTCACATTTAGCACACATCCATCAGGAGTTCTAAAAGGCACCTTCGACTCCAGTGGTAGTTCTGTGACCGACACATAATGATCAACCTTGTGACATAATGAATGCATAAATAGGCAAAAGCATGAATGGTATTTAATTGTCTTACACCATTTACTTAAAGGGAGTGGTCCACATGCAGTTTAAGGGCTAAATCAGGTGTGGTGATAGCACTTGAGTTAATCGTTATCGCGGTTGCCTAGATATATAGTGCAACTCATATGAAGCGGCTTGTAAAAAGTTAAAAAGTGAAAAGGGAAAGTTTAGTCATTGCGACTTACAGATCATTACTCCTCAGCTTTGTAGCAGCTCGAACTTTTGCCCTGTATTCGTCTCTCCTTGTGCTGGGAAACCTCAGTGAGTAGAATGATGTGAAGTGGTGCTGAGAAAGACACTCATCCAGATTCTCCGGTGTGTTGACCCATTCTGTTTTGCTTTTCAGAAGCGTCCTCTGCCTGATGTGCAGATCTGATGAGCAACAACATGAGAAAAAAATTACATTCAAAAATATTTACAAAGTACAAGTGAGTGCAGGTGCAAGTGCGAATATTCATAAAAATATTATACAGTACATTAGTTACCTGATAGATGGGATCTTTTAATCAATTCTAATCTAATTTTTATAACAACAACAACAACAATTATCATTATTATTATTTTATTTATTTATTTATTTATTATTATTTCGCTCTGATTCACCAGCAAATCTGGTCTTGGTCTCGAGTCCACCTTTCCCCTTAGTCATGATTCATAATTTTAGAGGGAGAGGTCAAGACTTTATTTTTCCACCTAAGTGACAATGATAAACTATTCAATTTTAATACTCTCAGAATAATTACACACATTAAAAAACACTGAAACTAATTCATTTGTTACCTCCACCAACGAGCTTATGAGTTTTGATCTTATCTCCATCACACCATAAAAAGGTTTTATTTGTAGACCGTAATCAATGTGTCCATCATGCTTTAAAGTAAAATGATTTGGATTCATTTTTATTGGGTTTTTTTTGTGCAGATGCATCACGATCCTGGTCTATAAAAATGTATGAGACATCCTGTCATTCTAAAATAAACATGCGGGTCTTTGTTTACTTTACAGTCACAACCTTACACATATATGCAAAAGTTTGCACCCTCATGTTGTCTGAGTTAATGAAAGTCAAATGTCAGTGTGTTTTTAAATGAATTTTGTTCCTGATTTGTATTTAATCATGAAATGCAGTAGATGGCACACAACAGCTATTAATTTCTATTCCTGCACAAAAAGTGGCATATTTTAGTGTGAGGATCTGGTAGCTATTGAAAGTTGGAAATGCACAGTAATTACAATGTAATACATTAACATTTCCATTGTTATTACTTTTTAAATACTCATTCCACCATAGTAACTTTTCTCTGGTGGTCTGAGGAAAAAAAAACAAAAAAAAAAACAACAACTCTTTATATAGCTTGATGTGCCTTCTTTGCCTTCTTTATTTTTTCCTACTGACATGTAAACATTCATCTAATTGTGTAGAAATGATCACGTTCAGCAATGAGGACATACTTTTCCTCCAGTTTGTGTGTTTGTTAATTCCGGCAGGAAGGTTTTGTTTTTGGTTAGGTTTGTGTGTTTGTTAGTAGAATTTTGCAAAAAGTTTTATGTGGATTTTCATGAAATTTCTATAAGAGGTGGAACTCCAAATAAAATTTGAAGATCAAATACTTTAGAAAGGATTCTTTAACATTGATTTTTTGATTGATTCATATAGAGGGTTGCTGAGCTTGGTGGAGGTTTGTGCTCTCACGTTTGAACAAAAAGCAGCAAACTACAACATGAATTATGGACTGGACTTCACTGGTCAAGAGTCCAGACATGTTTCCATTTGATCAAATAAGGGATTTATTTAATTCACAAATCAATCACACAAAAGGTTTCCTCCTTTCCGTCCCAGAGACGATTTTTGGGAAGCGTTAGAAAAAACTGGAACACAAGTGGTACAGAAACTGTGGAAAAATCTGTAAAAACAATGCAAACAAGAACAGTCGTTCCTATAAAAGGCTAAACAAGGCCACACTTAATACTGGGCTTTTGTATAATTTTATGTTTTACATTTAGTTCAATTTTCTTTTTTCAACTAACAACACAAATAAAATATACACAACCTTTTTTAAATGTCTGTTTTTCTCTCATTTATGATGAGGGTCGAGTAACATCTATTAAGCAGTGTACATTTACATTTGTGGCATTTGGCGGACGCCCTTATCCAGAGTGACTTACGTTATTATCTGCTTTATACATCTGAGCAGATGAGGGATATGGAAGGGCCTTGCTCATGGGCTCAACAGTGGCAGCTTGGTGGTACTGGGGCTTGAACCCCTGACCTTCTGATTAGTAACCCAGAGCTTTACCCACTGAGCCACCACTGCCCCAGTGTACACTGGGGATTAAATCATAATCTATGCTGAAATCATAATAAGGAAGCGCTGTGGATTGTTAGTTTATAGGAGACGTGGTGCTTGGCTGCAAAAAAAGTTTGAGGAGCTGTGATTTAAATGAAAACAGAGAAGAAGATCATGAAAAACAGAAGAGCAGAAAAATCAATGTTTTTACTTATTTTTAATGCAGACTAAAATGATGACTAATTACTTTGCTGATTATAAATATTATAAACGATTTAGTTGTGCACATACCAGCAGCAGACTGAATACAAGCAAGCTTTAAGGGATTACAGGAACATCTACTTCTGAGACGAAACAATTACGTTTTCCCATGATTTCAGAAATGATACATAAGCCAGAGAGACCACAGATGATGTAAAGCAGTTCTCTCCGTGTGTATTGAACATGCACTGACGCAAAGTGTAGGAATTGAATCAGTTTGCTTACTCTCAGCAGTTTGGATGCCCTCAGTCAAAGTTCCTGTGACACACTTGTTCCCTATTGCGTCCTGGACACCCCTGCAAACGCAAAAAAATAAAAAATATCCAGCATGAGCAGCACCGCCCACAACGCTCGAGAGTTTCTTCCAACCAGAGCAAAAGCTCCAGATGTGGAACTGTTTTGGTTGTATGTCATCTCTACGATCCACTCCCTTCTCGCCACGACAATAAACAAAAAACACCCAAAGCAACTGCTTCATCACAATGACATAACACACATACCGAGTGTTTGAAAAGCCCTCATAACGTGTTTATCCCAAAAATACTGTTATAATCACAAAACGAGGGGTGGAGCTGGTCACGTAAGCTGCAGTTGATGAGCAGTTGAAAACTGCTTATTGTAACAATACATGTTTTTCATGCGTCTGTTTTTCACTAAGAAAGCCCCACACACACACACACACACACACACACACACACCCCAACAGGCTTCAGTTCTGAAAAACTGCCCTTCTTTCAAAAAATTGGAAAATTGTATGGGAAAATATTGCCACCCCAACAGAGCCAGTGCTACCGTTAGGTGAAATAGGATCTCGCCTAGGCAACCACAATGCCTTGTGCCTTACCCTGCACCCCAATTTCACATCAAAACCAATCAACTACAAACTGCACCAAGAACCAACCTTGGAACACAACCCTGTTCACATTTACATGAAACACAGAGCATCTGACTTGCATGTGCATTCCTTCATTCACCGAACTGCTTAATTCTATTAGGGTTACGGGGAGGCAGGAGCCCACCTCTGCCAACTCTGGGCAAAGCCGGGGTACACCCTGGACAACACGCCAGCCTATTGCAGTGACAACACACACATAAGGCATAAAAAAAAGAGCTGTGTTTCCCTTAACGGGCAAAAAACAAAAAGGTCAGTAGGTAGGCATTTTTGTTTCTCGCAAGTATTCATCTTATACCCCAAAAGAAATCTGTTAGAACTCAAGTGTCCAAAAACATGGGAAAAAGTAGTTTAGTGTTAATTTACTTTCCCCAGAGTCTGTTATTTGTATTTACCACAATTTAATTAATTATTGTCATTGGTATCAACCCCCCCCCCCCCTCCAATTACTTTTTAATTTATTATTCTGGCCTCTGTTTTCCATTTTTGCAAGAACGCTTCGTCGAGATTCAAATCAAGAAGTAACACTTCATACGAAGGATAAAGTGAGACCAGGGAAAACTCAGATCGGGACACCGGCTGTAGTCTATAATATTAAGCGCCTGTGCCTGGAATGCTATGCTATTATCCATAAATATCAGTATGCCTACAGTTTTACGAAGAATAAAAAACACAACCGGTGAAAAGAGATTTCTTTGGGACCATCTGCATGGTTTTCACAGCCAACAGTGCAACAAGAACGAACCATTTTAACACAGAAATAACACGAATCCACAGCACAAACCAAGCACCCTGGGTTGCTTTCCAAAACCTCTCCAATGACCGGAAGTTGAAGCCAGTAACCCATGAGAGAGGGGGCAGCATACAGTCTAGATTATTCTCCAGGTCAATGGACCAAACAAAGTTAGCCAGTAGGATAAAGTGTTGCAACTGGCTGCACACTTAAACGCGTTCTCATTGGCTGATTCTGCAAGTCACTAATAAATACAAAGTACTCGCGCTGACTCCGTAGGTGAATGTCACGTAAACAAAATAACCAGCTGGCAGGTGCCTTGACGCATAAAAAAGTCCGACTGATCACAAAACTGAGAGGTCGATCGGTTTAGTTAGGAACAGCCAATTATCCCAGAGTGCATGTCTTTTTTTGCTGTGGGAGGAAACCAGTGTACCCGTAGGAAACCCATATAAGCAAGGGATAAACCATACAACTCCATACAAAATCATCCACGCCAAGCCCGAGACTCGAACCCAGGACTTGCTGTGACACCTACATGCTAAGCAATACACCGCCTTGCTGCCCTAACTTGCATGTATTTCTTCATATATCCTACATTGCTAAATAAATCTATCATTTGTCAAAAATATTGATTTAAATATAATTTATTTAAAAAGATTGCATTTTTTAATGCTTTATTGCTTGCACTCATGATGTGCTCCATAGCAACAGTCTGTGATAATTAACAATGGTGAGTTGTAAAGAGATAACAGCCAGCTGAATGCCACGACCGACCAATCAGAAACCGTCCATCTATCCATTATCTGTACCGCTTATCTGTCAGGATCACGGGGGGAGCTAAAGTCAATCACAGCCGACTTTAGGCGAGATGCTGAGCAGGTTGCCAGGATTTGCACAGACACAAAACAACCATTCACTCTTGTGCACAACGATGGGCAATTAAGAGTCACCAGCTGACCTAATGTGCACGTGTTTGGACTGTGGGAGGAAAACAGACTACCTGGAAGACACCCACGCCAGCAAAAGCATTCACCCCGTATTTTGCTGCTTTACAACATGGAATTAAAATGGATATTTGGGGTGATTTATCAGTCGATTTGCACAGCATGTCAACTACCTTGAAGATGCAAAATATTTGTTACTGTGGAGCCGCCTTCTACAGCACTTACAGCTGCAAGTCTCTTAGAGCATGCCTCTATGCGCTTGGCATATTTATCCACTGGGATTTTTGGCCATTCTTCAAAGCAAAACTGCTCCAACTCCTTTAAAAAATTCGTCTCCTAGCCACCATTCCTCAATTCTGACCAGTTTCCCAGTCCCTGCTGATGAAAAAGATGGATGTTGTTCTTGGGGTGAAAAGGGGTGGTGGGTTTGCTCTAGAAATAGTGTTTTCCTTCATGGCCAAAAAGTTCAGTTTTTTTATCTCATCTGACAAGGGGACTTTCTTCCATATGTTTGGGGCGTCTCCCCCATGCCTTTTGATCATATGGACAAATACAACAATCTCTACTGTGGCGCTTTTCAGCCCCTTCGTGGTTACCTTTGGTCTCTTTTTTGCTTCTCTGATTAATGCAGTTCTATGAGTTTTGGTGGACGGCCCTCTCTAGGCAAGTCTGTTGTGGTGCCATAGACAAGGGTGGAAATTAACACTAGTCCGCTGGCCCGCGGTGAGTCAAAAATCTGTAGGGTGAGTGAAATCAGCTAGCAAGTCATCCTGCTGGCGACCTAACAAATCCAATAGACAAAGAAGATATAGTGTTCCTGACCAGTAAATATATATGAAGGACATGTCCGACTTTACTATGAACCTCAGTAACTCAAGACCAAGCTGTGCTTGTATTAAGGTTCTCTTTATTTATTTATTTACTTATTTATTTACTGCAAAAATGCATTCTCTAAGAAGAATGTTCAAGAACATTAAAAAAAAAGCCTCTAATAAATATTAATCGATTAATCTCAATATTCGAATAGTAGCATTGTGCTTTAAAAAATTTTCTGCACTTACAGGGTCTGTGGATGTTATTTATTTGTTTGTTTATTTTTTATTTTCATTTAAATGGTGTCCTCACGTCGAAATGTTTGAGAAGCTTTTCGTAAGATAGATGTGTGCTGAGATTATAATTGAATCTATGGAATTCAGAAAAAGGTGGCTCTGCGTGCAAGGAAATAAAATGAGCCACAGTCTGTGTCCTGAGAAGACCCATAGCACATTTAACCGAAATACAGACAACTTAAATCCCCTTTATTAATACTGCAAAGGGAATATAATTATTCCTGGGTTGTTGTTTTTTTTAATTAATAATTATTAAGATGTGAAGTACTGTATATAATACCTAATTCCAAAGTTGACTGTAAAGATTACTTGCTTATTTTGTCCTGGTTTGTGTTCTTTGTAATCAGACATCACTGAAATCAAGAAACTGAAATCCTGGGAAATACAGAAAATCTCTCCAATCAGGGATGGAGATCCAGATGAAAACAAGAACACAGCATACATGTGGCAGATAACCCCCCACGTGGTCTTGACCTACATCTGAGAAAACACTGAGCAGGCTAAAGTAAACCCTGCTGTGATGAATGTTTGCTGAGGATCATGATTATTCCACATCAGGATCCCAGCAGTCTGAGAGAAATCAGTCACTTTCATTTATTTACTAACGCATGGCACCAGGGTATTGTTAAGTGTGTAGGGTTAGTATTCAGACACATTTACATCATATCATGTGACACTTTCTAAGTGACACAAAGAAATAAAAGACAACTGAACGGCTGTGTTTATGCTTCGTCCGAGGACAAGGATCAGATTGACAGCCTCAAGCTCTCGCACGCACTCTGGCATGGTTAATAGTTTTGTAGGCAGGATAAACGCCCACGTAGGTTGGCAGATTGATCATATTCGCTCTTAAGTGTAGGGTTTGAAAAATGTTGAAGCTAAGCTGGGGAGGACAGACAGAGCGTATACTTTACTGACATCACATACGACAGAGGAGAAAGACAAAAATGTGTTAAAAATAGAACCATACAAATATCAGATGTACATATGAGTGATGGAAAAGAATATATATTATATTAAATAATATTTATATATGAAATATATATTATATATTATGCCTCACAAAACATTTACATGACTACAAAAGAGCTGTGGTAATAAATGCCATGTACATTTAATCGGCTTAACGCAGTAATGCTACATGTGTGGTCCATAATTAACGTGGTCTGTAATAAAGTTTATCACTCGACCTATTTCAGCACTCAGTTCTGTTATTCCTTTCTAACACACTGTTGCTACGGAGCGCTTCATCGGAAGCGTTATTAAAAATCGTGCCTAAGATTATATTGACTAAAAAACTATTTTTCAATTTTGATTCTGGAAAAATTGTTTTAAAAATAAAAAATAAAAAGGTAGCTCACTTTCAATCTGAATTTTTTTTATAATGTAAATCATGGACTGTCAGCAAGCATGTCAACTCAATCAGTCCTTCAAAACATAACTTACTCTGCACAGACCTCCATGAAACTGATTCTAACACCATAGCAATGAAAACGCCGCATTATGAAGCGTACCTTATGCACTTTCTGGATTTCATGTCTGGAGAGATTAACAGAAAAACTGACTTTGCTTAAGTGCCGACTTCCAAGTGTCTATATAACCATGTATTGTCTGAGTAGAAGTCTAATAAGCAGCATAATGTAAAACAAACTGTTTATTATCATAAATAAACCCATTCCGGGTGATATAGACCCCATGGCTGCATGTCGGGGCCCTGGATCCCTCAGCCAGGGTTTATTTCACAGTAATAATCATTTGTGTTCCCTTTAAACCCTCTTAAAATACACAGATACACAGTAAAGGCACAGATGTGCTGTCCATGAGTCCAAACTGAATAATAACACTTACTGTAAATTACATAAGACCAGAGTATATTCATGTCTGGTAGTGTAGTGTTATATTTCCTGTTTTAAACACCTGTATTTTTTATCTATTTTTTATGAATGTATAAGCAATAAAACTAATAATTCAACAAAGCATGCAGTGTGTAAATAACTTATCTGGCAACCCACGTGACCAGCAGGACTTTTTTTTTCTCCTTAGCAATTTCTCAGAAGAGGAAAGAGTCATATTTCCATGCAAGACTTTTTTTGTGTAAAAAATCATTAAAGACTGGTGTAAACTTCGACCAATCTGAAATTTAATGGCAGAGAACATGTGTGTGTGTGTGTGTGTTTTAAAACAGTAAACTATCTGATAAATACGCAGCTACATATAAAAAAAGAAAGAAAAATAGCCCGAGTCTTGTGATGACTCCGAAAGGTCTCTTATTCTCGTGCACGCGACCTTCAGCTCGCAGCCCCCGTATGAGCCGCAGGCGGGATGAAAACGCAACCACCGCCGTGTGGCTTCAGTTCTGCAGCAGCTCTCGCATTAAAGCCCAGAATAAAGCACTCACCCCTCCGTCCCTCTGTGCGGGGATGAGTTCTCCTCACACGCACTCCCTCGCTCGGTGCCTACTTCACTCTGACTCCAGTCTGACTTCACACTCGCTACAAGTGTTGACATTCTAGCCGAGACCTGCCGTACTCGTTTGGTTTCCTCCCGTTAACGAACCTGCAGGAGATTCGCGAGCCTAAGGAGTCGGTTCCTTGGGGACGACTCTTTAAAGTGAGTCGATTCGCGCAGTGATTATCACAGAGGTGCCTTTTTAACATGGTAATACATTGTATCCATTTGTATCACGTGTCTGTGTTATTTGCTCTTGTCTAGATGGAAAATCGGGTAATATCTAGACGTCAGATCTATTTTAATAATAATTATAATTTATACCATCTCTATTATATAAATAATTGCCACAATAAATAATTGATTTAAAGTGAAAATATTGGCGTAGCTAGATTCTTCTCACGCTTTTAAAAAATGAAATTTGTTCATTCAAAAATTCAAAAAAATGTTTTTTTTATTACAAAAGGTTCTGCCTTCAAAGCCTACAGTAAACGAGTTGCCATCGTTATGAGTCGGTTCCGTTGGATCGACTCCTTTGAGTGACTCGATTCGAGCAGCAGGAACAGAGGTGCCCTTTTCATTGTTGGAATAAAAGGGTCCTTTTCTGTACCATCGTGTGCACGTGATTAAGAGGAAATCAGTGTTACCGCCTAATTACACTCAGAGGAACATGTGTAGATCTCTAATTGAATTTTTAGTACTGTCACATCATAAACTTTCACTTTATTTGATTGATTCGAAGTGAATTTCCTCGAGTGTCGACTCTTCTCACACTTCTTTAGGCATTCAAACAGGTTGTTACACAAGATGCCGCTATTGACGGGGTCCAGGTTAAATAATGTTTCTGAATGGTGAACCGAACGATTCACTCAGGAGAGTCGACTCATCAGAATTTCCAGGGGATGCAAAGAATTTTTGGATTTAATAGGAGTGTAGTGTCTGCAGCAACACTTTCAAAAATTGCTTTGTTTTTAAGAATTTTAGTCAGGATCCCCTCAGGCCAGTCAGCAACGATGTATTTCACCTTCTTAAAGCGGCTGGGTCATGTGTACTGCACAGGCTCCATACTTTCAAAACTGTTCATCAACCCTAAAAAGTGCTTGTAAAAGCAAAACATGATAAGAAACGATCTGAGGTACTAACCGTACCGGTAACCGCACTAATATTTGGTTCAAAACTCTTAGCCAGCTTCAGTGAAACACATTCAGCAAGGGTTTAGTTTCAATCCGCCGGCCATGTCTCTCACTGTCTATGGTGGGGGGCATGTAAAAGAACCATTGCTGATTTTCGTCAAGAGTAGGCTGGATAGCCGTTAGCGTGTTTCTGCCCTGCGATGGCCTGGCGATCTGTCCAGGATGTACTCTGCTCTCGCCCAGAGTCGGCTGAGATGAGCGCCAGCCTTCCCGTGACCCTAATTAGGATTAAGCGCTTCAGAAAATGAATGAATGGTCTCTTATCCTCTGTGTAGTACATCAGAAGCATTAAGACTTAAGCTTCTGGTTTAGTCTTAAGTACACAAATATAAGGAGTGTACATGCTTTCAGGTTACTGTGATTAATATTCATAAACCTGATATCTTTATTTCCACATGGAATTTCTTCTCCTTTAGATTTTTCAATGCCCAAAAATGAGAAATTAGCCAAAGTTATTCCAGATTAAAATAAATAAAAATAATCTTTTTAAAATCTCAGAAAGTATACCCCCGGACCACCTCAGTGAGTCCAGGTTTCTGTTTGCTCTTGCATTTTTCTCACCTTTTTCACCCCGACCAATTCGCATGCCTGAATGCGTAGCACGCACAGTAATGGACACAGCCCATTTAACTTATTACCTCTGCCAAGAAGGTTATGTTTTAACTGCAGTTTGTGTACTTGCTTGTTAGCAGGATTATGCAAAAAGTTATGTGTAGATGTTCATGAAATTTCTACCAGAGGTGGATTTTTGGAAAAGGAAGTCTACAATAGATTTTAGAGATGATCCAGATCAAATTCTGGAACCAGGAGTTTTTTAACAGATTCTTTAAGATTGTGAGATTCTTTGACATTTTAGTTCATATGGGGGTTGATGGGATTGGCAAAGGTTTGTTCTCTTCAAGAGCTGATGTTTTGTCTGTTATTAGCAGATTTATGTGTCTTACAAATGGCAAATGTGTCTTACTAAAATAAAAAGATAAAAACACAAAAAAAGATAAAAACACATACTATAAGTCCACATGTAAAACTGAATGAATGTTTGAAGATATGTTGTTTGAATAAGAAGAATAATTTACAGTGCTCTGTTATTTGTTTGTTATAATTCACCCACCGAAGTAGATTTTAACATTAGGGTGATTCAGTCAGCAATTTCATGCTATTAGAAGACTAGTTAGTCAGTGACGCCAAGCAGTCTTGAGAACAAGTGAAGAAAAGTATTGAGTTGAAAAGTATTGAGACTAAAGCACTGATGTGCTGACATCAGATTTATGAGTGTAAGGGTGGATACACTTTATAACTTTCACTGAGAATAGTTTGAGTACAAGAGTATGCTACACGACGAGCTGAAAGTCATTTGATGAGAAAACACCCAAAAAGTAACAGCTTAAACGATCAGATTAATTAACTTTAAGTGGGGTAAAAGTAGAAAGAACACAAAGTTCATGATTTTCTCCACTCGTGGGAATTTAACCCGGGTCTCCTGATTGAGATACACGTGAATATCAGGTGAGCCAAGTTTGAACATACTTGCTGAAGGCGTTAGTAAGGTTGGGAAGTTTTAATGTCAGGGAAAAAAGAAAATGATTCAGACAGTCCAAAAATCTACAGGAAAAGTCCAGAAAATCAAACTCCCTTTCATAGCACACACAAAACAATCAGTATAGGAATCCGCAACAGTTCTCAATCTGGCAGTCACAATCTGGCAGTCTCAGTGGCAGAAGGCAGTTTAGAAAGGGGTTCAGAATGACAGGCCTTAGAGAAGTGATCAACAACAACTAGGATAACTATATTACCTTGGGAGGGCGGTAAACTGGTGACAAAATCCAGGGATATGTGACCATGGTCTCCGAGGGATGGGTAAGGGCAGTTAGAGACCTTGAGGGCATTGGTGCAGGTCCTTATTACAGGCACAGATTGAACAAGCACCTACAAAGTCTTTCACATCCTTCACCATTCCCGGCCACCAGAAACCCTGCTGGAGAAACTCAAGCATCCGGTACACACTTGGGTGGGCCACCAAATGAGACAAGTGTCCCCACAGGAGGACTTTGGTCCAGACACATCTGGGAACAAACAGACAGTTAGGAGGTCCAGTCCCAGGACCAGAATCTCTTTGCTGGGCCTTGCATACCTCTGCAACCACTCCCCACCGCACAAGGGCCACAATCCTTGAGTTAGAGAGGATCGTCTCAGGACCCCTGTCAGCCATGGCTGGTTGAAACTGATGGGATAGAACATCAGGTTTTACATTCTTTGTGCCTGGACGATAAGCAAGGACAAAGTTGAATCTATCAAAAAAGGTGCCCACTGTGCCAGTCTGGAATTTATCTGTTTTGCCTGATGAATGTACCGTAGGTTTTTGTGATCTGTCCGGACTAAAAAAGGGTGATTGGCTCCCTCCAGCCAATGATGACATTCCTCAAGGACCAACTTAACTGCAAGCAATTCACAATCTCAGATGCTGTAGTTCCTTTCAGCAAAGACAGCTTCAAATAAAGGAAGGCACACAGGTGAGGTTTCCTATCTTCCCCTCATTGAGACAGCATTGCCCCCACTCCAATATCCAAAGCAATAAACTCTAAAGCAGTCCTTAAGAACTTTAAATTCCATATCCACCTCAGGAGTCCAAGTAAAAGGGACATTGGATTTACTAGTTGGGGCAGATATGGGGACAGCCACTATATTAAATCCCTGGATAAACCTATGATAAAAGTGGGCAAAACCAAGAAACATTTGAATCTCTTTAATAGGGGTGGGGACAGGCCAATCCCAAACTCCATGGGTCTTCCATGGGTCCATGAAAACACTGCCTGGCTTGATTACAAATCCCAAAAAGGACACTTCAGAGACATGGAAGTTACATTTCCCAAGTTGAAAAAACTTCTCGAACATGTTGCACATGTTTGTGGAGGGATGAAGAAAAAATAAGAATATCATCCAGGTACACAAACACAAATTTGTTTAACATATCACAGAGGACCTCATTGATCAGGGATTGGAATACAGCTGTAGCACTGATCAACCCAAAGGGCATCACCTGGTACTCACAGTGACCATTGGGAGTGTTGAATGCAGTCTTCCACTCATCTCCCCTCCGGATCCTGACCAGGTGGTAGGCATTACAATGGTCCGGTTTGGTGAAGATGGACACCCTCTGGAGAAGTTCAAAAGCAGAGGACATTAGAGGAAGAGGGTATTGATACCTGACAGTGAGTTTATTTAAGGCACAGTAGACTACACACGTCAGAATCCACAAAGGCCTGAAGGTGGTGCTACTGCTGCCCGCTGGATATGACCGGCACAAAAAGACCTGCAGTAGACAGACCAGGAGACAAAGGCCCCCCTCCCCCATCACAGCCCTCCTGAAGCTGAATGGGGCCTGTCTTTTCCTGCCAATTCAGTGTATGTGTCTCGGAAGTGCCTTTGTTTGACACAGTAGAGGCAACACCGTTCTTGCATACAGTAACTTCTTTCAGTTCTAGTCAACTGTGTACCTCCCAACTACATAGCCTCTGACTCAGTTAACTGGGGCTGTGAAAAAGGACTTGTGTCCTCCACGGATTCCCAATAGGGGTTATTTTTCAGGAGAAGCTCCCTGCTGCGTTCCCGCAACCAGTTATCCAAACAAATCACTCGAGTGATCAAGGACTTTAGATCCTCAGCTTGATCCCAGCCAGCTAATTGGTCCCTAATGGATTCAGAAAGTCCACTGTAAAAAGGCCTCCTGATTCCACTCCTGACTCCTGGGTTTGAAGACAATGACCTGAGAGTTATCAAAATCTCTTCTAGTAACTTTTCATGTTGACCCAACAGTGCACCCTGTGCTGCTAGCACATTCTCATGACACTGCATGCCAGCCTCCTGACTAGCCATAGCTGTTGCCAGATGGTGGAGTGGGAAATCCACAGAGGAGGCCTCTGCTGTGTCCAGGTTCTGGGCTCTGGGACTCTAGTCCAGAGTTTTTCTGTCATGATCTTCACCACTTGTGGGAATTGAAACCAGGTCTCCTGATTGAGAGACAAGTGAATATCAGGTGAGCCAAGTTTGAACACACTTGCAGAAGGTGTTAGTAAGGTTGAGAAGTTTTAATGTCAGGGAAAACAGAAATACAGTCCAAAATTCCACAGGAAAAGTACAGAAAATCAAACGTCCTTTAACTGACACAATCAATCAATCAATCAATCAATCAATCAATAAATAAATAAATAAATAAATGACTAAATAAATGAATGAATGAATCAATGAATGGCGGGCAGTGGTGGCCTGGTGATAAGGTGCTGGATTACTGATCCCAAGGTCAGGGGTTTAAGCCCCACTATCAA